>CM024757.1:149384028-149994715 GCA_014218235.1 Colocasia esculenta
GGGGTGAATAGGTCTTTTGAAATTTATCAATTAATACCTGTTCACTAAAAACGTTCACAAAGAAATACACTTTGAAGATTGTTACTGTTAGTAAAGAAAAACAACAAACACAAGAGGACAATCACACAACACCAGATGTATCCTGGTTCGAACCTCCTTTCCACAGGAGTCCTACGTCCAGTCCCTGAGCAACAACTCAGGATTTTACTAACTAGGGTACAGTCCCCCTATGGACACTATAACACCCAGCTCAGTTGTTCTTCTCCTCACACCCAGAAGAGGAACAACACCCTGGATACCCCACCAGGTCTTCCTTCACAGCAGAAGGGCACACACACACCCTGGATACCACCAGGTCTTCCTTCACACACGAAGGGTACAACCATAGAAGCAAGCAGGAGATTAAGCCCCTGGATCAAGCTTTAACAAGCTAAGATATGAAGCTAGGGACTGAGAGAAATGATATCTATTAACACAAGCTCACTCTCAGAACCAAACAAGCTCTCATAAAAAATCTACAAACAATGTAGAGAGCAATGAGCTAAACTAATGGAATGAAGCTTGGCTCCTTCTTGAGAACTCACAGAATACTTGATGATTAGAGCGATTTCTATGACTGTCGTTCTCTATGTATGTGTTCTTCTGAAGCTTCTTTCTTCAATATATAGCTTCAATTTGAAATCTAAACGTTGAAGTATTCATTGCCTCTAGCTTTTGGTGGATGTTAGACTTGTTGGCACTTGGAAGCTTCCAGTCAACAGTCTTTTATCCATTTGTGCACGCAAAGAGATAGGATCTTCTGAACTGTCCTTCAGCTACTACAGGGTCCAACGTTGTATGATGAATGGTTGTTAGAGACCTGCATATATTAAATGCAAAAACAGTAGACAACCAAGCTATCTCTTGTTGTCAGACATCGTTGGTGTGAGTATTCACCAAAGTGGTAATGCTATTTTGCTGTTCTCAAAATGCATAAAGAGTAAGCACGATAATGGACTATATTGTCTGCATGCATGCAGAGATACGTTCAGTCTTCATTAAATGCACAGATGTCAGAAAGATATGTATGAAGACTTTGACTATTCAACGTTGTTAAATATCAAGTCGTTATAACATAAAATCGATGCATCCATGGCTTATGAAATTATTATGCACTAACCGCCAAATCGTTGTAACTTAGCATCAAATCGTTATATTTCTACAAAAGAATCATTGTGATCAAGACGATATAATCAAATCGTTATGTGTTACAAGAAAATCGTTGTGATCAATAAAGAAATCGTTGTAGAAGGCAAATCGTTGTGTTCATTATGAAAATCGTTATGAACACTTAAGAAATCGTTGTGCAAAGCAAATCGTTATGATTACTAAAGGAGTCGATGTGAAGCAAATCGTTATGATGTCTTAAGGAATCGTTGCGATGACCAAATCGTTATGACGTCTTAAAGAATCATTGCGATGACCAAATCGTTATGACAACTTAAGAAATCGTTGCAATGAGCAAATCGTTATGATGACTAAAAGAATCGTTGCGATGAGCAAATCGTTATGACGTCTTAAGGAATCGTTGCGATGACCAAATCGTTATGACGACTTAAGAAATCGTTGCAATGAGCAAATCGTTATGATGACTAAAGGAATAGTTACGATGAGTAAATCGTTATGATGACTTAAGAAATCGTTGCAATGAGCAAATCGTTACGATGACTAAAGGAATCGTTGCGATGAGCAAATCGTTATGACGACTTAAGAAATTGTTGCAATGAGCAAATCGTTATGATGACTAAAGGGATAGTTACGATGAGTAAATCGTTATGACGACTTAAGAAATCATTGCAATGAGCAAATCGTTACGATGACTAAAGGAATCGTTGCGATGAGCAAAACGTTATGACGACTTAAGAAATCGTTGTGATGAGCAAATCGTGATGACGACTTAAGAAATTGTTACGATGAGCAAATCGTTACGATGACTAAAGGAATCGTTGCGATGAGCAAATCGTTATAGATTTAAGGAAATCGTTGTGATTTTCAATAGAAGTCGATGTGGACTTAGAGAAATATCATACTGAACTTGACATGCTATAGATGTACTAATACTTACCAAATGGGCTTGATTTTCCTTGAGATTTTTCCTGTGCTCACAAGCTTATAAAATGTATGTTAGAAAACTTGAGAAAGTTTTGTTAATCACCAAAATAAATATATAACTAATTAAAATTACATGGGGACAGACTGATCATCATCACACAAAGGACACAAGGAATTTATCCTGGTTCGGCCCCTCCCACATGGAAGTCATACGTCCAGTCCCCAAGCAACTCTTGAGATTTCACTAACCAAGGGTACAGTCCCCCTCAAGGACAATGCAACACCTAGCACCCCAGCTGGTCTTCTTCTCTTTCCCGGGCAAGAAGGCAGCCCACTTCTCTTACAGGTAAAGAAGCCAACCTCCCGGTACAAACCCAATGCGGTTCTGCTAGGCACAAACCCCTAGCTAAGTTCTACACTGTATACAGTCCTACAACTAGACAAAGATCTTTCTTAGAGAAGAAAGAACACGGCTGAGACTTGAAATAGATGAAAACCAACTAAAAGAAACTCTTAGCTAAAAGACTCTCTCCCCCAGATTACAAGATGCACACAGAGAGAGTGAAGAGAGGAGAAGGAGCTTGAATGCTTGAGAGCTTCAGCTGCTTGAACACTTCTTTTGGCTCAGGCTCTTTCTCTTTTTTCCGTTGAGTGTATGTGGCGTTGAGGTTCCTCACTGGTTTGTACACTCCTGTAAAGATCTTCAAGAAAAGCTCTTTCTTCTTCTTCAGCCGTGCTTCATCTTTTATATGAGTAATTTGAATAAATCCGTTGGAGTTCTAGCCGTTGCTCATCTTCTCTTTCTTATGATATTTTGTGGTCTACGAGGTCTACAAGTATAGAAGAAAGTGTTTAGTTAAAAGAGTCTTTCTGTCAAAAAGTCTCATATCTCTATGTTTCTTGTTGCCACCCAAAAGTAGTAAGTAATCCCCTTTTTGTTGGCAGGAAAGAAGAGATCTTGAAAGATAAGAAAAAAAGATGTCCTATCAGAAAGATAGAGGATTACGCAAATCAAGAATATTTGACTTTTTCACTAGATGCCAAAAAATATTTTGGAATATAAAGGAGGTCTATGTTTAAGTGAAATCCATATTTTACACGCGAATCTATGTTTCACTTATGAAATCCATGTGAGAAGCAAATCCATGTGAGAGCAAATCCTTATGAGAGCGAATCGATATGAGAATCACTTATTGAATCCTTATGAGAGCGAATCCTTATGAGAGCAAATCGTTATAAGAGCGAATCTATATGAGAGTCACTTATCGAATCCTTATGAGAGCGAATCATTATGAGAGCGAATCGATATGAGAGTCACTTATCGAATCCTTATGAGAGCGAATCGATGTGAGAGCGAATCCTTAAGAGAGCGAATCATTATGAGAGCAAATCGATATGAGAGTCACTTATCGAATCGTTATGAGAGCGAATCGTTATGGGAGCGAATCGATATGAGAGTCACTTATCGAATCCTTATGAGAGCGAATCGATGTGAGAGCGAATCCTTATGAGAGCGAATCGTTATGACACTTTGTAAACTGAAATCGATGTATATTAAATGGACATCGATTTATCTTTTTAGTGCAAATCACACGGCAATAATGTCATAAATGTATATTTATTGGAAAAACATGATATTTAATTTATTATTAGAGAAACATGGTATTAAATATATTTAATATTTAATTAATGATATAAATTTATATTTATTAAGAAAAACATGATATTAAATAATTTTAATAATAATTAATTAATCATAAATTTTGTTATCACCAAAATATAAGGGTAAAATGTAGGAGTGGTTCAACAGATTTAATGTTCTCGGCCATCCAGAATCAGGAAATCAATTTGGCCGAAATCATCATAGAAAGGATGAAATTTGCAAGTGCATAAGTATGGGATAAGAAAAGTAAGCTGAATGTGTCTCTACCCTATGCCCATCTCTTAACTAAGGTATTTCAGCATTATGGCATCAGTGTGGTAGGAGATGTTTCTAAAAAGATGGGGCAGGCTATCTGCAGCAGAAACTTAAGGAAAAGTGGATTTTCAGTTATAAATGGTGTATGGTCAAAGACCTCTGTGGCTGAGGGTAAGGCCATTATTGGCGAAGCCCAAGAAGTCCTAGAAGAGGTAGGAGAAGTAGCTGTAGCAGCAGTACTCCAAATGGTTCAAGAGGAATCACCAGTAGCAGCACCAATAGCAGTACCAGCAGAGGAAGCTAGAGCAGCAGTTCCAAGTATTCCAGATCAGCAGGAACAGATTCCATCAATATAGGAGGAACTAGAAGCAGCAGCAGCAGATGTTCAGGTCAATGCAATAGCTAGTAGAATTGAGGATCTCTTGCCTGAGCAGATTGAGCCCCTTGGGCAATATTCAGAGATTGTTCCTCCCTCTTCTCGAGTAGCCTCAGTACTTAGGGATGTACTGGACTCCATCCAAAGCAATCTGGGAGAGCCAGTAATTAGTGATGATCAAGCAACAGTAGCTGTGGCATCAGGCCACACTGATGAGATCATCATGGAGGAAGCTCCCAGTTAGGGGGAGCAAGAGGATGCTCATGAAAATGTTCAAGTAGATGATGCTCCCATTCAGGGGGAGCAAGGAGTTGAGAAGGAAGCAGCTCCTCAGGGGGAGCACACTGAGAGTGTCCCCATGAATATTGAAAAGAATGTTGAATCTATGGAGCCTAGTGAAAGGGCAAGTAGCAAAAGGAAAATGGTAGCTCATAGGAAGCCCAAGGAGAAGCAGCTGAAGATTCAGTTGAAGCCCATTCTTAAAAGGGTAAATGAGCAAGGCAAGACTCTCACATCTCTGCAGTCTGATATTCAGTCTATCATTATCAGCCAGACCTCAGCAGCAAGCGAGATTGGAGCCTTGTCCACTGAGGTACACAACTTGAGAGATGATTTTAGAATGTTCAAACAATTATGCAGATGGATGAAAGGTGAGTTTGACAGTGTTAAGAACCATATCTCTTCGAGGGAGCAATCCACCTCTGCCCCTCCAGCTCACTCACCTGCTGAACCAGTTAGCAGTGCAGAGCCATCAGGGCCAAGGCCAGCAGAAGAAAATGTAGGGCCATCAGGGCCAATTGTGGTAGAACCAGTAGGGCCATCTGAGCCATCTGAAGATGTAGCAAGGCCATCAGGGTCATCTAAGGGTGTGGCAGGGCCACCAGGGCCAATGATCTCCGAGGATGTGTCTCCAAGAGTAGAAGAGCCTGCAGCTGCTCCCGATGCCCATGAGTCTTCATCTCTTGCAACACCAACTCCTCCTTCACCACCCTCTTCATCCACAGCTCCTCCAGCACCCATTACCTTCAAAAAACCTATGCCTCGCACCATCTCTTCCCCAACTCCTTTTCCATCTCAATTCACCTCATCTCCCACTATCTCTCAAATCATTTCTCCACCTTCACCTGTCTGTGAAGATCCTCCAGTTTCCTCATCAGCTGGAGCATCATCCTCTTCTGGTCCCTCATCAGCCAGATCAACCACCAATTTTTCTCCAAGTTCTTTTCTTCATCCTCCTACTCCACCGTCCTCTATCACATTCATTCCTGAAAATCCCCAACTTGCCAGTGCCTTTCTAAACAACTGTGAGAATGAGTTGGAGCGCACCACACTTATCTCAATCCTGGCAGTTGCTACTCATGTTCATAGGACTGATTCCTCTAGTCATGTTCAGAAAAAGAGGAAATTCTCATCCAGCCTTGCTCTTACTTCCGAACCTAAGTTTCCTCCTCTTTGGTACTCCTTCACTGTTGAAAATTGAAGGAGACCAATTTATTGTGAATATCTCCAAAAGTGCATTCTTTCCACCACTTTTGGCATTCCCTTTCTCAACCTTACTGATCACCTGAACATTGTCCTTCCTTAATGCCATATTCCCAAAACTGACCAATCAAAAATCTTCCCACTGGCTGAATGCAAGACTAAGGACCAGTGGGCTAAAGGGCACAAGGCTCTCTACAACAAATATCTTCTTGCCAAGTCAGATAGCACTCCTCCCCGGGATCACCCACTCACCCTCTCTGAGTGGTTTGTGTTTCATCATCAAGCTCTATGGGCCCCCTTCATTCTCAAAGAAATAAGGATCGCCAGGTACTTTCAGCTGTACAATGATTTTCGATATCTCAACAAGCTTCCTGAAGTACAGTTTGGCCAATTCCATGGAGCTATTACCACTCTTCGAGCTGACAATCCGGTCAATTGCTCCTTCACAGTGGACTCTCAACCCTGAAATTGCCTGAAAAAGTTTTTCTTCCCAAGCTACATTCTTTGGTGTTGGACTCCTCTGCTGGCTCTCATGCCTTTGAGAGATTTGCTCGAGTAATGGGAAGAATTTCCGCTCAGCAGGGTCGCCTCCCCTTCTTTCAAAGGTTTATTTTCTGAGAATTTCATCTGGGCCACATCTCTTCTGAAGTGCTTGCTCCACTCATTTCTGAATGTGAAAGGCTTTCTCCCACAGATTGGGAAAAGCATTATAATCAATCTGCTCTTCAGTTGAAGTCGCTAAATTCTTCCCTGGTCAAGTCAGGCAAGTCCCCTCTCTCTGCTGAAGCCTTCCTGGATTTGAATTCCATCAATCCAGTTCAGGAACTATTTGTGCAATGGGTCAAAAGGTACAAGCTGTTTTTGGCCTTGAAGAAGGATCTTCTGCACCATCAGATTCACTACCCTATCAACATCAACCAATTTCTTCGGTTTGCCAGCTTTGGATCCTTTCTCTTCTTCAAACAATCTCTTGGCAGAGAAGAATATGCTGATTTTCTAGAAGATCAACGCCAACTTCACATCAAGAGGATGCTTCCAGACATGGGGCCCTCTTACTCTAATGCTTCTGGGGTTTTCCAGATCTATTTTGAGGAGCAGAAAGCAAGGCCTTGCGCATTATTCAGCAGCATGCCTCCCTTCATTCTCCTGCCTTCTACCTTTCTGTAACCTCTCAAGATTCATAGCAAAGCTCTTTGCTCTTCTCTCTATTGTATCTCTCTTCTTTGTCTCACTCTTATATCTTTTTGCTTAATGACAAAAAGGGGGAGAAATATAGCACTTCTGAAATATATTTTTTTATATTTCTGCAATTTTGTTTAGATTGATTTCAGATCATCTATGCTTATTGTTAAGTTTTGTCATCACCAAAAAGGGGGAGATTGATGATCAGCTTATCCCCATGTAATTTAAAGTAATTACATATTTATTTTGATGATTAACAAAACTATAATAAAGTTTATTCTAACATATTTTCTATGAGATTTGAGCACAGGAAATGAAACAAGGAATAACAAGCAAAATGGGTAAGTAGTATTTACTCTATAGCAATGTAAGTTCAAAGCATGAAATTTTCTAAGTACACATCGACTCTCTAGTTGTCATAATGATTCACTAAGAGATCGCAACGATTTGCCTCTCCTAACGATTCTCGAAGAGATCACATCGACTTGATTCACAATGATTTGGTTATCGCAACGATTTCTTAAGTGAGAACAACGATTTTCTCTCACAACGATTTGGTTATCGCAACGATTTCACTTATGTCATAACGATTTCAATAAAGCTATAACGATTTCTCTATTTTTATAATGACCTCACAACGATTCGTTAAGTGATCGAAAAGATTGCCCTCACAATGATTCGTTAAGTGATCGCAACGATGTTCCCTCACAAAGATTCGTCAAGTGATCGCAACGATTTGCCCTCACAACGATTCGTTAAGTGATCGCAACGATTTTCCGTCACAACGATTCAGTAAATGATTGCAACAATTTGCCCTCACAACGATTCAATAAGTGATTGCAACGATTTACTTTCATAACAATTTGTTAAGTATTCATAACGATTTGCTTCCATAACGATTCGATAAGTGATCACATCGATTTCTTAGGAAAGAACAACGATTTGCTCTCACATCGATTTGATAAGTGAGAACAACAATTTCAGTGTCACAACGACTCATCAAGTTTCAAAATGATTTGATCCCTGTAACGATTCGATAAGTTACATGATGACTCTGTTACTGTAACAATTCATCAAGTTTCATAACGACTTGGTCGCTGTAATGATTCGATACAGCAAACAACGATTCATTCACATTGTCTTTAACGATTTGATTATAACAACTTACTCATAACGGTTTGCTTATAAGTGCACATCGATTTACATGGATATCAACTCATTTGCATAACGATTTCATAAGTCATGCATGTAACGATTTCATGGAATATAACGATTTGATATCTGAACTCATTTCTGAGTTCGTTGAAAAGTCAAAGTCTTCACGTAGATATTTCTGACATCCTTGCATTTATTATGACTGAACGTATCACTACAGTGCATGCAAACGATATCTTCTATTTCCGTACTTATTCTGTAAACATATTTTTAGAAGAACAGAATGGAACTTCTATTTCTATATAAAATCAATCTAACGTTGACTGACAACAAGAGACAGCCTAGCTGTCTATTGTTTAGCATTTACTGCATGCAGGTCTCTGACAGCACTTCTCATACAACGTTGGACACAATAGAAGCCAAAGGATATCTCTGAAGATCATCTCTTTTTACGTGCATGGAAGGCTAAAGACGTTGAACGGGAAGCTCTACAGGACCATGCAGTCTAACATAAACAAAAGCTTAGAGACAACGGGCACTTCAACATTCAAGTTTCAAATAGAAGATATGTAAAGAAGACTGAAGCTCCAGAAGAACACAACTTTTAGATTGAGAATACCAACGACAATCTTTCACAAATCTTTTCTGCGAGCATCTCGAAGAGCCAAGCCTCACTCCTCTGATTGTTTAGCTCTTAGCTGTCTACATTCATTGTGTTAGTCTTGAGAGCTTCTGTAAACTGAGAGTGTCCCTCACTGTAGAACTTTCCCTCTCAGTCATAGCTTCAGATCTAGCATTGTATAAGCTTGATCTAGGGGCTTGATCTCATTTCACATTCTTGTGTTTTCTTGTGTTCCCTTCGTGTTGAAGGAAGACCTGGGGGTTCCAGGGTGTGTGTTCCCTTTGAGTAGAAGGAAGACCTGGTGGTATCCAGGGTGGTGTATTTCCACATCAGGTTATGAAGAGAAGACCAGCTGCGGCTGGGTGTGTAAGGGTCCATAAGGGGGACTGTACCCTTGGGAAGTGAAAGCCTGAGTTGTTGCTCAGGGATTGGACGTAGGACTCCTAAGGAGAGGGGATCCGAACCAAGATAAATCCATGTGTAGTGTGATTGCCTTTGTGTGTTAGTTGTTTATCTTTACTAACACTAACATCTATCGAAGTGTTTTTGTTAATCTCTTTGTGAACAGATTTTAGGTTCTCAATATTTTTAAGAATCTCATTCTCCCCCTCTCTGGGCTTGCTAGCTGGGCAACAGCTCTGACCGTCAAGAAACGAGCTATCTTCGTCAGTTGGTCGACGATCACCCAAACACTGTCATGTCCCTGCGAAGTACGAGGTAAGCTAGTAACAAAGTAAATGGTGATGTGCTCCCACTTCCACAAGGGAATGGGAAGCGACTGTAGCTCATCAACAGGATGCTGGTGTTCTGCCTTCATCTGCTAACAGGTAAGGAAGCGTGCAACAAACTCAGTAATATCTCTCTTCATCCCAGGCCACCAAAAGAGTCCTCTCAAGTCGTGGTTCATCTTGGTGGAACCAGGATGAATAGAGTTTCTCGATCTGTGCGCCTCAGCCAACAGCTCCTGCCTGATGTCCTCTGGGATGTAGAGTCTGCTTCTGAACCTGACCCTGCTGTCCTCGTCCAGCTCGACCTCTAGCATCTACAACACATCTGCCAAATCTGCATCTACACTCTACGCCTCTATCACCTACTCATATATCACCGGACAAACTATCATGCTGGTCAACACTACTCTCTCCCTGAGTCTTGACGGCGCGAACACATCCCGAGTGGCGTCCTCCAGAAGCCTCCAGTGTCTAACCAATAAAGAACTAAAGTAGGCTCTCCTGCTCAAAGCGTCCACAATGACATTAGCCATTCTCGGGTGATAGGAAAGGGTAAAGTCGTAGTCTTTTAGGTACTCGACCCACTTACACTACCTAAGGTTCAGATCTCTCTGCGTGAAGACATACTGTAAACTCCGGTGGTCCGTGAACACCTCGAACACCTCGCCGTACAAGTAATGTCTCCACAACCTCAAGGCGAACACGACCACTGCAAGCTCCAAGTCGTGTGTCGGGTAGTGCTGCTCATGCTTCTTCAGTTGACGAGAAGCATAAGCAACTACCCTCTCGTGCTGCATCATACGGAACCAAGACCAATCCCCGAAGCATCGGTGTAGACAACAAAGCCACCGCTACCAGAAGGTACAACAAGGATCGGAGCTAAAGTCAGCCGGCTCTTCAGCTCCTAGAAACTCTGCTCACACTCTGCTGTCCACACCAACCTGGTCTCTCGCCTGGTCAACCTAGTCAACGGCTCAAAAACCCTAGCGAAGTCCCACACAAACCTCTTGTAGTAGCTTGCTAGCCCCATAAAACTACGAACCTCTGCAACTGTAGTGAGCTGGCCCCACGAAACCACGACCTCAACCTTGGCGGGATCCACCGCCATACTTGCACCAGAAACCACGTGACCAAGGACGTGCACCTCCTTTAGCCAAAATTCACATTTACTGAATTTGGCGTAAAGTTGGTGACTCCTCAGTGCCTACAACACTAGCCTCAAGTGAACCTCGTGCTCCTCTACCGTCGCTGAGTACACCAGGATGTCGACCACGAACACCACCACGAACCGGTCCAGGTACTCTCGGAACACACTGTGCATCAACTCCATGAAGGCTGCTAGTGCATTCGTGAGCCCAAAAGGCATCACGACAAACTCAAAGTGGCCCTAGTGGGTACAGAAGGCTGATCTGGCAATATCTGACTCGTGGATCCTCAACTGGTAGTAGCCTGACCTCAAGTCAATCTTCGAGAACACTAAATTTGATTGCAATTGGTCAAACAAATCATCGATTCTGGGCAACTGGTACTTGTTCTTCACTGTTACCTGATTCAGTTGCCGATAATCGATGCACATCCTGAGGCTGCCATCCTTCTTCCTCACAAATAGGACAGACGCTCCCCACAGCGAACGGCTCAGACAAATGAAGCCCAACTCAAGTAGCTCATCGAGTTGACGCTTCAACTTCCGCAGCTCCACCAGCGCCATCCGGTACGGTGCCTTAGACATAGGCATCATCCCCGGAAGCAACTCAATGGAGAAATCTACCTCCCTCTCTGGCGGCAAACCAGGTAGATCCTCCGGAAACATGTCAAAAAACTCACAAACAACAGGCACATATGAAACAGATAGCTCACCAGAATATGAGAAACTCACAGAAGCAAGGAAAGCTACACAACCATCTCGGATAAGGTGTTGAGCTCTACAAAAAAAAGAGGAAGGGTCGGCAGGTAGACCGTGTACCTCGAAAACAAAGCACAAGTGCTCCAGGTATCTCGAACCGCACGGTCTTCGACTGACAGTCCACCAGCGCAGAATGTGCCTCCAACCAATCCATGCCAAGAATGGCATCAAAGTAGTGGTTCTGTAAGGCGAACAATCTGGCAGGTAGAAGGTGGCCCTGTACCTCGATGGTGACACCCTCTAGGTAACCCAGAGTACGCACGTAGTCACCCATCGGAAGCTCAATAGCTAGGTCACAAGTCTGCTCCGAAGCAAACTCAGTCAAGGTACTAAAGAACTCCTCTGAAGCAAAACAGTGCGTGGCACCCAGATCAATCAAAACACGAGCAACTCTACCAAGGATAGGAACCATACCAACGACCAAATTAGAGGCCTTCGCCTCCTCTCTGGTGATGTTCATCACCCAACCACGACCACGTCCTCGCTGAGGCTGCTGTTAGCACTTCTACGACTACTGAAACTATCCCTAGTGCTGCTGCTGACGCTGCGCCTGCTGGGGTGGAGGGTACTATGCCTATGGTGCCTGCTAAGTGTACTGGGTCAGTGCCAACTGCTGCTGCCCCTGCGTCAATAGACAGTCCCACCTAAAGTGACCCTGCTGCCCATAGTGAAAGCAACCCATGCCCTACTGGCTCTACTCTGCTTCCTGCTACATAGACTGCTCCACTGGCTGCTCTGGCTGACATTGCTGGTGCTGTGACTGCTGGTAACGCCACCTACCTCCTCGAGAGAACAACTTCTTCAACTTCGAAGTCAGTCCGGTACCGCCAGTCCTCAAAGAAGAAGAAGAGACGCTCCCTCAACTGCCCGAAGGGCGCTAGTATGGGGTAGACCTTGCCGAGCCTCCTCCCTACTGCGGCTGGAACCGACACTCCCTTTCCAAGGTGGTAGCCCTCGCCACTACCAACCCCAAGGTGTCGTAGAGGTGACCAGCCATGGCCCACCTCAACTCCGAGCATAGCCCACTAATGAACTGCTCGGTGCGAGCCTGCTCACTAGTGGCCACGTGGGAGACGTGTCGAAGAAGCTGCACGAACCTCTGGTGGTACTGCGCCACAGTCAACTCTCCCTGCGTCAGCTCGTGAACTGGTCCCTCCTCTCACGGCAAGTGTAGTCGGGGAAGTACTCGTTGTGAAAAGTCTCTAAGAACGCTCCCAAGAAATCTGGTCCAGCCTCCTGCCCTGAAAACTGGTCTGCCTCACTGTCCTCCACCATTCGTGGGCTGACCCCTTCAACTGATATACCGCCAATCTAACCCGATCCTGGTCTGCACAATCCATAGTCTCGAAGGTGCGCTCGAGCTCATGGACCCAACTCTCTACCTTGTCCAGATCATAGTCACCATAGAACATCGGAGGCCGAGGATGAAGAAACCTCTCCAAAAGTGCCGTGTGGTCCTCAGGTGCTGCCGCTACAACTGGAGTCTGCTGTCATACCATTGGTGGTACCTCTGGCTGGGCCGGTGCTGCCTATGGGGTCGGTGGTGGCTGCTCCTCTACTGCCATCTTTGCAAACTGCTGACCTCCTGTCGGCATCTACTGGTATTGATGGTACTGCCAAGGTGCCTGGAACATCGTCCTCCACCATTGCTCCAAAACCTCTGGTGGGGGGGCGAGGGTGGAAACCACTACTGCTACTGCTGCGCTCCCTATTGCAATGGGATGCCTGCGGCAATGGATCACCAGGCTGCTCGAATTGCTGGGGCTAAGCATCATTCGGCATGTTCTTGGCTGCAACCGACTTATCCGGTGCAACGTCCTGATGCTCCATCAGCTCTCGAGCCTACCTGCGTCTACGTGAAGGCATGTTCTATGACACAGACTAACATTCAAGTTAACAAAAATAACTCGGCGGCTAGTAGAGTTACTTGTACTTCCTATGGGACTTGGAATTGTCACATAATTCCATTACAAGTCTTGATAGACCCCTTGCTCTGATACTACGGTAACAGCCCCGATGCCCAGACCCTCGACTCCTACCAAGGATTTGACCATCGATACCATCACCCATGGGCCCGAAGACCTGAAAGGGCTAACGGACTAGTCTAACAAGATATGTAACGGAGGTAAGTAACAACTAAACGCACTAAAAAATACCAACAAGTGAAGGAAAGAGTCCAACACAGTGAACAAGTCTTAGTATAGTCCCAAAGTAAGCAAAGTACAAGTGTAGAAGTAAAGGGGGATAACAGGTCCCTTAGGGGCATACCCCGAGGGTGAAGTAAACAAAGTACAGGGGACAATGCTCATGGAAGACGCCGTCTACTACGGCACCGTCTCCTCAGCCCACTGCGGAGGGTGCTGCTGTGAAGTCTCACCTGCAAAAGAAGGAATGAGCTTCACGAAGAAGCCCAGTAGGGACTACCAATCTCCCACTGGTTCTAATCGAAGAATAGATCTATATATGCAATAAGTAAATAAAGCAAGTAAATCTATTCTACTAACAGAGTAAGTGCGGAAGCATAAACAAACTACACGGTCTACGACCTAAGCTAAATGTCGGGACAGGAAAACCCATGTAAACCAAGGCACTGGGAAGAACCCAAGGCTGCCATCACAGACAGAGGACAACTGCCTAGACAAAGACACTAGCCATAGAAACACTACACTAGTCAACCGGTCAGGTGCGCCACGTGCCTTACCCTCAACCGACATTCCATGTCTAACACCTCTTGTCGGAGTGAGACACGGAACTAAAGTAACCACAACTGTCGTAGTCTGGCCGAACTACGGTCCCACGTCTGACCCCTCTAAATGGTTCCGGAACCACATAGAGTGAGTCAGAAAAGGACTAGCTGATCTACGCTGGAAGAGCGCCAAACCACCTCGACATCCCAGACACAGCTAAGAGAGCTCTACAAATGACTCTACACTGTTGTCCCCACTGTTATCCCCTCTGCTACAAGAGTCTGTGACTCGAGATCACCTACCGCTTGGAGAACTCCCTCAAATAGGTACGCGGGGACCGGGGGTGTAGGTAACGATAACTACTTGTCTCGCGGACAAGCCCTCAAGTGCCTAGCACTAGGCGAAAGACTAGAGTAGGACCGTGCTAGGAAATAGCACAGGTGCCAAGAAAACAGAGTCGCAGTGGAAAGAAACTCCAAACAGGTCACCAACCCTTCTATATCTGAGAAGGCGATGCACAGGCTGTCGCCACTTGAAGGCGACACCCTCTCTGTCGCGACCTGGGTCAAAAGGTGACAAGGTACCTGCCACGATCCGGTCACAACAAGGGTCTTATCGCGACCCTAGAAAGCGGCCCAAGTGACCACCTGAGGCCTCCCACAACACACGATGAAAACACGATGAGAAGGCGACAACCACCCTATCGCGACCATAACATGACAGGTCGCGACAGGGTGGGCGTCGCTTTCTCACACCAGAAGGTGATGTATCGGGCTGTCGCGATCTGGGTCGCGACACCAAACGTGTCACGACCACAAACTTGCACACTCGAGAGCATGCCTTCTGTGCCATGCACCACAAATCCGGAAACTACAAGGGGAGGGGAGCATGTAGGACGATGTAAATAGCTCAAAAAGGCTCAAACCACCCTTGTAAACACCCATGCATGCCAAGAAGAAGGATCTACACTCAAGAAACTCACATTTAAGCATGGATTCCCTCAACACCCATACCCCATTCCAAGCACAAACCAAGCCAAGTAATCATTCCATGGAACCACAATCACACACATGCACACCCTAGCATGATGACTAAGGCTTGGAGAAGGGGGATTGGATCCTAGTAAGATAGAACTATGGGGATGGTGAGAAGTCCCTACCTCAAAATGAAGAGCCAACTTGTTGGGGTCTTCTAATGTGTATGGCCACCTCCCCCTCGCTCCAAGCTCCATACTCACGCCGTCCACAAGCAAGGATCGTCCGACATGCCGACAAAGGGGTCACCACCACGAGGAGAGCAAGCCACACCATGTCGGAGAAGAACCACACTGTGAGGGAGGGACGACACGTCAGAAAGAACACGACCACAAGATCAACACACCTCTTCCAAGCCCTCAATCTCCTCTCAAGCTCCCCACGGAGAACACACACACACAAGGTCGAAAGGGAAGCAGGAAACGCTGGCGAAGAGAAGGAGGAAGACAGTTATAAGGCCTCAGCTATTTTAAGCCTCGGAGTTAAGAACGCAACAACTTGCCTATCGTGTTCACTTACTGAATGCGATGGCCTACCTGTCGCTATCTCAAAGTCCTGGTCAACCTGACTAATGGTAATGCCACGTGTCAGCCTTGCAGACCTGACAGCCAGAACGCGACACCTGACCTATCGCCTTCAGGTTGTCAGGGGTCGACCCTTGTCCCAATTGTCCCGACAACAAAATGAAAAAACTCCATGCTGCGGTCAGAGGGATGAACGTGACAACATGCCTGTCGCGTTCACAACCAGAACGCGACAACCACCTTGTCGCTTTCAGAAGGTGACAACCCGATGCATCGCGACCTTCAACCGAAGGTGGTTGACCCACAAGAGAGGGATGTTACATATTTTTCCCTCACTGATGTTGACACAACGAAAAATATTAGACACATAACTGTTAGGAAATCTCAATTGTTTCAGCCACCAGCACACTTCCTTTACTTGTCCACCTCCAAGCACATCAACTGCATTTGGTTTAATTGATTTCCCATTTACTTCAACAAGTTCTAACTCTAGACGTTTACAAAGCATGGAGAAGCCCAAACGTGCATTCCTGTTGTCCGTTGTTTTACCTTTTATGTCCATAACGGTGTTGAACACATTATCAAAGACATTCTTCTCGATATATATCACGTCTAGATTATGCCGCACAAGAAGAGTTTACCAATAAGGTAGCTCCCAGAAATACTTCTCTTCACCCAGTTGTGCTCCTTCCCAAAACCTAAAAGGTGCCATGTAATGCCCGTCAATTGTGTGATATCTGGAAAATTTTCTACACATGCTGCCATATGATGACCAGACAACCTCTCGAATATAACTTCATCTTGTTCCATTCTCTTCTTTAGGAATGTATCTTTTTATCTTCTCAAAGGGTGATCAGCTGCTAAAAACTATCGATGGCAATCAAACAAACATAACTTCCCACCATGTTTAAGTACAAATATTTTGGTATTATCCATATAGTAAGGACATGCTAGCCTCCCACGTGTGCTCCAACCAGATATTATTCTATATGCAGGAAAATCACTTATCGTCCACATCAATGTTGCCCTCATGGTGAAATTTTGCTTTCTAGATGCATCATAAGTGTTGACTGTCTCACTCCATAATAATTTCAATTCATCAATCAATGGTCTGAGATAGATGTCTATATTTTTTGTAGGACTTTTACGATTAGGAATCAATAAAGACAGGAACAAATTCTCTCACCTCATGCACATGCTCGGAGGAAGGTTGTATGATGTCACGGACATTGGCCAACTGGAGTAGGAAGCCACTGAACCTCTAAATGGATTGAATCTGTCAGTGCATAAACCAAGCCTCACATTACGCGACTCCCTTGAGAAGATAGGATGAGCATGGTTGAAATGAGACCAAGCTTCGCCATATGTAGGATGGCTCATAATATCCTCGTCACGACATACTCTTTCTGCGTGCCACCTTATATGTCGAGCTATCTTTGAGAACGTAAACATCCACTGTAGTTTGGGTGTAAGGAGAAAATATCGCAATGACGCATAAGGTATATCCTTTCCCTTAGAATTGGCCCCTCTTTTAGGTTTAAACCTATCATGATGGCAAATAGAACACAATACCTTATCTGCATCTTCCCTTTGATACAACGTACAATGATTAGGACATGCATCTATTTTCACATGTCCAAGCCCTAACTCATTGACTATCTTCTTGGCATGATAAAATTTGGAGGCAGCTTCTCATCTCAAGGTAACATACTCTTGATGATGAGGAGGAGACGATCAAAACAACTCTCACTTATATGAAATTCAGATTTCAAGTTCAGCAACTATGACACTGCTGACAACTGAGTGTGTTTTTGACAACCATCCTACAATGGCTTATCATCATCATTAAGTAACTGATAAAATGTTTTGGCTCCCTTGTTTAGCACTTCTTCAGCGTATACAGGATCCTCATGTACATTGAATGTAGGACCTATGGCATCTAGAACCATATCTACGTACGTACTTGTGCCTTCCACATTACTAGGCTCGTGCGACCAGAGCTCCACACCATGACATGTCCAATTCATATAACCTTCAACAAACCCTTTTCTGTATAAATGACATTGAACCTCCCATGGTGAAATCTACTTCAAATTTTTACAAATCATACAAGGACATTGGATGTAGCCTTCGTTGTCTACTGCTACATTTTGATTCCCCAATGCAGACTGAATGAAAGTCTCAACTCCAACCCTAAACTCCACAGACACCACATGATCAACTATTCTACGATATATCCATAAATTGTCTAAAGCCATTTTTTTTTCTACACTCAACAAATGCTAACAGAAAAATAACCTTAAAATTCAAACTCAAAAAAAATAAATAAATCTGACCATTTTCACATATCGTTCGACGCAACCAAAATTAAGGGTAAGGATATATTATTTAGACTATCACTTTTTACCCATCTATGAATATTTGATCGCACTCAAATGGCCATTTACTATGTGTTTGTACAATTTGCTGAAAAATTTTGGCAGCATCTCTCCACACCTTTCGATATACCAAAAATATTTATTGATTAAGATATTTTCTTAAACACTTACTAATAAGTGGTTATGAAAATTTTCTAAATCAATAAAGGTATATATGAGAGGAATGAGTCGACGCAACAGAAATTTTCAACAAACAGTACAAACATATAGTAAATGACCACCTAACTGTGATCAAATATTCACAGACTATCCAAAACGGGATAATTCAAGACTTTGAGTTAGATATACATGTTCTCATCATTCAAAATGAGAACGTGCACATCAATCCCAAAGTCTTGAACGAGAAGGTTCATTGACATGGGCTTAACATGCTCTCGTGAGGTGTGTGTAGTGTTAAATTGCTATACATGTAAAGATCAAATTTAAATGTCACATAAATATGAAAGGAAAATGAAAACAAAATCATACATGTGAACAAGTACAATACTAAACCAAATTCACACATACATGTAAATGAATTGTATTAAAGTAAGAAGTGTAGTGTAATACTAATCATTAAACTGAAAGTATATAAAAATCCCATTAAACCCCTATTAAACCCCCATGTTAAATCCTTTAACAGCCCCATAAAAACCCCCAAGGCAAAGCTTGTCCTGCCCCAATTGCCCTTAAAAACACCCCATAAAACCCTTTCCTTGAACCCCTCATTCAGCCACTTCAATGCCCCTTAAACATCTCCCAAAAAAACCTAAAAAAAAACTCATTTCAAGGCCATTGGAAATCCATATAAAACCCTACTATTGGTCCCTTCAAAAGTGTTAAGTGTAGTAGGATTATCTAGAGGGGGTGGGGGTGAATAGATATCCACCAAAGTTAAATGCCAATTTGAAAATTAAAAACTATGATATTACGATCTGATCAGATGAAAAACATGATGACCAAACTGTCCCCATAATAAATAAGTTATTTATTTATATATTAATTTTGATGATTAACAAAATAGTACTAATGAATTACTTGAGCTTTGAGAACAGGAAATAAAAGAAAATTGAAAGTTCAAGACAATCAGGTAAGTCTCATCTCACATTCTGTCCAAGTCTTTGTATCGACTTCTTTGATAAGCAGAACAATTTCCTCTCTGACCGAAAAGTTCAAAACAAATCGATATCGCAACGATTCTTTAAGACATCGTAACGATTTCTTTAGACCTCGTAACGTTTTCTTTAGAACTCGCAACGACTTTCTATCCGTAACGATTTCTTTAGTCCTCGTAACGATTTCTTTACAACTCGCAACGACATTCTAGCCGTAACGATTTCTTTAGTCCTCGTAACGATTTCTTTAGAACTCGCAACGACTTTCTAGCCGTAACGATTTCTTTAGACCTCGTAACGATTTCTTTAGAACTCGTAACGACTTTCTAGCCGTAACAATTTCTTTAATCCTCGTAACGATTTCTTTAGAACTCGCAACGACTTTCTAGCCGTAACGATTTCTTTAGACCTCGTAACGATTTCTTTAGAACTCGCAACGACTTTCTAGCCGTAACGATTTCTTTAGTCCTCGTAACGATTTCTTTAGAACTCGCAACGACTTTCTAGTCATAACGATTTCTTCAATTCTCGAAACGATTTCTTTGAAACTCGTAACGACTTGATAGTTGTAACGATTTCTTCAGTTCTCGTAACGATTTCTTTGAAACTCGTAACGACTTGATAGCTATAACGATTTCTTCAGTTCTCATAACGATTTCTTCAGTTCCCGTAATGATTTCTTTGAAAGTCGTAACGACTTGATAGCTGTAACGATTTCTTCAGTTCTCATAACGATTTCATCATTATAATTTAATAATGCTCTGTCATAACGATTTGTCTGCTATCGTATAACGATTTCATAAGTCATCGGGAGTGTTCATATCAACTTTCCTGCTATATAAGTATAATTTTTTTTATAGCGTTGAAAAGTCAAAGTCATATCTCGTCTGTTGACTGCTACGCAGTAAATGCTCTTTGATCGTATCTCCCATGCATGCAGACAATATCTTCCATTTTTATGCTACTCTGTCTACGTCCTTTTTAGACAGAAAGGAGCTTTGCTATATATTGCAATATATGTTGCATCTGCAACTAACATTCGACGGCAGTCCTAGCGGTCCTCTATTTATTGTTGACATGCTCACAGATATCTGACAAGACTCATCTGTACAACGTTGGATACAAGATACAAGATTCTAAAACATTTTTTCTGGCATCTACTAAAGGATAAAAGACTGAAGATCAGAAGCTTCCTTGGTGACCAGTCTAACGTACACCTGGATGAGAGACAACGGTTCTCTTAACGTTCAAATTTCAAGAAGAAGCTTAAATACAAGACTCAAGACTGAGAAGATACGATGAGAAAAGAGATAACAACATAGAAAAGAGAGCAACACCATTTCTTCCAGTCTTCTGTTTTTCAAGCAAGAGCAAAGCGTCCATTCCTATAGTTTTCCGTAGCTCTTCTGCTCTCAGTGTTTATAGAAGAAATTCTTGTGAGAGCCTGTGTAGTCTTTGGAGAGAAACCAGTGTCAAATTCTCTTTCTCTCTTGAGGCTTGTTCGCTTCAGCTTGCAGCTGATTAAGCTAGTGTCTGAAGCTTGTTCTTAAACTTTGTTTCTGTGGTTTGTACCCTTCTGTGAAGGAAGACCTGGTGGTATCCAGGGTGTTGTTCCCTTCTGGACGAAGGAAGACCTGGTGGTATCCAGGGTGGTTGTTTTTCCGTTCAAGTTGAAGGAAGACCAGTTGAGGCTGGGTGTAAGGATTCGTGAGGGAGATTGTAACGACCCTCTTCATACCGGTACGATTATACCAATCCCCATCGGTATAAAGGGCGTCGTCACAGTGGGACATTTACCCAACACTGGTCGATAGGTTGATATGTACCTGGATAGCAATAGAGTACAGCGGAATAAAATAAATAACTCAACTCTTAGTCCGTCACCAACACACATTCCATAATCTAAATAGTGAGATAGAAGGACAATGTCCACATTAATACAAAATAAAGAGAGAGTTACAATGTCCAAAATATTGTCCATACACTAATCCTTGTTGTGCAAAAGAAAAGTACAACTGGTAACAGCTCCACAAAATAGTCTTCTAATGATGATCCTCGCCACGCTACCTTCTAGTGCACGATACCTGTCAACCTGTACGCCGAAGCAAGAGTGAGTCCAAAGACTCAGCAAGCGACACTACTCATGATATACACATACAAGTCTTAGTGGTTTCTACATGCACTTTTACAATTAACAACACATAGCATGCTAGTCAATTCAAGTTTTCTACCTATCATGAAAGTTCTACAATTTTATACATAACTCATACTTTCAGATTTGTAAAATGAAATTCACCTATTACATGATCTCTATTCCATTTGCTCAAGAACTTTAGTCTTTTAAAGAGCTAAAACATGAAAGCTATCGACATGAACAATTTATACACATGAAAGGGGACACAACTAGCATGGATTTCACCTAGTTTTAAACACATACACGAACCTTTTCACATGCTTTAGATTGCTGATTTCATATGATTCAATGACTATAAATCTACACATGAGAGCTACAATAATACATAAAACACATCATGTGAATCAAGTAATCAAGCTATCTTGCACTCATTTTCACTAATTATCCCTAACATGGATTCTAGGCATTTGTGCACACATAAGCATGATAATGACAACATGAGTTTACTGATTTCACATGGTTTCCAATAACACATTCTCACATTCTCGGTTTCGCATGATTTCATACTTACTCATTCACGTTGTTCACTTTTACACATTTGACACGTACACATGTTCACACTTATACAATTTACTCATTTCCACATCATTTTCTCTTTCACTTTTACTTATCACATATCATATCGATTGCACTTACCACGTGCGTCTTGGGCACTTACCACGTGCGTCTTGGGCACTTACCACGTGCCATATTCACATATTTCACGTTTTACTCATTTTTCATTACTTAAACAATTTGCCATGACACATAGTCCTAACCACCAGTAGAGGACACTAATAATATCTCATAGCTCGTGCTCATTCCTTAGCACAGCTCTCAACACAACTCATTACACAACACATGACACAACACTTACACAACTCATACACATACTCACCACCTAGGCAATACAGCGGTGAATCTTGGTAACTGCGCAGACCGGGAGAAGCCCTCTCCACCCTATCCAGTGGTACTTGTCCACCTCCGGGGTTTTCCCAATGCCTTTGGGACAAACTTATATCACATGGAGCCTTCTATAGGGACTTTTCTATATACGGCTCCCGATGCCTCTAGGGTAGCAGTGTCACATAGGCACAACTTTTACACTTTTACACATTACCTCTTTACACATGGTTTTACACATAACTCTTCTCATTTCATTCACTTTCTCACTCACATAAACATTCTGTTCTTCCCTAACATGGTACTACAGGATTTCAAGAATTTAACACATAGTAAACACACTAATCATATTGGTTTTAGACCATAACTAATCACATTGCGATCATATGCATGAATTTTCACATTTCACATGAAAATACATAACTTTTTATTTACTGGTCCAAATGACCTGAAATTTTAACCACATGCTGTTTTCGGGTTCAAGATGATACCCTCAATTTTTCAGATTTTTCTGAGCTAAATAGGATTTACAGAAAATCAAACACCTAATTAGCATATTATTCACAACTTAAGCTAACATGGGTCTAACACGTTTTGCAATTTATCCACTTACTGTTTTGCACAGAGACTACTAATATATGCATGATTTTAGAATACAAAATCACCCTAATTCATACATCTATACATCAATTACCACAAACCATTTTTGCATGTTTTTATTTTACCGAACCGAACTTATTTACAATTTCTCAAACATGGATAAACTACTAAATTTTTCAAACACATATGCTGACCCACTATTCTTCATGATCAAACCGAAACCAAGGCATCAACACAAAACCCTAATCATAAATCATGAATTTTACAAGATTGTCTACAAGTCATGCTCACAATTTAAAAGATGCTAATAACCCACATTCACCATCACACTACATTTCTTCACACACCACAATGCACAATATACATAGCTTATAGGAATACCATATATCCTCATCACAGAAATCATAACGAAATTAACGTACAAGAGGGGCAGAACAGCTCACTGTTCTGTCCAGAAGAACTAGACGGCGGTCTCTGGCCGCTGACTCATAGTCAGCGGCATGGTCGATGGACGCCAATCTCATTACAGGCGTCCAGGGACCTTGCCGTTTACGCAGGTCTGTGCAGAAACACAGACCCGAGCTCTGAAATTTGGGTGAAATGGAGGGTCTAGGACTCGAGGGAAATTCCATAAAAATCATAAAAACCTCCTAGACTCATACGGGGATACCATAGATAGGTCACTTGCCTCTCTAAAATTCCTCCAAGGGATTTGTGGCTCGAAGAAGACCTCCTTGGGCAGTTCCAAGAAGTTGCAGAAGTGCTTCAAGATCTCCTTCCTCCGGGTTCTTGGGTGAGTTTCATAGCAGGGGACGATGGGGAAAGCCTTCTCCTTTGCTTCAGCTTCCTCCTTGTTGCAGTAGATCTCCAGAACAAGCTCCAAGGGGGCCGGATTTGAGGGTGCCAAGATGGGTTTTCTCACAGTTTCCTCTCTAGGGTTTTCTCTCTTCTTTTCCTCCTCTCACAAGGTGAAGTGAGAAGTGGGGAGAACCAATTTCGGGTTCAGGATGTAGGAGAGCCCCTCACCCACTCACCATGCCGATTAGACAGCCTTAGATCCGTTGGGGAACATCCCCCAATGGGTGGCTATGCCTTGTTTCAGAAGACAGCAGCTCTGCTGCGCATGCAGGTCAGAGAGGTTGACGTCCACATCGCTGGACGCCTGGGTCAGGATTGGCGTCCAGGTCTGGACGTTGACTCCACCTCGGCGGCCAGAGGTTGACGCCAAGGTGGCCTTTGGCCAGAACCTTAATTTATGCAGAAACTATGCATACCAAGCTTATATATAAGCAATATGTATATGGTATTATACTCATACTATCACCAGGCAATACATACCTTATTTATATTTAATATAAACACATGCACATTAATTATACTAATTAATATGTACATAAATATCTATATACATACACAAGCATACATAAGCATACTAAGATAAAATGTACGTAGACACCTACCTGTACGTACGTGATATTTTACACATGTATGACTCAACACACGGCAAATTAAATGACGAGAATTATGAGGGCTTCGCAAATCATTAGGAGGTGATATGATTTATGCTAGCTAGGAATAATCCATTCGATAAAATAGTCCTCACATACACACACTTGATTTGTCATATATATAGTATACGCACACTGGTGTAACATACTTATGTACATTATGCTTGGAATAGATGGATACAACATGCGCACCGGTAATTAGATTAACTTACACAACTTTACCTAACATTGCTTAAGCACTATATGCATAGGATTCCTTAATATGTACTATATGCATAATTTAGCCAATTGACTACTCTCAATTAAATATCATAAAAATACATGCATGTTATTCATGAGGAGTATAGAATCTCAATATAAACTACTAATTACACCTACCATGCTTGAACTCTTTATGCATATGCAATATACGAAGTACAATATTCATATTAGCTAAACGATGCAAATGAGTAACACTTACAACTAATCATACACATGCATGCACAAATACACCAAGGTGTTATGCATGTAGAATTTGGGTATACAATTGTCACACGCACAAGATAACATACATACGTACATACACATATGTACTTCCTACACTCCCATACAAAATTCCATGAAATAGGTAGTATAGGATATTCTTCAATATTTAGATAGCACACGTATAGTACTATTCAAGTATCCTAAGTCAAAGATTCTTGGTATTCATAATACACTTCTAATTAGCTAATTGTTCACTTCCACATTAATCATCATATACACCTATGTATATATATATAGATATTTGCACATGCTCATGTTCAAAAAAAGGATAAATCTTATAGTAGGCACAATGAAATACGCATGCTAAGCACACAACAACCGAACACCCAACACACCATTCATATACATACAGATATATAAAGAAAGTAAAAATCCGGGGTCTTACAGAGATAGTACCCTAATTAGTGAAATCCTGAGGCATTGCTCAGGGACTGGACGTAGGTCTCCTGTGGAGAGGAGTTCCGAACCAGGATAAAAACACTTGTGTCTTGTGGTTTTGCTTATGTGCATTTGCTGTCTTATTTTGTTCAACTCTAATGTTTGTTTAAGTTGTTGTGTAATCCTTTTAGTGAACAGGTTTTAATCAAGATCAAATTTTAAATAACCCATTCACCCCTCCTCTGGGGTAGCTAGCTGGGAAACAAGTGGTATCAGAGCGCGTCTCTTCGACAAAGAAGAAGATCCAACGATCTGAAGAGCAAAGATCAATGGCAGCCCAAAGCAACTTCGAAGGTCAGTCAGTCAACAGGCCTCCCTTGTTCGATGGAGAAGATTACACCTATTGGTAGACAAGAATGGAGTACTTTCTACAAGGCCACGATTATACAATATGGTCCATCGTAGAAGAAGGTGATCTTCTAGTCACAAATACTAAGGCTCAGTGGACAGATGATGACAGAAGAAGAATATCCCTAAACTACAAAGCCAAGAGCATCCTTTGCTGTGCCCTCAGCAAGAAAGAATTCAACAGAGTTTCAGCTTGCAAATCCGCAATGGAAATGTGGGAAAAGCTCAGGATCACTTATGAAGGGACAGATAAAGTAAAAGAGACAAGAATCGATATTCTTGTAGCCCAATATGAAAGGTTCCAGATGCAACCAAGTGAATCCATAACTCAGATGTTTAGCAGATTCACAGATATCACAAATGGATTAGCTAGATTAGGTAAAGTCTATGGTGTACCAGACATGGTCAGGAAGATACTCAGATCTCTGCCATCCTCATGGACTCCAAAAGTAACAGCCATTGAGGAAGCCAATGATCTGGAATTAATGTCATTGGAAAAGCTAATAGGATCTCTCATGGCTCATGAGATAAATATGGAGAGATTAGGAGAATCCTCCAGCAGAAGGAAGCAATCAAATGCTCTCAAGGCGAATGATGAGATATCAGAAGAATCTTTGGATAACAGTGAAGGTAGCAAAGACAGTGATGATGAAGAAGCCATGCTGTCTCGAAGACTTCAGAGAATATTAGCAAAGAAGAAGAAGTATCAGTCCGGAAGAAGATTATTCAAGAAGAACAAAGACTTCAGAAAATCAGAAGTAAAGGATCCGAAGAAAGGAGAAGTAATATGCTATGAATGCAAGAAGCCTGGACACATCAAGGCAGATTGTCCAATGCTAAAAAAGAATGATCATAAGAAGAAGGACAACTTCAGAAGATTCAAGAAGTATAAAAAGAAAGCAATGGCAGCTGCTTGGGAGAACAGCAGTGACTCAAATAGTGAGTCAAGCTCGAACAGTGAAGGTGAAGAAGCAAACTTGGCCCTCATGGCCAATACCGAAGATAAGGGAAATTCAAGAGCATCCAAATGGTACTTGGACAGTGGATGCTCAAGGCACATGTCAGGCAACAAGAAGTTTTTCGTTGATCTCCAAGCTGAAGAAGGTACAGTCACCTATGGAGATAATGGAAAAGGCACTGTGATAGGAAGTGGGTCCGTGAACATCAAAGGAAAATCAGTTATTGAAGACGTAATGTTGGTCAAAGGATTAAAGCACAATCTTATCAGCATCAGCCAGTTGTGTGATAAAGGCCATCAGATTCAGTTCCAAGAATCAAAGTGCAGTATATTAAAGGATGGTGCAGTCATATTTGAAGCCTACAGAGAAAGAAACTTGTATGTTCTCTATCTCGAGGAACTCAAGAATCAAGATGTCTGTTTGGCAGCCAGCAAAGATCAATCAACAGAGCTGTGGCACAGAAGATTGGGTCACTGCAGCTTGGACGGTTTGAATAAGCTCAGAAAGAGAAAGCTAGTGGAAGGACTGCCAAAGGTCAATTCTAGATTGGATAGCATTTGCAAACCTTGTGCAAGAGGAAAGCACACCAAGAGCTCTTTCAAATCAAAGACTGTAGTAACCACCTCAAAGCCCTTAGAACTACTTCATATGGATATATTTGGGCCAATGAGGACCACCAGTCTAGGAGGAAAGAATTTTGGATTTGTAATAGTTGATGATTATTCAACATTCACTTGGGTATCCTTTCTAGAGCACAAAGATGACACATTTGACAATTTTGTTAGCTTCAGTAAGAAAGTTCAGAAAGATCAGAAGTTCACAATTGTCTCTATCCGATCAGATCATGGTGGTGAGTTTCAGAATGAAAAGTTTACAAAGTTCTGTGATGATCAAGGAATTGAGCACAACTTCTCAGCCCCAAGGACACCTCAACAGAATGGAATTGCTGAGAGGAAAAACAGAACTCTTTTGGATATGGCAAGAACCATGTTATCAGAATATGATTTGCCAAGATACTTCTGGGCCGAAGCCATCAACACTGCATGTTATATCAATAATAGAGTGATGATCAGGCCGATTCTGAAGAAGACTGCTTATTAACTCTACAAAGGAAAGAAACCAAAGATCAGCCATTTCAGAATATTTGGATGTCCTTGCTTCATCCACAACAATGGAAAAAGGGACATTGGTAAGTTGGATGCCAAATCAGATGAAGGCATCTTTATGGGGTACTCTTCTAAACCCAAAGGTTATAGAGTTTTCAATAAACGTTCCTTATTAATTGAACAATCTGTACATGTTATTTTTGATGAATCTAACCCTTCCGTGAAAAAGGAAGAAATTAGTGACATTGATGATGCAGATGACTTGTCTGAAAAATTAAAGAATACCTCAATTAAGGACAAGGAAGATCCTCCTCTGGAAGAACTGCAGCAAACTGAAATTCAACATGAAAATCTTCCAAAAGAATGGAGACATCAGAAAGATCACCCTCCTGAAAACATTATTGGTGATCCATCTGTAGGGGTAAGAACAAGAGGTAATGTAATTCCTTGTGATTATTTAGCCTTTGTTTCTCAAATAGAGCCTAAGAAAGTCAATGAAGCTTTATCTGATGAATCTTGGATATTAGCCATGCAAGATGAACTAAATCAGTTCAAGAGAAACCAAGTATGGTCACTTGTTCCTAGACCATCCAATCATTCAGTTATTGGCACCATGTGGGTGTTCAAAATAAACTGGATGAGTCTGGAATAATCTTAAGGAACAAGGCCAGACTGGTAGCTCAAGGCTACTCCCAAGAGGAAGGCATAGATTTCGATGAAACTTATGCACCTGTAGCTAGACTTGAGGCTATTAGGATTTTACTTGCTTATGCATCTGCATTTGATTTAAAACTATTTCAAATGGATGTCAAATCAACCTTTTTAAATGGTTTTATCAAGGAGGAAGTGTATGTTGAACAACTTCCAGGTTTTGATGATACCGAATTTCCAAATCATGTATTTAAACTGCATAAGGCTTTATATGGTTTAAAGTAAGCACCTAGAGCCTGGTATGAAAGGCTCAGTACTTTCTTATTAGATCATGGTTTCACTAGAGGTAAAGTAGATAGTACATTATTTATAAAATCTAAGGTTAAACATATACTTCTTGTGCAAATATATGTAGATGATATTATTTTTGGATCTACTGATGAATCTCTTTGCAAGTACTTTGAAAAGCTTATGCAGGGAGAATTCGAAATGAGCTTGATGGGGGAGCTAAGCTACTTCCTTGGATTGCAAATCAAGCAAGGGAAAGATGGCACTCATATCTGTCAAGCCAAGTACACCAAAGAGCTGTTAAAGAAATTTGGATTTGATGGCGCAAAGCCATTATCAACTCCAATGAGCACATCAACCAGAATGGACAGTGATCAAAAAGGTAAAAAGGTATATCAAAAGAGTTATAGAGGTATGATAGGGTCACTACTTTACTTAACTGCAAGTAGACCAGACATTTTGTTCAGTGTATGCATGTGTGCTAGATATCAGGCAGACCCTAGAGAGTCTCATTTAATTTCAGTAAAAAGAATATTCAGATATCTGGCTAGAACTCATGATTTAGGTCTCTGGTATCCTAGATCTTGTGAAATAGAATTAGTAGGATATTCAGATGCTGATTATGCTAGATGCAAAGTAGATAGAAAAAGCACCAGTGGGTGTTGTCAGTTTCTTGCAAGATGTTTAATATCATGGTCATCCAAGAAACAAAATTCAGTAGCTTTATCAACAGCTGAGGCAGAATATGTTGCTGCTGGAAGTTGTTGTACACAACTTCTTTGGATAAAGCAACAACTTGAGGATTTCGGAATTCACATCAAATCAATTCCACTATTGTGTGATAATACAAGTGCCATCAACCTTACCAACAATCCAGTACAGCACTCAAGGACTAAGCACATTGAGGTAAGATATCATTTTATTCGAGACCATGTAGCTAGTGGTAATTTAGAAATTTCTTTTATAGATACAAATGGTCAATTAGCAGATATCTTCACAAAAGCCCTACCTGAAGAGAGATTTACATCTCTTATAAGGGAATTAGGGATGTGCAATGTGTGAAAAGATTTCTGTAATTTTATTGGCATAAAAATTTTCAGATAGAAATGGAATTCTCCCTCTTTAAAGATAAGCAAAACTCAGTTATCTACATTCCTTGACCGCTATCGTGTTAAAAGTTGTTTGACTCGTCAAACCTTTTTGTCGCTTTCTGCCTTTACCACCTCTTTGGCGTTTCACTTTTCGGTAAAGTAATATTAAATTATTCAAATCGTTCTGAGAACGACTTGTCTTCTACCTTTACCCTTTTATCTTTTATCTGTTCACCCAAAGTCGATGCCCTAACGATTTCGGGATCGACTCTCTGCAACTTTCGAAGCTTTCTCTTCTTCCCGCGAAGAATCCCTCGAGAGCTTCCATCTTCCTCCTCCTCCAGAACCTTTCTCCTCTACCTATGGCCGCTCCGATGATCTTCGGAAGCGTAGGGGGCTACAGTGCTGAGTTTCTGTCCCCAAAGGAGCAAGAAAGGTTTACCTTCGTGAAGTCGAAGATCTGCGGAAATAAGGCAGTGGATGTTCAGAACCTTGAGAAGAGTGGCATGTCCAGTCTAGTCGAAGCTTTGAGAAGAATGCAGTGGATGGATGTTGCTACTTTCACCGAGGTAAGCTATCCGGACCTGGTGAAAGCCTTTTTATTTGTTTGAAGTCAGAGGCAGATGGGTCCCTTGTCTCCTCAGTGAAGGGCACCCAGATCAAGATAGATCATGAACTATTGCATGAGTTGTTTGGAGTAAAGACCTCTGGGTATAGTGGCATTCACTCTGTGAATGATGAAGTAAAGGGTCTCGGAATCATTGGTCCAGGGTTTAAGCTGAAAGATGGAAAGCTAGATATTAATCAGATGTCCGCATTTAATCGGTTGCTTCACTTTATTGTCTGCCAAATTATAGTACCTCGAAGTGCTACGTTTTCTTCATGCACTAGGGCAGACTCGGACATAATGTTCTGGGTAATTCAGAACAAGGAGATCAACTTGGCCGCAGTTATGATTGAGAGAATGAAGTTTTCCAGTACTCAAATCTGGGAAACAAAGAGCAAACTGAATGTTTCCTTGCCTTGTGCTCATCTACTCACCAAGATTTTCAAGCATTTCGGAGTAGATGTGTCTGGAGCTGTAGTAGAGAAGATGGGCCAGTCTATAAGGTCCAGAAATTTGAAGAAAAGTGGTTTTTCAGTGCAAGATGGAATTTGGTCAAAGACCTCTGTGGCAAAAGGAGAAGCGATTATTGGAGATATCCCAGAAGTTCAAGAAGAAGCAGCAGCAGGAGAGCAAGCAGCAACAGCAGAGCAAGCAGCAGCAGCAGAGCAAGCAGCAGCAGTTGTACAAGCAGCAGCAGTACCAGTTGTGGCAAGCCAGCCAGAAGTTTCAGAATCACCTGTTGTGGAGATTGACTTTCATTCTCCAGAAGTTCAGATGGAAGAAGGTGCAGCTAGTGTGGCAGACTCTTTGCCCACCACCTTAGTCGCCTCTATTTTAAGAGAGGTATTGGATTCCATTCCCTCCACCTCAGCTACTTCTAAAGAAGGTGGATGTGTTGAAGAAGAAGTTATGGCACCAAGCCATACAGAAATTCAGTCTGAACCAATTGCTAATGTTGAGATACAAGCAGGTACTCAACAAGATGTGGTCATGGAAGAAGCTCCTAGCCAAGGGGAGCAAAGTGTCATTGAACCTGAAAAGTCTGAATCCGTGGCAAAAGGCCACTTGGAAAAAGTTGTTTTGGAGGATGCTCCTGCCCAGGGGGAGCAAGAAAGTGTTGAACTCCCTGCTCCTATTCAGGGGGAGGAAGTGGGCATTGAGGAAATTCCACCTCCTGCTAGTGTTCCTGTTAGTGAAGGCCCAAGTGCAAGCAATATTAATCTTGAGGAGCCTGTCACTCAGCAAGGGAAGCAGAAAAGAATTGTTTTCAGAAGGCCAAGAAAGGGCCATAGAAAGGTAAATCTGAAGCCAATTATGGCATTACTAAAGGCTCAGGGAGATATCTTGTCATCAGTTCAGACAAGTATTCAAGGCATTGTTTCTAGTCAAGCTTCAACCTCCTCAGACTTATCTTCAATCCGAAATGCAATGAGGTGGTTCAATAAAGAAATGTCTGATATCAAGTCTTTGCTAGCAGCTCCTTCAAGGTCTAGTGTAGTTTCTCTTGGAGCTACTCAGAGCAGATCCGCAGATGTTCCTCGGCCACCAGGGCCTCCAGCTCAAGGGCCACCAGGGCCATCAGCTTCAGGGTCAGCAGGACCATCATCTGCAGTCAGAGAAGATCAAGCCAAAGGGAAAGAGCCCATGTCAGTAGCTAAGGCCCCTGAAACTTCTAATCTTGCAACTCCAACCCTCTCCTCACCTTCATCTCCTTCTACAGCTCCTCCTGCACCACCAACCATAAAACACCCTGTGCCTCGCACTCAACCATCTTCCTCTCTCACTACATCTCAACCTTTTTTCTCTCCTACTCCCTCTCACACCTCAGGTCCATCATCATTTTCACCCTCATCACCTCTCACTCAACCCACTCAAGTTCACCCACCTTCTTCCTTCAATCCCAAACATCTCTTCTATCCTCCTACTCCTCCTTCTTCTGTTACTTTCATTCCGGACAAACCTCCTCTACTTGGTGTCTTTGACACAAATCTGCCGGATGACTTTGAGAGAAATACCCTTTCCACCATTCTCTTCACTGCCACTCATATACACAGGACTGATCCTCCCAGTCCTGCCAAGAAAAAGAGGAAACAATCATCCTCAGTTAGCATCTCCTCCTCACTATTTCCTCCTCCTTGGTACTCTCTTACCCTTGAACCTCACAGAAGATTCCTTTATAAGGAATATATTCAAAAGTGCATCATCTCCACCATTTATGGTATTCCCTTCCTCAACCTTTCTGAGCACCTAAATATTGTTCTTCCTCTTACCCAGTTATCTCTCTCTCAAAAATCCAAAATCCTTGAGGGGACTGAGTTCAAGACTGAAGATCAGTGGGTAAATGTCAAGGGCAACAAAGCTCAATACAGCAAGTATTTGACTGCCAGGGCAGAATCTATTACCCATGGAGCTCACTCTCTCACTCTTTCTGAGTGGTTCTTTCTCAAGCATAAGAACTTGTGGGGTCCTTTCATCTTGAAAGAGATCAGAATTGCCAAAAGCTTCCAGCAGTACAGTGACTTCTGCTTCTTGAATAAACTGCCAGAAGTCCAGTTCTCTCAATTCCACTCAGCTATAGTGATGTTAAGATCAGAACGTCCAGTGAATATTTCCCTCACAGTGAATTTTGCTGATATCCGAGTTGACTCTCTAGTCCTTCTGCCAAAGCTGCACTCCCTAGTGCTTGATTCAGATGCAGGATCCCATGCATTTGACATGTTTGCCAAGCAGATGGGTAGAATGTCAGCCAAGCAGAGCAGAATGCCCTTCTTCCTGTGGTTTATCTTCAGAGAATACCACTCTGGCCGCATATCCTCTCAGGTTTTGGCTCCACTCATTTCTGAGTGTGAACGGCTTACTCCCCCCCTATGGGTAATCATCTACAAGGAAACCAACCTTCAGTTAGAGGCCATCAACAGTTCCTTGTTTCGTCAAGATAAGCCCTCTCTCTCCGCCGAAGCCTTCATGGATCTCAACTCCATAAATCCTATTCAAGAGATCTATGTTCAGTGGGCAGCTAGATATACAGCTTTCTATGCTCTAAAGCAGGATCTGATAGATCAGAAGATCTTCTATCCAATCTCCCTGGATAGATTTCTCCATCGTGCCAGCTTCGGAAAAAGCACTTACTTCAGATTCATCCTCGACCCAGATCAGTATGCAGAGTTCTTGGATCAGCAACGGACTCTGTACATTCAAAGGGCCACCCCCTCCATGGGTCCCAATTTCTCAGTTGCTTCTGGGGTTTTCCAACAGACGTTTGAAGACCTTGAGATCAAGGCATGGGCTGTCATCTCACAGCATGCCTCCTTGTTATCTCCCTTGTACTATCTTTCTCCCAATTAATACAAGGATATCTCTCCTCTTTGTCTCACAGCCTATCTTTTTGCTTATTGACAAAATGGGGGAGAAAACTAAAGTCATTCTGAAAAACATGTTTAATTTTTGTATGATGTTTAGTATATTTTGTCATCATCAAAAAGGGGGAGATTGATGACCAAACTGTCCCCATAATAAATAATTCATTTATTTATATATTAATTTTGATGATTAATAAAATAGTACTAATGAATTACTTGAGCTTTGAGAACAGGAAATAAAAGAAAAATGAAAATTCAAGACAATCAGGTAAGTTTCATCTCACATTCTGTCCAAGTCTTTGTATCGACTTCTTTGATAAGCAGAATGATTTCCTCTCTGACCGAAAAGTTCAAAACAAATCGATATCGCAACGATTCTTTAAGACATCGTAACGATTTCTTTAGACCTCGTAACGATTTCTTTAGAACTCGCAACGACTTTCTAGCCGTAACGATTTCTTTAGTCCTCATAACGATATCTTTAGAACTCGCAATGACTTTCTAGCCGTAACGATTTCTTTAGTCCTCGTAACGATTTCTTTAGAACTCGCAACGACTTTCTAGCCGTAACGATTTCTTTAGACCTCGTAACGATTTCTTTAGAACTCGCAACGACTTTCTAGCCGTAACGATTTATTTAGTCCTCGTAACGATTTCTTTAGAACTCGCAACGACTTTCTAGCCGTAACGATTTCTTTAGACCTCGTAACGATTTCTTTAGAACTCGCAACAACTTTCTAGCCATAACGATTTCTTTAGTCCTCGTAACGATTTCTTTAGAACTCGCAACGACTTTCTAGCCGTAACGATTTCTTCAGTTCTCGTAACGATTTCTTTGAAACTCGTAACGACTTGATAGCTGTAACGATTTCTTCAGTTCTCGTAATGATTTCTTTGAAACTCGTAACGACTTGATAGCTGTAACGATTTCTTCAGTTCTCATAACGATTTCATCATTATAATTTGATAATTCTCTGTCATAACGATTTGTCTGTTATCGTATAACGATTTCATAAGTCATCGGGAGTGTTCATATCAACTTTCCTGCTGTATTAGTATATTTTTTTTTATAGCGTTGAAAAGTCAAAGTCATATCTCGTCTGTTGACTGCTACGCATTAAATGCTCTTTGATCGTATCTCCCATGCATGCAGACAATATCTTCCATTTTTATGCTACTCTGTCTACGTCCATTTTAGACAGAAAGGAGCTTTGCTATATATTGCAATATCTGTTCCATCTGCAACTAACAATCGACGGCAGTCCTAGCTATCCTCTATTTATTGTTGACATGCTCGCAGATATCTGACAAGACTCATCTGTACAACGTTGGATACAAGATACAAGATTCTAAAACATTTTTTCTGGCGTCTACTAAAGGATAAAAGACTGAAGATCAGAAGCTTCCTTGGTGACCAGTCTAACGTACACCTGGATGAGAGACAACGATTCTCTTAACGTTCAAATTTCAAGAAGAAGCTTAAATACAAGACTCAAGACTGAGAAGAGACGATGAGAAAAGAGATAACAACATAGAAAAGAGAGCAACACCATTTCTTCCAGTCTTCTGTTTTTCAAGCAAGAGCAAAGCGTCCATTCCTATAGTTTTCCGTAGCTCTTCTGCTCTCAGTGTTTATAGAAGAAATTCTTGTGAGAGCCTGTGTAGTCTTTGGAGAGAAACCAGTGTCAAATTCTCTTTCTCTCTTGAGGCTTGTTCGCTTCAGCTTGCAGCTGATTAAGCTAGTGTCTGAAGCTTGTTCTTAAACTTTGTTTCTGTGGTTTGTACCCTTCTGTGAAGGAAGACCTGGTGGTATCCAGGGTGTTGTTCCCTTCTGGATGAAGGAAGACCTGGTGGTATCCAGGGTGGTTGTTTTTCTCTTCAAGTTGAAGGAAGACCAGTTGAGGCTGGGTGTAAGGATTCGTGAGGGAGATAGTACCCTAATTAGTGAAATCCTGAGGCATTGCTCAGGGACTGGACGTAGGTCTCCTGTGGAGAGGAGTTCCGAACCAGGATAAAAACCCTTGTGTCTTGTGGTTTTGCTTATGTGCGTTTGTTGTCTTATTTTGTTCAACTCTAACGTTTGTTTAAGTTGTTGTGTAATCCTTTTAGTGAACAGGTTTTAATCAAAGATCAAATTTTAAATAACCCATTCACCCCCCCTCTGGGCTAGCTAGCTGGGCAACAAAACAAACTATGTAGAAAATAACATATTACACAAATTCGATCAGTATTTTTAAGGTTGTTCGGCTCTAGTGTGGAGACCTACATCCACCCCTCACCAAATCAGTGAGGCTTCACTAAGAGATCAGATGTGTGAGACTCTCACACAAACGCTGATTCACAGCTTCTTCACAACTGCTGACACACAACTTGAACAATCAGCTGATTCACAGATTCAAGATTTGATCCAAATCTCATGACCCAAACACAACAAATGTAGGATCAACTTCGTCTACTCCAAATGAAGTAGACAACCAATCAGAGTAATGTCTAGAAGAAATTAAGAAGAAACAAAGTGAATAGGCGTCTGAAGAAGTTTAGAGATCATCAAATGATTGGCTTTGGAATTAGATTTGGTCAGAACACTCCTTGAGCTCCAATTTCGACTTCTTCATGCTTGAGTTCATTGAATCCATCCTCTTGTTTCAGCACACGAATCAATTGCTTCTTAAACTGTGATGAATTCCGATCCTCTGCTCCAGTTGATCAGCAGCAGATCTTCATATTGGAAGAAAGCTCGATCCAGCGACTCCTTCTCCTGATTCGATCATTGTGCTGCAGTTGGCTGCTCTTCCTGAACTCAAACTTCTGCTCTCTGCAATTTTCACGCTCACAGATCTCTGCAATTTTCCCACTATACGCGATACCTCACAAACGGGGACAATTCGCCTCTTTTTATCTGATACGCGGGATCTTCGCAGTGGGCCCCTCAACCAAATCCCAAAAACTTGGGAGATTCTTTTGCCACCAAAAAGGAGGTATCTTCAAGAACCATGTGACGTGTACCCGAAGTCCCAATCGTTGGACCTAGGATCACGTGCTCATCACTAATGCGCTGGCAGATTCTTTGTTGTATGATTCTAAGTGTTGTAGTGCCGACGCATCCAAGATATAGAGTCGACGCACATTCATGAAACTTAACATGGATCACTGTGAAATCCTCAGTAGAGTTGACTCTATGCCTTCTATAGTCGACCTCATTCATGACTAAGATTCAAACTTTCAGACTGTGAAGTAGTGTCGACCTTACAGCTTTGTAGTGTCGACCTTGTCTATTGATAGAGTCGACCTGGCCTCCCTTTGGAGTCGACCTTATGGACTGGTAGAGTCAACCTCATCTGAAAATAGAGTCGACCTCAACCAGCACTTCCCTTTACAGGGCTTGATAGAAAATTGACAAAAGTCGACCTGATCCACATCTAGTGTCAACCTTATCTGATTTCTTCCCATCAGTGCTAGACACAAAAATAGTCAGAGTCGACCTATTCTCCAAGTAGTGTCGACCTCATATGAAAATATGAAAATCTGCACAACTGAGAATCTCATAGTGTGTCGACCTAACCTCTGTATAGAGTCGACCTTATGAACAATACTAAACCTCAATAACTTTTCTGATGATTCACGAAAGTTGACTTTATCTGGCTAAATGTTCCGGTGACACAAATAACTTGTGTTAGACATTTTAACATTTTGCTTAATTTATGACATCATCAAAACTAGGGACACAACAATCTCCCCCTTTTTGATGATGGCAACATTTGATCATAGAAGTTTGGACTGTTAGATGAAATTCATATACAAACATGTTGTAATGCAAAAGTATCAGTTCACACAAGTCATTCAAACATATCAATCCACACAAGTCATCCAGCCATTTACACAAGTACACACAGGAGCATTTCACATAACCACACTTTGATGATTTCATTACTTGATAAGATTGAGTTTTACAAAAGACACATCAAAGTTTACATAACCAACTCCAAATCCAACTACAAGCAAAAACATAACATCAAACATCAAACAATCAAACATCTCTGTGAATCTTCTCCTCTTTGTCATAATCAAAAAGAGGGCAATCATTGAGGAGGTGGAGGTGGCTGCTGCGGGAACAATCTGCTCTCAATTCGAGACAATCTGAAATGCATATCATCATAGTGGTCTCGAAGATAATAGTCAACTGCATTGAACTTGTTGTTCAGAAACTCTTCCAATTTCTCAAACTGATTCTCAATAACCACTAGCACATGATCTATTCCATGAGGCATTGTAGGGACAACTACTGATGAGGTGGCTTGATTGCTTTCAACTATGTCGGTCACATCATGTAGCTTCCAAACTTGATTAAACTCATCTCTTACCAGTTGGAGTTTATGAGACATATCTTCATGAAAACCTCTCAGAATGTTCATCCTGCTAGAAATTTGATGACCTGTCTGGACTATATCTGGAATATCATTGATCTTTTCAGCTCCTCTCTGTAGTGCTTCTTCAATGGACTATACTTTGTCAAAATTTTCAGATTGAGTATAAGCAGCAGAATTGAAAACATACCCAATTGTCTTTATCAATTCATTGGATCTGACAGCTGTAAATATTGCAATATGTTCTTATCTATCAATATTTTCAGTAAACCTCCTCTCAATTGCTTCCAGCCTACTCTCAAACTCCAAGGATTGTTGATCAATCTTGGTATTCAACTGAGTGAGAGAGTTATTGACAACAACAAATTGATCTTGTAAAAAAGTAAGAAGCCCATATGGAATTTGAGCTTCAGCTGAAGATGTGGAAGGAGGAACTTGCTCAGATGCAACGGGTCCAGTAGTAGTGGGATGAGCAGGTGAAAAATGTGGAGGATCTACACCTAGATCATCAAAACTAGGTATAAAAGAAGGTGAAGGGATAGGCAGTGCCTCTTCCAACTGAATATCCTCATAAGCAGCATCTCTCTGATCTCTCTGCTCATCTTGAGCCTGTTGTGGCTGATTCACAGTCAACTCTTCATTTACATCATCTTGAGGTGCCAGATTTAGTTTCATAAATTTGTCAAAATGAGCCAAGTCATATGTGTGAAACTTCGCAATCTTTTGGACTTTAACATGCACCTGCTCAAAGATAGTAGACAAATGTGCAACATATGGTAGGCTCTTTCTTAACACTGGCCTAGTAACTTCATGAATCAACTGACATAAAATGGTGGCCAAATTAGCCTTCTCTCTTTTAATTAGACAAAATATCAAAAACCTCTGCAAACTTGTAATTATGTGTCTCCCTCCTCCTTGAGGGGTCAAGATAGTGGTGCACCAATGATGCAGAATTCGATTGACAGGAGGAAATCTATTAGCATTCAGAGTGGAAACTCTTGTCTGGAAAATGTTATTTTTATCACTTGGTAGTTTAGTCAACACAGAAAAGGCTTCATGAGCACAGATCTTGAAGTCTTGAGGATTATGACCCTCATTCGGAATGTCCAACAATTTACTCACAATGTCATTTGTGAGTACAATGGATACTCCCCTGACCCTAGACTCTAGGGTATTCTCCTTGCTAACCAGATTTCGAAAAAAATCTTGGACTAAGATAGGATAGAAAATCCTATGCATATTGACAAAATTAGACCACCCTTGAAATTCTAGCATATCTAGAAGTTCTGGAAGCGCGATAATCATACCTTCATCATGTACATTAATAATTCTGAGATGCAATATTCACTTGTTTTCAGTTGTCAGATTGACCACTTCTTGCACTTGTGAACCTTCATACTAAGACCCATCATCTTCTGTTTCAGATTCTTCAGCTTGAATAGTATTATGACCTTCCAACTCAACACTTGCTTCTTTTTCTGGTTCAACTTCATCCTCAACATCATCCTCACCTTCATCCTCAGCATCATCCTTACCTTCATCCTCAGCATCATCCTCAATTTTATCAGATTTTTGCTCCTCTGAACTCTGTTCACTCGAACCACTTACGAAACTCTGAACATTAGGGCTTCCTTCAAATGATGCTAGGGGATTTGCATCTTGTGAGACTTGTTGGGTTTACTCTTCTTCGTCAGAACTGCTCAAGTTGACAAATTCTAGCTTCTTCTTTCCCTTTGAAAAAATCTTTTCCTTGGCCGTGCGAGGGTAAGAGAATCGCCGGCTTGAGAAAAATGGAACTGAGGGTTTCTTCTCCCAAACTTCTTCACCCTTTTCAGGATCATTGTGTGCCTTAGTGTGTCGTTCTGTCAACAAGAATTCAGTCTCCTTCCATTTTCCTCCTCGACGAGCTTGCAATTTCGGAGCCATTTGCAGTCTTGCAGAGAATCGGGGAATCAGAGAGAGAAAGTTACAGATGCAGAAAAGGGGATTTGAGAACAAACAGGAAAGATGATAGCAGTTGTGTTCAAAGTGAGGTCAAACGGCCTTAAGAGCTGAGGTTTTCGAAGAGACGTGACGCGTGAAGCGTCGACTTGCCCTAGGCCATACATAATTCCTGCGGAGCAATGAAGGATATCGTGTACCAATGACAAGAGTGATAAAGTAGAGTAGACTCTATCATGAAGAGTGTCGACTCTATGAAGTTGAAATCAAGACAGTGCTTGGATGACTTTTGAAATAGGAGCAAACCACCATGATACACTGTACTTTTAGGTAATCTTGAGAGTGTTAAAAACATTTATACTTTTTCCTCACCTATTCTCATTATTAGTGAAATTAATGGTTTGAAAATTATAAACTTTAGTTTAACCATTAAAAACACTGAAACACTCATAAGAAGAAACAACAGAATAAGAAATAATCCTTCAGGTGAAAATTTTGCAATTTTACATAAAAACTTACTCATGTCATGTAAAAAGGTAACCTTGGAAAGATGAAAAGACAAGCCAAGATACATTGAGTTAAAACATCTAGCTTGAACTTTCCAGAATTTTTGAACTTCAATTTCATATTTTTTTTATCTGTAATTTTATGAAAAGATGAACAGTTAGATTTTCCCTTTCTATTTCATGCAAGAGCCCATGCTTTTCACACACCAGAGCTCCTGATTACTCATGTAGGGATCTTGTTTCAAGGGTTGTGTACAACTTTTCATGTGAGGATACATGTTGGTTAAAAACAAGAATCCCTAGTTACTGAGAATGCACAAGCAAAATTTTTTATCAACCCTGAACAAAATTAACTAGCTCATCATGACATACAATAAATCAATTGATCTTATCAGAAGTTGCAGTTTCTCAGAGCATAGTCATTATTCTGTCATCAAGAAGATTTTAACTATTGAAAGTTCTTGAAAAATTTTATGAATCAAGAAGACTTTTAAAAACAATGCAGCCTAGATGTTTTAAGATCTAACCAGAGCAACCTGTTTTTCATGACAATTTTAGGATATGATAAAAATGTAATTCTCACTTGAAGTATTAATTTCTATAACTGTTATTTAACCTTTTGATTTTTTCAGAGATTTTCAAGGTTAAACTTAGAAATTGATAATTCACAAACCATATCCTTTTACCTTCAGAGATAAATGAGTTTGAGAATATAAATGAATTTAACTCCCCTTGAGAAATTGCCCAAAAATTTAGTTCTCACAATCGAATTACTCCCCCTAAAAAATTGACTCTTTTTAAAAAACAAGGAAGAAAATGGACAAGACTCCCCCTCAACAATTGCATAAAGAGGCCCTTGGTACTTGTCGGAGACATATACTCACGCATAGTAAAAGATTCCAAACAAGCCTAACTTGCCCTTCTTCAAATCACCATTTGATATACCAAATAGACCAATGCAATATGAGAAGCAAGAATTTATTTGCAAGAACAAAAGAATTTTATTTGCAAAAAGGGAAGTGAAGGAGTATGAATTGAGAAGAATGGCAAAGTTCAGAATGAAGAGAGATAGTGTCGACTCTCTTGCCAATAGAGTCGACCTAAGTCTGGTCAAGCATCCAGAAAACTAAAAAGAGTTATCATTCACAGACTACACACTTACTAAATTCTGATCATCCAACTTAATTGACCAGTTGATTCACTGAACCTGATCTTCCAACCAACCTCCATCTCATCATTTTCATCAGAAATTGCAAGAAGATGAGCAACCAGTAAGCAAATTTATCTCACATACCAAGCAATTACACAAGCAAACATTCACATGCATTTTTTATGCAATCAGTCATGAGTCAAGCAAACATAGACCAAGTTCTCTTCTTAAGCATGAATATCTTTCATTGCACAAGGGTTTTGTGAAGATATCAGCAATTTTTTTTGAAGTTTCAATAAAATGCAATTCAAAAGAATTCTTGCTCACTTCATCTCTCAAAAAATGATGCCTATTTTCTATATGCTTGGTCCTAGAATGCTGGATTGGATTTTTGGCCAAACTAATTGCACTAGTGTTATCACACATAATTGGGACACATCCAAGATCTACTTGGTAGTCTTGGAGTTGATGTTTAATCCACAACACTTGAGTGCCACAACTCTCTGCAGCAACATATTCTGCCTGTGCAGTAGAGAGAGCAACCGAGTGTTGTTTCTTGGAAGCCCAAGAAACTAAACATCCTCCCAAAAATTGACAATAGTCACTAGTACTCTTTCTGTCTAATTTACAATCAGCATAATCCACATCAGAGTAAGATAACAAATTAAATTCACAAGATGCAGGATACCACAATCCCAACTCATGAGTTCTTGCAAGATAATCTGAAAATTCTTTTTGCAGCACTCATGTGGGATTCCCTAGGACTAGCCTAAAATCTAGCACACATGCATATTGAAAACTGAATATCTGGTCTAGATGTTGTCAAATAGAGCAAAGATCCGATCATACCTCTATAGATCTTTGGATCTACTAAGTTATCTTTCAAATCAACATCCAAACTTATAGTGGTGCTCATTGGGGTTGCCATGGCTTTTGTGTTCTCCATCATGTATTTCCTCAGAAAATCTTGAATGTATTTTGATTGATTTATGAAAGTCCCTTTCTTTGTTTGAATGACCTGCAATCCAAGAAAGAATTTTAGTTCTCCCATTAAACTCATTTCAAATTCATTGGTCATCAATTCAGCAAATTCCTTACACAGTGAGGATTTTGTTGATCCAAATATAATGTCATCAACATTAATTTGGACTAGCAGAATATCCTTTCCTTGAACTTTTGTAAAGAGGGTTTGATCTACCTTACCTCTTGAGTACCCTTTACCTTTAAGGAATGAGCTCAACCGATCATACCCCCAGGGAGCTTGCTTCAGGCCATACAAAGCTTTGTCTAACTTAAACACATGATTAGGAAGATTAGTACATTCAAATCCAGGAGGTTGGTCAACATAAACTTCCACCTTTATCAATCCATTCAAAAATGCACTTTTTACATCCATTTGCTGCAGTTGAATGCCATGAGCACATGCAAAAGAAAGTAAAATATGAATTGCTTCTAGACTAGCTACTAGAGCAAAAGACTCTTCAAAATCAATCCCAAATTCCTGATTATAGCCTTTTGCAACAAGCCTAGGCTTGTTTCTAATTATCTTGCCTTCGTCACTTGTTTTATTTCTAAAAACCCATTTAGTTCCAATGACACCTTGAGAAGGTCTTGGAACCAAATGTCAAACTTTATTTCTTTCAAACTGGTTCAGTTCTTCTTGCATGGCATTAATCCAGAAAACATCTTTTAAAGCATCCTCAATGTTTTTAGGTTCGATTTGTGAAACAAGAGCCATTTGATCAAGTTCAGAAATAGCCTTAAAATGAGATCTAGTCCTAGGAGGATCAAGTAAATTACCAATGATACTTTCCTAAGGATGATGTCTTGACATCCTTATGTTTAGCTGATCTCTTTCTTCATTTGCATTTACTGACTCTTGTCCATTGCAATCATCTGAATTTCTCTTTGCTGCTGATTCCTTCCCATATTTGTCTTTTACTTCGTCTTCTTCAAGAAATTCTCCATCTTCTTTTTCCATGCACAAATCAGCATCAAATTCATCAAATGTGATATGAGGGGATTCTTCAACAATTTGGTCTTTTACATTAAACACTCTATATGCTCTTGAATGAGCAGAATAGCCAAGAAAAATTCCCATTTCACTTTTGGGTTCAAATTTGTCCAAGTCATTTTTATTGTTATTCAGAATAAAACACTTTGCACCAAACACTTTAAAATGAGCAATGGAAGGTTTCTTACCTTTCAATAATTCATAAAGAGTCTTTTTGCTAAGAGGCCTTACCACTGCATGATTTATGATGTAACATGAGGTGTTTACTGCCTCTACCCAGAACTTTCTTGGCAGACCACTCACTATCAACATGGTCCTTGCCATTTCCACTAGAGTTCGATTCCTCCTCTCTACAACACCATTCTGTTCAGGTGTCCTAGGTGATGAAAATCTATGGGAAATTCCTTCTTCTGTGCAAAATTTTTCAAAATCAGCATTTTCAAACTCACCACCATGATCAGACATGATAGAAATTACTTTAAATTTTCCTTCCTGAACAATTTTCTTGTACAAATCATGAAATTCCATAAAGGCATCATTCTTGTGAGCAAGAAAGAAAACCGAAGTAAATCTAGAAAAGTCATCAACAAGAACATACCCAAACCTTTTCCCATTTATACTGTTTGTCCTAGTGGGTCCAAACAGATCCATGTGAATGAGCTCAAAAGGTTTAGAAGATTGACTTTCAGATCTACTTCTAAAAGATTTTCTTGTTTGCTTACCCTGTGTGTATACTTCACAGATTTTCATGTTTTGTTTAAAAGAAATTTTAGTTAAGCCTTTCACCATGTTGAATTTCACCAATGTATGTAACACGTTGTAGCTAGCATGACCTAGTCTACGATGCCACAAAGAAGTAATATCATTTTTATTAGCAGTTAAACATAAATTGGTGTTTTCAGGTTCATCATGATCAACCATGTAGACATTGTTTATTCTTTTTCCAGAAAATTTCACACAATTTGAATTTGGTTCAAAAATTGTACAACTAAGAGAGTCAAAGATTACCTTGTGACCCTTGTCACATAGTTGGCTTATGCTCAGAAGGTTGTACTCTAATACTTCCACCAAGAGTACATCATCAATTGAATTAGAAGGATTTCTGCCTATCTTACCTGAACCAACAATCTTACCTTTGTTATTTCCATCAAAGGTAACATGACCAACTTTCTTTTCAGACAGAAGACATAATTTTTCTTTGTCTCTAGTCATATGTCTTGAACAGCCACTATCAAGATACCATTTGTTGTTCTTCGCTACAAGACATACCTGCAAAAACAATCAAAGAAAATTCTTTAGAACCCAAGTACATTTGGGTCCCTTCATGTCACCTAGATCAAGAATATAAGACAACAAATTTTTTGGAATCCAGGCTTGCTTCTTCACTGTGGGTTTGATTTTGTTCTTGATTTCATGTTGATTTTGTTCTTCGCTGCGTAGGTGGATGGAGTATCTGAAAGATTATGACTTCAGTTTGGCATATCATCCAGGAAGAGCAAATGTGGTAGCAGATGCACTGAGCAGAAAGGCAGTTATGAATCAACTTATGATCAGAGAATGGAAATTATATGAAGATATGGCAAACAATTTATTATATGTGTCGAGCAATCAGTGGAGAGTAATATTAGCAACCAGTGCAGTGGAGCCTTCTCTATACTGGCAGATAGTGGAGGCGCAGAGAGCAGATAGCAGTTTAGCTAATATTGTGAGAATGGAATAGGTGACCTTTGGGGATGACAGTGTGGTCAGACTCAAGGGTCGATTATATGTGCCAGCAGATGCAGAGATCAGGCAGAAAGTTTTAGAAGAAGCACACAGATCAAGATACTCTATCCATCCAGGCAGCACAAAGATGTACCAAGACATGAATAAATATTTCTGGTGGCCGCATATGATGAGAGAAATTACAAAGTTCATAGCAAGATGTGCAGTGTGTCAGCAAGTCAAGGCAGAGCACCAGAAACCAGGAGGATTATTATAACCGTTACCTATTCCACAGTGGAAGTGGGACGATATTGCAATGGATTTCATAGTTGGTTTGCCTAGGTCATTGGGTCTTAATACTATTTGGGTCTTTGTGGATAGATTGACCAAGGTTTTTAGATTGTTGCCAGTCAGCATGTCATGGTTAGTGGACAGACTAGCTAAGATGTATGCAGAAAGAATTGTGCCTTTGCATGGGATTCCGGTCACTATAGTTTCAGGCCGTGATCCCTGGTGTCACGTCCCGAGAATTACACAGTGGATATTAATAGTGTGGAATATAATTCGAGACGATATCCCGAGACGTGAACAATCGGCAAATAAGCCTTTAGCTAGCACGCACTAAATGTATAACAACATATATCATCATAGGGCCCAAATATTGAACTCAACTAATCTTGTATTCAAATATCAACTCATTGTATTCCGAATGGAAACTATTACAGGACTAAGACTCAATAAAAAGAAAAGTATATTTTATTCCTCACTTCCTACTACATGAATCTAACACTCAAAGCAAACTACTATAACTAGACTCATAGTTGGGACGCCTGTTACTCGGACGCATTCCCATCCTCGACTTGCTCATCCTCTTGAACATCATAGTCACCTAGATTGGGTAAAAGTAGGGGATGAGCAAACTAGCCCAGTAGGATTTATATCTGAATGTGCGAGCAATGATATAAGTGATTAACAGTTTAGAACTAGGTAAGCACGATGAATGTCATGATATGCATGTACGAATAAAACTCATTAAAACATGATACGTGAACAAGCTAGATAGAGTGATCATGATAGAACAAGATCTAGAAGGATATAAGAAGATAGAACTAGCAATATATGACTTTGTACAAGCACGCAAGGTTTCACTTGATGTCAATAGCTTCCAAGAACGCAAAATATCACTAATGGCATTAAATGCAGGATGGCCATATCACGCAAGCAAGCAAGCACGCACGAGCACGATCATGTAACACTAATTAGGCATGTAGACACTAATGTACACCAAGAAAAGATCCATCAAGAATGTACACTAGGACACGTGTATGTGGTTATGGTATCTATCATTCAACACGACACGCACGACTCCCAGCGCAGATGCAACGCCGGTAATCATTATACCCCATGGTTAACAATATATTTATGACTCTCCGTCATTGGGGCTAGACTGGAGCCCTTAGACACTCGCCGTACTCAGTCAGCATCTCACTAAATTTTAAATGTAGATACCCACAGTCATTAATAATGGCCAACGAGAGTTTCAAAATGTAAGCATGTGTAACGTCATGTTCATGATGATGATGAGAACAAGTAATAAGTAAATTGAACATGATTTCATGATAACAATGGTCAAGAGATAAATTTGGCAGCATAATGGTACGATTTATACATTAGTTCAATCTTTACATTAATGGGTTTAATCTAGATTGTAAATCACACTCACGAGAACAAGATGAGAGAGGAAGTGCACGCTATCTCCAGGGAACTTCAATGGTACAACCAACTCGGCCTCCATGTGGGAATCCACGAAGAGTGGAGATTTATGGAGGTCTTAGAGAAAAGGTCGCTAGTCTTATCGATTCGGAATGACCGATAGAGAGCTTCCAAATCCCCAAGAAAGGGCTGCCTAGATGTGCAAGTGTGTAGTGATGTACGCATCTCAATTCACATTCCATCGGTCTCAAACTCGCGGAGAGCACTTAACATGATGGAACACAATGAACAATGCATTTAACTACACATGAGTTTGCAAGATTTTAAGATAATAATTATCATTTTAATCAAGCTAGAACAGTAACAAGAGCGAATCACAAGTTTCATGAAGGGTCATGTCATTAAGAAAGCAATTAGAATAATGTTCGTGTAATTAAAACTTTGTAAATGGGTTAAACACTTTTAAGCCATTAAACAGATATCATGTAATGATCAGACTCAAGACATACAAATTATACACTTGTAAATATGTTAAACTGACCTCGGGTATGCCTTGAAATATGCGTCCAACACAGTGGACGCACGTCGAAATACATTGCACAGTGAAAACCAGCGAAAAGGGAAAAGTCAAAATCGCGTCCAAGAGGGTGGCCGCCTTCATGCTTTAAACGTGTCGGGGGTCCCGGACGCGTCTACAGGAAATCATTAAAAAACACTTAGGCGGGAAAAACCTCTGAAACGCATTGGGGCATCTGGCCGTGATTCAGACCGGCCCGGACTCCCAGGCGGCGCGCAGACCCACGCAGGCGGTTGACGGGTCAACGCCTTAATAACTTCGGGGTCATCGGGCTCCTTTCAGATTGTCACGTCGCCCATGTGTGACGCGACACCAAGTGCTTGGACCGGACGTGTTTCGAGCAGCAGATCGAATACGTAGAAAACCAGGACTCAGGGGGTTTGATCCATGCAATGCTTATATCTTGTAAACTATGGCTTTTCGAACAAAAGTCTCAACATGAAAGTTGTTGGGAACATGACAAAGGAGAGAAATATGATTTTTAAATAATTTTAAATGGCCTTGAGATGCATGATAAATTGACTTGAACAGGAAAAGATCCTAACATGCGCGACTTTGGCAAAACGCCTATAACTCATGATGTACTAAATGGAAAATGATGAAATCTGTGGGAAAAGAAAGTTAACTTGATGCTATTTATGGTATAGGATTTGTTAAGCTTTGGCCTGAGAAAACCTACCTTCTGGGTTGATGAAGTCTCATTCTTCAGAATTCCCTTGTTCAGACCACTGTTTGAAGAACGCTTAATACTTTGTGTATACTACATGGAAATTGGGCATTCTGCTTGGGTTAGGAAGTAGAGTTGACCCTCTTTGCAGGGGTATAGCCTTGCACGATGGGATTTATGTTTGACCTACCTTTGCTCGACTCCAAGGGGACGGTTTGCACAGGTCGTAGCAGATGAACAGAGGAAGAAGATGACCTTCTTGTGGTCGATCCACAGCTCCCCAGCCACCCAACACTCCTCCACACGACCCCAACAAGTTGTAAAACTCGTCCCTAGGGTTTAATGGAGAGTATTTAAGCAACCATGTTGTTTAGGAGTCCTATTATGACAAGGAAACTATGGTTGCGGTTTTGGCTTATTACTTTCCTAATTTGAGGATTTCCTCCTCCATTGGAGTGCCTTGGCGATCAAGCAATCCCAAAGGATGGCTAGGCACGAATTTGGGTTGCCAAGAATTCATGTTCTCATGCCAATTCATCTTTAATTGCCTCTTTCTAATTTCAGTTTATTTAAGCTACGAATTTCCATCCATTTTCTTGCTTCATTTGATTTTTGTGCCAAATGTTGTCCATTGACCCAATTATGATATTGGGTCATTAATATATAATGTTGGAAGTCCCTCCAACATTTTTATTTAATTTATGATTGCATCGTATTTCCGTGTTAACGGTTTTCCGACTTGTTTCCTTATTTGGATAATCGGTCACCATGTGATGTACACTAGGTTAATCGAATTTTTCATCGCACGAATTTCTTCGACTTAGAAATAATGTGTGGGGTTGATTTATAATTTTTATGGATTTTTCTGATGTGTTTTAGCACATACGATAATGATACGTATGTTTTAAATACTCTGATATTATGGAAATTATTTATTTCTATTTATTTGAATTTTTATGTAATTAAAATTTCCGGGGTGCTACACCGGGTTCACTTCAAGCTTTTGGAGAAGTTTGTAGAGGGTTGTCGGCACAGAGTTGAGGCATAGTTCAGCATATCACCCGCAGACAGATGGACAAACGGAGATAACAATCTAGACAATTGAAGATATGTTGAGAGCTTGCTGCTTAGTGTGGGCAGGTGTTTGGGAGCGCCACTTGGGTATGGTTGAGTTTGCGTATAACAACAGTTATCATGCAAGCATTGGGATGGCACCGTATGAAGCTTCATATGGCAGACTGTGCAGGTCACCACTAAATTGGCATGAGGTAGGAGAGAGACAGGTCATGGGTCCAGAGCTGATTCGACAGTGTGCAGAAACAGTAAAGTTTATTCGAGAAAAGCTTCGCACAGCATAGAGACGTCAAAAGAGTTATGCAGACACCAGACACAGGCCTCTGCAATTTGAGGTTGGAGATTATGTATTTCTGAAGGTTTCTCCTGCTAAGGGAGTGCTTAGATTTAGCAAGAAAGGCAAGTTGAGCCCAAGGTATGTTGGGCCGTTCCAGATAAAGGAAAGAATGGGAGAGACAACATACAAGTTAGATCTGCCAGCAGATTTTATAGATGCTCATGACGTGTTCCATGTTTCAATGCTCAGAAAGTATATCCGAGATCCATCTCAAGTGGTCAGTTATCAAAGGGATGATTTAAAGCCAGAAATGACAATGCCGGAGTATCTAGTGCAGATTACAGGTCGCAGAACCCAAAAGGTCATAAATAAGGAGATTGAATTAGTGAAAGTCAAGTGGGAAAAAAGACAGGGCGGAGAGGATACATGGGAATTGGCAGATGAAATGATGAAGGTGTATCCATACTTGTTTGAGTAAGTTTTTAATTCTTTTAGGTGATAGTACCATGCTAGTTTAACTAAAAGTTTTTGGTGTTGAATTTCCGTTTTAAATTTTGAGGATGAAATTTCTTTTAAGCTTTCTGACTGTTCAGATCATCGTTTAATGGTTGCGGAGGCCAGTGTGTGGCCGATGACGTGTGTAGCAGGTGTCTTCACAGGTTATGAGGCTTCGTGGGCTGGCAGTTTGGGCCTAAAGCACTCACTGGTTCACTGTCTGTGAACGCGACAGTGTGGGACGTCGCATTCTTAATGCGACGGTCTAGGGCGTCGCATTCATGGAACCACTGTTGGAGTCGTCGTCTGCATGCACGCCGTGTGTCGGACGCAGAGTTGGGCAGGCTGATGTAAGGAGTGTGAAGGCGACAGCCTTCTACGTCGCGTTCAGGTTGCGACAGAGGACTATGTCGCATTCTTAACCGAACTACATTTTTAAGTAGGTTTAGACCGAACAGAGCTCCTGCAAGCTCTGCTCGGCTAGGGAAGGGGTTTTCGCCGTGGAAAGGGGTGATTCATCATTTTGGTGGTGTTTTGGGCGTGTCTCGCCGCAAGCACGCTACGTGGAGCAGGGAAAACGCTGTGTGGGTCTCGTACCTCATGTTCATCACGGAGGTAGGGAGATTCCACCTCGTTTCAATGTGTGAATTGTGTGTGTAGTGTTTCGATACGTTATTTGATTTCCAAACAGTAGATATCATGCTAGGGCACACATTAAAGCATGGGAAATGGATGAAAGCACTAGTTTGCAAGGTCTGTGGGGGTAATCCGGCGAGGGGTCCCCAGATTAGGGTTCTCGCCTGTGAAGGAGACGGACCTTCCCGTCGCGACGAGGTCGCGACAAGCCGACCTATCGCGTTCAGGTTCCTAAACACAACATATCGGGGTGTCGTGTTTTGTAGGCGACATGGGACCCCGTCGCTTTAGCAGTCGAGGGGTTGTTTGTGTGCATGCATGTGAACGTATTTGTAACGACCCCCTTTATACCGGTACGATTATCCCAATCCCCATCGGTACAAAGAGCATCGTCACAGTGGGATAGTAACCCAACACTAAGCGATAAGGTTGATATGTCCATGAATAATAAAAAAAGTACAGTGGAATTAAAAGAAATATATTACTTCATTCCATCATCACCACACATTCCACAGTCTATGTAGTAAAAGAAAGTATTAGAGTCCACATTATTACAACTTGAAAAGAACTACATTGACCATACATTGTCCATACGAATTACATCATTCAAACTATAAATTAAAGCAACTACGAAAAATAAAATCTTCTCAAGTGCTATTTCTTGTATGTGGTATCAATCTTCACTGTTCTCTCCTCAGCTACTGGATAACCTGTCACACCTGTATGCCGAAGCAAGTATGAGTCTTACAAGACTCAACAAGTAATCTAAACATCAAACTTATACATATCACATACACATTATACTACCAACCATAATGAGACACATGCTATCATACTAATTACAATAATTCATATAGTACAAGCTTTAATGATTAACAACACATAGGTCTCCCAAACACATTCCAAATTAACACATGCTCATATTAAATTATAAAATAACATACATCTACACAAGTTCTCTATACATGATATATTCTATGATACATAGTTCAAATCCTTATCATATCATTGCACAATTTAATCAAATTTGAACACAAGGTTATGTACAAGATGACAAATACTTTTACCATAGTATTTAGTCAATTTCACATGCATTCATATCACTTTATCATAAAACTAACTTGCTGTTTTAAGGTAAGATTTATCATACACTCATGACACTTGCATATGGTTTCTAGTGAACTTCATAATATGATGCTAATCTTTCTATCGTAGTTAAGCATAATCCAATTAATACATACATGACATGAACATGTGCACTCTTAAACACCTATCATGTAACATGATATATTAGTCTAAACATTTTTACTTATTGTGTAACAGCTCTACCAATTAGAACATGCAATTATACATAACGTAGATAACAACCTAACATGATCTTTATTTATTTTGCACATGCACTTTTCTCATTTATTTACACATTTCATTTGCTGTTTTTAATATGAATAATTCACCATGATATCACCTTTATTAAACATGGAATGAAGATTTAATACACATTCAAATCGGATGGCAATCATCTACAAATTAAGTATGAAACTACATACTAAATGAGTAGCAATTCTATCATGGAACTTAGACATTATTTCGTGTGTTTATCAAAAACAAAATCTCATTTACCTTGCTGTTTTGACATGAATTAAACTTAATTACATGGATTTACACTTATTCTCACGCTATCTTATTCATTGTCAAATTTACCTACTAGTTCTTCTACATTGCATTTCTTTACATGCTTACATACACATATTCATACATACTGCCATATGGAGATTATTAACTAAATTACATAACATTTAACATGGTACAAAACATGATATTATAAATATGATAGTAACACATGAATGACATAAATAAATAAATAAACATGTAATGATACATTGGTTTTCACCTACACTTGTACCTTTGCTATCTTTTACTCTTCCTTACAAATTAATTTTCACTCCTTCCATTGCACTTACTCTTGCATTCACATTTATCACTTTACACTATGTTCACATTTAATCTTTTAAGTTGCCGTGGCACATAGTCCTAACTACCAAGTAGAGGAAAACAATCACTTTAGCACTTAGCGCTTATCACTTAGCACTCACTTTCACATATTCATCACCTAGGCAATGCGGTGACAAATCTAGGTAACTGCGCAGAACCGGGAGAAGCCCTCTCCACCCTAACCAGCGGTACTTGTCCACCTCCAGGATTTTATCCTAATGCCCTTAGGATTTATCTCATAACGTTGAGCCTTCCATAGGGCCTTTTCTATGGTACAGCTCTCAGACCCCTATGGTAGCAGTGTCACTCTTGGCACACATTTTACCTTAACCACATTCTCATTCTCATCACATTATTACTCATGCTTATACACAACTTTCATTCAAATTCTACGTTTACTTCGCTTAATACTCACATTCTCATTTACAAAAATTCACATTGCTGTTTAACAGTGATAAATCACTCAAGATAAGGCATCAACATGCTGCTAACTTTCCATTTATACTATATTACTCTAACATGCACAACGTGGTTATTTTCACATTTAAAACCATGAAAATACCTATTGTCATTAGAACTTCACGAAAATTTTATCATAAGTTAAAGACAGTAAACAAAACATATGCTCAATTTTTTGGATTTTTATGAACAGAAAATATAATTATAACAATTAATATAAATTGCAGGTGCATTTCTCACAAATTTCTTAAAATAGAGATTTCAAATAAAATAGTCTAATTTGACAGTGTCAATGTGTTTATACTATAATCATATCATTACAAAAAATTCACCATGCTCGAACTCACAACCGTTCTAATTATAAAGATTAAACATGCTCATCTTATGTTCATAATTCGAACTCCAGAATTTTCATAAATAACATAAATCATGAAAATTCACGAAAACCTCATGATATGACCTACTAATCACCCTTGACCCCTCATAAAAATTTCAGCAGGAAAACAATCCCAGAAATCATTTAAATATATTAAACAACATTTTTCAGAACACTAACGAACTTAACTGCATGGTCCTGGCCGCCAACTGGGTTAACTGCGACATCTCTTGCCGTCAACTGATGAACTTAACGGCAAGGGATGTTTCCGTCAACTTCCAGACAGCAATATGCACAGACACATTCACATGTACGGGGAAGTTTGAGGGTCCAGGACGCGAGGAAAAATCCGTAAAAATCATAGGACCTAGGGGACGTGTATAGGAAAGATGTACATAGGTTACATGCCTCTAATAAAATCTTAGAAGATCAAATCTTTGTCATTGAAGCCCTCCTCGGCCAGAGCAAGAGGGTGCTCAGAAACTCCTTGAATCTTGTTCTCCCGTCGATGTAGATCGTTCCTCGGGGTTTGGGATGCCTCCTTGATAGTTAGACTATGCTCCAGTCGTCGTAGATCTCCCAGAAAATCCTCCAGTCGCCGGATCAGAGCATGGGAAGTTTAGTATTTCTCACAGGGAAAACTAGGTTTTCACAATGACCAAAAGGGCTTTGTACGGCCAAAAAATGGGTTTTTATAAAGTTGGATAGGTTGGGCACGCACTGGGGTAGGTTACCCAAGGTTTAGGAAGGGTTTCCTAAACTGGAACCGACCATAAAGCGAGCACTAACAAATCTGGAACCGTTACGCAGGAGGATATTGACGCCAACATCGGTTGTAGTTCACTGCACAGTTGACGTCAAGGGTCTGGCCGCCAACTTGAGGTTGGCGTCCAGGGGGCGGTCGCCTACCTGGGGTTGGCATCCAGGGATGTGGACGCCAACCACTCTGGCGTCCAGGCCTTGGCCGCCAACTCCCCAGTGCAGTCAAGACCCTGATAAACTCCAAAATAAATGCGTAAAAACACTAGAATAATTTAACATATATAAAAATAATCACATATACCCTTACCACATGAAGTACACTCATTCCATAATTTTTATTTAAATATAACTTATACTAATCATAATGAAGGATAATATACATCAATAACATGCACATAAGCACATATACATTAACATTACATGACTACATACATCGCATGTATTTATAATGAAATGCGTTCATCATTATTCAAATTCTACATATACATTATCATTCAAGCACCTTACACATCATAAATAATTTAACATGCTTAAAGTAATTAAGTATCATTTAAACAAGATTAGCATATATATATGTACACCTGTATACACCATGGTTACTTACAACATGTTTAAAATAACTAAATGCCATAGATACATTAATAATTAAATAATGCCTACATTGATAACTAGATAATGCATGCACACTCATGTTTATATTTATACTTGTACAGAAATAGCTCTCATGATCCTACATGGCCTATATCATTATTTACTTATCACATGCACAATATTACTTAACTATTTTATGCCTCAAATTTTTAGTATACACCTTATACATAAATTTAACTAATTGCCTATTATTACCTAACTATCCTGTATATACATGCATGAACTAATGAGAAAGCATAGAAATGATAATATGCACAATCACCACAAGGAAAAGCGGGATTACCGACGGATATTTCCGACGGATTTATTGCCGTCGGTATTTCCGACGGATATTCCGACGGAAATATATCTGACATAAAATACGTCTGAAATTCCGACGGAAATTAATCCGTCGGAAATATCCGTCGGTAATTCAAGAATACCGACGGATATTCCGACGGATATATTTCCGTCGGAATATCCGTCGGTAAACCTGCTACACCTCCCCCGCGCGAAACCCCCCCTCCCCTCTCTCCCTCTCTCCTCTCTCTCTCCTCTCTCTCTCTCTCTCTCTCTCTCTCTCGCTCCTCCCCCCCCGGTCGCCGACGATGGTCGCCGCCGCCGACGCTCGCCTTCGCCGGTCGCCGCTCTCCGCCGGTCGCCGCCGTCTCGCCGCCTGCCGCCGCTCGCCGCCGGCGCTCCCTTCCCGGTGAGTAGCTCTCCCCACCCCCGCCACCGTCCTCTGGCCTCCCCCCACCCCCCCCCCTCCCCCCCCCCTGTGCGATCCCCCCCTCCCCCTGCACTCGGCCCCCTCCCCCCCACCCGGCCCCCCTCCCCCCCTGTGCGATCCCCCCCTCCCCCTGCACTCGGCCCCCCCTCCCCCCCACCCGGCCCACCTCCCCCCCATGCCGGTCCCCCCCTCCCCCCCCCACCCGGCCCCCCTGCACGATCCCCCCTCCCCCTTTGCACTCAGCCCCCCTCCCCCCCCCCCCCCCCCCCCCCCCTGCACTCAGCCCCCCTCCCCCCCACCCGACCCCCCTCCCCTTCCACCCCCCCCCCCCCCCGGCCCCCTTCCCCTGCACTCAGCCCCAAACGACAGGTTTTACGAGTTGGAGGTTATTTTGTGAAAGGGAAAGATTTGGAGCACACTCTTGTAAGAGAGTGCGTATATGTACCATCTTATCATTGAATATCTATTGTATCAAAATACCTAATTAAAAAATGATATGTATGTTCATCAGTTCTACGTAATGTCTTTCAAAATTTTTGATTGTGTAATGGGTATGATTTGGATATATGTGATTACCTAACACTCTTGAGTCAGTTAACGGACTAATTTGGGTTCTAATTGGAGAATGATTACTAAAGATTAAGTTGGTGTTATTTCAAAAGACTTAAGTACCACTGTGTGGAATCAGCCACCCTCTGTCGGTAGAATTCTAGCTTTTTTTTTTTAAATATAGGTGAATGTGATGGAGAGAGATGGCAAGAAGGAAAGGAGAGATCACCTAGTATTAAGTAGAAGTATACTACATGAAACTTTGAGGGAAACGTAGATCTGCCGATCCTCGAGTCCAACAAATTTCATAAGTTTCTTTTCAATGCTCAGATTAATCAACTGATATGATATGTAGTTAATGCACAACTAATAGTTTAAACTGTTTGGATAGATTTCAAATCGTGTTTATTCTAAGTTGGACTGACGTGCTATTATTTTTTTCATATTCCTGGCACTTGATACCAAATTGGCCAACCTGGGTATGGAGTACCTAGTAGCCATAGCAGTATCGCATTCATCAAACATCTTTATCAGGGAGCTGTCCCCCTCAATAAAAATGTCCCCTAAACTTAACACTAATAAAATAACAAGATAATTGCGTACTCTCAAAATCTTTCAAATCCTATTTTTTATATCCCCATATGCTTTATATAATATCAGAATAAGTAATGTGTCCCGCTTGTGTATTCCTTGTATGGCATTACCGTTAGAGTAGAAAGAATATTTTATTAGGAATATAAAATTAAGACATTCTCACCAAAAAGATAACTACAAGTAATGCATTTTAGGTCATATGGACTGCCATTCTTTCAAGGGTTCTCAAATTAAAATAAAAAACGAGAGAAAGGATAAGATGGGGGAGGAGAACAGAGAAGCCCTAAAAATTAGTATGCAAATAATCTCAATATATACATGAGCTTAACTATCTTCTCCAAACCCCAAAATGGGGCTATCTAGAATCTTACGGAAACAATGAACGTCTTACTGATGGCAACGGCCGTTTTGTACCAGAACAAAATTGACAATAAGAAACAAAGACACATTAGTAATATGCCAAACTGAACTCGTCTACTCAGCTCATCTCAGCTCAAGGTTAAAATCTCGCCACTCTAATAAGATATACATCCCAATTTAGGAAAACAAAATTAGTACGAACTCTTCCTTCTAGACATTAGTTTAGTTTACGCTTAATTGTTCACTTTAAGTTTAATGATTAGTATTACACTTCTTATTTGAATGTATTTGCTTATTATTGCACTTGATTATATGTAATTTTATTACACTTGATTAGTATTGTAGTTTTTACATTTATGTAATTAATCAGCTTATTACTTTGAAGAATTAAAACTTAAAACCATGGGGAGCAGACTTCGGTTTCATGGGCCTCATACCCATGTTCTCAATAAAATATGTAAAAATATTTTATATCTTGTTTACAATAAGTTTCATGTTGGGAGTTTTGGCCAAAACCAATTAGAACGCATGATTATAGGGCTTTCCACAAAATCGTGATTCTCCATATAAAATGCCAATTCTGATTGACTTCGCGACCCACTATGTGGATGCCAATTCTGCTTAAATTGGTGGCACACACTATGGACTATGTTCTTAATTATATTCAAAGCTTTTGGTAAATTAAGTTATTTATTATTTATCTTGCTCGCTGTTATTTTTTACGCTTGACATGAAAATAAACAATGCAATGACTTTCTTTGTTAAACATATTGTTTACTTTCACAAATTTCACACTGCAAGTTAATCATTCAACATTCGTATGTTTATTTGTAGCCATTTGAGAGATTTTTTCATATTTACCATATTATGATTTAATTTCATATTTTAAATTACTCATGAATAAAATGTGATTAATTTTTTTTTGTAATTAGTGATGAGAGTTCGCGATTGGAAATTAGACTCAAAGAAGAACAAATGTCCAACGTATCAAAGTACTTGTTTGTTTGAACGTAAAATATTTCCGCTCGATATTCGAAGATTGCATGATGGTTTACTTTTGGTGAAAGAGAAGATGACGAAAATCATAAAGATTATTCGGAAAGAAGAAAGACAAAGTTTAGAAAATAAAAGTGGATTATCTGTTATTGTTCAAGATGAAAAAGGAGTGCGATATTCTGTAATCTTACGACGCAGTTGGTGTGCTAGTATGTACATGTTTATTGGAAAAGACTGGTGTAAATTTGTGAAAAATAATTGTGTCAAAGAATTTGACATTCTCAAAGTTATGTCTTCCCATTATGTACGAAGAGATGTATTTGGCAAACTATATTTAGGGATATCAGTGGTTAGTTCACTCCCTAGGAAATCTACTGAGAAGCTGGTGAATAAAGAGCCGATCAAGTGGTGGTGGCCTAATATGAAGACATCACGGTTTGTGTTGTTTTTAATGTTCAATACCATTAAGTATTTATATAGTGCTCAAATTTATTTGATATTCATGTATGTTTACTCTTCATTTATTTTTACGTCAACGCTTTATTTCACCCATTAGCTCTGGGACTCTCCATATAACGTATGTACGGTACTTGAATGATGTGAGGGTGTGTTGGATTTTAACTCGGGACATGACATTTAATATGTAGGAAAAATGTCGGAGAATCGGTCATGGATGTACCGTGGAATAGTGAATGGAGTTGTGACCGAGGAGTTTAAAGACGGAGTTGACAGTTTTATTGAGTTTGCATTGAGTAATACATCAGTAGCAGTTGATCCGATGGGTAACATCCGATGTCCGTGTTCGGCTTGTAAGAACAGAAAGTGGATATCGACATGGGATGTGCAGCATCATCTGTATACGAGAGGATTTGTTGGCCATTATGAGTTATGGTCGTGTCATGGTGAGTTGAATATTCAGTCGTCTGCACCAGCTAATTACTTTGCCTCCACAAGTACGTACGTAGACATGGTTGTCGATGCTGCTGGTCCGGAGTTCAATATTCATGAAGATCAAACAAATGAAGAAGTGCCGAATGATACAGCTCAGAGATTTTATCAGTTACTTCGAGATGCTGATGAGCCATTATGGGATGGTTGTGAGAAGCATACACGGTTGTCTGCAGTGTCGCAGCTATTGAATTTGAAATCTGAATTTCATATGAGCGAGAGTTGTTTTGACCGGCTTCTCTTACTGGTCAAGAGCATGCTTCCTCAATCAGAGAGGTTACCTGCTGACTTTTACCGTGCGAAGAAGATGGTGAATGATTTGGGGCTTGGTTTTATGAAAATTGATGCATGTCCGAATCACTGTATGCTGTACTACAAAGAGGATGCAGATAAGACATCATGCTGTATTTGTAAGCATGATAGGTTCAAGCCCAAGAGAGGGGACAAGTCAAAGCAGAAGGATGTTCCGTATAAGTCATTGCGGTACTTTCCTATCACACCCAGATTGCAGCGATTGTTCATGTCCTCGAGGACAGCTGGACATATGACATGGCATGCGGAAAGAGTCCGTCGCGACGAAGGTGAAATGAGTCATCCTGCCGATGGTGAAGCTTGGGCTCATTTTAGCCGTACTCATCTTACTTCTCAAGGGATCCACGCAACGTACGGCTTGGTTTATGCACAGATGGTTTCAATCCTTTCGGAGGCTCGGTGGCATCTTACTCATGTTGGCCAGTATTCTTAACACCGTATAACCTTCCGCCAGGCATGTGCATGAAGCGTGAGAATCTGTTCCTTTCATTGCTGATTCCGGGTCCAAAAAGTCCAGGAAAGAATATAGACATATATCTCAGACCGTTGATTGATGAGATGAAATTGTTATGGTCAGATGGTGTGCAGTCTTATGATGCATCCAGAAAACAGAATTTCAATCTGAAGGCTGCATTAATGTGGACAATAAGTGACTTTCCAGCCTACGGCATGTTATCTGGCTGGAGCACACATGGGAGGTTGGCATGTCCTTATTGCATGGAGGATTCTAAATCATTTGTGTTGAAATCTGGGGGAAAATCTTGTTGGTTCGATTGTCATCGGCGGTTTCTACCCAGTGACCATCCTTTCCGAAAGCAAAAGGATTCTTTTATTAAAAATACAACTGTGATGGAGGAGGTAGATATGGAACGGGTGTCTGGTGGAAATATGGCGAGGCGGGTCCAGAACTTACCGACTGTAACACAACTGGCTGGTAGTACCCGAAAAATCCCTGGCTTTGGGAAGGATCACAATTGGGTGAAGCAAAGCATTTTTTGGGAATTGCCTTATTGGTCAACACTTTTGATACGTCATAACCTAGACGTCATGCATATAGAGAAGAATGTTTTTGATAATGTGTTCAACACAGTTATGGACGTCAAAGGTAAAACGAAGGATAACGTCAAGGCACGGGTCGATTTGAAAGTACTTTGCAAACGTCCAGAACTAGAGCTACAGCATGTTCAAGGAAAGGTGGTGCAACCTAAAGCTGCATATGTGCTTGGGGCCAGACAGATTAAGGAAGTGTTGCAATGGTTAAAGCAATTGAGATTTCCGGATGGATATGTCTCGAATATTGCGCGTTGTGTAAATGTCAACGAGGGAAAAATAACCGGAATGAAGAGTCATGACTGCCATGTTTTCATGCAAAGACTGATGCCTCTTGCTTTTCGTGAGTTGTTGCCGAAACAAATATGGGGAGTAATGACTGAGCTGAGTCAATTCTTCAGGATTTTATCTGCATCAGAACTCAAAATTCATGACTTGCAAAATATAGAGCAAAATATAATTCAGACAGTCTGCAAATTAGAGAAGATATTTCCTCCAGCATTCTTTGATTCAATGGAGCACCTGATCATCCATTTACCATATGAGGCAAGGGTCGGAGGACCAGTACAATTTCGATGGATGTATCCGTTTGAGAGGTATATTTCTACATCTCAATTTATTGCCATTACGACGATCTTTTATATTACTTATGTATGCATTTGAATTATTGTCGTAGGTGCATGCACGATCTTAAGATGAAAGTCCGTAACAAAGCACAAGTTGAGGGCTCCATTACTCAGGCGTACCTCATTGAGGAGATATCGAACTTCTGTTCGATGTACTTTGACACGGAAATACGAACCCGACGCACTCAACCTCCACGTAATGATGATGGTGGAGATTCCGAGGTGTCAGACCGACTCTCTGTATTCAAGTGTGCCGGACGGGCGTTCGGATCTTCATCTACTCGCGCACTCCAAGACAGAGAGTTGGTAGCTGCGGAGATCTACGTGTTCATGAATTGCGAAGAACTAGACCCTTACATTCAGTAAGCTCTCCACGCTTATTCGTCATCATTTGCGTGCATTGCTGCAGAACCTAACGGTTGTGTGACATTTACATTGCAGAGAGTTTGAATCGGTCATATTGCGACGGAATCCACGTCTAACTGACGTGCAGGTTGAAAAGGAACGGGAGAAGTCTTTTCCTACTTGGTTAAGATCTCGAGTATGTGTCTAATTATTCCAAACATAAGTGTTATGTTTTTATGCAGACTGAGTTGAAGTCATTTATTCAATGTTTGTCTATTTATCTCATAATAGGTTGAACAAGGCTTCATTCCCGATTCAAGAGTACAACAGATTAGTTTTGGCCCCTCGAAGATTGTACGTGTCTATCCAGGCTACATTGTGAATGGATACAGATTTCACACGAGAGATTATGGACGGAATAAGTCTACGATGAACAGCGGCGTATGTGTGAAGGGAAGTGCCTATAATGAAAATGAAATTGACTATTATGGCATTCTCGAAGAAGTCATTGAACTGCAATTTTTGGGACAAGACAACAATGTATTTCTGTTCAAGTGTCATTGGTTTGACCCGACATCTATTCGTCATGACACAACATATGGATTAATCGATGTGAAGCATAAGTCCAAATTGAGTACATATGAGCCATTCATCCTGGCGGCACAAGCCCAACAAGTTTATTATTCAAATTATACATCCCTCAAATTAAGAGATTGGTGGGCTGCATGTAGAGTGAAATCAAGACTATTCCCTGAGTATGAGCTTCTCCCGACTGATGATGAGCTCGAAGGTGTTAATGACAACTTTTTCCAATCAGATCGGAGTGACGCACGAGAGTTGGCAGCTTCTACGCAGTACAATGTTCATGATATAAATGAAACAATTTGCTTACATAAGGATAACGAACAAGAAGAAGTTGACCCAAATGTCGCTGAGCGGGAGGTGGAGTCTGATGTGGAGGAAGACTCCCAAGATGATGAGGATGAATTCCAGGATGATGATGAAGATGATGCTGAATTAAACATGTCTTCAGCATCTGATGATGAATATAGATAATATACTGCATATTTTGTAAGAAATTGGTGTTGTTGTTCATTACATGTTCATAATAAATTGCTACTTCAAATTGAGTGCTGATGACTTGCTATATCTTTATTTGTATCAATAGAGATATGGTACGTGGAGGACGCAGTCGGAGGGTTGCCACGTCCGTTGGCAGAGGGACTGCCTCCGCGTCCACGTCTGCCTCCAGGTCCGCGACAGGTATATGCATATGTACACAAAAAACCATATGAGTTATATTGTTTATATTGATTTCACGAGAACTAACGTACATACAATTTTACAGGGACTGCCTCCCCGTCCACGCCCGTCGTCCCAGCGACATGTAATTTTCTATATTGTTGTTTATTTGAAATTCATAATTTCTAATGTGTATGAAATTTTGCAGGGACTGTCTCCCCGTCCACGCCCGTCGTCCCAGCGACAGGTAAATTTCTATATTGTTGTTTATTTAAAATTCATAATTTCTAATGTGTATGAAATTTTGCAGGGAATGCCTCCCCGTCCACGCCCGTCGTCCCAGCGACAGGTAATTTTACATTGTTGTTTATTTGAAATTCATAATTTCTAATGTGTATGAAATTTTGCAGGGAATGCCTCCCCGTCCACGCCCGTCGTCCCAGCGACAGGTAATTTTCTACATTGTTGTTTATTTGAAATTCATAATTTCTAATGTGTATGAAATTTTGCAGGGAATGCCTCCCCGTCCACGCTACCTTCGTCTTCTTCCTCACCACAAGGTAAACATATGTTTCAATAGATTAGTATGTTTGGTCTCTTGCAATTTATACAATAAAAGTGTACTAAATTGTTTTCAACAGAGGTGGAGAGCCAGCATCCAGCAGCTGAGGAGGGGCCTCAGCTACCAGGACGACAACCATGCTGGATCTCAGGGTAAAGTTCATCATCTCAGTGTTACTGTATTTGTTATTTAGGATATACATTTCATGTAGAAAATTAATGTGGAATTGCAGGGGGAAGATAGATCCCAGTCCTGCTTCCCGCTATATTACGACGTTGATCCACGCACATATTCCAGGACCAGTGGATGCATGGAGAGACTTCCCGGTGCCAGTCCGGGATTTATTATTTGACATGTTTACGGTATTTTTATTTTTTAGAAGAGTTGAAGTCATTTATTCAATTATTATTAATTTAGGTTTATTGCAGAACGTTGATTAATTTTATTTCTTTACAGCGGAGGTTCGCGTTCACGAGACCCGAGGATCTCCCTCGGGCTCGAGCCGTCTGGGAGATTACGGCCCAGACTAATTTAAGAAAGTCGATGTGGGAGGCACGGGACAAGGCAATCAAGACCACAGGGAACCGGGATCCTATGGCTTGGGTGGATTACGGCCCTGTTTGGCTGCGACGGACTATTGGGAGTCCCTTTGCGCGCGTTGGGCTGCTGGACCATGGCAGCAGCGGTCACAGGCGGCAATACGCAACAGAGCAACTCAACCGGAGAAGAATGTGCATACTAGTGGATCCGTATCTTATGCGACCCACAGTCAAAAATTGGTAAGTATTTTATTGTTCGATTCATATATACATATGGATTATTATTGTGAGACTAACTAATTTTGTTGAATTCTAAGCATCACGACCTGGAGCGTGCCCCTACTTTCCGCGAGTTATTTGACCGGACTCATAAGCGGAAGGGGACGGATGACTATGTTACCGAGAGTGCCCGCACGATTGCTGTAAGTCAAGCTTTAAATTATGAATTCAATTATGATATTAAAGTAATTTGTTTTCAATAATTTAATTTTAAATTATTTTACAGGAGACGTACGACAGGACGATGGCGGAGCGCTACACAGAGGGCACTCCCCAGCCAGATTTGGATGCGGACGCTTGGGTCGAGGCAGCGGGAGTGCCGAGGAAGGGTCGAGTGTACGGCTTTGGGGACAGCCTGGATACTCATCGAGTGTTGTCCTCATATGCCAGTTCGATCGCTTCTCCGGCATACGCGAGTTCATCTTCTGCGCCGCCTGTCAGTGGTGTAGAGGACATTAGAGGCATCATTCGGGAGGAGCTACGTACAGAGCTACAGACGCAGCGGGAAGAGCTACAGACGCAGCGGGTACAGCTACAGGCGCAGCAGGTACAGATAGAGACGCAGCGGCTACAGCTACAGACGCAGTTCAGCGATATGGTTCAGCAGTTCATGTCAATAATGCAGGGAGTACGCCCCACACAGCCAGCAGCTCAGGTCAGTATTAGTATTAATTTCATATACTTAGGATTGGGCCGGGCGTCCAACACGACCGGGTGGGTTAAAGTAACGTGTAGAAACTGACGGAATCCAATTTGGATCCCCGGATTGGGTTGGGCATTCAAAGGACGGATCTAAAAACACGGCCAAGCATATATAAATGGTCAAAACACGCACCCGGGGGTCCAAAATTCCAAATAGGGATCGGATCGGCGTGCCGTTTTCTCCGACACGACCGGGTGGGTTAAAGTGACGTGTGGGAACTGACGGAATCCAATTTGGATCCCGGATTGGGTTGGGCATTCAAAGGACGGATAAAAACACGGCCAAGTATATATAAATGGTCAAAACACGCAACCCGGGGGTCCAAAATCCCAAATAGGGATCGGATCGGCGTGCCGTTTTCTCGACACGACCGGGTGGGTTAAAGTGACGTGTGGGAACTGACGGAATCCAATTTGGATCCCCGGATTGGGTGGGCATTCAAAGGACGGATCTAAAAACCCCAAGTATATATAAAAGGTTAAAACACACAACCCGGGGTCCAAAATCCCAAATAGGGATCGGATCGACGTGCCGTTTTCTCCGACACGACCGGGTGGGTTAAAGTGACGTGTAGAAACTGACGGAATCCAATTTGGATCCCCGGATTGGGTTGGGCATTCAAAGGACGGATCTAAAAACACGGCCAAGCATATATAAATGGTCAAAACACGCAACCCGGGGGTCCAAAATCCCAAATAGGGATCGGATCGACGTGCCGTTTTCTCCGACACGACCGGGTGGGTTAAAGTGACGTGTGGGAACTGACGGAATCCAATTTGGATCTCCGGATTGGGTTGGGCATTCAAAAGACGGATCTAAAAACAGCCAAGTATATATAAAAGGTTAAAACACACAACCCGGGGGTCCAAAATCCCAAATAGGGATCGGATCGACGTGCCGTTTTCTCCGACACGACCGGGTGGGTTAAAGTGACGTGTAGAAACTGACGGAATCCAATTTGGATCCCCGGATTGGGTTGGGCATTCAAAGGACGGATCTAAAAACACCCAAGTATATATAAAAGGTTAAAACACACAACCCGGGGGTCCAAAATCGCAAATAGGGATCGGATCGACGTGCCGTTTTCTCCGACACGACCGGGTGGGTTAAAGTGACGTGTAGAAACTGACGGAATCCAATTTGGATCCCCGGATTGGGTTGGGCATTCAAAGGACGGATCTAAAAACACAGCCAAGCATATATAAATGGTCAAAACACGCAACCCGGGGGTCCAAAATCCCAAATAGGAATCGGATCGGCGTGCCGTTTTCTCCGACACGACCGGGTGGGTTAAAGTGACGTGTGGGAACTGACGGAATCCAATTTGGATCCCGGGATTGGGTTGGGCATTCAAAGGACGGATCTAAAAACACGGCCAAGCATATATAAATGGTCAAAACACGCAACCCGGGGGTCCAAAATCCCAAAAAGGGATCGGATCGGCGTGCCGTTTTCTCCGACACGACCGGGTGGGTTAAAGTGACGTGTGGGAACTGACGGAATCCAATTTGGATCCCCGGATTGGGTTGGGCATTCAAAGGACGGATCTAAAAACACCCAAGTATATATAAAAGGTTAAAACACACAACCCGGGGGTCCAAAATCCCAAATAGGGATCGGATCGACGTGCCGTTTTCTCCGACACGACCGGGTGGGTTAAAGTGACGTGTAGAAACTGACGGAATCCAATTTGGATCCCCGGATTGGGTTGGGCATTCAAAGGACGGATATAAAAACACGGCCAAGCATATATAAATGGTCAAAACACGCAACCCGGGGGTCCAAAATCCCAAATAGGGATCGGATCGACGTGCCGTTTTCTCCGACACGACCGGGTGGGTTAAAGTGACGTGTGGGAACTGACGGAATCCAATTTGGATCTCCGGATTGGGTTGGGCATTCAAAAGACGGATCTAAAAACACCAAGTATATATAAAAGGTTAAAACACCCAACCCGGGGGTCCAAAATCCCAAATAGGGATCGGATCGACGTGCCGTTTTCTCCGACACGACCGGGTGGGTTAAAGTGACGTGTAGAAACTGACGGAATCCAATTTGGATCCCGGATTGGGTTGGGCATTCAAAGGACGGATCTAAAAACACCCAAGTATATATAAAAGGTTAAAACACACAACCCGGGGGTCCAAAATCCAAATAGGGATCGGATCGACGTGCCGTTTTCTCCGACACGACCGGGTGGGTTAAAGTGACGTGTAGAAACTGACGGAATCCAATTTGGATCCCCGGATTGGGTTGGGCATTCAAAGGACGGATCTAAAAACACAGCCAAGCATATATAAATGGTCAAAACACGCAACCCGGGGGTCCAAAATCCCAAATAGGATCGGATCGGCGTGCCGTTTTCTCCGACACGACCGGGTGGGTTAAAGTGACGTGTGGGAACTGACGGAATCCAATTTGGATCCCGGATTGGGTTGGGCATTCAAAGGACGGATCTAAAAACACGGCCAAGTATATATAAATGGTCAAAACACACAACCCGGGGGTCCAAAATCCAAAAAGGGATCGGATCGGTGTGCCGTTTTCTCCGACACGACCGGGTGGGTTAAAGTGACGTGTGGGAACTGACGGAATCCAATTTGGATCCCCGGATTGGGTTGGGCATTCAAAGGACGGATCTAAAAACACCCAAGTATATATAAAAGGTTAAAACACACAACCCGGGGGTCCAAAATCCCAAATAGGGATCGGATCGACGTGCCGTTTTCTCCGACACGACCGGGTGGGTTAAAGTGACGTGTAGAAACTGACGGAATCCATTTTGGATCCCGGATTGGGTTGGGCATTCAAAGGACGGATCTAAAAACACTGCCAAGCATATATAAATGGTCAAAACACGCAACCCGGGGGTCCAAAATCCCAAATAGGGATCGGATCGGCGTGCCGTTTTCTCCGACACGACCGGGTGGGTTAAAGTGACGTGTGGGAACTGACGGAATCCAATTTGGATCTCCGGATTGGGTTGGGCATTCAAAAGACGGATCTAAAAACACCCAAGTATATATAAAAGGTTAAAACACACAACCCGGGGGTCCAAAATCCCAAATAGGGATCGGATCGACGTGCCGTTTTCTCCGACACGACCGGGTGGGTTAAAGTGACGTGTAGAAACTGACGGAATCCAACTTGGATCCCCGGATTGGGTTGGGCATTCAAAGGACGGATCTAAAAACACGGCCAAGCATATATAAATGGTCAAAACACGCAACCCGGGGGTCCAAAATCCCAAATAGGAATCGGATCGGCGTGCCGTTTTTCCGACACGACCGGGTAAAGTGACCTGTGGGAACTGACGGAATCCAATTTGGATCCCCGGATTGGGTTGGGCATTCAAAGGACGGATCTAAAAACACGGTCAAGAATATATAAATGGTCAAAACACGCAACCCGGGGGTCCAAAATCCCAAATAGGGATCGGATCGGCGTGCCGTTTTCTCCGACACGACCGAGTGGGTTAAAGTGACGTGTGGGAACTGACGGAATCCAATTTGGATCCCCGGATTGGGTTGGGCATTCAAAGGACGGATCTAAAAACACCCAAGTATATATAAAAGGTTAAACACACAACCCGGGGGTCCAAAATCCCAAATAGGGATCGGATCGACGTGCCATTTTCTCCGACACGACCGGGTGGTTAAAGTGACGTGTGGGAACTGACGGAATCCAATTTGGATCCCCGGATTGGGTTGGGCATTCAAAGGACGGATCTAAAAACACCCAAGTATGTATAAAAAGTTAAAACACACAACCCGGGGGTCCAAAATCCCAAATAGGGATCGGATCGACATGTCATTTTCTCCGACACGACCGGGTGGGTTAAAGTGACGTGTAGAAACAGACGGAATCCAATTTAGATCCCCGGATTGGGTTGGGCATTCAAATGACGGATATAAAAACACGGCCAAGCATATATAAATGGTCAAAACACGCAACCCGGGGTCCAAAATCCCAATAGAGATCGGATCGGCGTGCCGTTTTCTCCGACACGACCGGGTCGGTTAAAGTGACGTGTGGGAACTGACGGAATCCAATTTGGATCTCCGGATTGGGTTGGGCATTCAAAAGACGGATCTAAAAACACCCAAGTATATATAAAAGGTTAAAACACACAACCCGGGGGTCCAAAATCCCAAATAGGGATCGGATCGACGTGCCGTTTTCTCCGACACGACCGGGTGGGTTAAAGTGACGTGTAGAAACTGACGGAATCCAATTTGGATCCCCGGATTGGGTTGGGCATTCAAAGGACGGATCTAAAAACACCCAAGTATATATAAAAGGTTAAAACACACAACCCGGGGGTCCAAAATCACAAATAGGGATCGGATCGACGTGTCATTTTCTCCGATACGACGGGTGGGTTAAAGTGACGTGTAGAAACTGACGGAATCCAATTTGGATCCCCGGATTGGGTTGGGCATTCAAAGGACGGATCTAAAAACACCCAAGAAAATGATGGATCTAAAAATATTATTGTATTAAGTTTGAGAAATAATCACATGTTTTAAATTTCATTTTTGAAAATACTGTATTTCTTTTATTTATTATTAATGTTTCTCATTTTAATTTGTTTTAATATAGGATCCAGCTCCAGACGATGACGAGGCAGGGACAGCAGACGATCCAGCAGATCTATGTTGATTTTTGTATTCATTATGCTATTTGATTTATATTTATTGTATCTTATGATTTTATGTTGATTGTTAGTATTTGTTAAATTTATGAATATTGTAGTAGGTTTGACATTGTAGCAATGTATTTTTATTTGTTTATTTAAAAAAAATATGTGTATTTTCCGACGGATTTTCCGACAGCTACGTTTCCGTTGGAAAGTATAAATTACTGACGGAAAAAGACCGTCGGCAATGCCGTCGGAAAATACTGACCGATTGGCCGACGGATAAGCATCCGTCGGAACGGATAAATTACCGACGGCAAAATACCGTCGGCAAGTCCGTCGGGAAATACTGACGGAGTGGCCGACGGATAAGTATCCGTCGGAAAATATACATTACCGACGGTTAAAGACCGTCGGTAATTCGGTCGGCAAATACTGACGCCTTTACCGACGGATGAAATCTGTCGGAGGTTTCGACCGAATTTCGACAGATTTTTATTCCGTCGGAAAGTTCTGACCAATTATTTCCAACGGAAAGTTTCCGACGAGTGTTGGACGGAAAGCGGTCGGAAGGCGCATTTTCCGACGGAATACCGACGGATTTCCGACGGATTCAGTCCGTCGGTAATCCCGCTTTTTCTTGTAGTGAATTGAATACACACGCTACTCACGCGATAAGTAAAGACATATGCACCATATAAAGAAAGAAAATTTCGGGGTATCACATTCTCCCCCCCTTGAAAAAGATCTTCGTCCTCGAAGATCGATTTGAGTACCTCTGGTGATGTCATCGGTGCCATCTCCGGAAAAAGAATGAAATCCTCCTCTTTGGCTGGTGCTTGAAGTTCTACTGTTGGCTCTTTTGATGTTGTTGTTGTAGTACCTCGGGGATCAAACTTCTTCAACCTCGGACATTTTTTAATCCGATAGTCCTTGCTGCCGCATTTGAGGCACCTTCCTTCCTTTGCCCAACACTGATTCCCGCCATGGGTTTATTGCAGTGCATACAATGGGTTTCCCGCTAGCTGTAGAGGCCGCAAACCTTGCCGTACTAAGAAGCTCGTCCAGAGTGCGGGGATCGCATTCCAAAAGTCTCGCTCTCACTGCTGGTCTAAGTCTCATTATGAAGTTTCTCACCTTGCGTTTCTCTTCATGCTCCCTAGCCCTAGCCTCACGCTTTCCTTGACTCACCATTGTCTGCAAAACAATTCAATCTACTTACAGTCTAACTTATTAAATCCTATCTACCTTTCTTACTATCTTTCATTCATTATTATTACTTTCTACACATATGGACAAATTCCTATAAAGACTTTGCAACATTGTGAGATGATGGTATATTCATGTACCGTCTCAACCTTGATGCTCTGATACCAATCTCTGTAACGACCCCCTTTATACCGGTACGATTATACCAATCCCCATCGGTACAAAGAGCATCGTCACAGTGGGATAGTAACCCAACACTAAGCGATAAGGTTGATATGTCCATGAATAATAAAAAAAGTACAGTGGAATTAAAAGAAATATATTACTTCATTCCATCATCACCACACATTCCACAGTCTATGTAGTAAAAGAAAGTATTAGAGTCCACATTATTACAACTTGAAAAGAACTACATTGACCATACATTGTCCATATGAATTACATCATTCAAACTATAAATTAAAGCAACTACCAAAAATAAAATCTTCTCAAGTGCTATTTCTTGTATGTGGTATCAATCTTCATTGTTCTCTCCTCAGCTACTGGATAACCTGTCACACCTATACACCGAAGCAAGTATGAGTCTTACAAGACTCAGCAAGTAATCTAAACATCAAACTTATACATATCACATACACATTATACTACCAACCATAATGAGACACATGCTATCATACTAATTACAATAATTCATATAGTACAAGCTTTAATGATTAACAACATATAGGTCTCCCGAACACATTCCAAATTAACACATGCTCATATTAAATTATAAAATAACATACATCTATACAAGTTCTCTATACATGATATATTCTATGATACATAGTTCAAATCCTTATCATATCATTGCACAATTTAATCAAATTTGAACACAAGGTTATGCACAAGATGATGAATAATTTTACCATAGTATTTAGTCAATTTCACATGCATTCATATCACTTTATCATAAAACTAACTTGCTGTTTTAATGTAAATTTATCATACACTCATGACACTTGCACATGGTTTCTAGTGAACTTCATAATATGATGCTAATCTTTCTATCGTAGTTAAGCATAATCCAATTAATAGATACATGACATGAACATGTGCACTCTTAAACAACTATCATGTAACATGATATATTAGTCTAAACATTTTTCCTTATTGTGTAACAGCTCTACCAATTAGAACATGCAATTATACATAACGTAGATAACAACCTAACATGATCTCTATTTATTTTGCGCATGCACTTTTCTCATTTATTTACACATTTCATTTGTTGTTTTTAATATGAATAATTCACCATGATATCACCTGTATTAAACATGGAATGAAGATTTAATACACATTCAAATCGGATGGCAATCATCTATAAATTAAGCATGAAACTACATACTAAATAAGTAGAAATTCTATCATGGAACTTAGACATTATTTCGTGTGTTTATCAAAAACAAAATCTCATTTACCTTGCTGTTTTGACATGAATTAAACTTAATTACATGGATTTACACTTATTCTCACGCTATCTTATTCATTGTCAAATTTACCTACTAGTTCTTCTACATTGCATTTCTTTACATGTTTACATGCACATATTCATACATACCGCCATATGGAGATTATTAACTATATTACATAACATTTAACATGGTACAAAACATGATATTATAAATATGATAGTAACATATGAATGACATAAATAAATAAACATGTAATGATACATTGGTTTTCACCTACACTTGTACCATTGCTATCTTTTACTCTTCCTTACATATTAATTTTCACTCCTTCCATTGCACTTACTATGGCATTCACATTTATCACTTTACACTATGTTCATATTTAATCTCTTAAGTTGCCGTGACACATAATCCTAACTACCAAGTAGAGGAAAACAATCACTTTAGCACTTAGCACTCACTTTCACATATTCATCACCTAGGCAATGCGGTGACAAATCTAGGTAACTGCGCAGAACCGGGAGAAGCCCTTTCCACCCTAACCAGCGGTACTTGTCCACCTCCAAGATTTTATCCTAATGCCCTTAGGATTTATCTCATAACGTTGAGCCTTCCATAGGGACTTTTCTATGGTACAGCTCTCAGACCCCTATGGTAGCAGTGTCACTCTTGACACACATTTTACCTTAACCACATTCTCATTCTCATCACATTATTACTCATGCTTATACACAACATTCATTCAAATTCTACGTTTACTTCGCTTAATACTCACATTCCCATTTACATAAATTCACATTGCTATTTAACAGTGATAAATCACTCAAGATAAGGCATTAACATGCTGCTAACTTTCCATTTATACTATATTACTCTAACATGCACAACATGGTTATTTTCACATTTAAAACCATGAAAATACCTACCGTCATTAGAACTTCACAAAAATTTTATCATAAGTTAAAGACAGTAAACAAAACACATGCTCAATTTTTTGGATTTTTATGAACAGAAAATGTAATTATAACAATTAATCTAAGTTGTAGGTGCATTTCTCACAAATTTCTTAAAATAGAGATTTCCAATAAAATAGTCTAATTTTACAGTGTCAATGTGTTTATACTATAATCATATCATTACAGAAAATTCACTATGCTCGAACTCATAACCGTTCTAATTATATAGATTAAACATGCTCATCTTATGTTCATAATTCGAACTCCAGAATTTTAATAAATAACATAAATCATGCAAATTCACAAAAACCTCATGATATGACCTACTAATCACCCTTGACCCCTCATAAAACTTTCAGTAGGAAAACATACCCAGAAATCATTTAAATATATTAAACAACTTTTTTCAGAACAATGACGAACTTAACGGCATGGTCCTGGACGCCAACTGGGTTAACTGCGACATCTCTTGCCGTCAACTGATGAACTTAACGGCAAGGGATGTTGCCGTCAACTTCCAGACAGCAATATGCACAGACACATTCACATGTACGGGGAAGTTTGAGGGTCCAGGATGCGAGGAAAAATCCGTAAAAATCATAGGACCTAGGGGACATGTATAGGCAAGATGTACATAGGTTACTTGCCTCTAATAAAATCCTAGAAGATCAAATCTTTGTCATTGAAGCCCACCTCGGCCAGAGCAAGAGGGTGCTCAGAAACTCCTTGAATCTTGTTCTCCTGTCGATGTAGATCGTTCCTCGGGGTTGGGGATGCCTCCTTGATAGTTAGACTACGCTCCAGTCACCGTAGATTACCCAGAAAATCCTCCAGTCGCCGGATCAGAGCTTGGGAAGTTCAGCTTTTCTCACAGGGAAAACTAGAGTTTCACAATGACCAAAAGGGCTTTGTGCGGCCAGAAAATGGGTTTTTATAAAGTTGGATAGGTTGGGTACGCACTGGGGTAGGTTACCCAAGGTTTAGGAAGGGTTTCCTAAACTGGAACTGGCCATAAAGCGAGCATTAACAAATCTAGAACCATTACGCAGGAGGATATTGACGCCAACATCGGTTGTAGTTAACTGCACAGTTGACGTCAAGGGTCTGGCTACCAACTTGAGGTTGGCGTCCAGGGGGTGGTCGCCTACCTGGGGTTGGCGTCCAGGGATGTGGACGCCAACCACTCTGGCGTCCAGGCCTTGGCCGCCAACTCCCTAGTGCAGTCAAGACCCTGATAAACTCCGAAATAAATGCGTAAAAACACTAGAATAATTTAATATATATAAAAATAATCACATATACCCTTACCACATGAAGTACACTCATTCCATAATTTTTATTTAAATATAACTTATATTAATCATAATTAAGGATAATATACATCAATAACATGCACATAAGCACATATACATTAACATTACATGACTACATACATCGCATGTATTTATAATGAAATGCGTTCATCATTATTCAAATTCTACATATACATTATCATTCAAGCACCTTACACATCATAAATAATTTAACATGCTTAAAGTAATTAAGTATCATTTAAACAAGATTAGCATATATATATGTACACCTGTATACACCATGGTTACTTACAACATGTTTAAAATAACTAAATGCCATAGATACATTAATAATTAAATAATGCCTGCATTGATAGCTAGATAATGCATGCACACTCATGTTTATATTTATAATTGTACATAAATAGCTCTGATGATCCTACATGGCCTATATCATTATTTACTTATCACATGCACAATATTACTTAACTATTTTATGCCTCAGATTTTTGGTATACACCTTATACATAAATTTAACTAATTGCCTATTCTTACCTAACTATCCTGTATATACATGCATGAACTAATGAGAAAGCATAGAAATGATAATATGCACAATTGAATACAAACGCTACTCACGCGAACAAGTAAAGACATATCCACCATATAAAAGAAAGAAAATTTCAGGGTATCACAGTATTTATCTGATTATCGTGACTTCTGTAGCATGGCATTGGTAAGCGGTGCATTGGCACCTATAGCGCTCGGGGAGCGTCTAGTGTGTGGTTTGCGCGTGTTCACGTGATTGACGTGGAGTTTCACGTAGTTTATGCGGTGTGCACGTGGTTTGTGTGTGCGTGGCGAGTAGTACGACGCCTACCGTGGATACCTCTTCTGTTGGGAGCCCCAAGTTTTGTGTGAGCCGGGCACATGTGTGTGCTTATGGCTTTTCCTGGTACTGGGTACCGTTGAGGTCTTGTCGGCTTCCTGGACACCCTCACTCTTGTGTAGAGTAGTACGTCCGGCGGAGGGAAAGACGGCAGTGGGACAACAACTAGAGAGAGTTTGTGTTTGTCACTTGTAGCGCGCTCGTAGTTGGGGGAGGCGGACACCAATAGACGTACTGGGCCCCAGCTAGTCCTGTTTTCCAGTGCCTCACTTTAGGGAGCTCGGGCCAGAGTCCCTAAAGGTGCCAGGCATGGGCCTGTAGCAGTGTGGTCCGCAGGTGTGGTGGTTGGTTGGTCTCCCCAGTTTCTTGGTTTGTGTTTGGTGGAGCAGCAGCTGGACCTTACGTCCGTGGCTGCGAGACTGAGAGGTAGTCCTGTGTGGTTTGTCCGGGTCAGTTGTTGGTGTCGCGAGCCAGTCTGCGTGACTCAAGTGTGGCATTTTCCTACGTTAGCACGTACACCTAGTTGGATTTGCTGTTTATTTATCAATGTTGTTTTCTGTTAAGCGGTAAGTGGTATTTACAGCTTTATAACCTGTTAGCTAGTTCTATAAATTATTAGCATAGCTTCCTGCTTTACTACTTGTGTTGGTTTGCTCAGTTTCTAGGGGAGTTTCCCTACTGAGCCAGTGACTCGAGAGGCTCACCCCTACCCCCCCACCTTTAGGTGAGGGAGAGCAGGAGACTTCACACCCGTCGTCTAGTTCTGAACCGCACCGTAGCGGAGGGTCTGCACCACCGACAATGTAATTTTCTTTCTGTTGTACACCTCAGGGTATGCCCCAGGTTACCGTTGTAGTTTGGTTACTGTTGAGTAATGGCTATTTACACTTCATGTAAATATTTGTGAGATTTGCAATCTTACACATATTTAAGTAATTTCCTTTATATTTCTACGGACATGCGATTGGTATCCATTGCAAGGCTTCGGCCCGATCGCGGGTGGCGGAGTCGTGTTGGGCTCGTTATTAGGTTAAGGGGTCTGAACGACGAGGACCGCTATATGTAGTGTTGACGCATCCAAGATATAGAGTCGACGCACATTCATGAAACTTAACATGGATCACTGTGAAATCCTGAGTAGAGTCGACTCTTTGCCTTCTAGAGTTGACCTCATTTAAATGACTGAGATTCAATCTTTCAGACTGTGAAGTAGTGTCGACCTTACAGCTTCGTAGCGTCGACCTTATCTGCTGATTGATTCGACCTAGCCTCCCTTTGGAGTCAACCTTATGGACTGGTAGAGTCGACCTCATCTGGAAATAGAGTCGATCTCAGCCAGCACTTCTCTTCATAGGGCTTGCTAGAAAATTGACTAAAGTCGACCTGATCCACATGTGGTGTCAACCTTATCTGATTTCTTCCCTTCAGTGCTAGACACAAAAATAGTTAGAGTCGACATGTTCTTCAAGTAGTGTCAACCTCATATTAAAATATGGAAATCTGCGCAGCTGAGAATCTCATAGTTTGTCGACCTAACATTTTACTTAATTTATGACATCATCAAAACCAGGGACACAACAAAGAGAGCCATGTAAACCTTTATTTACCATTTGAACCTCATTGTCAAATGGCACAATTTAAAAGGTGTTAAACTCCTTAATTGGCCACCACCGGAGCCCTCCTTGGCCCTTTTTAAACACACTCTTCTCTACCCCCCCCCCCCTCGTCCCACCGTGGCCCTCCCCAGTACTTAGATTCAAGATTTTTAATTTCTTCTATATTTATTTCAAATGATTAGAGTTATTCTTATGATGATTTTGCTAATATTTTTACTTCATTTTATTAAGTTGGAATTTTCATTTCTTAAGAAAGAGTGTAATAATACAAATTTAAAATCTTACTGTGTTTAGACCAAGGGTATATAGGTAACTTTTTTTTATGATGCTATATACGAATGTGATCCAGCAAGTCTGAATGGTGTCTCACTTTACATTATGTCTTTTGGGATTTGCTACATACCTTAGTTAGAAGTAGGTTTGCTACTAATGAGGCACACACATAATCAATATGATAAATATTTGATAATGACAAGATAAAATAAGTATTTCATACCCTTATGATTACATCAATCTTTTCTTCATGTACATAGCAAATAGATTAACGATGGTTAAAGAGAAAAAATATAGAACATTGCAAAATTGACAAATTAGATGTCTCTATATTTTGTTATCATGTTTGTTTTCTTCGTAATATAGCATGTTGTATTGTGTGATTAGGAAAAGTGTTGAAAGATGTCAATTGCCAACATGATTATACTATGTCATGGTGACATGTGTTGATTCGTAATTGAAAGGGATTTTAGCGTAACTGCATGGAGTTGATGTCAATGTTTACTAACTAATTATTGCATTCATTATATTATTGTAGACACAATGTGGTTGGACGAGATGGACTTCACATTTATTGACATCATCAATGATGGGGTCGTCACAGAAGCTAATGAATTTCTTGGTTTTAGTCTTTAGACTTGGGAGTTCATGACACAATCTTTTAAGGAAATTTGAGAATCAACTACCCAATTACCACTATATATGAAGCACCGATTGGCCTTTTACAAGATTGTTTACTAGACAACTGAAGACATGATTACCAATGCTAGATTTGTTTGGGATATCGAAGAATGTTCGATGTATGGGAGTGAGCTAAAGTGGAACTTTTATTTAGTGGTTCAACCTTGCCTAATTCCCACACCATTTAATGGTTTCATTGTTGTGTTCTTTTCTATATTCCTAATGAGGGTGTTCATGTTATTTTATTGTGCAACCCATCAGCAGGTTGGATTAAACATAAGAACGTGGTTTAGCCGGTCATTAGGAATTTGTGGTTTTTCAGGGTTCATCCATGTGTTATGTATGTTTTGGGCATGCACAATCAAGTGCTCAGGGTTTGTTCAAAACCAAACAACTATTCTTGGTTCCTGGACATATTGGCTTGTCCAAAACCAAAATAGCTATTAGAGCATTAATTCCAGGACTAGATAAAAGTGGGGATGACATGGTAGATTGGAAGCAACTCTGGAGATGGTAGGGTGTAAACGGAACCCGATATTCCGACCCGATTTCGATAAAAATTATCGATTTCGGAATCAGAAAATGATACCGATAGCTTATCAGAATCGATATCGGATATTCCGATAAGTTATCGGAATCGGAATTGAAAAATAATTGGAATCAGAATCGGTATCGGTATCGATTATTCTGATAAATTATCATAAACTCAAAATGTAAAATTATGGTAAACACATTAGCTTATCGAATTTTGGTTCCGGTAATGTTATCGGAATCGGAATGGAATCGGAATTAACCATTCCGATTTTATCAGAATCGGAATTGAAACCATATTTCGGTTATCGGAATCGGAATCTGTGTTTCTGGTTCTGAACCCGACCCGTTTGCAGCCCTAGGAGATGGCCATGCATGAACAAAACAAAATTCCTTCTTTGGAAATTAGCGTGGGATAGGTTGCCTACAAAAGACTACCTAGTACATTTTGAGTTTGATGCCTGAGCCCCCCACCTCCCCCCACCCCCCCCCCCCCACCCTTACCCATTGCGCCCCCGCTAGCTGCCCCCCACCCACTGTTGCCCCCCCCCCCCCACCCACCTATACTCACCCCCAACTTTCGGCCAAACCCCACCCACTGCCGCCCCCACCCTCACGCCACTATCGGCCTCCCCCCAACTGCTACAACTACCTCCCCCACACACCCCACCCCTGCCGAGTACCCTCTCTCCCAACAACGTCCCCCCATCGATATCGCGAGAGATAGAGAGATATAGAGAGTGCTTGCCATCGGAGGCGGTGGTGACGGGCACGATGACGGTGACAACAGTTCCCACGAATGTGACTCCAGTGGCAGCAGCTCCACGAGCCGACTCTGGCGGCGAACAGGAACGCAATATTAGCAAGGGCGCCCATTGACGGGACGACAGTGGCAATCGGAGTGACAATGGCAACAATAGTCGGTCCGGCGAGAGAGTGAGAGAGAGAGAAGAGAAGAACCAGAGAGGGAGAGAGAGAGAAGAGAATAAGAACAGTGGGGGAGGGGGGATCATGGAAATATCGACCGAATAATTCGGTCGCTATTCAGTCTCAAAGATCGCAAACATTTGTGACTGAACTATGATCAGTCACAATTCGGTCTCCAATGTGTGACCGAATTGTGACCGAAAACGTTTAGTCACAAACTCTCTAAACCAACGGCACCAAACAGAACAAGTTAGAGACTGATTAAAATCATTCACTATTCGGTCTCAAATTTGAAACCAATAGTGACTGATTAAAGTTCGGTCACAAAGTTTTAGGCCCAACGGCGCCAAAGAAAAGAAGTTAGCGACTGATTATAATCGGTCACTATTCAATCTCCAATTTGAGACCGAATTGTCACTGAAAAAGTTCAGTCGCTATATGAAAAATATTTGGCATAATAAGGTCTTAAAATTTACGACCGAATATTTTCGGTCACTATTCATTCTTAGATCTGAGATCAAATAGTGACCGAAGATATTTCGATCACTAAATGCAAATATCAGTGACCGAATAATTTCAGTCACTATTCGATCTCAGATCTCCAAGCTTGAATTGCGGCTCATCAGACTTGAATTCATCGCCCATTGAATTCCTAGAGCACTTGAATGTTGATTGCCTTATATCATATGAGATATCCGATGCTCTACCTTTACTTCAACATATATGGCAGTGGCGAGGCTTCATCTGGTGCAACATCATCGCAACAGTCTTCTTCAGAAATAATCCTTTCAGAGATGTTTCACTCTTCTTCTCTGGAGCTCTGCTTCTTTTCTTCTTTTTCCTTGTTGCACACTTTTTCAAAATGGACACCCAACGTCTTTTTAATCGGTGTCAGATAATCTCTAAGTGGGCCCCTATGAATCCCCAAGTTGTTAGAGGAATTTTTGCTATCAAAATTACTCTTCTAGAATCTTGTGTAATGTGCCAAGGAATCTCCAATGATTGGGCCTCGAATCATGTGCCTAAAGTTAACACAATGGCACTTACACCTTTTCAGTGAAAGAACAAGTTATGATGTGTGTCGACACATCTTGTGCACTGCGTCGATGCACTTTAGTGTTACTTGATTACTCCCCACTGAATCCATTACTTGTGCCAACCTCATGGCAGAATTGTGTCGACGTCCTATGTTTATCTTTAGAATAGGCTTACTCGAATGACTACTTGTGTCGACCTGATTTCTATCTTGCGTCAACCTCCTGTATTCTTTTCCGTTTAATTCTTACTAGAGGAACTAGTTGCGTCGACCTGATTTACAACTTGCGACGACACGTGTTTGATCATTGTGCAATTAATAGTGCCTGTTATGAGTTTAAACTATTAGACATATTTATTTAAATATGTGAATTATTTATCATAGTTAGACATGGTCTTTGACATCATCAAAACAAAGGACACAACATGGGAGAGGTCTAAAAACTTAGAAAATGATTCTATTTATAGACTAGAGTGATCCCACAAGCAATCCTTGAGTTAATAAGAGTCCAGTTTCAATCCGACTCAAAATGGTAACTCTATGTTTTATTCATATTTGACTTGGTCGACCGGAATGTTCGGGACGGTCAACTACTTGCCTTAGTGTCCCAGATCTCAAATTAATGGGAAATTTGGTCGACTAGAATATCAAATCAGTACATAGAAATATTTCCTTACCATAAAACAATGTGTTTTGTGAAATTCAATAGATCAGAAAACACTATTCGATTAACCTAACAATGTCAGCACAATGAATAGTGTCAGTACACATGTACTCTTATTCATACCTACTGTTTTTCACACTTAAGGACATATGTTAGACCATCCAAAAATATAAGAAAAATCAATTAAATTTGGTCATAATTATGAGCATCAATTCATCAAAAATCATGAGCAATATTAACTCATCAAAAACACATGTCCAAAAACTCTTCAACTCAATATAATGTTTGTTATCATCAAAATACGCATGCTACGATAAATTCAAATGGATGAAAGGATCAATAGAGTGAAAAAAAAATAGCATGTGATGATCTCATCAATATCCTCCCAAGCCTAAAGAGTAATAGCGTTGGATTTGGTGCCAATGGTTTTGGCAAAGTCCACAATAGTACCAGTAGTAGAATCAACTTTGATGGAACTATCAATGTATCCCCATAACTTTGAAAATATGTAAATTCGAGCATAGAGTAGTAGCTCAGATAACATAGTTGTTGACTCTGGTCCACTAAATATCCATCTTGATTGCGACATAGGCAATATAGAGCCAAAGACAAAAACTACCAAATATGAAGTCGAATGATGAAATTGACTACGTAGATGTGATCGAAGCATCAAAAAACTCCTAGATGGAAATAAGATATGTTGAGACAGATGTGTTATCAAGTAGGAGTGTTACAAGTTTGGTTCAACCTGCAAACCAAATTGAACTGATCAGTTTGGTTCCATTTGGTTACACCTTTTTCTTACAATTCGGATTGGTTTGATTTGGTTCGAAGCTGACAATGTCGGTTTGGTTCGATTTTTAATCTGAATAAATCAATTAAACTCAAATAAATTGAATTACTATTATGCCTATAAAAATTATGTAAATTTCTACCTATTCTTTTATATATAATAGTAAATTATTATTAGATTAGGATAATTTAATACTCTTAGTTAAAAATAATATCATGTCTTGAAATTTTTTATATTTTTTGTTCATAAATATTACAAGAAACATGTGTCTATTGAATGATTAATGTGTTAATAGAAATTTTGAATATATTTCAATTTAAGCCAAACTAAACCGAATTAAATCGATTTGGTTTCAATTGGTTTTAAAATAAATTGGTTCGATTTGGTTTAGATTGGGAGTCCATTTCTATTTGATTTAGTTTGAGAAAAAACTCCTTCAAGTTAGACCAAATTGAACCATGTTCAGAGTGATATTAGCAGAGGCATAAAAGGCTGAGCTAAGGAAGGAGCAAGGGGTGGCGCGGTGGACCAAAACTTGGACTAGGCAGATCTGGGGTGCAATTAGGGTTGTAAACGAACTAATACACTCGACAAGTAGTTCGAATTTGACTCGCATATTAATCGAATTTGATTCGTTTAACAAGGTGAATGAGTCAAGCTCAAACAAAAAAATTAAGCTCATTTCATAAACGAACTGAGTATGAGCAAACGCCTACTCGCTCGTTTAAGCTTGTGAATAAACTCGTTTAATTTTTTAATTATAAATATAATTGTTACATATTTTAAACATTATATTAAAATAATTAAATAAGTAACTTATGAAAGATTTTGAAGTATGACCTTGAAATAAAATATATTTAGATCTTATAAATAATTTGTTTTTTACTTGTAGATTGGATTGAGTTATATATATATATATATATATATATATATATATATATATATTATAATTTCAATTGGACTCGTATGGGCTCGTAAGATACTCGTTAAGGATTCGAACTCGAGAGTATTTAAATGAACTAAACCTGAACAACTACTTTCAATATTCGATAAAACTTGAGCTCGACACGAATTCGATTAAAAATTAACGAACAGAACTTGAACAGCCTAATACTCAGCTCGACTCAGACTCTTTAACACCCCTAGGTGCAATAACCCCGATGAAAATAAAAAGTGACCCTCTTTTTTCTCCCCACCAAATTGAGGACGATCATGGAAAAGGGACGGCAAAAACCACAGTAGTGGCAGGTGGGTAGAGGGTGTTGCAGTTAGTGTACGTAGTCAGGTGATGACAGACAAACAACGCCATGGTGGCGGTCATTGTCCTTGTTACGAATAGGTAGGCGAAGGATGTTGCAACGCAGTGGGGAAGGCGCAATAGGTTGGCGGTGTGGCGGCAAGGGCAATCAGGGTGGAGGCAAACTGCATAGAGAAACAGGGATGGCAGCAATGGCGTAGCAGGAGGCCACAGCTGGGCGAGGGCATTGCAGGATAGGTCGCTGCACTCTAATAGGATCTCGAGATCTGTCTCTTAACAAAGCTCCCAATAAGTTCAGCATAGCTGTTTATCCCATGTAACGACAGTACTGCAGGGATGGAAGGGCCCACCGATATACAGTATACACAGACGGCGTGAAGTAGAAACTGCCGGCAGGATTAAGAGAAGGGTATCGGGTAACCAGGCGGACGTGAGAACATGAGGCAAAAGCCCAGGCCAGTCCACTTGCCCCTCCCTCCACCTCCTCCGACATCCCAAAGCATGTGGGACGCTACGCCATGCTCAAAGAGAACAACTTGTTGGAAACAAAAGAACCACAGAAGCATGCACAGCCCCAGAACAGGGTTTCTATATTAATGCGCGATCTGTCGCCAGCGGTCTTCATCATGCTAGCTAGCTGAGACATCGATCCAGATCACGGTGGGCCAACCATCTGCTGGATCTGCAATCAACCCAGTCCCCTCTCAACAAGTACTGCAGTTTTACACATCTCTCCAGCCTTAATCTACCTAAAAATAACGATGAGGGTGGACAGTTGAAATCAAAAATGTACAAAGGGGGAACTAACTAGAATCTGATCCTATTTTAATAAGTTCTCCTCACTTCCAAGCGTGCATTAAGTCTCGGAATTGACATACCATTCTCGCTTCATACACTACTATCTATACTGGCAGGATTCTCCAACTGTTGTAGTCATTTGTTTAATGGGCAAGCAAGTGGTGGTAAACAACAATTGCTTTCGTTCCGCCCAAACACCACGCCCCGGCGGTCGTGTGGTTCTCGGTAGAATCTTGCTGGTGCACCTTAATTTGAACTGATGGCAAGGTTCCTAATATATAGTATCTTGCTGATATACCTAATTTTCCATGCCCATGGCTACAAGGAAATACGTATATATCAGCGCGCGGCTTCAAAAGCCCACTTATGCGGGGAAAAAATTAAAATAAATCCTGCATAAAAAAACAAAATAGCACCGTTTGGTTCTCAAAATATACCCGAAAAAGAATTTTATAAAAAAATCTCAAAGACATTGTTGTATATATCCTCTTTTGTAAGGTGAATGTAGGCAAGAACATGCCATGGAAGTGCACCTGTACCGAGTAAATTAGCAACGAACTTGGCTACATTCTTTAGCTTATTTGTCTCAAGCTGATGGATAATCGAATATTGCTTATTTCTCAAAATTTTCATGGTAGACTTTGTTGATAATGTAAAACCTGTTGAATATAAAACGTGGAGTAGGGCACATCCATGGCAGTAATCGGATACATACATATGCATGCAAAACCGTAGGAAACAGGTATATGGAAATAATCCAGATGACAACAACCAAAAAGAGGCATACATGAGACGGATTGCAGAAATAAACATGTTAAATAAGACAGAAACGATGCAGTAGAAGCGCCTCTAAGGAGACTCCCCTTAGAGAAGATATCGCCTCCACAGAAGTAGTGCGTCGGGCAAGGCGATCTCCTCCCAGGATACGACTACCACCACGAAATTAAGAATCACACTTATCTTAATTTCGTAAATAGTGCTACGGTAAACCTAATCCTCATCTATAGGAAATGGAAATCGGGAACGGAGAACATGCACCGGTCACCGGCGGAGTACGACACAGCAGCGATGGCCGGAGGCGCAGTCGGCGATGCCGGAGCGGGACGGTGCAGTTGCCGAGCGACCGGACGGTGAGCGGTTCCTCTGCAGCAGAGTTGAAAGGGCGCTTCGGGATCTTCAGAACAGAAGTGAAACGTGATTAGGGAACCTAATCACCATATGAAGCGTCCAACGCCCACGCAGACCACAAGACAATGGGCCGGTTCAAAGAACGGGCTGAAAACAGCTCTAGTCTCCCCAAGAAAGGCCCAAAACACAAAAATAAGAAGTAAAAAGGTGCCAAGTCAAGCCGGCTGGACCGCGTCATCACACGCGCGCGCCAGCCCAGCCCAGCCCGGCCCGGCCCGGCGGCGCGTGTGTGTGTGATATGGTCTAGCATACCCCCCACCTTTTTCTATAAGACATAGTCTCATTGACACTAGGGGTTATGAAGCCCTTAACTCCTTAGGGGTATCCCATGTGGGACTAAAGACCCCACATATAAAGACAACCCCACACATGAGGACAACATAGCACAACTTTTGAGGTACCTTTTTATTCTATCAACCTTGAGTTTCACCTTTCTTTTATAAAGCCCCTTTAACACCCTTTATTTCCAACATTCCCCCACAAACTCAAGGTTTGATAACGGGGAATAAATAGAAGATGATAAACATACCATGCTTTCAGTAAAATGTACCTTTCGGGTTTGAACCTTCACCTGAGTATTTTCAACTTTTACCCTCACAGAATCGAAGTGAATTAAATCTTGAACTTGATTCTTTAATGTGAGGATTACTTGTCAAAAAACAACATGAAATAAGGCTTTTTGATAGCAATCTATAAACTTGGCGCTTTAAAGGCCATGCGCCCAATCCTGTATCATAAGTACATTCAGGAACAACCCAATTCCTTTAACTGCGGCCCCACAGTAGTACTCATTTAGGTGGGTTTCTCCAAGGATATACTGCTAATATCCTGCCTTACTAGGCTTGAACCCATTCAGAGTAATGAAACTCTTCCTATACAGCAGTGTCAGGCACTTGGTTAGGTTATCAGTGGATAGACACAGATACAATGTATCAAAATAGTAAGTGCCTCCAAATTCTCTCAGCAGATTGTTGTTACCACATTGAACCTACTTTGTGGGGTCTCCACTCAGATAGGTTGGGTTGCCTCTGCAGGAGAATAAATGATGGGTTTCAGTCCCATCCCCAACCTGAATTTCTGGACTTTTTTTTTATCAAGTCCATTAGTCAGAGGATCAGCTAAATTGTCATTGGTACCAATAAAATCTACAACGATCACTCCCTGAGACACTAAATCCCTTACAGATCTCAATCTGATTTGGATGTGTCTCCTTTCTTTTTGGTTATACTTTGAACTCTTGACCTTTGCAATTGTGGTCATGTTATCACAATGCACAGAGATCGCAGGAGCAGGCTTACTCATTAGAGGAAGTTCTGAAAGAAGACCCCTAATCCACTCAGCCTCCAACCTAGTGGTATCCAAAGCACACAACTCAGCATCAAAGTAGATCGAGATAAGATGGTCTGTTTAGAAGACCGCCAGGTGACTACACCACCTGACAGAGTAAAGACATACCCTGAAACACCATTACTCCCTGTTTTCAGCTATCCAGCTTGCATCACTAAATCCTTTCAGGACAGCAGGGAATCTCCCAAAATGCAAGCCTAGGGTAATAGTACCTTTTAGATACCTCAAAACCCTATCTAGCCCATCCCAGTGAGTTTGGTCAGGACAGCTTGTGTATCTACTAAGTTTAGACACTGCATATGAAATGTCATGCCACGTACAATTAGCTAGATACATCAAGCTTCCTATAACCTGAGAATATCGTAATTGAGACACAGAAGTACCACTCTTATTCTTGCAGAAGATTCTAGAAGGATCATAAGGTGTACAGACTGACTTGCAATTCTCATAGCTAAATTTCTCTAAATTTTCTCAACATAGTGATATTGAGAAATTGCTATTCCTTCACCTGATCTAGTAAGAGTTAACCCCAGAATTACATTTGCCTCACCCATATCCTTCATTTCAAAACTGCTATTTAAGAGTGACTTAGTCTCATTTACTATTCCCAAAGTGTTGCCAAACAATAAGATATCATCTACATACAGGCAAAGAATTATACATTCATCACCCTTAACTTTATAATAGACACATTTATCGAACTCATTGACCTTAAAGTCAAAAGATATGATAGTCATCAAATTTTTGGTGCCACTGTTTAGGTGTTTGTTTCAAACCATACAAAGACTTTATAAGTCTGCAAACTTTCTTTTCACTACCTGGAGCCATAAATCCTTCAGGCTGATCCATATAAATCTCTTCATCAAGATCACCATTAAGAAAGGCAATCTTGACATCCATCTGACGGACTTTCAGATTATATATGGAGGCCAATGCTATAAGCACTCGTATTGTGGTCATCCTAGTGACAGGGGAATAAGTATCAAAATAATCCATTCCCTCTAATTGTTTGAAACCCTTGGCAACAAGCCTGGCTTTATACTTTTCAATGGTTCCATCGGGTTTAAGCTTCTTCTTGAAGACCCATTTGCATCCAATGGTCTTTGAACCAGGAGGAGTATCAACTAACTCCCAAGTACCATTAGCAAGAATGGAGTCCATCTCACTCTTAATGGCATCCTTCCAATGCTTTGCTTCGGATGAAGCCATGGCATCTCGGAAGGTTAGGGGGTCACCAGTGATCTGGTAAGTGACAAACTTCACTCACTTCCAAAATCCTTAGCAACCTTTTGTCTCTTACTTCTCCTTGGTTCAACTTCTTCTTGATCACTGGAATCAGAAGAACGTCTGGATGCATCAGCCCCCACATTTGTTATTCTTTCCACATGTTCTGGAATAGAATCAGATGTAGAGGCTATAGTCTCAGAAGACAAATGTTGAGGTAAACAAGTCTTCATGGGAAAGACATCTTCGAAGAACGTAGCATCACGAAGCTCGACTATAGTGTTAACATCTATGCCAGGAATTTCTGATTTAATAACCAGAAACCTGTATGCATAGCTGTTTTCAGCATAGCCTAGGAAAACTGTGTCAACTGTCTTAGGTCCTAGTTTCTTTCTCTTGTGCTCAGGGACAAGAACCTTTGCCAGGCACCCCCACACTTTAAGAAATTTCAAACTAGGTTTCCTATTTCTCCAAAGTTCAATTGGACTGCTATCTTTATGTTTTAGGGGAACATGATTCAGAATAAGACAAGCTGTATTCAATGCTTCCCCCCCACATATACTTAGGTAGTCCCGAACTCTGCAGGAGAGAGTTGACCATGTCAATGAATACACGATTCTTCCATTCTGCTATCCCATTAGACTGAGGAGAGTATGGGGCAGTTGTTTCATGAACAATGCCATGTTCTTGGCAAAATTCCACAAACAAGCTAGAGGTATACTCTCCTCCTCTATCAAACCTCAACCTCTTAAGAACCCGACTGGTTTGTGTTTCTACTTCCTTCTTAAAGATGATAAACTTTGTAAAGCCTCATCTTTAGACTTGAGCAGATGCACATAACAGTATATACTACAGTCATCTATAAAGGTAATAAAATACTTCTTATGATCCCTAGTTAGTACGCCATTAAACTCACAGATATCTGAATGCACCAGATCCAGAATCTCTGAATCTCTAACTACAGAATGAAAAGGTTTTCTAGGTAGTTTGGCCTGTACACGGATATCACATCTCTTTATTTTATCAATAGCATGCTCAGGAATCAATTTAAGGTTCATCATGCGTTTCAAAGAATTGAAATTAAGATGACCTAAACGTCCATGCCATAAGTTAGATGAATCTAGAACATTATAAGCAACAGAAACAGAAACAGAACTACAAGTAGCATCATCTAAATTTCTGTTCAACACATGATTCACATAAATTTAAACAAACCATCTTTTACAAATAAAAGACTTCAAATAGAGTATCACAACTTTATTACATTTAAAGTTAAGTTCATAACCCTCTCTTACTAAAACAGAACCAGATAAAATGTTCTTTCTAACACCAGGAACATGGTGCACTAGGGATAGAGAAAGAACACGTCCTGAAGAGAACTTCAGGTCCACTCGTCCAACTTCAAGCACCCTAGCAGTGCTCCCATTCCCCATCGTCACAGAACGATCATGGGTGGCTCATCACTAGAAGAGGGTGCAGCAGTCACTACATTGACATGCGCTGGATTTTGACCGGTCTGTTTGGTCTTATTCAACAACTTTTCTTTCCTTTTGGGACAGTCATTATGCATATGACCCTTTTGACCACAGGACCAGCACTCTCCAAGTACCTTCTTCTTCTTTATCTTTCCTTTGGGTTTCATCTGTGAAGTGGAATCAACTTTGGTTTTGCCTTTAGATTCTTTTCCCTTATGCCTCATTACTAGGTTTGCACTTGCATCAACAGGCAGACTAGGCTTCTCCTTTCTATGCTCCTCTTCTATAGCTATAGCCCTCATCAAGTCATCAAGAGAAATAGTCTCCTTACGGTGTTTAAGAGACATCCCAAAATCCTCCCAGGATCTAGGTAATTTCTCTATGATACACATGACTTGAAGCTTTTCAGGCATTTTCATATCTGCCTCAGCCAAACCTTGGAGCATAAGAAGAAGTTCATGCGCCTGCTCCCCCACAGGTTTATTTTCAGCCATTTGGAACTTGAGAAACTTGCCCACAGAGTATTTTTCCAGACCTTGGTCCTCAGTGTTATACTTGCGGTCAAGTTCATCCCAAAGTGCCTTAGTGGTTTTGAAGGTGGAGGAACTGCAAACATCAAAGAGGACATCGGACAGTGCAGTGAGAATGCACCCATGCCCTAACCTGTCCTTTTCCTTCCACTCTTCAACCTTCTTGGCACTGTCAGGAACTTTCTCATCCAAAACAGGGGGATCCGATTCAATCAGTGAAATTAGACGGACCATGGTGAACGACACTTTCATGTGTTGTTGCCAACGCTTGAAGTGTTGTCCGAAAATTTTTTTCGGACATCCCAGACAGGTCCACGCTCGCTCTAAAATCCACTGACGCAGTTGCCATGAATGATATCTTCTCTAAGACTGTTGAATATAAAACGTGGAGTAGGGAACATCCATGGCAGTAATCGGATACATACATATGCATGCAAAACCATAAGAAACAGATATATGGAAATAATCCAGATAACAACAACCAAAAGGAGGCATACATGAGACGGATTGCAGAAATAAACATGCTTAAATAAGGCAGAAACGATGCAGTAGAAGTGCCTCTAAGGAGACTCCCCTTAGAGAAGATATCGCCCCCACAGAAGTAGTGCGTCGGGCAAGGCGATCTCCTCCCAGGATACGACTACCACCACGAAATTAAGAATCGCACTTACCTTAATTTCGTAAACAGTGCTACGCTAAACCTAATCCTCATCTATAGGAAATGGAAATCGGGAACAGAGAACATGCACTGGTCACCGGCAGAGTACGACGCAGCAGCGATGGCCAGAGGCGCAGTCGGCGATGCCGGAGCGGGACGGTGCAGTCGCCGGAAGGGGACGGGAAATTGAGCGACCGGACGGCGAGCAGAGTTGAAAGGGCGCTTCGGGATCTTCAGAACAGAAGTGAAACGTGATTAGGGAACCTAATCACCATATGAAGCGTCCAACGCCCACGCAGACCAAGACAATGGGCCGGTTCAAAGAACGGGCCCAAAACAGCTCTAGTCTCCCCAAGAAAGGCCCAAAACGCAAAAATAAGAAGTAAAAGGTGCCAAGTCATGTCGGCTGGACCGCGTCATCACACGCGTGCGTCCGCCCAGCTCTGCCCGCCCGGCGGCGCGCGTGTGTGTGATATGGTCTAGCATACCCCCCACCTTTGTCTATAAGACTAGTCTCATTGACACTAGGGGTTATGAAGCCCTCAACTCCTTAGGGGTATCCCATGTGGGACTAAAGACCCCACATATAAGATAACCCCACACATGAGGACAACATAGCACAACTTTTGAGGTACCTTTTTATTATATTAACTTTGAGTTTCACCTTTCTTTTATAAAGCCCTCTTAACACCCTTTATTCCAACAAAACCTCTGACCTGAGAGAGCATATTAGCGAAGACATGTTCTCTCCTGGCAACAACATTCCAGCAGCATTATATATGCACAGTTCCATCTGTCCATGTACATCACCACTCATAAAAAGATACATTAATAATAAAGAAAAAACAGGCGCACAAAATCAACAGTGAGCGTGCATAAGTATGAGACAAATAGCAACTTGCTTTACTCGTGCAAATTCCCTTCTACGTACTAACGATAATTTGCTTTAAGAAGATTAGCATTATAGTGCTATAACTTCTGTGGACTGTTTGATTCACTTTATACCTCCTGGCCAGGTTCTAGTTTTAGTTTGTGCCCAGCGTCCTCAAACTCAAATGCATCAAATGCTTAAGTATATAACAAGCTCCAAACTTTCCTCCAGTCCTCTCTTATGAATGGGTGGTGGCTAAATCTCTGCAATCACGAACCCCCTTGATAAGCAAGTGAAGGATGGCTTCCCAAATTAAATCTCGTTCAGCTCCTAGATCAAGGTCTTGTTCTCTCTCATTCTGCCATCCCAATCATACACAACGATTGGGTTCTTCCACCTGCTCATCCTCTCCAAAATGCTTTTCTCCGGCAGAGTTACCTCATTCCCTTCCACCTCTCCGAGGGTCCTATCTTCCTGAGTGAAAAATTCCTCCAGTGGCTTCCTTTGGTTGCTGTTGAGGAGAACATGTACATTTCCACGATCTAAAGCCCTATTGCCCCTCCCCCACCTTTTCCACGTCAGCCACAGTCGCCTACAAATCTTCTAACATTTACCCAACTGAAAAAATATATATATATATGTAAAACTAAACAGAAGATATTCATATAATTAGGAAATATACAAGATCCTATAATTAAACTTTACAGTTACCATAAAGTCCTTGAGGTGAAAAGTCCTGAAGTAGTGATCCACATTCTTCAACAAAAACCAACAGCAACCTATAGAAGGAACAAAAAAGGATAAGTTACGTAGACCGTTGACATGGGTGCCTAAACCCTAAACAGGACGAAGGAAAAGATACATCAAAATTGAAATAATTAAAATCTGCATGGTTTAATTAAAGCGAATTTGTAAATGCCCTTACACAATCAAATCCCAGGTCCGAATACCAGTGACCTATGTCAGAAAGCAAGGGAAGCAAGGGAACTGCAGGGAACCATCTTAATTAGTAACATGGAACATTTGCTTGTAAGAGCCCCGAGCAAAGGATAACCATTGCATACACAATGGCCTAATTTTAAATTATGAATACCATCACAATAACCTATTTTAAAAAAATATATACTAACACAATAACCAAAAAAACATAACACGATCACAAAACAATCACAAAGTAAACATACACAACAATATTTTAAACAGACGGCATAAGGTGTACCACAGGCTTTAGACTTAAACCACATGGAAAGAGCTGTGTATAATAAATATTCTTTTCCTTAGCATGAATCCGTAAAATATGTCAATTTGTATACGTATACATTAAGAGATAACAAATGCATAGATTGTTAGAAATAAATAGACGTTAGAATAAGCACCTGACCATGTTAGAACTTATAGAAATTCCTTAACATAATCTACAATAAGCACATGATTGTGTTCAACATAATCTTCTAAGAATTTATTAACATTGTTGACATGTTCAGGACTCAGTTCAACATTTTCTAACAATCTGAATATCAACTCGTTTCATCATATGCGCCTTCAGCCGAGTAATTGATGTCTCCAAGTGAGTCTGCACAAGGGAGATGAACACATCAATAGACTTAAAAATACGAAGCACAATCATTATATAATAGAATGAACAACAAGGAATAATCCTATATACTTCATACAATGTCATAAACGTCTGGAAATTTAATTTTAGTTACCTTATATAAGAAAAAATGAAACAAGGAGCTTACTGAAAAGAAGAGAAGGGATAACTAGGAAGTTTAGGAGTTTAGTTAGAATATGACCAGAAACAAAATGAACACTCCTTATGTTGTAAACAAGAGATAAGAATAAAAAAAATCCAGAACATCAATTCAAAAGAATCTTAGTTATAACTTATAAGGACACCGGTTGACATGGAGAGAGCTAATTTTTACCGGGAATAAAACAAGATGAGGAAATCATGTCCGCGGTAAACAAGAAAAAAATGTTATTTACCTTCAACCAGACCATGTTCGTATCACAAACAAGCTGTTCATATCCAAAAGGTAAAAATATCACCAGAATTTGCATATGAGAAAGTTACATTCAACAAAGATGTAGCACGTTGTGAGAACCATTTTTTATCTTTTTAATTATTTTAGTTTTTTAAATAAATATCTTTGGATTATGGGTCTTTTATTTGTCTTTATTTATTTACATTTACATACTTTTATAAGTTCGTTTGACCTCTCCCTACTGGCCAAGACCAATGTTAATTACATCAACGCAAAGATTGAATACACTTAATTAACCATCAGACAACTCTTTTAAAACCAAAATAAAATAACTTACGATTAAGAGAATGAATTGCACATGAAGAAAATAAGATTTCAAGCACACAATATATTTTTGTAATTTTTTATATTTATTTAATTTTTATTTATTTATAATTCATTTTTTCATTTTTGGTTTTATTTAAAATCATTTATTTCATTTATTAAATTATTTTCATTATTTATTTATCAAAATTATAATTATAAACATTAAATAAATTTTTTATTTATTTACTTTTTTTTAAGAGTTGATTAACTTAAGGTGGATCGAAAATGATGTGATTCATGATTTGTATGTTACTTTGAAGTTATTATTAATTAAATCAAAAATTATGAATATTTTATCAAACTTTATCGAACAACTAATGATTTGGTTAAGAATTTAATTAATGAAGAGCATAGAGTAAACGTTATATAACATATAATTGCACATATCCAACATGATTAAGGTAATGAGATTAGCCCAATAGGCCCATTAATATGTCAAGCAAAGAGCATATGTGAAGGTACATCAAATGTTGGCCCATTAAGCCCATTAAGCCTTAAGCAACATGAACACGTACGGTCATTTAATAAGTCATGGCATAAAATGCACAAGTTTGGCCCAATAAGTAAATCTGGCTCAATAAGCAAGTTCGGACTAATAAGCAAGTCCAATAGACCTTTTAAGACTTGAGAAAAATATTGTACCTTGCACAATTTTTCTTAAGGCTGCCTTGCAGACCCTCTCTCTTAGACATCATTGAAGTTTTCAGAAGCCTTGCTTCTTTTTCTAGCTCCAAAAATCCTCCCTTATAGCCTTGGGCGCCCTCTCCTTTTATAGGGAAAGGGGAGAGACCCCATTCCGACAGTTTGCATCGTTCCGGTAAGTTTGTGTACTTCCAGCACGTTTAGGTGACTTGTTTCTGGCAAGTTTCACTTGACATTTTGTATTTTACCCCTTGCCTTTTTCTCTCTTTTTTTTTCTTCCTTTTTTTTTGTGATTTTTGGAAAGAGAAAGAGAGGAAGGAGGGAGAAGGTGATCGCGGTCTCCTCTCCACCTTCTCTTCGCCATCCAAGCAACAATGGCAGGTAGGAAGGTGGTAGCCTCTTCTCCTCCTCCTCCTCCCCTTCTTCTTCTTCCGCGGCGATAGAGCGAAGCATAGGCGGCGACGGCAGGCCCAGGCAAAGGCGGCAGCGGCCCAGGTAGAAGGCAGCGGTGGCAGGCCCAGGCATGGGCGACGACGACTGCAGGCCAAGGTGGGGTGGCAGGCCTTCCTCTTCTATTCGCCAACGGCGGCGGCGGCAGAGGTGAGGTTCTCCCCCCTTTTTTCTTTTCTTATCCCCAAAAGGAAAATCAGATCAAATCTGGTGCAACAAATGCCCCCCACGAGGCAAGTGGCCGGTACCATGTCGATGGACAGTTGTCGCATGCAATTTCTTTGACACGTTTTAAGGCATGCCGACAACTTATGTCATTTAATTTATGTCATTTGCATTTCTGAACATGTTGCCATCTTTTTCCTTTCATATGTACCAGTACCCAAAGAGCTATGGATTCACACCAGGGTACTCGGGGAGGTAGAGGCTATCTTGCTCGTGGACATGGTCGCGGTCACTTTGTAGCTCATGCCGCTTTATTGGAGCCTTCTATATCCCATAGTAAGATGTCTTTCATGGGACCTGTCACATCCCGACGCAGAATATTCGAACGTGAGGCAGTTGCAAGTAAACGGGTACAGAGCGAGTACTAGACATCAAACCATTGGACAAGAATAAATACTAAAGTAATTGAATCTCATTAATCATTTCCAATATCTAGTTACAACCACTAATATTAGAGCCATTCTATAGGGCTTAATTACATTGAATAAAAGTAAAAGACTAAACTCAAATTCTAACAACTACTAAGACGCTGGGGTACGCTTGACTTCACTCTTGGTCGTTCCCATCCTCTTGAGTGTAAGTCTCTTCCTCAGTCTCACCTGAGAACACACAACCAAAAACGCAGGGTGAGCGATAACGCCCAGTAGGACTTAAATTACAGGGTCAAGCATGCTTTAAATAATTAATGTATTAAAAAGGCAGAGTAACTAATGATAGCGTAAAAGAGTCAAGTAGTGTAAAAGATAGCACGATGGCATGTAACAAGTTTCCAAATATATCACAAGCGTCAGGTATAGGACAAATAGCAGGATGGCCATAGCACAAAGTATAGCAATAGCACAACGTGTATAGTATAGCACTTTGTTGTCAATAGACAACGAGAGAATATAGCACTTTTGATTGTCATTTAGATAGTCGAGATAGATAACACTCGAGTGTAATGCCAAACACTCTAGTCATTTAACTCCCACGGGCAAATAGCACTTTTGGGTGCACATCCCAAGATCAGACCGGGCCCTTTATATATTACCAGGCATTGGTTATATTGTTTATCTTTAGACAATCAGTCAATGGCCAATAGAGGGTACCAAGAAATAGATGAGAGTACTAGATGAACAGACGAGATAGTAGAAAGAGTGTGAATAGATGAGCGAGTCGAGTATAGATGAGAACTACAAGTCATTGCACATAAAACGTCGAGTAACGGGCGATGGTAATAGTTGCACAACACACGCACTTGGTGTTGAAAGTCAGGTGGAATTCACTACCTTTCACTAGCCATGTTTGCACAGGTTCAGAGGTCTGGCGTGCTTCAAGATAAGAGCGAACTTCTAATAGCCGTTTGGATCATATTGATCCTTAAAGGGTATCATAGGTGTTAGGGTACAACCAGCTCGTCGACCATGTGGGAATCCATGGACAGAGGAGACTTATGGAGGCCTTGAACAAGGATTCACTAATCCGACAGAAGGAGTATCCGACAGAGAGTTCGTCCAGTCAAGAGAAAGTGTGTACATAGAAACAAGTGCTCGACGTTCTAGAGAAATTCTAGAACAGTGGAGCGTCGGAAACGGTATTCCCAAAACATCGCACGAAAATGAAGACAAGTTCATTTAAAATATGGAAATTTAAATATGTAATTGAAATTAATTAGCAATTGTATTATGAGATATTTTCATGCCAAGTTAAGCCATAATGGATGGATCGAGTATGTGCATGTGTAAAAGGAATCATAGATAGAAAAAGGTCATATGCATGTCTTTTAAATCACTCAATATACATTAAATTTATAACAAGTACATTTACTACGTGTATGACTGTTAACAAGGGGTGTAAACACTATATAAAGTTAGAGCATCACAAATTATGGGCTTTTATGCAAAACCCCAGATTGCGACGTACCCCTATAAGGGTCGCGACAGGGTCAGATCAGGACGCGACAAGGCCGTTCAAAGATCGCGACAGGGCAGTCAGGTTAGGGAGCTAGATCGCGATGGGGTGGCCTATCACGTTCAGAACGCGACAGGTACTGTGTCACGATGGGCCCTAAGAATGCGGCCTATCGAGCCGTCGCGTTCTCAGGTTCTGCGCTCGAGTCCGAGTGGGAAAGGACAACTCCTTGGATTGTGGTCTAGGTTGCCCTATTTTGACACAGGTTCGTTCAGAAATTACGAAATAATTGTACAATGGAATTTTTTTTTTTTTGTTTTTTGTTTTTGTTTTTAATATCTGGTAGGGGAAGTAGGAGAGCGCTCACCCCTTCATAGAAGGAATGAGTTAGTCACTCCACCACCACACACCTATCAGGAAATTTTATATAATCTTGAAAATCAGTACAAGGATAGTCAGGGCCTGATGGAAGGAAACCCCATCTTATCAAGGCGATAGGGTCCCTTATAGATAGTGGGAGATCAGCCCATGATGACCAAACAATACGAGAACAAGAAATGGTACAAGCATGACCAGCAAGACTATCAGCCACCTGATTTGCCTCCCGGTAAACATGACTTAAAGAAATATTTAAATCCTGACAACGATGAAGATATCTTGAATGGTAATGGAGAGACGCCAAGGGCAGGAATATTGACCCTTCATGACTTGCACCAGCACCAAAGAGTCGCTCTTAATCAAAAACTCCGAGATTCCCCTTTCATAACACAACAATATTCCATTCCGAAGAGCAAGAGCCTCAGCTTCAAGACTCGAATGAACACCAGAATATCTTGCAGCAAAAGCAAATAATATCACCCAATCATTCCTAAAGATTCCTCCGCCAGCAGCAATACTAGATGTTATTTTGTAAGCACCATCAACATTGAGTTTAAGTCTCCCAGGTGGAGGCAGGTACCATCTGACAATCTGTGGAGATAGAGGCGCAGGCACCTGAAGAGCAATACCCCAGAGCTGGAGGACACGCTTGTGAGTAGTGGATAAGTCCATAATATGGAGAGGAAGAATTTTGAGAGAATCAGAAACAGCCATCATGACTCTATACAAAATCTGACGGGCCGCCATGGGCTGAGAGTCGAATCTTGCTCTATTGCGGCTACACCATAGCTCCCACATGACTGGCAGAAACATATGTCTAGCCAGACGTCCCCAAGATGTAGAACAGCGCAGACCATAAATATAATGAATGACACCATGTGAAGCATTAGTAACAGATCTGTTGCAGAAATTTAGAAAACCATACAAATTTGACCAAACTTCTGTCGCCACTTTTCCATGAAAGAAGAGATGAGTACAAGTTTCACAATGAGGGTCATGGCAGCAAGAACACATTGAGCATAATGGAATACCACAGCTGGATATGACATCATCAGTAGGTACACAACCACGTACCATTCTCCAGGTGAAAACCGACCACTTAATGGGAACATGGGGACTCCAAATTTTGGACCAGCCATGCCTTGGGGCACCTTGAAGAAGTTTACAGACAGAATTTGTGGAAAAATCACCATTAGTAGTAGGGCACCAAATCCATTTATCCAAACCACCATTAGAAACAAAAATGTGTCCGAGTAGGGAAGGAGGGCAGAACTACTAGCAATATGAAGATGATGGCAAGTGAGGGTCAGATATCACCTGGTTAATGGACCAACATTTATCAGGCAAATTAAACCAAACTTGATCAGGTAGGAAGCATCTAAGTGGAGTCGATCCGGTCCAAACATCTAACAAAAACTAGCCTGAGAGCCAAAGCCTTTTACCATTACCCGATGATTAGTTGCTATCAACCGAGTAGCATGTTGCCACAACCTTCTATCCGCAGCAGCAAACAAATGAAAAGAAGCAGTAGTGTAATGAGATTGATGTAAGTGCTTTGCCTGAAAGAAAGTGCCCCATAAAGAAGTGCCAGAAATTGCCCTCCAAAGCATTTTGGTCCTTAAGGCAAATTGCATTTGGGAAAGGTTAAGAACCCCCAGCCCTCCACACTCCTTGGGTTGGGAGATAATATCCCAAGAAGTACAGTGTTTTTTAGGCGAACCATCATAGGGGCCCCAGAAAAAATTGGCCAGCAATCTATGGAATGACTTCATGACAGTTATTGGAATAGCCTAAGATGACATCGTGTAAATAGGCAGAGCAGATAACACATGTCTTATAAGAATAAGCCTCCCACCAGATGAAAGAAACCCCGACTTCCAGGTTTGCAATTTAGCTGCGGTTTTAGCTAGAATATGTGAGAAATAGTAAGGCCTCCTCCTTCCAACAAAAAGCGATACACCCAAGTATTTGATAGGCAACTTGGCCTGAACAAATCCCGTAATATCAGCTATTGATCGACTGAGAGAAAGAGGTGCTTTATCCGCCACAATGAAAGAAATTTTTTCCACGTTAATGAGTTGACCCGAGGAACACTCATAAGCCCTAAGAAAATCCATAAGACACCTGATATGTCTAACAGAACCATTGGAAAATATAAGAGTGTCATCAGCAAAGAGCAAATGTGATACCAGAGGACATCTATGAAGGGTTTGGAATGCCTCACCATTGCTGTGATAAATAATGAGCTGAGCCCCCTACTTAAAGCTTCCTCAGCAAGAATGAATAAGGCTGGTGCAAGAGGATCTCCCTGGCAGAGGCCTCTCGTAGACTTAAAATAGCCATGGATGTCACCATTCAATAACACAGAAAACCAGCAATTAGAAAGAAGGGGTTCAATTAAAGATATGAAACTGATGGAGAATCCAAACTTGCGAAGCACAACATACAAAAAATCCCACTCCAGTCGATCATATGCATTGGCCATATCCAGCTTGAAAATGACATTTCCACCTCTACACCATTTGTTCAAGTGCTGTACCATCTCCCCAGCCAGAGCCACGTTCTCGTAAATATTTCGACCTTTAACAAAGGCACCCTGCTGCTCAGAGACCAGGATAGGTAAAACCTGAGCTAGTCTGTCATTGATAATGCGGGATATGATTTTATAGAAAAAGTTGCAATGACTAATTGGCCTAAAATCAGCACAAGTTTTGGGGATATCGACTTTGGGGATCAATGCAATTAGGGAGGAGATGAAACCTCTAGGCAAAGAATGTCTACAAAAGTAACCTTGTACTGCAGAAACGATGTCATTCTGAATAAAATCCCAACAATTTTTGAAGAAATTGCCAGTAAAGCCATCAGGCCTAGGAGCGTTGTGTGGAGACATTGTCATGACAACACCGTTGATTTCCTCAGCATTAGGAACCACACAAAGGGATTCATTTCTCTCATCATCCACCAAGCCTGGAATATCCTCCAGCAGGCACTGATCAACATGATGAGGGGAAGATGCAAAAGCAGCAGAGAAATGAGAGACGAATAAATTTACCATAACCTCTTTATCAGTCACATGCATACCAATGTCATTATGAATTTGATTGATGGTTGATCGCCTTCTACGAGAAGCAGCATAAGCATGGAAGAATTTAGTGTTTCCATCTCCCTCATTCAGCCACTTTAATCTAGATTTTTGCCTCCAGAACATTTCCTCCTGAGAATGAACACGAGCAAGATCATCCCTGGCAGCAGAGAGCTGAACATGATTTTCAGTTGTCGAATCACCATCAAAAATGGTTTGAGCAATAGAATGAGCCTCTTCAGCACATGACATTATCATGGACATTTTTAAAACATTTTTGTTCCAATCTCTGTAGATAAGTTTCATATGCTTTAGCTTCATCGTCATGTTCAGAAGAGGGAGAGGAACACGGAGCAGCCTCCCAGGCGGTTTTTGTATCCTGAAGAAAATGCTCGTGAGAAATCCACATTTGCTGAAAATAAAATCTATGTAGCACCTCGAAAATTTGAGTATATAAAGGAATGAAATTTAAATAAAAGTGTTGGAGGGACTTCCAACATTACATATTAATGACCCAATATCATAAGCGGGTCAATGGACATCAATTGGCCCAATAATCTAATAAAGTTAGAAAAATGCATAGAAATTCGTAACTCTAAATAGGCTGAAATTAGAAAGAGGCAATTTGAGTTGAATTGGGATGCAATCATGCATTCTTGGCAACCCAAATTCGTGCCTATCTATGGTGGGAGGTTTCCTAAAGCCTCACACACTCTAAGAGAGGAAGGAATCCTCAAAAGATAGGAAACTGCCCTGTCAAAACCGCAGCTTAGCTTTCCTAGTTATGATAGGACTCTTAAAACACCATGGTTACTTAAATACTCTTCACCCAAACCCTAGGAACGAATTTAGAACTTGCTGGGGTCGTGTAGAGGAGTTCTTGGTGGCTGGGGTGAAGGAGATCATCCACAATAAGCCGTTCTTCTTCCCCTGTTTCGTCTGCTGCGACCTGCACAGACCATCATCTTGAAGTAGACCAAAGGTAGGTCAAACCTAAACCAAACATTGCAAGGCTTATACCCTGGAAAGAGGGTCAAATCTATGTTCTAACCCAAGTGGAATTCTCAAATTCCATACAGTATACGCGGAGCAGTAAGCGTTTTCCTCCGAGTGGTCTGAACTCGGGTTTTCTGGTCAGACGAGACTTCTTCAACCCATAAGGTAGGTTTTCTCGGGCCAAACCTTAATATATCCTATACCAAGGTGTAGAACATCAAGTTAACTTTCATATCTCATTGGTTTCATCGAACTTCATTGAGTAGATTTTGAACTATTCGCAGTTTTCCAAAGTCGCGCACTGTTAGGGTTTTTCCCGTTCTTCTTATTATTCACCCGATTTGAGACTGAATTTGACTAAATGTCCTTCACAAAAGTTTTTCTACTTGAAGTCACGATCATCTTTTATGTTGGATATTTTGCCCAAATATCTTTGGTTAGAGAGTTACAGGCGTGGGAAGAGAGTCACTGCATGAAACTGGGATTTCGGGCTACTCTTGACTTTCTGTTATTCATATGTTTTCTCGGGATTCGAGACCGAATTAGATCAAACCTGCAACATCAAAGTTCTTCTACTAGATGTCCTCGTCATTTTTTGTGTTGAACATTTTGTCTAAATGCCACTCGTTAGAGAGTTATAAGAGGTGGAAGTGGATCTCTGCACTGCAGTCATGTGTTTTTGTCTGGGAGGGCCACTCGTGTCGACCTGACCTGAACCTGTGTCGACCTGACCTGAACCCGTGTCGACCTGCTATCCCAAAACAGCCCAAAAAGTGTTCTGGGAAGCCCTCTAGTGTCGACACAACCCCATCCCGTGTCGACACACTCCCCCAGTTTGACCCAGAAAGTGCTAGGAAGCTGATCTAGTGTCGACACCACCTGTGCTAGTGTCGACACACTGTCCCATAATAGTTAGGGGGTTTTTTGGAAGCTGTCTCTAGTGTCGACACTACTTGATCTCGTGTCGACACGACTTGACCTTTTTGTCTTGTATTTGATGCATTGTGTCGACACCACCTGAACTAGTGTCGACACTACTTGACCAGTTCTGCATGTTTTTGCTTTGTGTTCGAAGCATGGTGTCGACACCAGTATGAGTTGTGTTGACACTACCCTTACAAAATATTGCATATTTTGGGTCTGATCATTGCATGATGTCTATTTAATGGCTTAAAAGTGTTTAACCCATTGAAAAATCTTTAATTACATGAATATTATTCTAATTGCTTTCTTAATGATATGATCATACATGAAACTTGTGATTTACTCTTGTTACCATTCTAGCTTGCTTTAAATGATAAATTTTGTCTTAAAATCTTGTAAACCCATATGTAGTTAAATGCATTGTTCATTGCATGCCATCACGTTAAGTATTTTTTTCGAGAGTTTGAGACCGACGGATTGTGAATTGACACACGTACATTACTCCACACTTTACATCAAGGGCGTGCACTTCTTTTCTCTTCTTGTTCTCGTGAGCATGATTTACACTCTAGACTAAAACCATTAATGTAAAGATTGAACTAAATTATGAATTGTACCATTCTACTGCCAAATTTATCTCTTGGCCATTGTTCTCATGAAATCATGTTCAATTTAATTATTTACTTCTTCTCATCATCATCGTGAACATGATATTACACATGCTACATTTTGAAACTCTCATTGGCCATTATTTATGACTGTGGGTATCTACATTTAAAATTACATGAGATGGCTGACAGGGCACAGCATGTGTCCAAGGGCTCCAGTCTAGCCCCAATGACGGAGAGTCATAAATATACTGTTAACCATGGGGTATAATGATTACTGGCGTTGCATCTGCGCTGGGAGTACTTTCTTGCTTGTTGAATGTTAGATACATAACCACATACACGTGTCCTGGTGTACATTCTTGATGGATCTTTTCTTGGTGTACATTGGTATCTACGTGCCTGATTAGTGTTACTTGAACGTGCTTGTGCAATCTTGCTTGCTTGCTTGGGTAATATAGCCATCATGCATTTATTGCAACTAGTGATATCTTGTATTTTTTGAAAAACTATTGACATCAAGTGAAATCTTGCGTGCTTGTACAAAGTGAACTATTGCTAGTTCTTTCTTGTTCTCTTGTTCAGAAATCTTATTCTATCTTGTTCACTCTATCCAGCTTGTTTTTATGTATCATGTTTTAATGAGTTTTGTTCGAACTTGCATATCATTCATCGTACTTGCCTAGATCTAAAATGTTAACTACTTATATCATTGCCCGCACATTGAGATATAAATCCTACTGGGCTAGTTTGCTCATCCCCTACTTTTCCCAATCTAGGTGACTATGAAGTTCAAGAGGAAGAGCAAGTCGAGGATGGGAATGCATCCGAGTGATGAGCGTCCCAATTATGAGTCTAGATATAGTAGTTTAATTTCAGAGTTAGAACATGTAGTAGGAAGTGAGGGGTGAATGTACTTTCCTTTTTATTTGAGTCTCCGTCTTGTACTAGTTTCTAATTTTTATAAGTTGAGTTGAAGTTAAAATGCAGTTTTTATTGAGTTCAACATTTGGGCCCTATTATTATGTTGTGTTGATACACATTTAGTGCGTGCTAGCTAGAGGCTTATTTGCCGACTGTCCACGTCTCATGATATCGACTCGAATTTTCGAATTAAACATCCACTGCGTAATTCTCGGGACGTGACAGTTTAGTGGTATCAGAGCCTAGGAATATCAAATAGGATATGTCTCAGGAATAGGAGATACCTATGAAACCTAGGTCACGAAATTAAATATGGTACCTGGTGAGAATGGGTAGAGACTGGGAATATGTTAGAAAGAATTAAACACTCCTACCCATTGACTCTTATAATGTATCTAGAGACATTAATTGGTTTCCATCCTTTTTCTCAAGAACCCTCTTAACACTCTCACTCAACTGCAATGGCTCGCAACCAGTGGCAAGCTATGCAAGACACTGTGGCTGGACTTACACAGGCCCTGCAAAATGTAGTTCAGGCTGGAAATCAGGCTACAGCTGCAAGGAATGGAGCCGGTGATCTGCACCGAAATTTTAGGAGTTTAAACCCTCCTCGTTTCTCTGGATCCCCTGACCCAGATGAAGCAGAAAATTGGCAAGAGGAAATCGAAAGGATTTTCCAAGTAATGCAATGTAACAACAGGGAGAAAGTGGTACTAGCCACTTTCCAATTTACCAAGGATGCTCGAGCGTGGTGGAAGGCCACATCGGCCCACCTGCCAAACGTAGCTGAACTAGAGTGGGCCGGATTCCTGGAGGTATTCTGGGGAAAATATTTCTCAGAGAGAGTGAAGGAGAAGAAAGCAGCAGAGTTTTTTGCACTAAAACAAAAGAGCATGTCTGTGGCTGAGTATGAAGCTCAGTTTGCTCGTCTGGCAGTATATGCCCCACATCTTGTCGGCACAGAAAGGCTGAAAGCCAACCGTTTCATGGATGGGCTCAGGCCATGTTCATTGAAAGGCTCGGACCGCATAATATTCAAACTTATACCGAGATGGTCCAAAGAGCTCAGTTGGTTGAGGACACCATGGCCAAAGTAGAAGGCATGAGAGGTAAGGACAACTCTAAGCCGGTCTTTGCCAAGAAGGGAGCACCTAACACTGTGCCAACATTTCGTAGTAACAATAACAACTTTAACAGCAACAACAAGAGGCCAATTGCTGGAAGAGATGCTGCGGGAGATAAAAGAGTCAAAGTGGAAGGTAGGCAGTTGTCTGAAAACTGCAAGTTCTGTGATAAACCAGGACACCGAGCTGAAGAATGCTGGAAGAAGCTCGGGGCATGCTTGAGATGTGGTGGTCGTGACCACCGTATTCTAGATTGTCCTATGGTGAAGGACCAGCCCAGGAGAGCCCAAAATGTACCACGGCGTCAGGGACGCCTTAATGCTGTCATAGAAGCTGACCTACCCGAGGAAGGAGGTATGGTGGAAGGTACCATTTCCATACACTCTCAACCTGCATTTGTACTTATTGATACGGGAGCTGCATATTCTTTTATTTCCACCACTTTTGCTGCAACTCTACATGTCAAACCTATACCTTTGAAATCCAAGATCACTGTAGCCTCTCCACTAGGCTCAGAATCTGAACTCACTCACTACTTGCCAAAATGCGAAACCATAATTGGAGGGCACAATCTCTCTGCCGACCTTATCTGTCTGGACATGAAGGGTTATGATGCCATTTTGGGTGTCGATTGGCTAATTAAATATGATGCCGATGTAAATTGTCGCCATAGGAGGGTCACTTTTAAAAGATCAAACCTTCCAACTCTATCACTACTTGGCACCCGTTATCACAAACACCCTATCTTGATATCCTCCTTGAAGGCTTCTAAGCTAATCAACCAGGGTTGTGATGCTTTCCTAGTTTCCGTCTTGGCTACTAAAAAGAAGAAACCGACCTTAGTAGAGATTCCAATAGCCAGGGAATATCCTGATATATTTCCAGAGGAATTGCCTAGTATACCATCTGAGCGGGAGGTAAACTTCACCATTGAGTTACTCCCTGGGGCAGCCCCTGTTTCAAAGGCCCCGTATCGCATGTCCCCTGTTGAATTGCAGGAGTTGAAGAGACAGATCCAAGAACTACTAGATCAAGGTTTTATCAGACCTAGTACATCCCCGTGGGGAGCGCCAGTACTATTCGTCAGAAAGAAGGACGGATCAATGAGGCTTTGCATTGACTACCGTCAGTTGAACCAGTTGACAATAAAGAACAAGTATCCACTGCCCCGCATCGATGAATTGTTTGATCAGATTTCTGGTGCACGATATTTCTCTATGATAGATCTAAGATCTGGCTACCATCAACTAAGAATAAAGGAAGAGGACATTCACAAGTCTGCATTCCGGAGTAGGTATGTGCACTATGAGTTCGTGGTCATGCTGTTCGGATTAACCAATGCTCCAGCGGCTTTCGTGCAACTTATGAACAGTATTTATAGGCCCTACTTGGACCAGTTCATAGTGGTGTTCATTGATGACATCCTTATTTACTCCAAATCCAAGGAAGAACATGAGGAACACTTGAAGGTTGCTCTGCAAGTGCTCAGAGATAACCAACTCTATGCTAAACTTAGTAAGTGTGAATTCTGGATGGAGGAGGTATCTTTCCTTGGTCACATCATATCCAAGGAGGGAATCTCTGTAGATCCATCTAAGGTGGAGGCAGTAAAGAATTGGGAAAGGCCGACAACTGTGTCGGAGATTAGAAGCTTTCTGGGGTTAGCCAGTTATTATCGTCGCTTCATTAAAGATTTCTCAAAGATAGCTGTACCAATGACTAGGCTTACCAGGAAGGAGAATCCGTTCGCATGGACTGATGAATGTGAAGAAAGTTTCAGGGCATTGAAAGAACACCTTACCTCAGCACCCGTACTAACCTTGCCAATTGCCAGGGGTAGTTTTGAGGTATACACCGATGCATCCGGGATCGGCCTTGGCTGTGTGCTGATGCAAGAAGGAAAAGTTATATGCTATGCGTCAAGACAATTGAAGAAGCACGAGGACAATTATCCCGTCCATGATCTGGAGCTAGCTGCTGTAGTCTTCACCTTGAAGATATGGCGTCATTATCTATATGGTGAGAAATTCATTGTGTTTTCTGACCATAAAAGCTTGAAGTATCTGTTTTCTCAGCAGGACTTGAATATGAGGCAACGAGGTGGTTGGAGTATCTCAAAGACTTCGACTTCACGATCCAATACCATCTAGGAAAAGCAAATGCTGTGGCAGATGCTCTAAGTAGAAAGCCAATGATCATATTGTCAAGTTTAATGGTAGAAGAATGGAAGTTATTAGAGGACTTCGCCAAGTTAAATATCGATGCTGACATCAAAGAGAAGGGATGCTTTGTTGCTAGTGTTAGAGCACAACCAACATTATTGGAGGACATCACAACACTCCAAGACAATGACCCTGTACTTGTGGAGATTAAGGCTAATCTGGACCAGAGGCCAGATTTCTCGTTAACTGAAGATGGAAGACTATTGTTCCGGGATCGAGTCTGTGTACCCGACCATGCAGAGACAAATAAAATGATTATGGACGAGGCTCACAAGACCAGATATACTATTCATCCTGGAACTACCAAAATGTATCAGGATTTAAAAAGAAGCTTCTGGTGGCCTAATATGAAAAGAGAGGTGGCGGAATATGTCGCCCGATGCTTAACATGTCAAAGGGTCAAGGCAGAACACTTGCGACCCGCAGGTAAACTCAAACCCCTAGAAATTTCGACATGGAAATGGGAAGGTATAGGGATGGACTTTATTTTCGGACTACCTAAAACTAGAGGTGGATTCGATGGTATCTGGGTTATAGTCGACCGCTTAACCAAGTCAGCTCACTTCTTGCCAGTGAAGAATAAGTGGTCAGTAGATGTTCTGGCTGCATTATATGTGAAGGAAATAGTCAGATTACATGGAGTTCTGGTGTCTATCGTGTCTGATAGAGACCCCAGGTTTACATCCCACTTTTGGAAAGGACTGCATTACTCCTTGGGATCTAAGCTTAATTTTAGCACGGCTTTCCATCCACAAACAGATGGACAGACGGAGAGAACCAACCAGGTGATTGAAGATATGCCCAGAGCATGTGTCCTAGATTTTGGAGGTAGCTGGCATGAACACTTACCTCTTGTGGAGTTCGCCTACAACAATAGCTATCAAGCTAGCATTCAGATGGCACCGTTTGAAGCACTTTATGGCAGAAGTTGCCGATCTCCCATATGCTGGTTTGAAGTTGGAGAGAAACAAATGCTAGGACCAGAAATGATAAGGGATACCACAGAGAAGGTAAGGCTTATTAGAGAAAGAATGGCAGTGGCGCAGCAAAGACAAAAGCATATGCAGATAATAGAAGAAGAGACCTGGAGTTTCAGGTAGGTGAACATGTATTCTTAAAAGTGTCTCCAGGCCGTGGGATCAGACGTTTTGGCATTAAAGGCAAGTTGTCACCAAGGTTTGTCGGACCTTTCGAAATCCTTGAAAGAGTCAGCGAAGTGGCATATCGCCTCGCTTTACCACAAATGGATGGAATACACAATGTGTTCCACATATCCATGTTGAAAAAGTATGTACGAGATCCATGGCATGTTATAGAATACGAGCTTCTGGAGTTCAACAAAGATGGAACATATCAAGAGAAGCCAATTAAGATCGTGGACCGGGAACTGCGCCAACTAAGAAACAAGGTTATCCCACTAGTAAGGGTTAGATGGAATCAACGCATGGATGAGGACGACACGTGTGGAAACCGAGGAAGCAATGCGCAAAAGATTTCCGGACCTATTCACAAGTAAGCACCCTCACTTGTACAATAACTTGCTGTACATGAATTTGGGGACCAAATTCTCTTAAGTGGGGGAGGGTGTAGCACCCCGGAAATTTTAGTATATAAAGGAATGAAATTTAAATAAAAGTGTTGGAGGGACTTCCAACATTACATATTAATGACCCAATATCATAAGCGGTGGCACTCCCCTTGTCACTCGTTAGAGAGTTATAAGAGGTGGAAGTGGATCTCTGCACTGCAGTCATGTGTTTTTGTCTGGGAGGGCCACTCGTGTCGACCTGACCTGAACCCGTGTCGACCTGCTGTCCCAAAACAGCCCAGAAAGTGTTTTGGGAAGCCCTCTAGTGTCGACACAACCCCATCCCGTGTTGACACACTCCCCCAGTTTGACCCAGAAAGTGCTGGGAAGCTGATCTAGTGTCGACACCACCTGTGCTAGTGTCGACACACTGTCCCATATTAGTTAGGGGGTTTTCTGGAAGCTGTCTCTAGTGTCGACACTACTTGATCTCGTGTCGACACGACTTGACCTTTTTGTCTTGTATTTGATGCACTGTGTCGACACCACCTGAACTAGTGTCGACACTACTTGACCAGTTCTGCATGTTTTTGCTTTGTGTTCGAAGCATGGTGTCGACACCAGTATGAGTTGTGTCGACACTACCCTTACAAAATATTGCATATCTTGGGTCTGATCATTGCATGATGTCTATTTAATGGCTTAAAAGTGTTAAACCCATTAAAAAATCCTTAATTACATGAATATTATTCTAATTGCTTTCTTAATGATATGATCATACATGAAACTTGTGATTTACTCTTGTTACCATTCTAGCTTGCTTTAAATGATAAATTTTATCTTAAAATCTTGTAAACCCATATGTAGTTAAATGCATTGTTCATTGCATGCCATCACGTTAAGTGTTTTTTTCGAGAGTTTGAGACCGACGGATTGTGAATTGACACACGTACATTACTCCACACTTTACATCAAGGGCGTGCACTTCTTTTCTCTTCTTGTTCTCGTGAGCATGATTTACACTCTAGACTAAAACCATTAATGTAAAGATTGAACTAAATTATGAATTGTACCACTCTACTGCCAAATTTATCTCTTGGCCATTGTTCTCATGAAATCATGTTCAATTTAATTATTTACTTCTTCTCATCATCATCGTGAACATGATATTACACATGCTACATTTTGAAACTCTCATTGGCCATTATTTATGACTGTGGGTATCTACATTTAAAAATTACATGAGATGGCTGACAGGGCACGGCGTGTGTCCAAGGGCTCCAGTCTAGCCCCAATGACGGAGAGTCATAAATATACTGTTAACCATGGGGTATAATGATTACTGGCGTTGCATCTGGCTGGGAGTACTTTCTTGCTTGTTGAATGTTAGATACATAACCACATACACGTGTCCTAGTGTACATTCTTGATGGATCTTTTCTTGATGTACATTGGTGTCTACGTGCCTGATTAGTGTTACTTGAACGTGCTTGTGCAATCTTGCTTGCTTGCTTGCGTGATATGGCCATCCTGCATTTATTGCAACTAGTGATATCTTGTATTTTTTGAAAAACTATTGACATCAAGTGAAATCTTGCGTGCTTGTACAAAGTGAACTATTGCTAGTTATTTCTTGTTCTCTTGTTGAGAAATCTTATTCTATCTTGTTCACTCTATCCAGCTTGTTTTTATGTATCATGTTTTAATGAGTTTTGTTCGAACTTGCATATCATTCATCGTACTTGCCTAGATCTAAAATGTTAACTACTTGTATCATTGCTCGCACATTGAGATATAAATCCTACTGGGCTAGTTTGCTCATCCCCTACTTTTCCCAATCTAGGTGACTATGAAGTTCAAGAGGAAGAGCAAGTCGAGGATGGGAATGCATCCGAGTGATGAGCGTCCCAATTATGAGTCTAGATATAGTAGTTTAATTTGAGAGTTAGAACATGTAGTAGGAAGTGAGGGGTGAATGTACTTTCCTTTTTATTTGAGTCTCTGTCTTGTACTAGTTTCTAATTTTTATAAGTTGAGTTGAAGTTAAAAATGCAGTTTTTATTGAGTTCAACATTTGGGCCCTATTATTATGTTGTGTTGATACACATTTAGTGCGTGCTAGCTAGAGGCTTATTTGCCGACTGTCCACGTCTCGTGATATCGACTCGAATTCTTCGAATTAAACATCCGCTGCGTAATTCTCGGGACGTGACAATCTAGATGGGCCAGCAGGAGCATCAGACAATGGGATATGAGCAGAGAGCTGTGATCACTACAAGCACGTGACAAATGCTGGACCTTGATAGCAGGACAAGTGACCAACCAATCACCATTGACCATGACCCTATCAAGTCTGGCCCAAATACCATTATCCCGTTGGCCATTATACTAGGTGAATCTACTCCCAGAAAAGCCTACATCCTCTAAACCAGCCGTAGAAACACAAGCTTGGAAATCTATACTTGAATGCTCAAAAGCCCTACGACCACCCCTTTTTTCTGAGGGATCAAGGATACTGTTGAAATCACCACCAATAAGCCAAGGCTTATCACAAGACACAGATAAATCCACCATGTTATCCCACAAGTCTCTACGCTCAGTCAAAAGACAACTAGCATGAACAATAGTAACAAAAAATTCTGGATGTGAAGGGGAGCTGATGCGCATAGTTAAAAATTGAACAGAGCTCGAAACAAAATGGACAGTAACATCCTGTTTCCAGAACAACCAAATACGGTCTCTATCATTGGAATTTAATAAGTAAGAATGCATACGAAGTTTGAGTTTGTATCTCTCAATCTTGTCACTATTTAACTTAGGTTCAATAATGGCGACAAAGACAAGCTGGAACTTCCGGATGAAATACTTCAACCTGTTAATGGACTCAGCATTACCAATCCCCCTGATATTCCAAATAAGACTCTTCATAAGAAAATTACTGAGAGGCATTCACAGAGGCGCTCCTGCATAGGGAAGATCGAGTTTTAACACCATCAACCTTCTTAGTTTCAGCATTCTCCTGCCCAACAAAATTTGAATGAATAGTTGTAAAATCAGTATCCATTGGTAAGGACTCAGAGCCTGGTAAAGATATAACATGGCAAGCAGGCACAGATTTCTGATTCTATATGTGGCGGGTCAGTGACAGGAACAAGAGCAGTACTAGATGCCAGGTCTGTAGCGCTCCTCCCATTAACCTCATTATCACGAACTAAAACACCAGCCTCAGATGGCATATTACGAACTATAATAGTAGGCAAAGCATCAGAAAGCACAGTATTCACAGGAACAACAATATCAGACATAAGTAACTCCTCTTCACCAGCCTTAGGTGGCACATGACGGCGAACAATGGTAGGATGCAAAGCATCGGAAGACATAGTATTCACAGGATCAACATCACCAGAATGCCCAGCATCCTTATCACTAGGACCATCGAAAGAAATAGGTTCGGAGGCAATGACTGCAGGAACATCATCTATCACCTTAGACTTTCCACGATCATCAGATCCCTTGTCACTATTGACCTGGCGCCATATTTTTTTCCAGGAATTGGAGCGCCCTGATGAACATCATGTCCCACTGGAGGCAGGGGACTAATATTGATGTTAGCTTTCTTGCAAATGGAAGGAACATGACCAAGACGCTTACATGAGTGACAGAACGACAACGGATTCAGGTAGATCAACGGTTGCCACAATCCACCAGCGCCAACGCCAATCCAGACATGGTCAGGAAGTTTTTTAGATATGTCCAATTGAACACAAACCCTAGCAGCATGCGCACGAGATAAACTGATAGTATCTCTATCGACCTGGAGAACCTGCCCAACACTGCCAGCAATAGATCGAAGCATGGATTCATTATAGAAGTTAGAATGCAACCCCGACATCTCCAACCAAACTGGAACTAAAGGAGAATCCTCCTCAAGAGAAAAATTCATTGACCATTGAAAGAATCTAAATAATCTACCCTTCACAAATAAAGTATCTTTCAACAGGACCTGAAGATAGTCACTCTTATCTTGGAAGTGAATGAGGAGGTGACGACCATCCATGGCACTAATGACAAAATCTTTCACAAAACTGAAACGTTGTGTGAAGTGCATACGAATATCCTGAAAAGATCGGCGCCCGAGCGGAGTGGGAGCTATGATAGAAAAGTTGAACGGGGTACATGATATCCGTACCTCTTCAAGAGTGAAAAAAACCGCAGGCTCTCCAAATTTATACTAGCAGGCCCATGAACCTCCAGAGGAAGAGTCGGAGGCTTAACAGACTCCATTAAAATTTGAGCAAAGGACTTCAGATGAAGAACACCATCACGAGCCCATGCGATTGGGGCTGAGGGGTTAGCACCAGTCGTATTTATTGCCTGCATGCATGCATTCGACGTAGAGCGACCATGGCCCGAGTCATGGGGAGGAGCGGCGGCTGAGGACCCCGCGTCTCCATCTGCAGCACGTCGTTCCACTTGATGGCGCAATGAGGCAGGAACTGGGGATAGCAAATGAGGTGGGGACAGGGTTCCCCCCTCGGCAGTGGCCATGGGGCCAACACCCAGCGCCACCGGAATTGATCCGGTGCGCCGGCGGCTGCACAACCCTAGCAGAGCGGCGACAAAAGAGTCAATGGCAGAAGATGTAATTTTTTGAATTTCTCCTTCTTCAGCTTTCGATGAAAAATCACGAAATCACTTGAAAACTGATATAGACATGTGAGGGTACTTACAGTAAATAGGAATTTGAAAAAATATATAGTTTTGACTAGTTTTGAACAAGATCAAGCATGAGTAACACAGAACATGGTACAGTGCAGGTAAACGATTTAATTCGAGCAACATACTGGATGGAAATTAGGGCTTTCAGTGGCAAAAGATGCCTAACGCCCTTCAGCATCTGCAGTTAAAATCTCATGGTATGGGGTCGAGTATACATGGAGATCTAGATTTAAGTTGAGGGTTCGGGGTCATGATGTTTGCAAAACTTCAAAACTCAAGAAGAAAAGATTGGCTCGATGGAAAATTATGAAACAAGAGGGGTTTTGTTCCTGATGGATGGAACAATCTACAGACGTCATTATATAGGTTTTCCTCGTGAGAATGCCTACCTTTGACTCGTTTGATCTTCTAGGGTTAGAACTTGAAGAACTCGGGTTGAAGCTTGGTCTAGCCTTCTCCCTACGAATTCCTCTCCTCCTTGGCCTCCTCTCCTCGTCCAGCAAGCCCCAGCAATGTGTTAGGGCTGGCCATGGAGAGTTTAGAGAGTATTTATGATTGTTGGGTTTCTATTTCCTAATAGAACTCTAATTCCTATTAAATTATGAGATTTCCTATTTCTATCCTCCTTCCAAGCCTTCAAACTCCTAATTAGGTTAGGTTGGGATGCAAATTCGTGGCCAACCTATTAGGGTAGGGTTAGGAGTCCAATTCCAACTAAAATTACTTATTTTAATGTTTTAATACCCCTTTTCTATTTAGGTAATATTTAAATTATTTTCCTATTATTCCTCTTTTAAAATGCCCTAAATTTTAGAAATTTTCCTTTATTTTCCTTTTTAAAATTTTCGAAAAGTCCTCCCCCTCTTAAAAGAATTTGGTCCCCAAATTCATATGGTCATAATGGAGAGAATGCCTTACTGAAAAGATTGGGGTAGTTCCGTCTGATGATTCATTCAGGTTCCCATGTGGCTTCTTCTACTCCACGATTATTCCATAGGACTTTAACCACATGGATGGGATGGTTCCTGAGTTGCTGCACCTTCCGTTCTAGTATCTTGACTGGCTTTTCTTCGTATGTCATATCCTTGTTCAGCACCAACTTCTCATGGCGAATGATATGCGTAGGATCATATACATATTTCCTAAGCATGGAAACATGGAACACATTGTGTACGCATGCCAAGTTTGGTGGCAATGCCAGTCGATATGCAACCTCACCAACCCTTTCGAGCACTTCAAAAGGACCGATGAGTCTAGGACTGAGCTTCCCTTTTACACCAAATCTTTGGATGCCCCGAGTAGGTGACACATTTAAGAGTACATGATCACCAACTTGAAATTCTAAATCCCGCCTTCTCCTGTCAACATAACTCTTCTATCTGGACTGAGCAATCTTGAGTCAGTCTCTAATCACCTGAATGTCCCTTGTTGTATTTTGCACCATGTCTGGGCCTAGCCATTGTTGTTCTCCAACCTCATTTCAGCATGCAGGAGATCTACAGTTTCTGCCATATAGTGCTTCGAACGGTGCCATTTTAATGCTCGCCTGGTAACTGTTGTTATAGGCGAACTCTATTAGAGATAGGTGCTCATTCCAATAACCTTGGAAGTCTATACTGCATGCTCTCAACATGTCTTCAACAATTTGGTTGGTTCTCTAGGTCTGCCCATCAGTTTGTGGGTGGAATGCGGTACTAAAGTTGATCTTAGTACCAAGTGCACTTTGTAGTCCTTTCTAGAAGTGGGACATAAATCTCGGATCTCGATCCGAGACAATAGATGATGGAACTCCGTGCAATCTCACTATCTCCTTGACATATAAGGCAGCTAGTACCTCTACCGACCACTTACTCTTTATAGGGAGGAAGTGAGCAGATTTGGTTAATCGGTCGACAATGACCCATATGGCGTCGAGTCTACCATGAGTCTTGGGTAAACCTATGATGAAGTCCATGCCAATGCTTTCCCATTTCCACTCCGGGATATCTAGTTGTCTAAGCATGCCAGCAGGACGCATGTGTTCCGCCTTTACTTGTTGACAAGTAAGGCAATGAGCAGCATCTTCGGCTACCTCTCTCTTCATGTTCGGCCACCAAAATATTCTTTTCACGTCTTGATACATTTTGGTACCTCCAAGATGAATAGTGTACTTCATATTGTGAGCTTCATCCATTATTATTATTTTTTTTAATCACAACCGGTCCTCAGTACTCAAAGGCTAGGAGAGTGCACCCTCCCCCATAGGGGGAGAATGTTCTCACTCCACCAGCAGGAGAACTGGGCTGAAAATATTTTTATATATTGTGAGAAAAAATACAACCACAACTCAGGCAAGGCCCAACAAAGCCAAAAAGAACACTAGTCTACCGAATAGAAGGCAGCCCAGTTTTATCTAAATTAGCTGAACCCCTACACACCAGAGGCAACGCATCAGAAGATGTAAAAATTTTGTTTCCTGCGTAGGAACATGATAAAGATGCAAGATATCAGCAACTTTATTAGCTTCTCTATACACATGATGGATATTCGCCCCATGGCTGTGAAAACTAGCAGCTACAGACCGCCACCATCTGAAACTGTCCCAGCTAGGAGAGGAATTTGTAGATAGAGATTTAATCATGATAGCAGAGTTAGAATAAATCAATGAAATTCAAAATCATGCTCTTCAGCCAGCTTAAGACCATCATGAAGTGCTCTAATCTCAGCCTGAAGACTAGTACCAAACCATAGTGGAAAACTGAAGGCCAGGAGGATGTGCCTGCTGGAATTTCGAGTACAACCACTGCCACCACTAAAGCCTGGATTCCCTTTTGATGCACCATCCACATTTAAGCAAAGACCATGATAGGAGGAATCCACCGAAAAAGCTTCATTTTACTCCTACTAACAATAGGGTTAAAGCCAAATAAGAGGAGGGCGGCTTCCTGATTGACCGAAGGAGGAATTTTGAAATTAATTTGATGGATAGCATGTGAAATCTGATTCTTGATATCCTCAATTATGGTGCTACTAGATCTGAAGTTCTGCTCAAAATGCCTCCTACACCTCTCCTTCAAGATTTCCCATGTTATGAGGACCATACCATATAAAGAAGAAAAACCATATGGAGATCTAATATGAGAAGTTTTTATGATTCTCCAGCACCATGAAGTAAAATGATCCCTGCTAAAATTAGGAGGGGATAAGAAAGGAGAAAACCAACTCCATAATTTGATCGCAATATTACTTTGAATAAACAAATGGTCAATGTCTTCAGCTTGACAGTTGCAGTAGCAGGAACATTTGGATACTAGACTTATGCCTTGATCAGAAATCCGTGAATCAACAGGAACCGCTCTATTGATCACTTTCCATAAGATCAAAGACGCCTTCCTTAGAAAAAGACGGTGCCAAAACTTTTTGAGAGCAGGTCTGTGAACTCCACATGGTCTAAGAAGATCATAAGCTGACTTGGTGCTAAATACACCATCCTTCGTAGGGGACCATATGCATTTATTGTCATCTTCGGAGAGTCAAACATTACATAAAACTTGAACAACTGGAATCATATTCTAGAAAGGGTGTAAGTGATTCCCCAGGACCTCACTTACCATGGCTTGAGGAGCATTAGAAGGTTCATTCAGCAAGAAACACAATGGTGTTTTGCCTGCCCAATTGTCATGAAAGAAGTCCACAGATTTACCATTCTCCAAAATCCATCTAGTGTTGTCAGCTATGATTCCATCTAGTGTTGTGAGCTTCATCCATTAGCTTTCTCTTCAATTCTTCATTGTCGGGGACGCATGTCCTCTCTTGAAATACAAGCCTTCCATCTTCGGTCATAGTAAAGTTTGATCTTTCGGCTAGGGTTTCCTTGATACGAACCAAGAATGGATCGCTATCTTGTTGGGCTTTAATCTCTTCTAGCATGTCGGATTGAATCCTGATATTGGAAATCAAGATTCGATCATCCCTATATTCAATGTTCAAGTCTATCCCCGTGAATTGTTCTAGTAGTTGCATCTCTTCAAGGACTAGACTCGAAACAGATGCCATCAGCTTTCTACTAAGAGCATCGGCCACGACATTGCCCTTACCTGGATGGTATTGGATGTTGAAGTCAAACTCCTCTAGGTATTCTAGCCATCTTCTCTGTCTCATGTTGAGTTCCTTCTGGGAGAATAAATACTTCAAGCTCTTGTGGCTTGAGTAGACAGTAAATTATTCACCATATAAGTAATGTCTCCAGATTTTCAAGGCGAAGACCACGTCAGCCAACTCTAAATCATGCACAGGGTAGTTGACCTCATGCGTCTTCAGTTGTTTTGAAGAATAGGCAATGACCTTCTCCTTTTGCATAAGTACACACCCTAGCCCAATTCTTGAGGCATCGGTGTAGACAGAGAAACCTTCTCCCTCTATTGGAAGAGCAAGAATAGGTGCTGAGGTAAGACAATCCTTTAGAGTTTGGAAACTCTTCCCACACTCTTTACTCTAGGAGTATGGATTCTCCTATTGTGTCAGACGCGTAAGAGGAACAACGATCTTTGAGAAGTTCTATATGAACCGCCTATAGTAGCCAGCTAGTCCTCAGAAGCTTCTGATTTCTGTGACATTGGTTGGTCTCTCCCAATTGAGTACAACTTCGACTTTGGAGGGATCAATAGAGATGTCGTCCTTTGAGATGACATGGCCCAAGATGACATGACTTGCTCAGCTTTGCGTACAGTTTATTGTCTCGCAAGACTTGTAGTGCTATCTTCAGATGTTCTTCATGTTCTTATTTGGTCTTTGAATATATAAGGATATCATCGATGAAGAAGACCACGAACTTGTCAAGGTATGGCCGATATATGTTGTTCATGAGTTGCATAAAGGCTGCAGGAGCATTGGTTGGACCAAAATATATAACGACGAATTCATAGTGTCCATACCTGCTCCTGAAAGCCGTTTTGAAGATATCATCATCCTTGATCCTCATTTGGTGATATCCAGATCGAATGTCGATCTTGGAAAAATATTGAGCTTTAGATATTTGGTCGAAAAGTTCATCGACCCGAGGCAATGGATACTTATTCTTGATGGTTAGTTGATTGAGTTGACGATAGTCGATGCATAGCCTCATCGACCCATCCTTCTTCTTAACGAATGGCACAGGTGCTCCCCATGGGGAAGTACTTGGTCTAATGAACCCCTTCTCTAATAGCTCCATCAAGTTGTGCCTTCAATTCCTTTAGCTTGGCAGGTGGCATCCGATACGATTGACGTAATACCGGGGCAGCTCTAGGGATCAACTCTATGGCGAAGTTGACATCACGTTTCGGGGGAATCCCTGGCAGGTCTTCAGAAAACATCAGGGTAGTCCTGGACTATGTGTATGTCTTCTATCTTAGAACCCTTCTTTTCAACTACTACGGCCGCAAGGAAAGCAATGCAACCTTTCCTTATCATGTTGTGGGCCTTTATGACAAAGACTAGAGACATCCATCTCTTATGTCTAATCCCAATGAATGAGAGCTTAGGAAAATCACTAAAGGTAACTTTCCCTTTCTTACAGTTGACACTTGCCCCATAAGTGGACAACCAGTCGGCTCCCAAAATGACATCATAGCCTTCCATGGGCATACACACTAGGTCGGCTTTTAGGTTATGGTCTCCGATCATTACATCGGCAGATGGGAAGTATTTGTTCAATTTCTCCTTTTCTCCCAGTGGTGTAGTGACAAAAAATTCACATCCCATGGATATAGGTTTAGCATTCAGAGTATCAGCAAAGTTTTGAGATATGAATGAATGAGTTGCTCCATTATCAAATAAAATAAATGCTGATAAGGAGGAAACTTGTAGGGTACCTTCTACAATGCCACCTTCCTCAGTGGGCTCTTCATCATCCAGGGCTTGCAGTCTGCCCTGTTTGTTAGGCACATTAGGGCGCCTTTCATTTTCTTTCAGTAGCGAGCACTCAGGGATGCGGTGCTCCCGTCTTCCACAGCACAGACATGCGCCGACGCTCCTCCAGCATTCATCTGCTGTGTGACATGGCTTGTCACAGTGCCTACAGTTGCTTTTTGCTAGAGTGATGGGGACAATAGCTTTGAGTTTCCTTTCTTGGCTGGGTCCCTCCGTGATGTTGATGGGACGCTTCTTGCCGTTGGTTGGCTTTACAGATGATGGACCAGACGTCATTTCCTTCTTCACGAACTTCCCTTTGATACGGTCAGTGAAGTCCATAGCATCCTCTAGCAGTTGAGCATTCTTTACCATCTCAGCATAGGTCTGGATGTCGAGAGGTTCTAGTTGGGTAATGTACTGAGCTTAAGGCCATTGAGGAAGCGCTTAGCCTTCATCTTTTCAGTGTTCATTAGTGTTCAGCATATCTTGCCAGTCTTGAGAACTGGGTCATATTCGGCCACAGACAGGCTTCTCTGTTTTAAGAGCAGTAAACTCTTCATCCTTCCTTTCTTGCACGCACTCCGAGAAGTACTTGGAGTTGAATGCCTCTTTGAATTCAGCCCAAGTGAATTGACCATTTACTTTGGTCGCTTCCATAGACTCCCACCAAGCGCGGGCGTCCTTCTCTAATTGGAAAGTAGCTAGTTGTAGCTTATCCCCCGCTGCACATTGCATAACATGGAAAATTCTTTCCGTCTCCTTTAGCTAGTGCTCGGCTTCATCCGGATCCGTGGATCCACTGAACCTAGGTGGGTTCAAACTCCTGAAGTTACGATGCAGCTCGCCTACACTGCCATGATTTCCACCGCCTTGGGTAGCTTGCATAATTGCTCGAGTAAGTTCTTAGATGGTTGGTTGCATGCCCCTCATTTGAGCACGTTCAACAGTCATCTTGGTTGCTTAGTTCCTACAAAAGTAACTTGCTGTTAGGATATTAATGTGGAATTTAATTCATGCGTGTGTGAGTTTATTTTAACTAGTTACCCATGGTTCTAACCATATCTCACGTAGGTAGGATAATTGACTCTAGTCAAGGCTGGTCATGTGAGACCCCAAATTTTGTTCATTTATATTAGCATGTGGTAGTTACTTGTATGTATAGTGAGTGTATTAAATTTGTGATATTTAATTATTCAATGTGTATACGTATGTATGTACGTTATTTTCTATGAATATAGGTAATTAGCTAATTTTATACATGATGTACTTATTTAAATACTGTGCATGTTGTATTAAGTAAGGTTGAGCATATGATAGGTGAGTATTGCTATATACCTTGTAAGTGCATGTGTTATTTTTCGTACATGTATATATTTAAATGTACATGCATTATCTAACTATCAATGTACATGTTATATTTATTTAAATCCACGCATGTGTATGTAATTATGTTGTGTACACGTATATATGTATATGTTAACTTTGTGCATATGATATTTACTTATTTCAGTACCAATTAAACAATTTGTAATAAATTATGTATCTATTTTAGATGTATATCTGTTTCTTGCCGAGATGCACAGTTGGCGGCAACATGCAGGCCGCTGACTGCATGGCTAGAGGGATTGGCATCCAGATCGATGGACACTAACCCCCTGTTGGCGGCACCATAGGTGGACGCCAAGTTCTCAACTGTGACAGTTTAAGATTTGGTAACGCCTGCGTTTTCTTGCTCCAGTTTAGGAAACCCATCTATAACTGTAGGAGACCTACCTAATGTGTACCCAACCTACCCAGATCTTACTAAATCCCCCTATTTCCAGTCGGATTAAGTCTTTTGGCTTTATGAAACCCTAGAACCCTTTATGGAGAACAACTGATCTTGGAGAGCTGGATCCAGAGACTGGAGGAGTTTTCTGGAGATCTACACCGACTGGAGGATAGTCTAAACATAGAAGAAGCATCCCCAACTCTGAGGATCAATCTACATCAACAGAAGAACCAGATCTGAAGAGGTTTTGAGCATCTTCTTGGCTGGGCTGAGGAGGGCTTCTTCAGTAAGATTTGATCTCTGTGAATTTATTTTGAGGCAAGTAACCTATGGATGTCAACCCTACTCATGTCCCCTTACGTCCTAGCATTTTTCCAGAATTTTCCTCGTGTCCTGGAACCTCTAAATTTCCCTTGCATTTGTGTGCTGCCTGCATGGTCTGCAGATAGGAATTTGGCGGCCACATACTATGCCGCCATGTTCTTGTGTTGGCGGCACCAGACTGTGCCGTTTACACGTTGACAGCACACACTATGTTGCCAAGTTCTCTCAGGGTTCAAAAAGTACACTGCTTGATCTCTAAATGTGTTATTTAGACTTCTGAATGTATATGCATGCTGTAAAAATTGTATGTGGTCAGAGTCAGTCATTAGGTCATATCATGAGGATATTTTGAATTTATGTACATAGTGTTAATTATTGAAATTTATGTATTAATGAGAGAAGCATGGTTTATCTATGTTTAACCCAGAATAATTAAATTTGCTGCATGTTAGGGTTTTATAAATTTTCCCTGTTAGTATGATGACTGTTTCCATGCTTTGAAACTGTTAGACACTACTATTTCACTTTGAACTCTAATTAAGTGAAATTCTTGAGTAATATGCCTGAATTCTATCTTATTTACTAAAATTTGAATTACTGTTCATAAAAATTTAGAAAATTAATATGTGATATACTAACTGTATGTAGTATGTGATAAAAATTTGGTACTGATATGACAACCGTAGGTACTATTTGTATTATAACATATGAAATTTAATCATAATGTGCATGTTAGTTATAATCATGTAAAATTTAGTAATAATAGCATGATTAGTATACTGTTTGGAGTTGTTTATCACTGTTGAACAGTAGGATTAAACTCTGTAACCTAAAATTGGATTATTATTCAAAGTGCATGTGCAAAAAGGATTAAAGTGTGAATTAAGTGTGAGTAAAATGAGACGAAATATGATAATGTGCTTATGTAAAAATGTGGCCGAGATTGACATTGCTACCATAGGTCTGAGAGTTGTACCATAGAAAAGTCCCTATGGAAGGCTCAACATTGTGAATATATCCTAAGGGCATTAGGATGAAACCCTAGAGGTGGACAAGTACCACTAGATACGTGGAGAGGGCTTCTCCGATCTGCGCAGTTACCAAGATTCGCCACTAGATTGCCCAGGTGGCGGTATGTGTTAAGTGAAGTGAAGTGCTATGTTTTATGTGCTATGTGATATGGGTGCGTACGTCCTCTAGTTGGTAGTTAGGACTGTTGAACCACTCCTATATTTTACCCTTTTATTTTGGTGATAATAAAATTTATGTTTAATTAATTATTATTAAAAATATTTAATATTATGTTTTTTCTTAATAAATATAAATTTACATGATTAATTGAATATTAAATGTATTTATTAGCATGATTTTTCTAATAATAATTAAATATCATGATTTTCTAATAAATATAATTTTATGACATTATTCTATAATGATTTGCACTAACATAAATGGATTCCATTCAATATATATATGGATTTCAGTTCAAAGTGCCACATCGATTTGGTCTCATAACGATTTGATAAGTAACTCATAAGGATTCCTTTGTACTCACACAGACTCCTTTGAAACTCATAAGGATTCCTTTGTAACTCACACAACTCCTTTGTAACTCTCATAGGATTCGCTCTCTAAAGGAATCGATCTCATAAGGATTCGCTCTCTAAAGGAATCGATCTCATAAGGATTCGCTCTCTAAGGAATCGATCTCATAACGATTCACTCTCATAAGGATTCGCTCTCATAGGGTTCAATCTCGTAACGATTCGCTCTCATAAGGATTGATAAGTGACTCTCATAAGGATTCGCTCTCATAAGGATTCGATCTCGTACGATTCGCTCTCATAAGGATTCGATAAGTGACTCTCATAACGATTCACTCTCATAAGGATTCGCTCTCATAAGGATTTGATAAGTGACTCTCATAACGATTCGCTCTCATAACGATTCACTCTCATAAGGATTTGATAAGTGACTCTCATAACGATTCGCTCTCATAAGGATTTGATAAGTGACTCTCATAAGGATTTGCTCTCACATGGATTCCTTTGTAACTCTCATAAGGATTTGATAAGTGAAACATGGATTCCTTTGTAAAACATGGATTCCTTTGTAAAACATGGAGTTCTTTGTAAAAACATAGATTTCCTTTATATTTCAAGTGCCTTTTGGCATCTAGTGAAAAAGTCAATATTCTTGATTTGCGTAATCCTCTATCTTTCTGACAGGAGATCTTTTTGCTTATCTTTCTAGATCTCTTCTCTCCTGCCAACAAAAGAGAGATTACTTACTACTACTTCTGGGTGGCACAGGAAACATAGATATATGAGCCTTTTTGACAGAAACACTCTTTTATCTAAACACTTTTTTCTATGATTGCAGACCTCGTAGACCACAATTATCAGAAGAAAGAGAAGATGAGCAACGGCTAGAACTCCAACGGATTTATTCAAATTGCTCATATAAAGGTGAAGCAAGGCTGAAGAAGAAGCAAGAGCTTTTCCTGAAGATCTTTTGAATGAGTGTACAACCAGTGAGGAACCTGAACTCCAAATACACTCAAGAAAAGAGAGAAAGAGTCTGAGCCCAAGAAGAAGTGTTCAAGCATCTGAAGCACTGAAGCATTCAAGCTCCTTCTCCTCTCTTCTCTCTCTCTCTGTATGCATCTTGTAATCTGGGGGAGAGAGTCTTTTGCTGAGAGTTCTTTTAGTTGGTTTTATTTGTTCCAACTCTCAGCTTTGTTCTTTCTTTTCTAAGAAAGACTTCTGTCCAACTGTAGGATTGTATACAGTGTAGAACCTAGCTAGGGGTTTGTGTCTAGCAGAACCGCACTGGGTTTGTACCAGGAGGTTGGCTTCTTTACCTGTAAGAGAAGTGGGCTGCCTTCTTGCCCGGGAAGAGAAGAAGACCGGCTGGGGTGCTGGGTGTTGTAGTGTCCTTAAGGGGGACTGTACCCTTGGTTAGTGAAATCCCAGAGGATGCTTGGGGACTGGACGTAGGACTTCCATGTGGGAAGGGCCGAACCAGGATAAATTCCTTGTGTCTTTTGTGTGATTGTTTATTTGCTTCTGCACTACTCTCTTTATCACACTAAACTAACCAAACCTTCAAGTGTTGATTTCTGTGTTTAAGTTTCTATTTCAGATTTCAGAAAAACCTATTCACCCCCCCTCTAGGTTAGCTTGCTGCCATACCAAAAGGGCCAACAAGTGGTATCAGAGAGGGTCTCTGAACTTTCAAGAAGATCTAACGATCTTAGAGCAAAGATCCATGGCAGCTCAAGGATATGCTGAAGGTCAATCAGTCACCAGACCTCCATTCTTTGATGGAGAGGACTACCAATATTGGAAGATGAGAATGGAATGCTTCATTCGAGGCACAGACTTTGATCTATGGCAGGTAATCGAGGTAGGTGATTATGTTATTGTTCCTATTCCAGGCACTACTTCCATTACAGCAGCAGATAAAAGTAAATTATCTTTAAATTTAAAGCTAAGAACTATTTATGTGTGCTTTATCTAAAAAAGAATTTAGTAGAGTATCTGCATGTAAATCTGCTAAAGAAATATGGATAAACTGCAGATAACTTATGAAGGAACAAATAAAGTAAAACAAACTAGAATAGATATTCTTGTCTCACAATATGAGCAATTTAAAATGTTTCCAAATGAAAATATCACTCAAATGTATAATAGATTTTCAAGTATAGTAGTTGGTCTAAGCTCTCTTGGTAAAAATCTTTCTGATGAGGAAACTGTTAGAAAATACTTAGGTCCTTAACTATTTCATGGACACCTAAAGTAACTGCTATTGAAGAGGCTCATGATTTAACCAAATTGTCAATTGATAATTTAATAGGTTCTCTCATGGCACATGAAATAATATGGAGCGATTGTCTGAAAGCTCATGTAAGAAGAAATGTACTAATGCTCTTAAGGTTGTAGCTGCTCCTTCCACTTCTTCTTCTAGCTCCAAAAATGCAGATTCTGAAGATAGTGACGTAGATGAAGTTCTGTCCAAGCTTCAGAAAATTTTCAAGAAGAAGAAAAATGGATCAAGAAGGATTCAAAAGAAAGAGAGAAAGAAAAAGAACCAGTCTGCTATGAATGCAGAAAACCTGGACATCTAAGACCAGATTGTCCTAAACTAAAGAAGATTGGTCACCAGAAAAGTCCAAAAAGAGCACAAGAAATTCAAAAGAAAAGCCATGGCGGCTGCTTGGGAAAATGAAGAGGCCACAAGCTCAGAATCATCAAGCTCAGAATCGGAGAAAGCAGGTAGGTCTAGCCCTCATGGTAGGACTAGATGAGATACATCCTAACTCATCTTTTGATTCTTGTACAGATTCAGGATCAGAGTCTGAAGACTTAGAAAAAGTCTTTAATGAACTGTATGAAAAACAAGGGTGTTGTAAAAGAACTAAAAAATCTAAAAAACAACACTACTTGCTTGGAAAACACCAATTCTGATCTTAATCCGAATTGGAATAATTAGAAGAACAATTAAAAGAATGTAAAGAAAATAATCATATTCTGAATGAAGAATTGAAAACAAGGATAATGAAAAATTAGAGTTGGAAGAAAAATTGAAAACTCTCACTGAAGAAAATCTTTATTTAAAAGAATCAGTTAGGAAATTAACTAAAGGAAAAACATCTCTAGCCCTATGCTTAAAATGATCAAAATTTGGAAATGACAAACAAGGGCTTGGTTATACACCTCCAGAAAAAGGAAACAAGTAATAAACTCAGGAAAATATCATTTACCAAAATTTGTAAAAGAAACCAAAATGCCTCAGAAAAAGGACCTGAAACAACCAAGCTTTATCAAAAGAAAAGGTTTCAAAATTATGTTCAAATCATGCATCACAAAGGCAATAAGAACTGCAAAACAAATTATATTCATTGCTGCTCTCATCGCAATAAACTAGGACACTGTGAACACCTGCACAACTAAGCACCTAGTTTGGATACCTAAAGGCTATTTTTATGCATCTAATCATCAAGGACCCAAAGATTTGGGTACCTACTTCTGAGTAGTTTATTTGCAGGTTAGCCTTGGAGCATCAAAAACCAAGGATGCTCAAGGCAGGAGTGACTCTTCATTCAATCACATCTGAAGAAAGAGTAGTCACAAAATTGAATTGGTCTCAAATCACATCTGATAGTCACAAAAATTGAATTGGTCTTCATTACTATAATTATTTACAAGTTTCATTCAGGTGGAGTCTCTCACTCAGGGGAGCACAGACTAAGGGGGAGTTATTCATTTATGTCAATCATTGTTGAACCCCTCAATGGTAAGAATTTCTCTCACAAAGGGGAAAGAATACAATGGTAAGAACCTTCATTTTTGGTTTGTGACAAAAGGGGGAGAGTATGCATGGTATGCATTATCTGTGAATTTTCTGTATTTTCTATACTTTACGTATTTTTGTCAGAAAATTCTCATAAATTTTGTCATCACCAAAAAGGGGAGATTGTTGAACCACTCCTATATTTTACCCTTTTATTTTGGTGATAATAAAATTTATGTTTAATTAATTATTATTAAAAATATTTAATATTATGTTTTTCTTAATAAATATAAATTTACATGATTAATTGAATATTAAATGTATTTATTAGCATGATTTTTCTAATAGTAAATTAAATATCATGATTTTCTAATAAATATAATTTTATGACATTATTCTATAATGATTTGCACTAAACAGATAAATGGATTCCATTCAATATATATATGGATTTCAGTTCAAAGTGCCACATCGATTGGTCTCATAACGATTTGATAAGTAACTCATAAGGATTCCTTTGTACTCACACAGACTCCTTTGAAACTCATAAGGATTCCTTTGTAACTCACACAGACTCCTTTGTAACTCTCATAAGGATTCACTCTCTAAAGGAATCAATCTCATAAGGATTCGCTCTCTAAAGGAATCGATCTCATAACGATTCACTCTCATAAGGATTCGCTCTCATAAGGATTCGATCTCGTAACGATTCGCTCTCATAAGGATTCGATAAGTGACTCTCATAAGGATTCGCTCTCATAAGGATTCGATCTCGTAACGATTCGCTCTCATAAGGATTCGATAAGTGACTCTCATAACGATTCACTCTCATAAGGATTTGCTCTCATAAGGATTGATAAGTGACTCTCATAACGATTCGCTCTCATAACGATTCACTCTCATAAGGATTTGATAAGTGACTCTCATAACGATTCGCTCTCATAAGGATTCGCTCTCATAAGGATTTGATAAGTGACTCTCATAAGGATTTGCTCTCACATGGATTCCTTTGTAACTCTCATAAGGATTTGATAAGTGAAACATAGATTCCTTTGTAAAACATGGATTCCTTTGTAAAACATGGACTTCTTTGTAAAAACATAGATTTCCTTTATATTTCAAAGTGCCTTTTGGCATCTAGTGAAAAAGTCAATATTCTTGATTTGCGTAATCCTCTATCTTTCTGACAGGGGATCTTTTTGCTTATCTTTCTAGATCTCTTCTCTCCTGCCAACAAAAGAGTGATTACTTACTACTTCTGGGTGGCAACAGGAAACATAGATGTATGAGCCTTTTTGACAGAAACACTCTTTTATCTAAACACTTTTTTCTATGATTGCAGACCTCGTAGACCACAAATTATCAGAAGAAAGAGAAGATGAGCAACAGCTAGAACTCCAACGGATTTATTCAAATTGCTCATATAAAAGGTGAAGCAAGGCTGAAGAAGAAGCAAGAGCTTTTCCTGAAGATCTTTTGAATGAGTGTATAACCAGTGAGGAACCTGAACTCCAAATACACTCAAAGAAAAAGAGAGAAAGAGCCTGAGCCCAAGAAGAAGTGTTCAAGCATCTGAAGCACTGAAGCATTCAAGCTCCTTCTCCTCTCTTCTCTCTCTCTCTGTATGCATCTTGTAATCTGGGGGAGAGAGTCTTTTGCTGAGAGTTCTTTTAGTTGGTTTTATTTGTTCCAACTCTCAGCTTTGTTCTTTCTTTTCTAAGAAAGACTTCTGTCCAGCTGTAGGACTGTATACAGTGTAGAACCTAGCTAGGGGTTTGTGTCTAGCAGAACCGCACTGGGTTTGTACCAGGAGGTTGGCTTCTTTACCTGTAAGAGAAGTGGGCTGCCTTCTTGCCCGGGAAAGAGAAGAAGACCAGCTGGGGTGCTGGGTGTTGTAGTGTCCTTAAGGGGGACTGTACCCTTGGTTAGTGAAATCCCAAGAGGTTGCTTGGGGACTGGACGTAGGACTTCCATGTGGGAAGGGCCGAACCAGGATAAATTCCTTGTGTCTTTTGTGTGATTGTTTATTTGCTTCTGCACTACTCTCTTTATCATACTAAACTAACCAAACCTTCAAGTGTTGATTTCTGTGTTTAAGTTTCTATTTCAGATTTCAGAAAAACCTATTCACCCCCCCTCTAGGTTAGCTTGCTGCCGTACCAAAAGGGCCAACAAGGACTATGTGTCATGGCAACTTAAGTGATAAAATATGAATAAAGTGTAGAGTGACATGTGAATGTGGCACGTAGTGAGTGCAAGTGATGTGATATGTGATATGTGAAAGTGCAAGAATAAACGATGTGAAGAATGTGTGAAATGATGTGTAAGGGAGAGTAAATGTTAATGAGAGCATGATTGCATGTTAAAACCAAGGTAATAAGGCATATATCCATATCATTCATATGTTAATATGTTAGATGTAATATTACGTTTAGTATCATGTTATATAGTTTAATAACATCCATGTAATAGTGTAGGTGAATATGCGTATGTGAACACGTGAACTGTGCAATATAAAAGATGAGCATGTGAAATTGTTAAATGAATAAGATAGCATGTGAACAAATGTAAAACCATGTAATTGTGTTTAATTCATGTCAAAACAGCAAGCAAAGTGTGATTATGATTGTGATAAATACATGAAAGAATGTCTAAATTCCATGATAGACATGCTATTCACTTAGTACATAGTTCCATGCTTAAATTGTATATAGTTGCTAGCCAACTTGAATATGTTTTAAACCTTCAATTCATGTTTAATAAAAATGTGATATCATGTGTAATTGTAATTTATTTATATTAAAACAACAAATGAAATGTGTAATTGAATATGAAAAGTACATGTGAAATATGAATAGATATCATGCTAGGTTGCTCTTTACTCTGTGCTTAACTCCATACTTTAGTTAGTAGAGTTGTACCATAATACGAATAATGTTTGGACTGTTAAATCATGTTACATGTTCGGTGTAGAAAGCGTGTATTGGTGTATGTTTATCATCCATAATTTAATATGAGCATGTGTTAGTTAAGAACGTGTTTGGATGATTTATGTGTAGTTAATTAAATAAAACATGTGCCATGTGATTTGTTATGGTAAATGATAGCATATGTTTCTTTATTGTTTGGTAGCTTAACATGTGTGTGATATGTGTAAGGTTGAATCTTTAGATTGCTTGCTGAGTCTTTTAGACTCCTACTTGCTTCGGCGTACATGTGTGACATGTGTTCCCGTGCCTGAGGAGGGTGTAGTGAAGATTGACGCCGAAAAAGAGGAGTAGTTGCTTGTGGAGACTTTTTAGTAGTTGCAATATTTCATAGTATGAATAATGTCATTCGTATGGACAATATAATAGACAATGTAGTTCTTTAGAAATTGTAATAATGTGGACATTGCGATATCTTTCTCTTGCTATATAGACTGTGGAATGTGTGATGATGATGGAATGAAGTTAAGTTATTTCTTTATTCCCATTGTACTCAATTGTATTCATGTATATATCAACCTATCGTTTAGTGTTGGGTTATTATCCCACTGTGACGACACTCTTTGTACCGATGTAGATTGGTATAATCGTACTGGTATGAAGAGGGTACCAACTAGCACGGTTGTTGGGCCAGTTTGTTGGTTGGGTTGTCACAGGTCAACCTAGATCATCCTATACTTATAAACAACCCAGGCTCTGATACCACAAAATTGTCACACCCCAATGCGAAATATTGGAACATGAGGCAGTTGCAAGTAAGCGGGTACAGAGCGAGTACTAGACATCAAACCATTGGACAAGATTAAATACTAAAGCAATTGCATCTCATTAATAATTTCCAATGTCTAGTTACAACCACTAATATCAGAGCCATTCTATAGGGCCCAATTACATTGAATAAAAGCAAAAGACTAAACTCAAATTCTAACAACTACTAGGATGCTGGGGTACGCTTGACTTCACTCTTGGTCGTTCCCATCCTCTTGAGTGTAAGTCTCTTCCTCGGTCTCACCTGAGAACACACAACCAAAAATGCAGGGTGAGCGATAACGCCCAGTAGAACTTAAATCTCAGGGTCAAGTAGGCTTTAAATGATTAATATATTAAAAAGGCAGAGTAACTAATGATAGAGTAAGAGAGTCAAGTAGTGTAAAAGATAGCACGATGGCATGTAACAAGTTTCCAAATAGCACAAGCGTCAGGTATAGCACAAATAGCAGGATGGCCATAGCACAAATAGCACAAAGTATAGCAATAGCACAACGTGTATAATATAGCACTTTGTTGTCAATAGACAACGTGAGAATATAGCACTTTTGATTGTCATTTAGATAGTCGAGATAGATAGCACTCGAGTGTAATGCCAAACACTCTAGTCATTTAACTCCCAGGCAAATTGCAATTTTGGGCGCACATCCCAAGACCTGACCGGGCCCTTTATATATTGCCAGGCATTGATTATATTTTTTATCTTTAGACAATCAGTCAATGGCCAATAGAGAGTACCAAGAAATATATTAGAGTACTAGATGAATAGACGAGATAGTAGAAAGAGTGTGAATAGATGAGAGAGTCGAGTATAGATGAGAACTACGGGTCATTGCACATAAAACATCAAGTAACGGGCGTTGGTAACAATTACACAACACGTGCACTTAGTGTTGGTAGTCAGGTGGAATTCACTACCCTTCCACTGGCCATGTTTGCACAAGTCCAGAGGTCTGGCATGATTCAAGATAAGAGTGAACTTCTAATAGCTGTTTGGATCATATTGATCCCTAAAGGGTATCATAAGTCTTAGGGTACAACTAGCTTGTCGACCATGTGGGAATCCATGGATAGAGGAGACTTATGGAGGCCTTGAACAAGGATTCACTAATCCGACAGAAGGAGTATTCGACGGAGAGTTCGTCCAAGTCAAGAGAAAGTGTGTACATAGAAACAAGTGCTCGACGTTCTAGAGGAATTCTAGAACAGTGGAGCGTTGGCAACAGTATTCCCAAACATCGCACGAAAATGAAGACAAGTACATTTAAAATATGACAATTTAAATATATAATTTAAATAAATTACCAGATGTATTATGAGATATTTTCATGTCAAGTTAAGCAATAATGGATGGTTCGAGTATGTGCATGTGTAAAAAGAATCATAGATAGAAAAAGGTTATGTGTATGTCTTTTAAATCACTCAATATACATTCAATTTATAACAGGTATATTTACTACGTGTATGACTGTTAATAATGGGTGTAAACACTGTAGAAAGAGAGAGCATCACAAATCATGGGCTTTCATGCAAAAACCCCAGGTCGCGACTGTAATCATGGGGAATGTGCACTCCCAAAACACGCAAACATGGATTAACTATAGAAGCATGAAAAAAAATGGATGTGATCGCCACCTAGATAGTTGCCTACTAATGAGAATGAGAAGGGGCTAACTAAACTAAGAAAAGGAAAGAGGACAGAATGACTTATTGAGATCGTGACGGGGGACCCCATCGCGATGGGCTTGATGTCGCGACGCCCATGTAGGGCGCGTCTCTATGTCGCATCGCCCTCGTCCGTCGCATCCTCTGCAATGTGGGAGAAATGTGAGGGGGCCTTCTTCCTGCTCTCCATCCGGCCAGAGAACAAGAGCTGCTCGTAGAATGTTGCCTGAATACCAGCCAAAACAAGAGAAACAAACAAACAAACCCTGTTAGAACAAATTAAGTGTAGAAACTATTCACGAATGAAATGGAAGAAAAGAGCATGGTGAGAACTGACCCGGGGGGTGGTTTTTAACCCCTTGGGTGATGGAAAACGTGGGTGGAAAAAGAAATGCAGCCTATCTAGAAAATAAAATAACATGCATGGGAAAAGGAAATGAGGGAAGAGGGAAGAAAGATCCCCATATGGGGCGACTCCCTGGTGCTATATGACGTCCTTAGTTGATGTAGATGCTCCAAGAGTCGCCTCCTCCACCTCCAAGCCTCACAGATGAAGAAAGAGACATGGCTTGGTGAAGAGAGAAGGTGGAAATGAGAGGGAAAGAGAGGGTTGCGGGCAAAGTCCAGCTCAATGAAAATTTTGGCAGCCCTTCGGGATGAAAATCGGGTTCTCCTCTTCCTGAAGGAGAGGCCTTACTTTTATAGGGAAATGAGAGAGAATAATCCAATTTTTCTGATAAATCCTCCAAATAAAATAAATACCATTAAATCTCATGGGTGAGAGTCCAAAGGAGCCTCCAAAGAGTCCCACAATCCCAAGATGCACTTAGGAGGTTGGGGGATTACTTGAGGATTAAGATAAAGCCATGGGAGGATAAATAGTAGGTGGTTGCGGAGGCCAGCGTATGCGGCTGTTGTCGCGACGGGTCGTAGGGGCGCGACAGGGACTAATGCGATGACCAGAAGGGGCGCGACAGCAAAGCCACGTGCATGGGTATGCATGGGATTTCGCGACAGCCATAGGGGCACAACAAGGATTAACGCGGCGCCACGACCCATCGCGTCAAGGAAAATTGATTATTTTTTTAATTATTGGCCAATCAAATGGGAGAACATTGGTCATTTAAGGATCAAGGACTCTTTTTAAGTGATAATGGATGGGATATCATGAAAATTGGGCTATTAATGGGCCCAAAGCAAGGCTAATGATGGGCTAAAGGTGATTGACCAACTCGGGGCTCACTAAGATAAGAGGAAATGTGGTTCGACTTGTAGGCCGGAATCGGGTGTCTATAGATTTGACTTTCCTTGGCTTCCACTTTGCATATGGACCAGAATTGATCGGCTTTTCTTCAACGCTGAATGGGCAATCTCCTGTCCTGCTGTACATGTTCAGCACCTTGACAGAGCTTGTAGAGACCACTGCCCCCTTCTGATCTCCAGTACCACCAAAGAAAGGAAAGGGCCATCTCGGTTCACCTTCCAGCATATGTGGTGTTCTCATGAGACCTTTATGGAGGACTCAGCTGCAGCGTGGAGGATGGCGCCGGCTTCCACATATCCCATGCTCAACATAGCCTACAAGCTCAAACACATGAAGAAGTTCTACCGAACATGGAATAAGGAAATATTTGGCCATGTATCCCTCAATGTTCAGCAAGTTGAAGCCTCCTATGCCACTGCTCAAAAGAACCTTGATGAGGATCCATCCCAGGATAATCACGCCACCTTTTTGCTGGCTAAGGACAAATTAGATCATGTTCTATCTCAGGAAGAAAAACTTTGGCGGCAAAAATCCAGAATTAAATGGTTGAAGGAAGGGGATAAAAACACTAAATTTTTCCATGCTTATGCTCTCACACAAAGGAGACAATCACTGATCTCCAAATTACATAAAGAAGATGGTACCCCTGTGGAGGAAGAGGATAGAATTTCTGCCATGTTCGTGGAGCATTTCTCCGAAGCATTTACATTAGCCCCCCACCATGTCAGTGCAGAAATCATAGAACACATACCGCCACTGTTGAAGGATGAGGATAACATCAAGCTTTGTTCAGTGCCTACTCTGGAGGAAATTAAATAGGTGGTCTTTAGCATGGACCCCGACAGTGCACCAGGTCCTGACGGTTTCTTTGGACATTTCTTTCATGCCTGCTGGGATTTCATCGAAGCTGACATCATCAACACAGCCCAAGCTTTTTTCTGCGGTCATAATCTTCCCATTGCCCTCACCTCATCGCTGATTACACTTATTCCCAAGATTGACACCCTGAAGAAATACTCAGATTACAGACCAATAAGCCTATCAAATTTTCTGTATAAGATCATCTCTGTCATCCTTGATATCTAAAGAGCAGGGAGCCTTTACAAATGGGAGAAGCATAGCTAAAAATATCCTTCTTACAAAGGAGCTACTATAGACCCTTGGTAGACAATGTAGAGGGGGTAATATGATTATCAAACTTGACATGGCAAAGGCCTATGACAGAATGGAATGGGACTTCCTTCATGCAGTCCTAAAAAAGTTCGGGTTCTCCATCCAAGCAATCTCCATCATCGAACCACTCGTATCCAATTGTTGGTTCTCTGTCCTCCTTAATGGAAAGACCCATGGTTTTTTTAAATCATCTAGAGGGCTGATGTAGCAACCCGGAAAAAATTTAATACTTAAAAAAAACCAAAAATAATAATTTATTTAAAACGAAATAATAGAAACATACGTATCACTATCATATGTGCAAGAATACATCAAAATATTTCTTAAAAAATGATAAATCAACCCCAAATATTATTTCTACATGTTCCACAAAGAAATTCATGCAACGGAAAATCCGACTGGCCAAGTGTACGTTGCAATGTGACAAATTATCCAAATTAGGAAACTAACTTGGAAAACCGTTAACATGGAAAGATAACACGCCCATAAATTAAATGAACATGTCGGAGAGACTTCAAACATCATGTGATGATTAACCATTATCGGGTTTGGACCAATGAACCTCTCATAGCCCATGAATAAATTCAAATAAGAAAATACAATAAAATTCATAACTCTATTATTCCCTAATTAAAAAGGGAAAACCTATAAGATAAATTCCAATAAATAATGGGCTTAGTTAAATGCACCCATTAGAAATTAGTGGGCCAAAATATGGATTTTAAAAAGAAGAATAATGGGAAAATACCCTAAATTCGCAACTTAAATATTACTTAAATAGAAAAGAGGTATTTAATGCATTAAATAAACAATTTTGGTTGGAATTGGATTCCTAAACCTACCCTAGTTGCTTGGCTACAAATTTAGCTCCCTTCCCAACCCAAATAGAAGTTCTAATGCTTAGAAAGTGAAGAGGAAATAGAAAATTTGAAATTAAATAGGAGTTAGAGTTCTATTAGGAAATAGAAAGCAAAGAAGCATAAATACTCTCCTAATCCCCCAAGGCTGGCCCCAGCTAGTTGCTGGGACTTGCTGGAGGTGGAGAAGAAGCCAAGGAGAGGAGGAATTCATGGGGAGAAGGCTTCAACAAGCTTTATCCCGAGTTCTTCAAGTTCTAGCCCTAGAAGAGTAAAATGACTAAAGGTAGGCATTCTCATGAGAAAAACCTAATTAATTTTGTCTGTAGATTGTTCCTTGGACCAGGAACAAAACCCTCAAGTTTCATATTTTTCCATCAAGCTAATATTTTTTGGTTGATTTTTGAAGTTCTATAAACACCATAAACCCGACCCTTCTTTTTTATTCTTAATCTCCATGTATACTCAACCTCGTGTTCTCAAATTTTAACTGGAGTTACTGATGGATGTTAGGCATCTTTTGCCCCTAAAAGCCCTAATTTTCATCCATCCTATGTCACGAATCAAATGTTGCATGATCTTGACGATGTACTGTCGCGATTTAACCTTGATTTGTGTTATAATTTCATACCTCTTTGCGGAGTCATTTTTAGATCAAGTGTTCAACATAGAACTTGTTACCCTATGCGTCTATTGTCATTGGACACTGATTTTGCTAATTTTACTTTACTGTACAAAGAGTTTTAGCCCAAACATGATCACTATGTCAGATTCACATAGTCAGTCACAATACGTCTTATTACATAGTCAAACGATCTTTGTCTCTCGATTATTTGCTATTGTACAAAGTATTAGTTGTAATCTAACTAATAAATGTGGTTTCACATGATTTGGATCACCCTAGCATTTGTTTTGATTTTTCAAACCCACAGGTGTCAAACCCAATCCAAGTCGGAGTTGGAAATAGGTAGAAAAAGCAACCCAAACGTCATTTTCAGGTAGCAACAGGTCAACACGTCGCTACCATAAAGCGACAACATCATGGTCGCAACCCATACCAAAAATCAGACAGTTTTGTGATCTTCTTCAGGAGGCGACAAGAAGATGGTCGCCTTCACTTTCAGAAGGCGACAGACAATGTGTCGGGTTCTGCCTATGTCCACTTAATCGGCCATAACTTTTTATATAGACCTCGGATTGATGAGCCATTTTCTTTGCTGTTTCTTCATTCAAAGGGATTCAATTTGGTATATTCATGAGTGAGATTTGAATGAAAATTCAATGCGTTATGACCTTAGGAAGTGAAGGGATGGAACTGTAATTGCCTTCTAAAAGGCATACATCTTGGTTTTCGTCATTTTGTGTCATTCCTTGCATGTGTGAGTTTGATCTATTCTTGGAAGGTTCTAGAAAGTCTTTTCATACATTTAACAACCCATATGAAAGTTAAAATATGTTCACATGATTTTTAATTGATCTTAAGTTCATGATCATGCTCTCTACCTACCGATGATTCACTTTCTTGCCTTGTTAACGAACTTGCTAAAAACGCATAATTACTTGCAAAATTGGTCATGCATGTTTTAGTACTCATGATACTTGCCATATATATAGTTTCCAAAAATAAAGTTTCCTAAAACGGAGTTTTTATAACTAGAGTTTCCATAATCGGATTCACATACGCACTTGAGCGATTCTCACACGCGGCATGCACATACACTCTAGCACGATAGAAAAGCCCCTTCTTGGCTTGTGGTGAACTCTCCGTCGGATATTTCTTCTTCGGACTAGTGATCCCTTGACCAAGGCCTCCGTAAGTCTCCTCTGTCCATGGATTCCCGCATGGTCGACGAGCTGGTTGTACCCTAACACCTTTGATACCCTTGAGGGATCGAAAAGATTCAAACAGCCTTAGTTGCTCTTGCTCTTATCTTGAATCACGCCAGACCTCTAGACCTATGCTTAACGAGGCCAGCGGAAGGGTTGTGTATTCCACCTGACTGCCAACGCCGTACACGTGTGTTGTGCAACTGTTACTATCGCTCATTACTCGACGTTTCTTATGAAATGACCATAAGATCTCATCTATACTCTACTCGCTCGTCTATTCACGTTCACTCTACTATCTCGTCTCTCTCGTCTATTCATCTAGTACTCTCTTGGTACTCTTTGAGCTGTGTGGCTCCTACTGTTTTGTACTGTTCATGACTGTCTAGCACTATAATATGGGTCTTGTGACTCTACTATATCCAATGCATACTGTGCAGGGCACAGAGAGTGTCCGAGGGGCTCCAATCTAGTCTTGGGGGCAGAGAGCCACCCCAAAATACCTGCAAGGGCTATTGACGGTGTTCTGCATTGCATCGGTTCTGACTATACTGTATTGGCTAGACATCTGACTACTATCCTTTTAGTCTGAGGAGTTCAGACGTACTGTGATATTACTATGCTATCACAAACTGTTATACTATTAGTCTGAAGAGTTCAGACATACTGTGCGATTACTGTTCTATCGCAGACTGTTACTGAACAGCTACTGCCCTAGAAGTGACTATTGCCGTATTTTACTAGTGGACCGTTGTGCAACCATACACGCTATCTCGTTACATGCTATCTTGTCATACGCTCTACTTGCTCTACTTGATACTTGCTATCTTGAGTTATTGCGTACTATCATGACTTAATCACATTCAAAGTGCTCTACTCTCTCGTTATCTAATGACAATAAAAGTGCTATACTCTCTCGGCTATCTATGGATAACCAAAGTGCCATTACTATTTCGATTGACAAAAGTTAATCAAAAGTGCTATACTATCTAGATTGATGAAAATCAATCAAAGTGCAATTTACTCCTTACATGACTAACTACTATCTCTCCTTGCTATACCTATCGCTTGCTATTGCTTGCCATTGTCGCTACATGTTGTTGCGTTGTTATCGTTTCTATCGTGACTTGACTTTAATCATCATGCTATATTTGATTCATCTGCTATCTGAACCATGTTACTTGTGCTATTACTTTCTCTACTTTACATGACTCGCTATATCATTAGTTACTCTGCCATTTAATGCATTAATTATTTAAAGCCTGCTTTATCCTGAGATTTAAGTCCTACTGGGCGTTATCGCTCACCCTTCGTTATTTGTTATTGTGTCTCAGGTAAGTCGGACAATGACGTTACACACACCATGGGACAGGACCCAAGTGATGAGTGCCCTGGAGTCAAGTCATGAAGTTGCCCTAGTACAATGGAGTCTAGTAGTTATTGCTTTAGATTTCTTTTCAATGTAATGATGCCATTGAGCCCTATGTATTGGCTTCGAATTAGTGGTTGTAATGGTCTTAGTGATTTTATAATGAAATCAAGAGTTTATATCAATTATTGTTCCTTAGTTGCTCTGATGTTTATGAAAGTATGTGCAATTGTCGTTACCATACTCGTTGTTCACGTTCTCCATCGATTTATTCCGCTGCTAAATTGGAGGGGCGTGACAGCTGAGGCAAGGGGACCCAGTGGCCCCTGCTCTTTTCATCCTCGCTGAAGAAGCACTTAGCAGGGGGCTCACTAATTTGTTTCAGCATAGCAGTGGCACATGGTATCAATCAAATACCTGATGTCCAGCGGTATCACATCTTCTTTTTGCAGATGACACACTTATCTTTACAAATGCTTCTATGAGACATTTGAGGAGACTAATGTCATTCCTAAACAATTATGAAGAGTCTTCTGGTCAGCTCATCAACAAGCATAAAAGTTCATATTATGTCCCCAATAATGCCACAGACAACCTCATTCAGAAAATTAGCAAAACGACGGGTTTTGTCAGAACCAAATTACCTATCAAATATCTAAGGATCTCCATACACACAGGCCGTCAGAAAACAGCACATTTTGCCAATATAATTTCCAAGACCGTGAGCAAGTTGCAAAGGTGGAAAATCAAGTTTCTATCCACAGGAGGAAGACTCATTCTTATACAACATATTCTATCTGCCCTCCCTATATACACCATGAATGCTTTGGCAATCTCAGTCACCGTGGTGAGGGCTTTTCATAGAATCATTCCAAACTTCTTTTGGGTTCCTACGAAGGCTCCCCGAAAGGGCACTGGAAGAGATGGAAAGAAATTGCACAACCGAAGGAAAGTGGAGGACTCGGAGTTCTAAATCTGCACCACATGCAGATAGCTTTTAGAACCAAAATGTTATGGAGGGCACTATCCACCAATTCCATATGGGCCAAATTCTTTAGAGGAAAACATCTATTCAAATGTCATCACTCTGAAGCTCAGTTCCCCCTTATGCTAGCAGCGGATAGAAGACTATGGAAGTAAGTAGCACAACTTATTCAAGGCAATCACAGGGTCATTCCCATGGACACCAATTCAGCTGGCTATTTTTGGTTCGATGCTTGGACTGGAGACACTCCCCTAAAAGAATACTTATCTGAAGATATATGGAGGGACATGTCGAGCAAATTGTGTACCATCCAGCAGGCATTCAGCACCTTGGGAAGCACTCACCTGCAGGCTGCGATTAGGCACTGCCCCGCATACCTTTTGGACCAGTTCTTGACCAACAACGACAATAAGGACACATGGATTTGGTTCTCAACCTCGGACGGTAAATTCTCCACGAAATCTGTCTGGATTCTTCTTCAACCTGAAACCTCCCAGAACTGGAAGGCCTTGTGGTCTCTCTACATCCCTCTCAAATGGTCAATCCTACTGTGGCAAATGGTGCAAAACTTACTACCTATGGATGTGACAGTACAAGGAAAGGTGTGCCTTTATGCTCCAAGTGTTCTTGCTGTTTTAATCATCAACAAGAAAGTCTGCAACATTTGTTCTTCAACAGCAACATAGCTATCCAAGTGTGGGCAGACTTGTCCTCTCTTTTACAGTTCAACAACACTGAAATAACCAATGTGGCGGATGGTGTAAACTCCTTCCCACTGCACCCAGAAAACACGACAAGTGCTGGGCGCCTAAAGCGCTGCACCTTTATCGCAGTATTGTGGGAGATTTGGTGCAGTCGGAACAGGGCGAGGTTTCAAGGACAGGAAATGCTCGCTAAACACATTGTCAACCGAAGCATGTTATCTGTCTGGGGCATATGCACATCTGCAAATTTCCAGAAAATCCCAGCGCCTTGGCTTGATGCCCTTCGTCAGTCCAGTAGGGGAGATGCAAATCTGAATGTCAGGATACCAAAAGTTATTAGATGGCTCACTCCCCCCCAAGGGAGACTAAAGCTGAACGTCGACAGTGCTTTCAATATGGTGACGGGTGAAGCTGGAGGAGGAGGAATACTCAGGGATCACAAAGGCAATATGTGCTGCGCCTTTGCTAACCCCTACCATGGTTTGAAATCCAGCCTAGCTGCAGAGGCTCTTGCATTCAGGGATGGAATTTTAATGTGCTGCAACAAAGGCGTCAATGAGGTATTGGTGGAAACCGACTCCCTCAACTTCCTGAACATTGTCACTAGCCAGCTCACTCGCCCGTGGGATCTTGCATTTATTTTGCGTGAAGTAGCTATTATAGTCAAGAGGGTGAAGACTGAAATCACTCACATACCACGGGACAGCAATAGGGTGGCAGACTGCTTAGCTGAGTATGCATATTCTTGTGTTCACCTCACCACCTGGGAATCTTGGGCCGATCTCCCCCACATTGTAAAGGACTCTTACCATCCTGATAAGGTAGGAGCCCATCCATGAGGCCCAGTTCATTTTGTACTCCTTCCCCAAATCTTTCTCTTCTCTTATATAATGAAAAATACTCTTAGCCGCTTGGTGAAGGTAGTGGCACCCCCACACACGTGAGGGCACTCCTACCATCTCCAGCTATATTGAGAAAAAAAAAGTGAAGGCGGAGCGGAGATGACGCGGAGTGGACTAAAAAGTGGGAGCCAAGGTAAAGAGACACCAATCTAACCAACAAGCAAATGGAATCTTCATGAAAGCCCCAAGTTAGCTGCTCGAGCAGAATGCAAGGAAGTCACAAGTCTGGACGAGAAGGTAGAAAGAAAAGGACGATCAACCCCTCGATTGAGTGGTACCCTAGACGATTGGCCTGCATTATTCATTTTGAAGGGACATGTGCATGCCAGGTAGGTAACTCATGACCCTGTCCTGGGAGCAGTTCGCAACCAAAATGGATTGAAAGGAATAAGGATGAAATTGTATAGAGAATCCAGACAAGGAAATCTTTGACAAACTGACGGGAACAACTCACTCGGAGTCAGACCTTCCAATTTAGAGTGGAATAGGATTTCTTGTTTCGGAAAATGAAGAATGGTTGGGCACTCAACAAGGGCTCACCATTAGCCAGGGATGAGAAGTGAAAGCTTAGAATCCTACATGATGCATGCTGGGCTAAAGGAAAAGAAATTATTTAAAACAAATGCAAAGAAATGAGAAAAAATAGAAATATATTAAGGATAATATTGCTAAACCAAACAATAATGGGTCGAGAGTCTTCCTGCAACTGCTATGCAAGATAGAGTCTGTCGTTCCCAAACTCACCTGACTTAACGGTTTATCCAACGATTAACAATGTGCACATAGATCATCACTGTTTTTGGTAAAGGGGAACTCAAATCCTAGAACACATTGAGAACTAGCCGGTCCTTGAAATGATATAGTAAGTAAAATACCATATAGTAATGCAAGGGAATAGGGATAGAAATACTTACCTGACTTACCTGTGACGTTCCATTTTTTTGTGATTTTTTGATTTTTTTGGTTTTGATTTTTCTGACGAATAATCAAAGCGAACAAACATGACAACGATAAAATATATACATTCACAAAAATGAAAAAATCATAAACAATATTGTATAATCATACAAAGACACAATAAACCGAAACACGACTCACCTGGGGGTCGCAACAAGGTTGCGGCGCCCATGGTGGTCTTAACCTTAACGCGACGCATCGCAGCGTCGCGACACCAGCCGTAGGATAAAGACGGAAAAATCCGATCTTATCCTCTCCTAAACCTATCTAAACTCCACCTAGGACTCTTAAACCTACCCTACTATGACTCTATCACCTAGATACGAGATTGGGATGGACTAACCCCCGTAGAGGTCTATAAATAGGGCTGAAGACGGCCCCAAAACACAGCTCTCTCTCTCTCTTCCTCTCTCTCAATTTTCTCACTCCTCAGCCATGGAGAGGTCTTTCTCTACCTTCCAGGATGATATCAAGCCCTATGCAGGCCCCAAGGCGGCCCGAGTATCACACGCCGAGCTACAGCGCCTCTCCTCCGTGTGCGGGCACATTTGCACAAGGTCGGAACATCAAGTAAGTGCACTTTCTCTCTCTTCTAGTTCTTCTCTCTCTTTTTCCTCTCTTCCTGCTACTACCAACCTTCTTTTCTTTTCTTTTCTGCTATTCTAGATCCTCCCGGGCCATAGGAGATTCTCTAAAGTCCCATGGTTGGCGCCCATGATTGAGATGCTCCCTATAGCTTTCACCCGGCATCTGCACGAATGGGGGCTCTCAACAGTGCTGGTTCTGACGAAACAGTATCACAAAATCGTGCATGTGTGGGACAGCCTCACTGCAGTGGCGGAGTTGTGGCACCTGTAGACACACACGTTCATCTTCCCCAGGTTTGAGGCGACTATACTACTGGAGGAATTAGAGTTGATGTTGGGTCTCCCGAAGTACAAGAGAGGCGAGGAGCACGCCCTCTCCTATACTGTGGCTCCAATTGATGCATGGAGCATCCTCAGCGAGATCACCACCAAGAAAATGGATTTGCACAGCATGACTAGCCAGAACCATGTCCATCTCCTCCCCATCTCCCAGTGGGTTGTCTCCCAGTGCAAGCGCAAGACTGGGAATTATCTTGCTATAGCCATGGCCGCTGCCATTTGCATCTGCGGCGTCATCCTTTTCCCAGAAGAAGACAGTGCCATTTCATTCTCCAACCTAAGCATAATCGACTCCGTATCCGAAGGTATGAGCATTGCACAGGCTGTCCTTGATTATCTCTATGCTGGTCTCTCTTCTGCAGCCACTGGAGGCCCTTTCTATAGGTCTGTCATCACCCTCGAGCTCTGGATGGGGATGCACATTCAATTCCGGGCGATGGACAATCTCTCCACTGAGTGAAAGAGCATGCTACATCACCCATTAGCTTTCGTGGGTGCACCCCTCTATATGACACCGCAGACATGGTGCAAGATGGCACAAGTGAAAGGACTGAAGGGATGGTGTGATTACTTCAAGGCAATGACGGTAGCAAAGTTTGACATGCTCCCACGCTTCCTCCATAATAGGATGATCCGCCTACCACAGTGCACAGGACTAGCTCTATGGCTCATAGGCAACGAGGCATTGGCCCTATACAACCCGGATCGCTGCCACCTTCAGTGCGGAGCTGCACGCACGGTGGTTCCTCTGCTCTCGCACTACCCGCCCATTCAGGAACAGAAGAGGGGTGATGACCAAGATGAGAGAGATGTGAGAAGCACCATCGTCCACTGGGAGGGATGCTGTAACGACCCAGAATCCGCATTACCAGTAACAACCAGTAACCCGAATTCTGACCCGCTAACCTACGAGACAAGCTCGGAAGGGTAGGAAGTGAAAGTCCGAGGAGACTATATGTAAGAAGATACACACCATGCAAAGTAGTAAAATTCCACTATATGAACATATCATATACAACCTCAGAGTCTGAGCAAAGTACAGAGTACAGAAGTACAACAAAAAGGTACTACTCACTGCAGCTAGGGAGCACCAACACCGGAGTGGCTAGACTCGCCTGGAACGGGAGTCGACGAAGACCCACCTGAAAGGGAAGGGAGTGAGTCTCAAGAAAAGAGACCCAGTAGGGAAAAGTAACCCCACCGGCAACTAAACTAAAGTGCGGAAAGTAAAAACTGAAAGTAAGTACACGTCGCACCACAACACAAAACTGTAAACCACGCGGCTCAGTAACACACACTCACACACACAGCAAGTAGGACTCAGCTAGGGTCTGTGGCTCGGCGTCCCGTCACCACAGAGGCTCTCAACCCCAGCCACGTGTGCACACTACAGACGCTCTCTCTCGCGTCTGGTCCACGACCGGTTTTTCCCCTACGCTTGACCCTAGCGGTAGAGAAGGGGCTCCACGGAGACCGGCTCAAAACCACCAAAAGGAGTACGCACAGGACAGAGTCGCACTCGGCGTCCTGGCTCACTAGCGGAGGACAACCACACGCTAGTCGTCTAGACGGAGTCGCACCCACGCCTAGGTAACACAACAGAAACGGGTACACGGTAACGCAACGCGCGTACAACAGACGGAACACACTCAACGTCTGAAACCCCGTACAGTAAGTAAACCACATGCCACAAACAACTACTCAAAGCACAGGCGGAGTCACACTCTAAGCCTGGCCCACATGTGCTATTAGGGCGGACATCACATGTCAATCGCCTCTAAACACACAACTCAAGTCTGCTGGGACACAGGATATAAACGGCCTGATCGATTGCCGCCAATATGAGGTAAACGGCACTCCCCATGTCGTTTATCCTAATTAAACGGCAATCGACCTTGTCATTTAAATCACCCCTGAAGATCTCAACGTCAACAGATGTGGACGTTGATGTCTTCAGTCCCCCATACCCAGAACTGAACCGAATCAGTCCCAATGGGCAGAACCACTCAACCAGACTCCGACTGATGGAGGGAAACACTTCCTCTCATCAATCTACACTACCAGAACATCTAAACTAAACAGTCTAACACTTAGATTGTCTATATTATCCAAATCCCGGAATGATACAACCCAAACCCTAAACCATAAATTGCATTCCAATTCACTTAATTGGGCATGCTAGTTTGCTGGGGAGGGTTATAGGGGTTAAGTCCCTACCTCAGAACGCCTTAAGAATCCCCAAACAGCCACTAATCGCGCCGGATTCCCCCAAAGACTCCGCGCGAATCGCACCAAAACCACGCAATTCCCGCCCGATCTAGCAACGCCACACGATCCAGGGCCTTCCCACGAGCTCAAATCACCCAACAGAAGCTGTGGAAAACCAAGAAAAGCAAAGGTGGAAGAAGGGAGAGGAAAGGAGAAAGGTAGGTTCTGCTCTCGGGCTGCCCTATTTCAACAGGCCTGACCAGTCAACGTCAACATCACTGGCCGCCTACTGAACCGCCTACAGACTGACGTCCAGATCGCATGTCGTTAAGTTCAAGCTTAGACGTCCACATCGCTGGACGCTGACTCTGACTCAACGGCAATCCTTGGCCGTCAATCCACACAGAACCACTACAGACCCAATAAGGATCCACTAAAGACCCGAGACCTTACAGCTCTCCCCCCTTAAGGAATTTTGCCCTCAAAATTCAAATAACACAAGGAAAGAAGACTCACCAAAGAGGTACGGAAACTGCTCGCGCATTTCGTCCTCCCGCTCCCATGTCGACTCACCACCGGAGTGCCGCTGCCACGCAACACGAACTAAAGGGATAGCCTTGTTCCTCAACCTCTGAACTCGGCGATCCTCAATGTGCAACGGAAACTCTGGTACAGTCAACACTGGAGTCACCTCAGACCACTCTGCACTCTGCAGAACGTGAGACTCGTCAGAAAGGTACCTCCGAAGCATCGACACGTGGAACACGTCGTGCACTGCTGCCAACTCTGACGGAAGCTCAAGTCTGTACGCCAAACCTCCGACACGCTCAATAATGGTAAAAGGCCCAATAAAGCGAGGACTCAACTTTCCACGCTTACCGAACCTCACCACTCCCTTCATAGGAGACACACGAACAAACACCTGGTCTCCTACCTGAAACTCGAGCGGTCGCCTGCGCTGATCTGCATAACTCTTCTGCCGACTCTGAGCTGACTGAAGCCTCTGTCTCACAAGCTGAACTACCTCAACTGACTGCTGAACCAACTCCGGCCCCGTGACAACTCGCTCGCCAACCTCGAACCAGTCAAGAGGAGTGCGACACGGTCGTCCGTACAAAGCCTCATATGGTGCCAAACCGATACTGGAGTGATAACTATTATTATATGCGAACTCGACCAACGGCAAGTGAACTGTCCACGACCCCTGCCACTCCAGGCAACAAGCTCTAAGCATGTCCTCCAAAGTCTGGATAGTCCGCTCTGACTGACCGTCTGACTGAGGGTGGTAGGCGGAACTAAAAGCCAACTCTGTCCCCAAAGCTCTCTGGAAACTGCGCCAGAACCCAGAAGTGAAGCGAGGATCCCTGTCTGACACAATAGAGATCGGCACTCCATGCAAAGGAACAATCCGCTCTACGTACAACGCGGCCAACCTACTCACACCCCAACTAGTCCTGACAGGCAAGAATCTGGCAGTCTTCGTCAATCTGTCCACAAGAACCCAAATGCTGTCAAAACCTCCAGCTGTCCTCGGCAAACCACAAACAAAGTCAGTCGTCACGTGGTCCCACTTCCACATCGGAATCTCTAACGGCTGCACAAGTCCTCCCGGACGCTGATGTTCGGCCTTCACCTGCTGACAGACCAAACACCTAGCAACAAAAGCCGCTATGTCTCTCTTCATCCCAGGCCACCAAAACTGACGTCTCAACCTGTGGTACATCTTGGTCGCCCCTGGATGAATAGAGTACCTGGAACCATGTGCCTCCTGCAAAACAACTCTCCTGATAGACTCCTCAACAGGAACATAGAGTCTATCTCGGAACCTAACAGTCCCGTCCTCACAAAGCTCAACCTCTGAAGAAGCAACACACTGTGCAACTCGGGATCTGCCTGCTGAGCCTCAGCAACCTGTCTCACAACTGCGGGAGCTGCTAACAAACTGCCCAACACACACTGACGACGACTGGATGAAACTCTGAAAGATCCCTCTGTCGCAGACTGCCACAACTGCCACTCTCTAAGCATCAGATGACTCATCTGTGCTTTCCTACTCAAGGCATCTGCAACTACATTCGCCTTTCCAGGCTTATACTCAATGCTGAAATCATAGTCTTTCAGATATTCCATCCATCGACGCTGCCTCATATTCAGATCCCTCTGAGAAAACACATATCTCAAACTCTGGTGGTCGGTACGGACTACAAAACTCACTCCGTACAGGTAAAGACGCCAAATCCGCAAAGCAAACACCACAGCTGCAAGCTCTAGGTCGTGGGTCGGGTAACTCTCCTCGTGGGGCTTAAGCTGGCGAGACGCATAAGCCACCACTCGGCCTTGCTGCATCAAGACCGCACCCAAACCAACACCTGAAGCATCTGTGCAAACCTCAAAACCCTCCTCACCTGAAGGTAAGGCAAGAACTGGCGCCGACGTAAGCAGTCGCTTCAACTCTATGAAGCTCTGCTCACACTGATCCGACCACTCAAACGGAACTCCCTTTCTCGTCAACCGAGTCAAGGGTGCAGCAACTGAGAAAAATCTCGAACAAACCTGCGGTAGTAACCTGCCAAACCCAGAAAACTACGAATCTCAGACACAGATCTGGGACTCTCCCACTGCAAAACTGCCTCAACCTTCGCTGGATCTACTGAAACTCCCTCACCTGAGATCACGTGCCCCAAGAAGTGAACCTGTTGTAGCCAAAACTCACACTTACTAAGTTTGGCATACAACTGGTGCTCTCGCAAGGTCTGCAACACGATCCTCAGGTGCTCGGCGTGCTCCTCCTCCGAAGCGGAGTACACCAGAATGTCGTCAACAAACACAACGACAAACCGGTCCAAGAACTGGTGAAACACCCGGTGCATCAGATCCATGAAGGCTGCTGGAGCATTGGTGAGCCCAAACGGCATCACCAAAAACTCAAAATGTCCATATCTGGTCCGAAAAGCAGTCCTCTCAATGTCCGAATCTCTAATCCGCAACTGATAGTAGCCCGACCTCAAGTCAATCTTCGAGAAGACACGAGCAGACTGAAGCTGATCAAAGAGATCATCAATCCTAGGCAAAGGATACCTATTCTTGATGGTCACTTGATTTAGCTTCCTATAATCGATACACAACCTCAGGCTACCATCCTTCTTCCGGACAAACAAAACAGGTGACCCCCACGGAGAAAAGCTAGGACGAATATAGCCCTTCTCCAACAACTCCTCAAGCTGCCTCTTCAACTCCCTCAACTCTGCTGGTGCCATACGGTACGGTGCCTGCGCAAAAGGTAAAGTGCCAGGAACCAACTCTACAGTAAACTCAATCTCTCTCTCTGGTGGAAGACCAGGCAACTCTTCCGAAAAACATCCGGAAACTCACACACTACAGGAATGTCCCCCACTCCCGAGGCAATCTGGTCAAGAGTCACTGCAGAAACTAGGAAACCCTGACAACCAGAAGCAAGCAACCTCCCTGCCCTCAAAGAAGAAACTAAAAAGTGAGAAGTAAGAGGTACGATACCCTGGAAGTAGAACGCCGCTGCCCCAGGTATCCGCAAGTGCACCCTCTTCTTCTGGCAATCCATCACTGCACCATACTGCTCTAACCAGTCCATACCCAAAATCACATCATAATCATGTAACTGCAAGGCAAAAAGACGGGCTGACAACAACTGATCCTGCAACTGCACAGGTACCTCCTCAAGACAGTAGGACGTAAGGACAAAGTCCCCTGTCGGAAACTCTACTGCCAACTCAACAGACTCTCCCGAACTCAACTCTCCAAGGGAGTCTAAAAAGTCCTCAGACACAAAAGAGTGAGAGGCACCGGAATCAAACAAGACTCTAGCTGCATAACCAAAAATGAAACAGTACCTTCCACCAGGTGAGCTGCCTCCGCGTCTGCACGAGTCAAGTGGGTAACACGACCTCTACCTCTCGACCCACCAGAACCTCCGGTCTGCTGACGCTGCTGCACAGGTGCCTGCTGCTGCTGCTGCTGCACTCGGGGCTGTGACTGGGTCTGCTGCTGCGGCACACGAGGTAGCAAAGGACAATCTCGCGCCATATGACCCATCTGGTCACACCGTAACACTGCCCAGCAAAAGTACGTTGTACCTGCTGCGAAGGCTGACCTGTCGGCTGCTGAACACTCCCAACCGACTGCTGCCTCTGCTCTGCCTGCCTCCTATCACGCCGAAACTTCCTCCGAGATCCTGACTTCGCCGTCGTCCCAGTAGAAGTGGACGCGTAGGAAGTCGCAGTCCTCGGGGTCGTCTGCACACTACCCTGCTGCTGGCGAGGCTGAGAAGGAACTACCTGCGTCTGAACCTCTGCACTCCGAGCACGAGTCCGCAAGGTGTCTGCCTCCAACGCTGCCGCTGTCTGATAGGCCGCATCCAAGTCTGTGACACGAGCAACTATCAGCGCCTGCCTGAGCTCTGGCCTCAAGCCTCTCACAAACTGCTGAGTCCTCAGACCCTCATCTCCCATAATCTGCGGAGCATAACGCCCTAGCTCCACAAATCTGGCCCTGTACTGCACCACAGTAGAGTCCCTCTGCTGCAAGTCCAGAACTGGTACAACCTCTCCGTCCGAACGTAAGTAGGACAGAAGGCTCTCTCAAAAGAAACAACAAACTCCTGCCACGGAATCTGTCTCAGTGGGCGAGACTGGAAAGTAGTCTCCCACTCAGCGGACCACCAAGTCAACGCCTGCGCCTGCAACTGGTAACTGGCTAACAGCACTCGCTCCTTGGAACACACTCCATGGAACGAAAAGTCCGCTCCACTGCATCTAACCATGCTCGCGCTACATCTGGATCAGGCTGGCCCAAAAACTGAGGAGGCTGAAACTGCAAGAACTCTCTCAACACCCTCCCAGTACCACCCTGGGGTACCGGCGCGTCACGGTGCTGAGCAACAAACTGAGCCATCCCCTCAAGAAATTGAGTCATGTCTAATCCCTGAGCTACCTGAGGTGGAGGTGGCGGCGGCGGAACAATACCACTATGTGCGTCCTGTGGCAAAGGCTGCGTCTGCTGAGGTGGCGGAGCATCTCCAACCTCCTGACGAGTCGCCTGCTCGGCTACTCCCTCTCTAGGACGTCGCCTAGGCGCCATAGAACTACACACAGAATAAAATACACACATAAATACACTAACTAACTCCGGGCTACATAACTAGATAAATAGCTAGCCACAACTGCAGCTGTACTCTTTAGACTCTGAGTTAACATGATGGGTATTTCCTTATATATATCTCATCAGACCAGGCTCTGATACCAAACTGTAACGACCCAGAATCCGCATTACCAGTAACAACCAGTAACCCAAATTCTGACCCGCTAACCCACGAGACAAGCTCGGAAGGGTAGGAAGTGAAAGTCCGAGGAGACTATATGTAAGAAGATACACACCATGCAAAGCAGTAAAATTCCACTATATGAACATATCATATACAACCTCAGAGTCTGAGCAAAGTACAGAGTACAGAAGTACAACAAAAAGGTACTACTCACTGCAGCTAGGGAGCACCAACACCGGAGTGGCTAGACTCGCCTGGAACGGGAGTCGACGAAGACCCACCTGAAAGGGAAGGGAGTGAGTCTCAAGAAAAGAGACCCAGTAGGGAAAAGTAACCCCACCGGCAACTAAACTAAAGTGCGGAAAGTAAAAACTGAAAGTAAGTACACGTCGCACCACAACACAAAACTGTAAACCACGCGGCTCAGTAACACACACTCACACACACAGCAAGTAGGACTCAGCTAGGGTCTGTGGCTCGGCGTCCCGTCACCACAGAGGCTCTCAACCCCAGCCACGTGTGCACACTACAGACGCTCTCTCTCGCGTCTGGTTCACGACCGGTTTTTCCCCTACGCTTGACCCTAGCGGTAGAGAAGGGGCTCCACGGAGACCGGCTCAAAACCACCAAAAGGAGTACGCACAGGACAGAGTCGCACTCGGCGTCCTGGCTCACTAGCGGAGGACAACCACACGCTAGTCGTCTAGACGGAGTCGCACCCACGCCTAGATAACACAACAGAAATGGGACACGGTAACGCAACGCGCGTACAACAGACGGAACACACTCAACGTCTGAAACCCCGTACAGTAAGTAAATACCACGTGCTACAAACAACCAGTCAAAAGCACAGGCGGAGTCACACTCTAAACCTGGCTCACATGTGCTATTAGGGCGGACATCACATGTCAATCGCCTCTAAACACACAACTTAAGTCTGCTGGGACACAGGATATAAACGGCCTGATCGATTGTCGCCAATATGAGGTAAACGGCACTCCCCATGTCGTTTATCCTAATTAAACGGCAATCGACCTTGTCGTTTAAATCACCCCTGAAGATCTCAACGTCAACAGATGTGGACGTTGATATCTTCAGTCCCCCATACCCAGAACTGAACCGAATCAGTCCCAATGGGCAGAACCACTCAACCAGACTCCGACTGATGGAGGGAAACACTTCCTCTCATCAATCTACACTACCAGAACATCTATACTAAACAGTCTAACACTTAGATTGTCTAATTTATCCAAATCCCGGCATGATACAACCCAAACCCTAAACCATAAATTGCATTCCAATTCACTTAATTGGGCATGCTAGTTTGCTGGGGAGGGTTATAGGGGTTAAGTCCCTACCTCAGAATGCCTTAAGAATCCCCAAACAGCCAATAATCGCGCCGGATTCCCCCGAAAACTCCACGCGAATCGCACCAAAACCACGCGATTCCCACCCGATCTAGCAACGCCACACGATCCAGGGCCTTCCCACGAGCTCAAATCACCCAATAGAAGCTGTGGAAAACCAAGAAAAGCAAAGGTGGAAGAAGGGAGAGGAAAGGAGAAAGGTAGGTTCTGCTCTCGGGCTGCCCTATTTCAACAGGCCCAACCAGTCAACGTCAACATCACTGGCCGCCTACTGAACCGCCTACCGACTGACGTCCAGATCGCATGTCGTTAAGTTCAAGCTCAGACGTCCACATCGCTGGACGCTGACTCTGACTCAACGGCAATCCTTGGCCGTCAATCCACACAGAACCACTACAGACCCAATAAGGATCCACTAAAGACCCGAGACCTTACAGATGCGCCGCGGGTCTCCTCCAAGTGGAGGTAGTGGAAGATGAGGACGTGACCCGAGAGTACCTCAAGGCATTGAAAATGATTCGTCCGGCTAAACGGGAAGCTTGAGATGAATTAGATTGACGTAGGCATTGTATCAAATGGTTATTAGGGCAGGAAAGTGCATTTGATTGATTGTAGGGAAGATCGGACATTATAATGAATGATTTGAATGAATAAAAATAGACTTTTAATTTGAGCGCACTGTGTTCTGTTGATAACGCGACCCTCTCCTAAGCCGCCTAAAGGTCGCGATGGAGTGGTGGGTCGCGAAATTGTCACGGCCTACCTAGCCACCGTGACAAGAACGCGACACCTCGCGGCGTCAAGACATCAACTGGTGATTCAAAAATGCAGAAACTGCTTTCTCCCTCTTTCATGCGCCCAAAACCCTCTCACCCTCTGGCGTTCCCTCTCCCAACTCTCTCACTTTCTTGCTCCCCCTTTTCTCTCCCTCTTTCAAACTCCCTCAATCTCAAACTCTTACTCACTCCTTGAATCTGATGGAAGGCGGCGGTGATCAAACGGGTTCCCCCAGCGGGAAGGGGAAGAGATCGGTAGCAAGGCAGAGCTCCCGGCGGCGGGAAGCGGTGTCCCCAGCTGAGGAAATAGAGATGGAGGTGGAAATGGAGGTGGAGGAGGCACCCGCCGTCGACTTGGAGGCAGCGGAAAGGGATCGGGAAAACGCAATGCAAAAGGTAGGATCTCAAACCCTAAACCCTTGATTTGAATGTGTGGATGCATGGAGGAGACCTTAGAGGGCCCAATGTAGGGCGTGACGCCCAAGGAAACGGCCGCCAAACAAAGGAAGTTCCAGTTGGATAGCATCTGAGAACGTGACGGTTCGTCCCGTCACGACACTAGGGGTCACGTCGAGTCAACAGACCGCGAACATGTCACGACGGCCAAGGCCGCCGCGACAAGGTCGCGGCACACTAGAGGGGCACGATATGGTCGCGACGCATCAGGGCGCCGCGACAAGGTCGCGGCCCACTAAGCCGCCGCAACCTCAGCCGAGAGTCCAACCAAGAGAGTAATTACACTGATTTTTGGAACTGATTTGTGCTTGCAGGGAGAAATGAGGGCCCGGGTCTCATGAATCCTAGTTTTAGCAGTGTACTTAGCCTTCCCTAGCTTCCAGAGAGAGAGGTTAGATGGCATGGGCTTTGCCGAGGTTCTGAGGATGGACAGGATGAGGGCGGATCACGCACTCACCTAGGCCCTGCGCAGCAGGTGGGACGTGGAGGCGACTGCCTTCATGTTCCCATGGGGTCATATGATGCCCAGCTTGGAGGATGTGAGCCGGATCACAGGTGTGAGGGTATATGGTCGGCCAGTGAGTGGGTTCACCTACCCTTGCTATAGGGATCTATCCCACAGAGTACTAGCCTTGACTGTAGAGCCGAGGTCTTCCCTCATCCCTAGAGTGAGTCTGCAGGAGAGTCTCGGGCTTTATGAGACAAGTAAGAGGGTGGGAGAAACAGTGGATGAGCAGCTACGTAGACTGACGAGAGGCTTCCAGAAGGTCTTAGCAGAGGAGCCAGTGGCTGAGGCAGACCTGGACCTACGTCTCTTCCTCATCTTGCTCTTAGGCAGACTTCTGTTTGCTACGAGGGGCGACGCAGTCCACTGCTAGTTTTTCCCACTCTTGGAGGACTTAGGCCAGGTGGGGGACTACGCATGGGGAGCAGTGTTTCTGGCGCACCAGTTCGACAGCCTGGGCGCCTCCGAGCGACAGACATCCACGAGCGGGTTCTTCCCTTTTCTTCAAGTACTCTTCTTCCCTTTGCTCCTTTACTTTCACTACACTTGTTGTGAATTAAGATCTGACTACCTTCATGCTCATACAGGTCTGGGCCTACCTACACCTCCCTGGCCTGAGGAGGGGGATTTTGGAGCGACCGGGCCTCGTGCCCATAGCTCAACGCTGGGAGCCACGTCGCGACACATATACTTTGAGTGATCAGTTGGCATCCATTCAAGACGCAATCGACACCTACCCTCAGCTAAATGTAAGTGATCTAACCCTTCTCTCTAAGTTTAATGATTTGAATTAATTGCTTGGCGACTAACCAGATATGCTTTGATGTGCAGGTGGTGTGGCAGCCATATCTAGAGGAGGGGGATGAGGGACAATCTTGGTTGGTGCAGGCCCGCCCCTACTTTGGTGGGTCAGTGTTGGTGCCTGCACTCAACCTTGTGCTACCTCTCCACCTATATCTGTCCCAGAGGTCGCTCGGCCTTCGTCAGGGCGTAGTGGAGTTTCCCAGCCGAGGCCAGACCACTAGGCCTGGCCGGAGCTTCCGGGCACTTCACGACACCATCGATTGGCGCGAGCGGGCCAAGGAGCAAATCCAGAATTGGGAGCGCCGAGGCAAGCAAGTCAAGTCCACTGCCACATCAGACGATGAGTACCTTCAGGCTTTTGCCTTAAAGTACGGGGCGAGGGTCTATAAGGGTGCACGACGACAGGTAGATCTCCTAAACCCAGACCTTGTGAATTGCTTCTAATAAAATTGAGCTAAAGGTTTAGAAATGAATTGCAGGTGGATGTGGCTAGCGAGATCGCCTCACTTTGGGACTTGCTCCACTCGGCGGTGCAGGATCTGGAGGTCGCGCAGAGGGAGGCAGAGCAGTTGGTAAGCACCTACTCAGACTTTAGTACTCTACCAATTTCCTTAGCTGATTTGAGAAACTAACGTGTGTTGCATGTGCAGCAGAGGGAGTTAGACAGGGTGAGGAGAGCAGTGGAGGCTGGTGCTTCCTCCTCCAGAGCGACGGAGGGCTCCCAGTCTGATTTGGAGGATTGACTGGCAGCCGCGGTGAGGAGAGCCGAGGAGGCGCGGGCGGAGTTGGCCGAGCGGGTAACTAAGATAGTGATTTGAATTGAAAATTATTTAAATTTGGCACTGACTTGACTTTCCCTGCAGGAGACGGAGCTGAGGACTGCCACTGACCGAGCGACCCAGCTGCAGGGGCAAGTCGATACTGTGACAGGGGAGAGGGAGCAGCTACCCATCCGGGTGGAGGCAGCTGAGTCGCGGGTAGCAGAGGCGACGAGGGAGCTGGCGACGCTGCGGGTGCAGGGGTCGTCGGTAGACCAGGAGGAGCTGGCCTAGCTGCGCGCTGACCTACACGCACAACAGACATTAGCGCGAGGACTTCAGGAGGTGATGACGACCATAGGCCGGTCACGGAGCCGGAGCAGGAGCGGCGGTAGTGGAGCTAGCGGAGCGACGGGCGCCTCCGTTAGGCAGTACTTGGCAGGGTCCTCCAGCCGCCGGAGGAACGAGGATGAGGAGAGGCACCTCGATGGTGAGACGAGAGCCAGGAGTGGTCAGGGTGGTGGTGAGATGCCACCACCACTAGATAGGCATGAGGGATCCGGGGAGAGTGGCGGTGGACAGTGAGGAGTTTGTGAGCCACCTCCGCCTTATCTTTGTACATACTGCTTATCTCTTAGTGGATCTTTTATTTTATGCCAATATTTACAAAAAAAGAATGAATGAATTGCAATTGACACGAGTGTGAGATGAGATCCGAATAAGAGAGAGAGGACAAGAGTACCCTGGGTACATTATTGCGCACGTTCCAAAAAATTCAATGTCCCTGCACACTTGGGAAAACAGGTTAGATCTGCTCTTTGACTCAGCCCCTTGCGCTAAGTAAAAATGACTTCAACATCGTAATTGTCAAGGGGCTGAGCCTTATTTAAATAGGCAGAAAGTAAATCGAAATAATGCATGCCAAAAGAAAGCGATATGTACACACATTTTTTTTGAATTTTCGAAAATTCCTATTTTTTGAAGTTTTCTGATTTTCTAGACTTTGAAATTTTCTAATTTTTTGGGGTTTTGGAATTTTCTGATTTTTTTTTGGATTTTTTGGGTTTTCTGATTTTTTTGGATGTTTGGGAGTTTTCTGATTTTTTGGATTTTTTGGGTTTTCTGATTTGTTTTGGATTTTTTTTAGGATTTTCTAATAACGACATCCTCTGCATTTGAGTGATCGGCTATGGATCTCATTCTTATCTTATGTTTGTCAAGATATCCCCTAAACATAGTGTGCATTTGCTTTTGGCTCCCTAAAGGCCACTTGCCCCTAGTCACTAACATTCGAACGTAGGCCAGGTGCGGGGTTCTCCAGTCATTAACAGAGATAGGAAGACTTAAAGGAGACAAGACTTGGACTTGGTGCTTGGGAGACTGGCTTGTGGGACTTGGAAGGGTGTACCTCACATGGAATCCGTCTATTGTCCAGAGACTTTGTGGTCATTATTTTGTCCGGGGCATGCGTATGACCGGGCTCAAGGGCGTCCCGCGGGGAACTGTACTGCCACTCTTTGACATGCCCCTATTTTCAATTTTCCGCTTACTTCTTATTCTTATCAATTTTCTCTTTTATTTTATTTTCTTTTTTTCTTTTGAACAGACCGTCTCTCTTTGAGACTTCATACATATGAACTACACCTTCCCTAGTCTACAAGTCAGTGTCCTTTTGCCCCTAGATCTTGTTCGAGCAAGAGGAGAATTGACCTTCGCACCCCATACTAGGGCTAGGTAGGAACACCACTAACTAAGGAAAGGGAGTGAGACACATAGCTACTAACATTCTTTTGCAAAATGATGTCGCTATTGAAAACCTTTTATTAAGGGTAGAATCTTTACGATACAGTCCATTCCATAGGTGAGAGAGCTCCTCACCATCGGCATTGATGAGCCTATACGCGTTCCCAGGGTACACTTCCTTAACAACGTACGCCCTTCCCAGTTTGCTTTCAACTTTGACCTAGGACCTCCAGGTTTTATGAAAATTCGCCTCAAAATCATGTCTCCTTATTGGAATTTGCATTCAATCACTTTATTTTGAAAAGATCTTGAGAGTCTATTTTGATAAGAAAGCACATGATCGGCTGCGGCTAGACGCTGTTCGTCTAGGAGTTCCAGCTGTGTAAGTAACGCCTATGGACGTTCGTCGGGATTAAGTTCTTTGTCCAACTGAACTCTTAGCGAAGGAATGAGGATCTCATGTGGGCATCCGGCCTCCATCCCGTATGTAAGTGAAAAGGGAGTTTGCCCAGTGGGCATGCGGACTGAGGTACGATAGGCCCACATAGTCTCAATCAATTTTTCAGGCCAATCAGCGAATTTATGAGACTCACAAGTTTTCTTTAAAATTTTCAAAAGCGTTTTGTTTGTGGCTTCGGCTTGACCGTTGCCCTATGGATAGTAAGGAGACGAATGATGCAAGGAAATATTGAATTTCTTACATAGGTCCTGAAGCTCTTGTGATATAAACTGGGGCCCGTTGTCGGTGACGAAGCAGCTTGGTACTCTGAACCGCGAGATGATGTTCTTCATGATGAATCTGCACACAGTCGAGCCTTTGATTTTTGCAAATGCCTCTGGTTCGGCCCACTTGGTGAAGTACTCAGTAGCAGTAAGGATGAAAGATTTTTGTTTTACTTGAGCATTAGGATCACCAAGGGGTCCAATGATATCAAAGGCCCACATGGAGAAAGGCCAAGGAGAAGATAGTGGATGCAAAGAAGAGGGCGGAGCATGGATCTTATCGGCATGGAGGTGGCACTTGACACACCTACGGACGTAGATGGCACAGTCTTCTTCTAAGGTTGGCCAGTAATAGCCCTGCCTAAGAATCTTCTTAGCCAACATTTGGCTATTCACATGCCCTCCACATTCACTAGAGTTGGCTCCTTCCACTACCTTCCAGGCTTCTTCGTTTGACAAACATCTAAGGAGCATTCCATTTAGAGCGCGCCTGTACAGCGCTTCTCCAACAATTGTATATCTCAGTGCCGCTCTATGGATGACTCTCCTATCTTCTACTTCTGCTTCTTCTAGGAAGGCACCGTTTCTGCAATACAACCCAATCTCGTGGTACCATGGCCTTTCTTCCTCCATCATTTCTCTTAGCTCTAACAACAACACTTCCTTCGCTTCCCTTCTCTCTGCCTTTAAGACTAAAGAGATCCTAAGGTTATTGAACCAAAAGTCCTGAGTGGAGGGAGCTTCTAATCTTTGAACAGTGATTGTCTCAACGCTGCGGCTGAGAGTGAAAGAGAGAGATGAGGCCAGGGATGCCAGGGCATCGGCCAGGATATTCTGAGAGTGGGGGGTGTGAATGTAGATGAGTTTGTGGAATTTCTTGGCTAGGAGTGTGACCGGAGAACAAGTTGAGAGTCCCTTATAATCTTGAGGTGGTGCGCGCCTAAGAGGTAGGCGAGCTTCAGACTGGCTAGGAGAGCCTCGTACTCGGAGACATTATTGGTGGCAGGGAACTGGAGTCGATATGCAGGTGGAATGGTGATCCCTTCTGGGGTGAGCAAGACTACACCTATGCCCCGTCCCCTAGAATTGAGAGCCTTGTCAAAGTGGAGCGACCAGAAGGGATTGCGAGAGATGAGTGACAGGTTTTCATCAGGGAAATCCTCTTGAACCGTGTCACTGTGAGGAAGAGGAAGGTGAGCGAGGTGATCAGCTTTGGCATACCCTTTTATAGCCTTCTGGACTACAAAGGTAATATCGAATTGAGACAAGAAGCTCTGCCAATACGCCAATCTGTCGATGAGGATTGGCTTCTCTAGGAGATACCTAATAGGATCCATTCTAGAAATCAAACTCACCTTATGGGCTAAGAAGTAGTGCTTCAATTTCTGCACTACCGACACTAGCACTGCACATGTTTTCTCCATTGTGGTGAGCTTGAGCTCGGAAGGATTGAAGAGCCTAGACAGGTAATAGACTGCCCTTTCTTTGCCAGAATCATCATGTTGCGCAAGGACAGCTCCTAAGGAGTCCTCAATAGTCGACAGATATAGGATTAAGAGTTTCCCAGGGATGGGCGCTAGCAGCAAGGGCAAATTCATGAGATAACTCTTAAGCTCACCGAAGGCTTCTTGGCATTTGGCATTCCATTCAAACATGGCTCATCCTTTTAACAGTTCATAAAAAGGACGACATCTTTGAGAGTGCTGGGATATAAATCTCCTTATGAACTGAAGCTGACCAATTAAACCTCGAAGCTCAGATATGTTCTTAGGAGGAGGCATTTCATTTATTGCCTTGGCCTTGTGAGGGTCTATCTGAATCCCCCATTTGCTGACTATGAAACCTAGTAATTTTCCTGAAGATACCCCAAACACTCACTTCTTTGGATTCATCTTCAATTTATATTCTTGTGCGCGGCAGAATACTTTGGCAAGTATGGAGGAGTGTTCTCTTCGAGTCCAAGACTTCACCACAATATCATCCACATAAACCTCAACTTCAATATGGATAATATCGTGGAAGATAGCTAGCATTGCCCTTTGATAAGTGGCGCCGGCATTCTTCAATCCAAATGGCATAACCACATAGCAATAAGTTCCCCAGGGTGTGGTGAAGGAGGTTTTCTCTTGGTCCTCTGGGGCTAGATGGATTTGATTATATCCTGAGTACCCATCCATGAACAATAGAGTTTCATACCCAGCGGTGTTATCAATCAACACATCCAAATGAGGTAAAGGAAAATTGTCTTTTGGACATGCCTTATTCAAGTCCTGAAAATCAATGCAAATCCGCACTCTTCCATCCTTCTTCATTACTGGGACTATGTTCTCTACCCACAATGGATAGAGGACTACACGGATGAACTTCGCTTTGTGTAGTTTGTCAATCTCCTCTTTCATCTTCAAAGTAATGTGGGGGATGAATCGTCTCAATGTCTGTTTAACAGCAACTGCCCCCTGGCTTCAAGATTAACCTATGCTCCACCAATTCGGGGTCGATGCCAGGCATGTCGTCATATGAGCAAGCAAAAGAATCTTTGAACTCCCTTAGCATTTCTATGGGCACCTCTTCTTCCTCAGGAGGGAGACTAGAAGCTATAGTTAGGAGCCTGGGGTCTTCTTCAGTTCCAATGTTTACATCTTTGGTGGGTTCATCCACTTCCGAGGTAGGCTCATTGAATCTTCTCATGCCACTCGCATACATCTCGGCAGCATCCTCTTTCTCACCATCCTCTTCATCCGTTGGGTCTTCCTCAGCTAAGATCTCATAAACACCAAATCCGTCATCTAGCCCTTCCTCTTCGTGTTGAGCTTCTATGTTTAGAATTACAGCTTCTTGGACGAACAATTCAACAGCTAGAAGAGCGCCACACCTTTGCACCAGATCCATCAAATTTCTATTAGGTATGCCACTACCCTTTCTCTTCCTAGATGGGGACGGGGACTTGTTAGATCCTACCCCTGAATCTAAACTAGGGTTGATATTTACAGGAGGCTCTAGAGAAGTATCCAGAGGATTATTTGAAAGGAAAGAAACATGCATGGCTAGGCCACATAAATCCTCCGATGGTTCTGGACGTGGAGGCGGGCCACCTGAGCTCAGGGTACCCACAGCAGAGTTGTGGTGCAAGGGAACAGAAGGCCCCTCACCCAGATCGCCCAAAATGACCATGGTGGTCAGTGGGCGAAGATCGTGGCTCAAGCAGAAGGAAGGGAAAGGCGGGGATCGCCGCCAAGGAGGAGGAGAGAGTGATGGGGATCTCCGTCGAAAGCAAGGGAGCACCAAGACAGGGATCGCCGTCCAAGTGCTGAGAACAGGGGTGATAGGGATCCCCGTCAAGCAAAGGAGATTGTAGCAGGAAGTGACGGGGATCGCCGCCAGGAGTTGGGATGGAAGTGGGGAATTGGTGCTTGGAAGGAGAGGAAGGACGGGGATCGCCATCTGATGAAGGAGGGAAAGACGAGGATCGTCGTCTGAAGAAAAAGGGAGAGAAGACGGGGATCGCCATCTGATTGATGACGGGATTGAAGGGAGGAAGCACACCCTTTTATTTTTGATATATTAAACTAAGGAAAGAAATGAACTATCCTACATGCAGAGGTGTCGGGAAAAGGACAGGACCGAGCCATTAAAGGAAATAGCGAGAAGAGGTGAAGAAATAGTTAACGCTTACAGAGCGTCAGCGAAGAGTTGGATGATAAGAGGAGGAGAAGAAGGGATGAAGGCGAAATTATGAACAAGGATGGAAGATACAAAATGACTAGAAGGCCGGGAATACCCCGGCCAGAACTCCTTCGTTGGATTAATGGGGTTTACGATTTCAAAGTCCTCACCAGGTCCAAGCAACTGTCACTTGGTGGTGGCTGCTGATACTGACTGTTCCATTACTGGAGAGTGTGAAATGCTATCCTTGTTGAACAAATGACTGACTGCCAAGACGAGGTCTTCAAGGTCTTGGTCCTCTGCCTCTGCTACTGGAGACTGCACGGTGTTGTCCCCCTTGAACAAGAAACTGACATATGAGACTAAGTCTTCCAGATCTAGTTCTTATGCCCCTATTTCTTCAGGCTTCCTCTTTTTGCTGGGCCGCTGGGCCTCCAGAGCTTGATACGGGGATAACAGTGCTTTTGTCATGATAGTATTGTAGCCTAGCTGTACGGGCCCTCTAACAAAATGATCATAGAGTGTCCAGGTGAGAGGGTCCTGGTCTATCTTTGGTGCAGATGATTCTGCCGCCCATGGTTTGAGTCCTTCTTAATATCCGGCCACGCTTTGCGAATTTCTTGGGGTCATTGATGATCTGAGTCCTCCCCTGAAGGCGGGCGCCAAGACCCTTTCCAGGTTGATATCCAATTCTAACCATGATATTCCATCCCTTGGTATTTGTCAATGTGTTCTTCTTAACGGCGGCCACCGATGGAGATACAATCTGACGGCTACAGGAAAATGTGTAAGCCCATGGAAAATTCACATCCAGCACTGAGATGATGTGCTTGTTAGATGGCCAGACCGATGGCATTATCTTCTGGATGGTCTCCACTGTATGTGAAGTTGCTGCACTTTTAACTTTGACTATATGGCCCTGGAATGTAAATTTCAAGCATTGATGAGCTATAGATGGGACTGCCCCTAACGCCTCAATCCATGGGCGACTCAGAATGGCTTTGAAGGTCAGATCAATGTCAAGCACATAAAAATCCTTTGTCATGACAAGTGGGCCTAATTCTGCTTGTAAAGAGATGATGCCATGGCAAGATCGCCGGGAATTGTCATAGGCTGCTATGGTTGTAGGAGTGGGTTACAGGCAGCGCTCGAAAATGTTGCAGGACCTCAAAGTACTTAGCGGGCACACATTTATAGAAGCTCCGGTGTCGAATAATGCAGCATCAACAACCACTTTGTTTATGGTCAAGGTGACACATAAAGGCATTCTCCTAGCCTCTGGGGGAGCGAGCTCTCCGTCTGTAAAAGTAATGGTTGGCCCTTTGTTGACAATGGAGAGAACAGATGGTAGATTATCTTGGTTCATATCTTCATTTACCATGACCCTTTGCAGAAAGGTTCTCAGGGCATCTTGGTGTGTCTGCGACATTTTAATTAGCTCTAGGATGGATATCTTGGCTGGAGTTTGATCCAGATGCTTCAGTATGTCATATTGGGTCCCCAGGACCGGATCTATCTCCTCAATGTCTTGTTGCTACTGCTGGTCGTTGGAAGTTTGGGTCGGCTGACTCAACGTAGACACAGATGCATTTGGGTACATCCGGTGGAACATCCGCCCGCTCTGTAGGGCGCGGCTGTGGTGAAGTGGTGTCAATGATAGAGGGGGTGGCTAATAAGGGTGCTGGCATAGGGGAGAACGGGATGTTGAGAGGTGACGGGATGACGGGGTTGTTGTAGAGTGATGAGGTAAGGGTGGCAACGGTGGGTGTGGTAGGTGTGGATGTGGTGGTATTAGGCATGGTGGAGGTAGGTGTGGCGTGGGAAATAACCAAAAGCTGGCCTACTTCATGTTCGTCGTCGTAGGGCCACGCGGCTGCTGGTGGTGGATGGTGGACGACGGGGTTAACTTGAGCGGGTGGAGGAGGTGGTGGAGCAGGCTGAGGGTTCGGAGCGGGCTGGTGTTGCGGCATGGGGTTACGAATTATGCCGAGGTCATTGATTGGCTGCTGTGGTTGTTGTTGCCGCTGCTGTTGTTGGTACTGCTGCTGGAATGGTTGTTGCTACTGGAATTGTTGTTGTTGCTGTTGGAATTGCTGCTGCTGTTGCTGTGGCTGCTGTCGCCTTTGCTGTTGTTGTTGCTGCCTTTGACTTTGTTCGTCCCTCAGTGTCTGGATCAATCTCTTCATCTTGGCCCAATCAATCTGATTCTGCTTATGGAGATCATAAATAATGTCCCAAAATTGGAAACAATCTGACACATTGTGGCCTGGATGGCGATGGTACACACAATATTTTGTTTGGTTCGCTGCCATGTTCTAATTTGGTTTTTTGAGAGGGAGCCTAAGAGCATTTAGAGACATAAGGGCCACAAAGATGTCGGCCAGGGTCTCAGGAAGAGGAGGATACTGAGCTCTCTTCGGCCCATTGGGCTTTCGGGGAGCATAGCCATTTTGGGGCGGAGGGACTTGATTGTATTGACGCTGGTCTTGCTGGGGGTTTTGGCCCTGAGGAGGCAGCTGCCTATTGTTCCATGGTTTCTGGGGTTTCTGATTAAAGGGTGCCCTACCTACCGAGCCTTGGGGGTTGTTTACTGCACTTACTTGCTCATTGGTTTGGATTCCCTCAGTGACAGGTCCCTGGGGCTTCTTGGGATAGCGGGATTTAGGGGCCTCAAACATAGACTGGATGGGTGAATCCTTGAGCTGGGTATGGATGAAACAGGCTCGGCTGTACAACTGGTGCATGGATGTGATGTCGTTTATAGCTAGGATGGCACAGTAGGTGGGTGTGGCGTTGAAAATCAGCAATTTTATTTTCTGTTCCTTCGACATGGGGCATCAGACCTTAGCAGCTAGGGCACGCCACCTGTCAGCGTAGATAGCAAATTCCTCATCAGGCTTCATTTTCTCGGCCACTAGATCTACAAAAGAATACTCGGGTCCGACCCGATCATGAAACTACTGTAAGAACCTTTCTTGAACAATGCAAAAATCTTCGGCCTCCTCGAGGGACAAAGAGTAGAACCACTCGAGGGCCGCGCCATCCAATGACTTTCGAATCAAGTATGCGATGAGATGGCGGTCGTACTTGTGCAGTGCAGACTCATACATAAAATCTTTCAAATGTACATAAGGGTGTCCTACCCCAGAATAACGTCGGTACACGGGAAGTTCTGACTAAGGTGGGACCCGGAGGTATTGAAAAGATGGAAGGGGAATGTCCACGGCTTTCCGCGGGTCCAATTGTCTCCTTACGTCATGGAGCTCCCTCTTTATGGTCGTCCACTCTGCAAGGAAGTCGGAGGGAGACGTGGCATGGTGAGTAGGGACGAGGGAGCGGGTTTCTCTAAGGAGTAAGACCTCTCGCGGGGAAGGGGAACAGGTTCGGCCCTATAGAATGAGGAGACTGGAGGGGATCTGGGCCGAACATCCTGCGCCGGGAAATAGATGGGCTTAGAGAAGTGAATAGCCAGCGGACGGAGGGGTGTAGGATCTGCCACCACGGAGGGAGAACTAACTGAATTGAGAATGTGGGTCATCCGCCCCAGGAGGAGAAGGAGGGAGGGATTGACCAGCGGTGCAAAGAGAGGGCTCGATGTGCCCGGAGAGGACAGCTGCGGAGGGTTGGGCTGCATCCTCTAGAAGCCTAATGGGTAGAGAATCATCGTCAAGGACGTGGAAATGGTCCATGCCGTATAAGGGATTATGATACAAAACAATGGTTGGAGGGGACTGACTCGATCTACCTAGACAATGACGCATGCACCACCCTTAAGCAATTAGGGGAGATGACACTAACCAAACAAATCCTAAACTCTATCACAAACAAGAAGGGACTGTGAGATAAGAAGGGATGCACCGAATAAGCACTCAAGTTATCATGATTAGCGCCCAAATTTTAGAGTTTGCACTTAACCTTTAAATGGATTGATTAATGGAATATCACTCGGTCAAGCAGGACCCTAATAGGTATGAACTCAAGTCCTCTGGTGTAACTAGGGGAGACACACGACTCACACGTAGGGATGGCTCAAACTAAGGGTACAACAAGTACAACCAGCTCGGTGAACCGCAACGTGCGTACGGTCATAGGGACTTATGGAGGCCCTCAGAAGGCCGCCCTAGTCAGCCCACGAGTGCTCGCAGGTGAGAGGACCCACTCAACCAAGGAGGATAACCTAAACAATATGGATCAGTAGTGTATGCACGGGCCTAAGTACCCAAAAATGCATGGAATATCTAACTAATAGCAAAATAGAGTGACTAACAGGCCTCACACGAAGTCGCGGCGGCTAGCTACGTCGCGACCCTATCGCGACTGGGAACCCAGCCGCGATATCAACAGAATGCCGAATCCTTCAGTCACAACCAAACAAAGAACACATAGACTAATCTAAAGTACCATACAAGTATGGAATAACTAAAATAACACAGCAAGGCTCATGGATCACATAGAAACCGGCACATGGATCAAAGCACTAACCACATATGTGTACCTGAAGACGCGTCCTCCAAGCACGACGTGACCTGATCGTGGCCCCTCGACCCACCACGACAAGATCCGAAAAACAGACAGCAAAAGAAAAGGAAAATTCGAACCCCAGCAGGATTCTAACAATCAGAAACGCGAACACACATGATAGAACAGCATGGAAGGGACATGGACGAATCCTCAGAATAGAAATAGAGTTGACAGAGGAGGAGAAGGGCATACCTCATGTCGCGTCGATCACCACCGACGCTACTAGATCACGGCGAAGCGATACGCCGCATTCCCAACAGAAGACAGGAACGTCAAACCAATACAAAAAACATACCTAACAGGGTTCTAGGAAAGTATTTAAACAACAAAACATGGCAGGCAAATAGGCTAAACTCACGAGGCCAGCACTGAAGGTCCCACTGTGATCGCCAAAAGGTGTAATCACGGGAATGTGCACCCCTAAAACACGCAAACATGGATTAACTATAGAAGCATGAAAAAAAATGGATGTGATCGCCACCTAGATAGTTGCCTACTAATGAGACTGAGAAAGGGCTAACTAAACTAGGAAAAGGAAAGAGGACAAAAGGACTTATTGAGATCGCGACGGGGGACCTCGTCACGATGGGCTTGATGTCGTGACGCCCATGTAGGGCACGGCACTATGTCGCATCGCCCTCGTTCGTCGCGTCCTCTGCAGTAGGGAAGAAATGTGAGGGGACCTTCTTCCTGCTCTCCGACCGGCTAGAGAACAAGAGTTGCTCGTAGAATGTTGCCTGAATACCTACCAAAACAAGAGAAACAATCAAACAAACCCTGTTAGAACAAATTAAGTGTAGAAACTATTCACGAATGAAATGGAAGAAAAGAGCATGGTGGGAACTGACCTGGGGGGTGGTTTTTAACCCCTTGGGTGATGGAAAACGTGGGTGGAAAAAGAAATGCAGCCTATCTAGAAAATAAAATAGCATGCATTGGAAAAGGAAATGAGGGAAGAGGGAAGAAAGAGCCCCATATGGGGCGACTCCCTGGTGCTATATGACGTCCTTAGTTGATGTAGATGCTCCAAGAGTCGCCTCCTCCACCTTCAAGCCTCACGGATGAAGAAAAGGACATGGCTTGGTGAAGAGAGAAGGTGAAAATGAGAGGGAAAGAGAGGGCTGCAGGCTAAGTCCAGCTCAAGGGAAATTTTGGCAGCCCTTCGGGATGAAAATCGGGGCTCTCCTCTTCCTGAAGGAGAGGCCTTGCTTTTATAGAGAAATGAGAGAGAATAATCCAATTTTTCTAATAAATCCTCCAAATAAAAGATAAATACCATTAAATCTCATGGGTGAGAGTCCAAAGGAGCCTCCAAAGAGTCCCACAATCCCAAGATGCACTCAGGAGGTTGGGGGATTGCTTGAGGATTAAGATAAAGCCATGGGAGGATAAATAGGAGGTGGTTGCGGAGGCCAGCGCATGCGCCTGTTGTCTCGACGGGTCGTAGGGGCGCGACAGGGACTAACGCGACGACCAGAAGGGGCGCGACAACAAAGCCACGTGCATGGGTATGCATGGGCTATCGCGACAGCCATAGGGGGTGCAACAAGGATTAACGCGGCGCCACGACTCGTCGCTTCAAGGAAAATCAATTATTTTTGAATTATTGGCCAATCAAATGGGAGAACAATGGTCATTTAAGGCTCAAGGACTCTTTTTATGTGATAATGAATGGGATATCATGAAAATTGGGCTGTTAATGGGCTCAAAGCAAGGCTAATGATGGGCTAAAGGTGAGTGACCAACTTGGGGCTCACTAAGATAACAAGAAATGTGGTTCGACTTGTAACCCGGAATCGGCTGTCTACAGCGATGTACCCCTGTAAGGGTCGCGATAGGGTCAGATCAGAACGTGATAAGGCCGTTCAAAGATCGCGACAGGGTAGTCAGGTCAAGGAGCCAGATCGCGACGGGGTGGCCTGTCGCATTCAGAATGTGACAGGTGCTGCGTCACGACGGGCCTTAAGAACGTGGCCTATCGGGCCGTCACGTTCTCAGGTCCTGCACCTGAGTCTGAGTGGGAAAAGGACAACACCTTGGATTATGGTCCATATTGCCCTATTTTGACACAGGTTCGTTCAGAAATTAAGAACTAATTGTACAGTGGATGAAAAATCACAAAATCAATTGAAAACTGATCTAGACATGTTAGGGTACTTACAGTAAATAGGAATTTGAAAAAATATATAGTTTTGACTCGTTTTGAACAAGATCAAGCATGAGTAACATAGAACATGGTATAGTGCAGGTAAACGATTTAATTCGAGCAACATACTGGATGGAAATTAGGGCTTTCAGGGGCAAAAGATGCCTAACGCCCTTCAATATCTCCAGTTAAAATCTCATGGTATGGGGTCGAGTATTCATGGAGATCTAGATTTAAGTTGAGGGTTCGAGGTCATGATGTTTGCAAAACTTCAAAACTCAAGAAGAAAAGATTGGATCGATGGAAAATTATGAAACAAGAGGGGTTTTGTTCCTGATGGATGGAACAATCTACATGCAAAATTATATAGGTTTTGCTCGTGAGAATGCCTACCTTTGACTCGTTTGATCTTCTAGGGTTAGAACTTGAAGAACTCGGGTTGAAGCTTGGTCCAACCTTCTCCCCATGAATTCCTCTCCTCCTTGGCCTCCTCTCCTCGTCCAGCAAGCCCCAGCAATGTGTTAGGGCTGGCCATGGAGAGTTTAGAGAGTATTTATGCTTGTTGGGTTTCTATTTCCTAATAGAACTCTAATTCCTATTAAATTATAAGATTTCCTATTTCTATCCTCCTTCCAAGCCTGCCAACTCCTAATTGGGTTAGGTTGGGATGCAAATTCGTGGCCAACCTATTAGGGTAGGGTTAGGAGTCTATTTCCAACTCAAATTACTTATTTTAATATTTTAATACCCCTTTTTCTATTTAGGTAATATTTAAGTTACAAATTTAGGGTATTTTCCTATTTTTCCTCTTTTAAAAATTCATATTTTTGCCCAATAAATTTTAGAGGGTCCATTTAACAAAGCCCATTACTTCTTTTCTTTTAATGGGTTTTAATTAATTCCCTTTTCTTTGATTTTTCAATTGATTTAATTTTAATATTATTAAATTTAATTTTTTGAAAAATTCAGGTTGCTACAGGACCCATATTGGTGACACCTGAGAGACTTTCTGGTTTAGACCAGGTTATAACTGAATTACGCTATCACATCTTGTTCTAGCCTCTGATGATTATATACCTATCGACCGAATCTTGGTGATATATTGTGAAGGGAACTTTTATTTTCAGCACCCTAGTGACTATCCTTGGCATCTTCCCTTAGATGAGTTTGTTATGGCATTTGTATCTTCATATGCTTGGCCAGATGATGATGAGGATGGTCCCATTCCTCTGGCTCATGCCTAGAGACTTGCTCTGGAAGGAACTATTCTTTCCGACCGATAGAATATGTAGGGTTTGTTTTCATATGCATATCTAGCTTTGCTTTGGCATGGTATTCATCTGAATAAGTTGCCTTCATCAAAGCAACTAGGCACATAATTTCAGTTGACAAGGGCACATAGCATTTCTCATCCCTTACAAATAGCTTCATGGATGATAGCAGGTGGGGGTTGGGCCTCAGCTTCTAGCCATAGGGCTGGTATCTTTCTGACCGCCGGTGAGCCTTCTGAGCAGACTCCTTACAGTGGTCAATGATTTTTATAAGATATTTTATAGGGTTGGAGGCCGAGTTGGTATGATAAATTGAGTGTGAGACGGGCACACATCTCTCGCCCTGGGGCAATAGAATGGTTGCAGTATGTGATTCAGCACTACTGCCAAATGCTTGATCTTGTGGGTATTCACCATTCAATGACAGCAGCCCTTTACAGGTATCCTTGCTATACTGGGTGGATCCAAGCCATGGTTGAGCGGTATAACCCAAAATGGAACACTATTTGTACTGTAGAGGGTGAGACTGCTATCGATTTGTGGGATTTTCATTGTATCCCATGACTTCCCATTATAGGTGAACCATATGAAGAGGTTGTCTTGGATGATTTTCATAGAGATTCCACTGATGGCCAGGGTCACTATGTGCTGGAATTTTATTACAAATAAAGGCCTGGCATGACTTGGCCAAGGCACGCCATTCTACTTCTGCAGCCGATGGTACTCATAATGCCAGTACCTCTTCTACTAGGCTGAAGGTTAGCCTGTACACTTGGGTGAGATATTTTTACAGTGGCCCTTTTTGTTATGTGAATGAGTTTGCTTGAGCAGGGGGTGCCCGTCATGAGATGTTTGAGATTCCCTGAGAGGAGCTTCCTGTGCTTCCCCATATATTTGAGTCCCCATACCAGACAGAGAATCCATGGAAACTTGATGAGATTACACATTTGGCTGCCTATCTGGCTTACTGGCCGTGTACGCTTTTGGTGATCAGTCCCTTCTGCATCTGGAGGTCATTTACCCAGCTTGTCGTTGGCTCCTACTGCCCTGGCATGTATTTATCATTCTTTTGGCACATTTTCTTCACATGCTCAACCCCGGGACAACACTATATTAATGGCTACTCATTATGTCAGCGCATGGGCACATTGTTTGTTACCTAGCCGCCTCCCTGCATGAGATGTTCAAGATGTTTCTATTCCCACCATTTTCAGATTTATAGATTAGCTGGATGAAGATAGTGACACTCTTCTATCTCCAGCCCGAGATGTACTTATTGACTCCTTTATCTCCATGACTATACATTTGGTGATAACAAAACTTATCAGAATATTCTTATATCTGTCTAAATCATGTGTTTTTACCTTAATATCATTTTGGTTATGTCTGTCAATAGGAGACTCAAAGGAAATAAATAATACATCAAGGATCACCATTGTAAGTATTCCAAGTATTTCTATGTTCACTAGATGGTGTTCAAATGCTTGTAAGTCTTTGTTGTCATTCATAAGTTCATGTTTTTTCATCATTGATAATATTTTCACAGTTTCAATTGAAGTCAAGTTTCATCTTCTATAGCTTTAAACTTCATTATTTGAAGTCCACTTCGTCATATCCGAAGCTGGCACTTCATCATGCATATTTTTAGTCATGATCAATCGAAGCTCTACTTCGTCATATCCGAAGTTTCACTTCGATCAACAACATTATGAACTATTTTATACAAAATTCCACTTCGTCATATACGAAGTTAAACTTCATCATATCCGAAGTCATTTTTTATATGAATTCTCCAAGTCCAACTCCGACTCTTGGACAGTCAAAGTGAAACATTGATTACTGTTTGATATCACATCGGTTGCTTTATACTCAAACATCGATTGTCTTAAACATCGATTGCATTGGAACATCGCTTGTCTCTTAACATCGATTGCACTTAAACATCGATTGGGTTCACATCGATTGCATTAGAACATCGATTGTCTCGAACATCGATTACACTTAAACATCGATTGTGTTCACTTTGATTGCCTTAGAACATCAATTGCATTGGAACATCGATTGCACTTAAACATCGATTGTGTTCATATCGATTGTCTTTTGGATCGATTGCTTTTAGACATCAATTGCCTTTAGACATCGATTGCCTTTAGACTTCTATTACTTTTAGACATCGATTGCCTTCAGACATCGATTGCTAGTTAGAAATCGATTGTTCTTGAACATCGATTACTCTTGGACATCAATTACTGTTAAGTATCAACTGTCTTTTAAATATCGATTGGCATCATATTATCTATTGTTATTCCAGATATATTATTTTCAATATCTTGAAAAATATTTGTGTAATCACATTATTGATTGTGATTGCAACTAAAATATATTGATTGCCCTTATGATTAATCTTTGTTATAAACATATTGTTGAACCACTCTTATATTTTATCTTTTATTTTGGTGATAACAAAACTCATGATTAACTTAAATATCATGAATATATTTAATATCATGTTTTCCTCATAAATACAACATACTATGGAACTATCATTTCATGATTAGCACTGGAAAGCTAAATCGATTATTGTTCAATGCATATCGATTACTAACTAAGTGCCACATCGATTAGTGAACAAAGGTTCCCTCGATTACTATTTTAAGTCCACATCTATTATTGTTTTAAATCTACATTGATTACTATTTCAAACATCGATTATGTTCAAACATCGATTGTCTTTCACATCGATTACATCAATTGGACTTAAACATCGATTGTCTTAAACATTGATTACCTTAGACATCGATTCCCTTTAAACATCGATTGCCTCTTTACAGATCGATTGCATCATAACATTGGCTGCTTCACTTAAACATCGATTACTTTTATAAATCAAACATCGATTGCATGAACATAGATTATACTTAAACATCGATTACATGAACATCGATTACACTTAAACATCGATTGCATAAACATCGATTGCACTCAAAACATCGATTATACTTAAACATCGATTCCATTCACATCGATTACCTTTTAACATCGATTGTCTTAAACATCGATTGCATTCACATCGATTATCCTTCATATCGATTACCTTATAATATCGATTACATTAGAACATCGATTACACTAAACATCAATTGTCTTTAAAACATCGATTAATTCTTTGGACATCGATTACCTTGAGACATTGATTGTCTTTGGACATCGATTGCCTTAGACATCAATTGCCTTCATGCATCGATTACAGTTGGTTCATATCGATTGCCTTTGAAATATTGATTACCTTTATGCAAATATTGATTATCTCTATATTTCTACCGATTGGTGTTGTAAACTTAATCTCATATCGATTGCTATTATGATTTACACCGATTGGGTTTCAAAATACCTTTGGCGCCCATTGAAAATTCAAATGACTATCTAACTCTTATATTGTCATTTCTCTGATAAATAAAAATCTCTTACAGCAAGCTGCCAGCAGGAAAATATGGACATAAGGCAAAAGAGAATTCCTCCTTCCTACAATAAAAGAAAAGCACATAACCTTCTATTTCTAATGTTCTGCAGGAATTGCAGAAGGTAAAAAGAGTCAACATCTTGTACCTGCTGCTGGCATCCTTGGAATTGCGCACCAGCTGAAACATCTTCCTCCATTCCAAATAGCTAGTAGACTCAAGAAGACAACCGTTAGACTCAAAGGAAGGTGAGAAGAAGAAGAAGAGAGCCAAGAAACTCCAATGGCTATCTATCAAGGAATTTGTTCAAGCTCCTCCATAAAAGGGAGAAGCAGGTGAAGAAGAAACAAGTGTGTGCGAACCTAAAGATCATTCAAGGAGTGTACATCCAGTGATCATCCAACTTCATACATACTTAAGCAAGAAAGGAAGAGAGCTCGAGCTCATTCAGGCTGAAGCATTGAAGCCATCTTCCTCATTCTCATTATGTGTGTCTTTGTGTATTTAAGAGAGAGAGAGCTGGGGGTTTAGCCTAAGAAGAGTCTTTTACTGTAAACTCTTTCTTTCTTAGGCTCAGTCTCAGATCAAGCATTTCAGTGTGTATATTGAGCTAGATCTAGGGGCTTTAGGTCCTTACTTCTGTGTTCAGAAGTGTTCCTCTTCAGTTGGAAGATAAGGCTTACTATGCAACTTTCCCCTTGATTAGAAGGGAAGACTAGCTTGCGCCTGGTGGTGACCATCTGGGGTCTGTTCCAGTGTTCCCCTTGTTTGAAGGGAAGACCTACTGGGGTGTGTACCAGTGAGTTGCTTCTAAGCTCATGAAAGAAGCACCTGGCTAAGGTGAAACAGGGGGTTGTCTTCTTGCCGGGGAAAGAGAAGAAGACCAGTTGGGGTGCTGGGTGTTGTACGCCCCTTGTTTAAGGGAAGACCAAGGTTACTTGGTGGTTAGTGAAATGCCAAGGGTTTTCTTGGGGACTGGATATAGGACTTCCATTTGGAAGGGCCAAATCAGGTTAAATCTTTGTGTCCCTTGTGTGTTTGCTTCCGCGCTCTTAACTTCCATTGCACACGTTTATTTATACTAACCAAACATTTTCAAGTGGTGATTTTTGTTTCAGTTTTCAGATTTTCTAATTCACCCCCCTGCTAGGTTAGACTTGCTGTCATATCTAGAGGGCCAACACATATCTTGGTGCGCAGTATTTTCAAACCATTTTTTAAAGATGTGCATTTTAAATTTCCCGCTATCTGTTACATATCCTTCCTACAAAAGCTTTCAAGGATATCCTCTTACATATGGTCTATCTACGGACACAGTCCCCATGCACATCATCTTGTACTGTTTACCATTTTCATGACATGTTATCTACATCTTTAAATGGTGACAGAATGGAAGTATCTATTTCTGTATAACATCTTTTTGTTCGTTGACTGAAGACATCTCTCTTAGCATTTAATGCCTATAGGTTTTTGGTAATCACACATAACTACAATGTTGGACATGCTACGTTGACTGACACGGGAGATATCTAAATGATCTCTCTCTCTGTCTCTATCCAAACATTTAATGTCTGCAAGTTTCCAGTAGTCAAACACTCCTCCAACATAAGACTTACTGTGACTACTTGGAAACGAGCATCAAGAAATGAGAGACAACAAATACCTCAAAGGTTAGAACTAAAGATAGTAGGAATGCTTATAAGAATAAGATAGCTGTGGAAAAAAAAAAGATACACAAGCAACACATGCGAAGTGGATACATACAATCCTACACAACCATTAGAAGAGCAGTGCACCCCACTCCAAGTTGATCTACTCCGAGCTCTCCTGAAGCCATCACTTCTTTTTCTTTGAGAGAATGTTGTTCTCGGAGGACAGCATCATAGTTTCCATTCTTCTTCCTCTCAATTCGCACCTCAGATCAAGCAAGGCTTTGGTGTATAAGCTTGATCTAGGGGCCATCCCTTCAACTTCTTTTAGAGTGTGTCTCTTCTGTGAGAAGAGAAGACCAGTTGTGGGTAGGTGTTCATTCCCCTTATTAATGGGAAGACATGTTGCTACAGGTTGGTGTATTGCCTCTTCAGGGTTGAAGAGAAGGCCAGCGGGTGCTTGATGTGTAAGTGTCCATAAGGGGGACTATACCCTTGATTAGTGGAATTCCAAGTAATTTATTGGGGACTAGACATAGGACTCCTAGTGATAGGAGGTCCAAACCAAGATAAAAATCCTTGTGTACTTCGTGTGATTGCTTTTATCTTATTTACATTGCTCACTAACTCTAACATGTGTTTAGTGTTTTCTGTTTGAAATTATTTTTAACAAGAATATTTCAAGATATAATTTTTGAAATCCATTCACCCCCCCTATGGGCTTGCAACCTGGTCAACAAGTGGTATCAGAGCTGAGTCTCTTCAAGCTAGTAGATCTCACGATCTAAAGAGAAAAGATAAATGGCAGCCCAAGGTTATGCAAAGGGTCAGTCTGTCAACAGACCTCCATTGTTCGATGGAGAAGACTACAACTACTAGAAGACAGGAATGGAGTTCTTTATTCAAGGTCTAAACTATCAACTATGGACTATAATAGAAGATGGAGATCAAATAGTCCTGAACTCCAAAGAGAACTGGACAGATGGTGATAAGAAAATGATGTCTCAGAACAGCAAGGCCAAAAGTATATTATGTTGCTCGTTAAGCAAGAATGAATTCAATAGAATATCTGCATGCAAGTCGGCCAAAGAAATGTGTGATAAGTTGAGACTCACCTACGAACGATAGATAAGGTAAAAGAGACAAGGATAGACATATTAGTGACTCAATATGAAAAGTTTCAGATGATCTTAGGTGAATCCATCTCTCAAATATATAGTCGATTCACAGATATCACAAATGGTCTAGCTGGACTTTGGAAAAGGTATGAGACAGGAGACATTGTAAGGAAAATACTAAGATCCTTACCAACTTTATGGACTCCCAAGGTTACAACTATAGAGAAAGCCAATGACCTTTCCTCAATGCCATTGGAAAAGCTCGTTGGGTCTCTCATGGCTCATGAGATAAATATGGAAAAACTAGAAGAAAGCATGTAATGCCCCGACGCGGAATATCGGAGCGAAACAACAGTTATTAAATAGTACAAGCAATAAAATAAATGACAAACCATTGCTCAATTGGATAATATCAAATAACCTCCAATTTCATTAATATTCCATCAACTAGCTATTATATCATCAAATCAGAGTCAAAACTAGGGCCCAGAGTACTTTATTGAAATCGAAACTATTACATAATGACTAACTGACTCATAACTAAACTAAATAACTACTAAAGCACGGGTTGCTGAATCTGGTCACTCTTGGACATCATCCTTGTACCCATCCTCGTGAGTGTGGTCACCATCCGACTCACCTGAACACATGAATAGAATACGCAGGATGAGCGAATAACATCTAGCAGGACTTAATATCTCATGAGAACAAACATGCTTTAAATAATTAACATCTTAAATGGTAGGGTAACGAAAGAGTATAGTCATGTAGAGCAAGTAACGTTAGCACGAGAGTAATAGCACTAGTATAGTGATAATAGCACAACGAGAATGATTATTGAATGGCCATGTAACGATAATAGTACTTGTATAGCACTTGAATAGATAGCACTTTGATTGTCAACAATTAATTATTATAGTATTAAATGGCGCTGGATGCATGCCGTAAACATCCTGATCATGTTACCCTTGCAAGGAACTAGCACTCTTCGGGAGCTCTCCCCAGGACTAGACCGGGCCCTATTGCACTGGCATATAGCTCTTGTTTGTTATTTTAAACAATCAATTGTATGGCCAAATAGAGTACCAAGAAGAGATTAGAGTAATAGACGAAATAGATGAGAGTACATAGTGAAAGTAAACAGATGAGAGTAACAAGAAAGTAGATGAGATAGGGGAACAATCGTAAAACAACGTTAAGCCACGATAGTAACAGTTGCACATCACCAGGTCGGGTATCGACAGTCAGGTAGAAATCATATCCGCCCACTAGTCGTGTCGTGAGCACGAGCCAGGTGGTCCGGCGTGAACTCAAAGTAAGAAGGAAACACTAAGGCCGTTTGGATCGTACTGATCCCTAAGGGTGTAACGGGATTGAAGGTACAACCAGCTCGTGGGCTAAGGATGTGCGCCAAAGTGAAGAAGACTTACGGAGGCCTTGTCAAGGATTCCCTGGTCCAGTCAGGAGTCTTCCGGATGGAGAGGTGGTCCATGACAAGAGAGTGTGTAGAAAACTATGGTCCGTCGTGCCTCGAGTGCTCGAAGGCAGAGGGAAACAATCACGGTATTCAAATCAGGTGATTAAATCAAAGACAAGTGTAATTACTTAAATAGGGAAATTAAGTAATTTATTTCGCTAAATTACCAGATATGTTATTGAAATATTTAATAGAGTTTAATGGCAAACATGATGGTTAAGTGTGTGCAAGTGTAGATGAATCATGAGAACATGTATGGTTGTGCACATAACTTTTACATTAATTAATTTCATGTAATATTACCCATTATTAATTAACAAGTCAAAATTATGCATAACAGTGTTTAATTAGAACTATACAGGGTTGAATTGACATAATAAGCAGGGGTATAAGTGCAAATTCAGGTTCTGGCCATGTCTCTGAGGTCGCGACACACAAGGGTGGCACAATCAGGTCGTGACGCCAGAGACTGGCGCGATCAGAGAGTCATATTGTGATGCATAGGGGTGTCACGTTAAGGTCATTGAGATGACCTTGCATGGCGCGTTCAGGTATTAGGTCGCGACGGGGTTGAGGGTCGCAATCAGGTCGCGACACGACATCCGGTCGCGTTCTGCCGAACCGGGCACTGGGGTGAACCAGGGGCAGGTCGTGAGATGTCGACCCGTCACGTTTAGATTGCGACGGACCCCCTTATCATGACCCCTTCTGAGATCACGATGGGTCGGGCCGTTGCGACACCAGAAGGTCGCCCGAGCCCAGAAAAGAGCTTTTACCCCTTTTCCAGGTGGGTTCCATCCCTCCCAACTCACATAAAAAATAAAAATTAAATCACGTAGTTATCCATGAATCATGAAACAAATTTTAAACGAGAGTAGACATGAAGATCTATCACTGGTCACGATTAATTTGAAAACAATCATGTATAGAGCATGGTTTGACTAGGTTACTTTTCATTAACCTAAACATGCACAGTCCAAGATCAATGAATTAATTCATCATGGATACAAGATGAAAATTAGGGAAAATAGGGGCGTTTGAAAGCTACGATCATGTAGTATTTATGAGCATTATTTCAAGACATGGGATGATGTACAAACGAGGATTGCACACAAACATGATGATTCGGGCACAACATGTTAACAGAAGTTTGGGCATTTAATTCGCCCTCATGGAAGAACAAAATAGAGCGAAATCAGAGGGCTTTCAAAGGAGATCATGAAGACTACCTAGGGTAATTTTTACACGGTTTAAGCTTGAGAGATTGCCTACCTTTCGTTGATATAAAGAAAATCTAGGGTTTTGGACGAAGAACGAGGTGAATTCCCTTGCACCAAGCTCCTTCCCTCCTTGCTCCTCGTCCACAGCCTCCTCTCCTCATCCTCCAAAGTCTGAGCAATGAAATGAGACTTGGTAGGGCCGAATTGGTGGTGTATAGGATGGTTTAAGAGTCTAAATGCATTAAAACTATTATATCCTTTTCAAACTCCTAATTTCCCCAATTATCTCTCTATTTCTTGGTTTATCCACCTAATAGGATTGATGAGAGGTCTAATTTCGTGGGTAAAGGGTTAGGGTAAGGTTAGGACTCCTCTTTAGGATATATATAGCTTATTTAATACTTATCTTACCCCTTTTATTATTTACTATTATTTTAAATCCAAATTTCACCTAATTAGCTCCCATCATGTGATGGGCTCTCGCATTTGGGCCCACTCTATCATGTTTGGGCCATTAATATAACCCATTTCTAATTTTGGTTAATGGGTATTCATTTAATTCACTTAAATTCTATTTATTTCCTTTTTATTCTAATTAAACGTATTTATCTCATTTATTAAATTGAAAATATTATTTTATTTTGAATTTAAAAATCAAGGTTGCTACATCCTCCCCCTCTTTAAAAGAATTTGGTCCCCAAATTCATATGATCGTAAGAGGAAGAATAACTTACTGAATAATTCTGGGTAATTCCGCCGCATTAATGCTTCGGGCTCCCACGTGTCTTCTTCAACTTCGTGATTTCTCCACAGTATCTTGACCATGGGTATAGATCGATTCCGAAGCTGTTGCATCTTCTTGTTCAAGATCTTCACTAGTCTTTCTTCATAGGTCATATCTTTGTTTAAAATAATGTCATCATAGCTGATTACGTGTGACGGATCATATACGCACTTCCTCAGCATTGACACATAGAAGACGTTGTGCACTGTTGAGAACTTGGGAGGTAGTGCCAGTCGATACGCCACCTCGCCGACTCTATCCAATACTTCAAATGGACCTATGAACCTTGGTCTTAGCTTGCCTTTCATCCCAAACCTTTGAAATCCTCGGGTCGGGGATACTTTCAGCATCACATGATCTCCAGTTTGAAATTCTAAATCTCTTATTCTTTTATCAGCATAGCTCTTCTGCTTGGACTGGGCTATCTTAATCCTATCTCTAATAATCTGTATATCACTACTAGTGTTTTGCACCATGTCTGGTCCTAGCCATTGTTGTTCACCTACTTCATTCCAACAGACTGGCGATCTGTAGCTTCTTCTGTACAGCGCTTCAAATGGTGCCATCTTAATGCTCGCCTGATAGCTGTTGTTGTAGGCGAATTCTATTAGGGACAGCTGATCATTCCAATACCCTTCAAAATCTATAGTGCAGGCACGTAGCATGTCTTCCACTATCTGGTTGGTCCTTTCTGTCTGTTCATCCGTCTGTGGGTGGAATGCAGTGCTGAAATTGAGTTTAGTGCCCAATGTAGTATGAAGTCCCTTCCAGAATCTAGAAGTGAACCTAGGGTCACGATCTGAGACAATGGACATGGGAACTCCATGTAATCTTACAATTTCCTTCGCATATAAAACTGCAAGTACATCCACACTCCACGTACTCTTAATTGCAAGGAAATGTGCGAACTTAGTCAATCGGTCCACGATAACCCAGATAGCATCAAGTCCACCACGAGTTCGGGGTAAACCCATGATGAAATCCATGCCAATGCTTTCCCACTTCCATTCGGGTATGTCCAGGGGTCTAAGTACACCCGTAGGATGACGATGTTCAACTTTTACCTGTTGGTATGTGAGGCAGTGCGTGCCATGCTCAGCCACCTCACACTTCATGTTTGGCCACCAAAATGACATTTTCATGTTCTGGTACATCTTGGTTGCGCCTGGGTGAATTGTGTACTTGGTCTTGTAGGCTTCATCCATTAGCTTCTTCTTCAGCTCCTCATTGTCACGCACGCATGTCCTGACTTGGAATAATATTCTTCCATCCTCAGCGATGGAGAAATCTGGCTTGTCTGCTATGGTCTCCCGGACCCAGACTAGGAATGGATCATTAGCCTGCTGCTCTCTGATCTCAACAAAAATGTCAGGCTGAGCTCTAAGATTAGCCACTAACATCTTATCACTTCTTTTCTCAATATTCAGATCCAGTCTGGAGAATTGCTCAAGTAATTGTATCTCGCCCATGACTAAACAAGATAACGAAGCTACTGGCTTCCTACTAAGTGCATCAGCTACTGCATTACCTTTGCCTAAGTGATATTGGATATTGAAATCAAAGTTCTTCAGATACTCCAACCATCTTCGTTGTCGCATATTAAGCTCTTTCTGAGAAAACATGTACTTCAGGCTCTTGTGGTCGGAGTAGACAATTAACTATTCTCCATATAGGTAATGCCTCCAAATCTTGAGTGCAAATACCACAACAACTAATTCTAAGTCATGGACAGGATAATTGACTTCATGAGGCTTTAACTGTCTTGATGAATATGCTATCACCTTCTCATTCTGCATTAGCACACAGCCTAGATCGATTCCAGATGCATCAGTGTAGACTAAGAATCCTTCGCCCTCGACTGGCAACTCGAGGACAGGTGCAGATGTCAACAATTGCTTGAGTGTCTGAAAGCTCTTATCGCACTCCTAGCTCCAGACATAAGGGTTCTCTTTTCGCGTAAGGCGAGTAAGAGGTACAGCTATCTTGAAGAAGTCTTTTATGAACCGCCTGTAGTAGCCAGCCAGTCCAAGAAAGCTTCTAATCTCAGTGACATTAGTCGGTCTCTCCCAGTTGAGTACAGCTTCTACCTTGGAAGGATCGACAACGATACCGTCCTTGGAGATAACATGGCCTAAAAATGACACCTCCTCGAGTCAGAATTCACACTTGCTCAATTTGACGTAGAGTTGGTTGTCCCGCAAAATCTGCAGAGTGATCCTTAGATGCTCCTCATGCTCTTCCTTGGTCTTGGAATATATGAGAATATCATCAATAAACACCACGATGAACTTGTCGAGGTATGGCCGATAGATGCTGTTCATCAGTTGCATAAAAGTTGCAGGAGCATTAGTTAGTCCAAAAGGCATGACTACAAATTCGTAATGACCGTACCTACTCCTAAAAGCCATCTTGTAAATGTCTGCATCTTTAATCCTCATCTGATGATATCCTGACCTAAGGTCAATCTTAGAAAAGTATTTAGCTCCTGATATATGGTCAAATAACTCATCAACACGAGGCAGAGGGTACTTGTTCTTGATGGTGAGATGATTCAACTGCCTGTAGTCGATGCATAATCTCATAGATCCGTCCTTCTTCTTGACAAAAAACACCGGTGCTCCCCAAGGAGAAGTACTCGGTCGGATAAATCCCTTTTCCAGCAACTCTAACTCTTTCAATTCAGCGGGGGACATCTTGTGGGGTTGGCGTGAAATCGGTGCTGCTCCAGGTGTGAGGTCAATTGAGAAATTGACATCTCTTTTAGGTGGTATGCCTGGCAGCTCATCGGGAAACACATCAGGGTATTCTTGCACTATATGGATGTCTGATATCTTAGATGATTTCATCTCAACCACAATTGCGGCAAGAAATGCCACACAGCCTTTTCTTATCATGTTCTGTGCTTTGATGGCATAGACGAGAGACAAGTGCCTCTTGTGTCTACGCTCCGTGAAGGTCAGTTTAGGGAATTCACTAAAGGAAATTTTCCCTCTTCTACAATCCACGATAGCTCCATACGTGGATAGCCAATCGGCTCCTAATATGACATCGTAGCCCTCCATGGGCATACAGATCAAGTCGGCTCTAAGGTTGAGTTCCCCAATCGTAACATCAGCTAATGGAAAATATTTGTTTAATTGGGCCTTTTCTCCTAATGGTGTACTAACAGGCAATTCAAATTCCATGGATGTGAGTTTTTCATTTAATGTGTTAGAAAATGCTTGTGATATGAACGAATGTGTTGCGACAGTATCAAACAAAACAAATGCTGATTGAGAAAAGACTGGTAGAGTACCTTCAAAGACTCCACCTTCCTCGGTGGTATCCACCTCTTGCAAGGCCTGCAGTTGGTCGGGCTTCCTTTGTCCCGTAGGACGCTTCTCATTCTCTTTCAGCAGAGGGCAATCGGGAATACGGTGTTCTCGGCTCCCGCAACGTAGGCATGCACCTACCTTCCTCCAGAATTCTTCTGTCGTATGACCTAGCTTGTCACAGTGCTTGCATCTTGGTTTGTTGTTTGGGGCAGTAGGAGTTGGGACTTTGGGCTTCCGCTCTTGGCTTTGCCCGTCAGTGATACTTAATGGCCTTTCTTGCCGTTAGTGGGCTTGCTCGGTGCTCTGGATGTCTGCTCCTTCTTTACCATTCTACCTTTGATGCGTTCGGTGAGTTCGGTCGCATCCTCCAGACATTGTGCTCTCTTGACCATCTCCGGATAAGTCTGAATACCAAATGGTGCCAGCTGTGTGATATAAGCGGGGTCTGAGCCCGTTGAGGAATCTCTTCGGCTTCATCCTCTCAGTGCTTACCAGATGATTGGCATATCGTGCCAACCTGGAGAACTGAGCTTAATACTCAGCAACAGTAAGGCTCCTCTGCTTCAGTGCTACGAACTCAGCGGCTTTCCTTTGTTGGACCCGTTCAGAAAAGTACTTGGAGTTGAAGTGTTCCTTGAACTCATTCCATGTAAATTGTGCATCTTCCCTTATTGCCTCAATGGACTCCCACCACGCACGAGCATCCCTCTCTAGCTGGAATGTGGCTAACAAAAGATTGTCACCATCCGCGCGTTGCATAACACGGAAGATACACTCTATCTCCTTGAGCCAGTTCTCGGCCTCATCAGGATCATTAGACCCGCTAAAACGAGGCGGGTTCAGATTGCGGAAGTTCCGATGTAACTCTCCAGCTCCTCGGTTATTGTTGTTATTAGCTCCAGCAGCCTGGAGTAATGCCTGAGTAAGCTGTTGGATTGTGTGTTGCATGTCACGGAGTTGAGCACGCTCTGCTGCCATTGCTAGTGTTTAAGTTCCTTCAAAAGCAAATTTAAATATAAGTCATTGAGGTTGCACTAAGTTTGTGCGTGTGTGAGTTTATTTTTTTTCTTATTACCCTTGGTTCTACCCATCTCACATAGGTACGAAATTTAGACTCTAAGTCAAGGCAGGTCAAACCTAGATCATCCTATACTTATGAATAACCTAGGCTCTGATACCACAAAACTGTAATGCCCCGACGCAGAATATCAGAGCAGAATTACAGTTATTAAGTAGTACAGAGCGATAAAATAAATGACAAACCATTGCTCAATTGGATAATATCAAATAACCTCCAATTTCATTAATATTCCATCAACTAGCTATTACATCATCAAATCAGAGACAAAACTAGGGCCTAGAGTACTTTATTGAAAAATCCAAACTATTACATAATGACTAACTGACTCATAACAAAACTAACTAACTACTAAAGCACGGGTTGCTGAATCTGGTCACTCTTGGACATCATCCTCGTACCTATCCTCGTGAGTGTGGTCACCATCCAACTCACTTGAACACATGAATAAAATACGCAGGATGAGCGAATAACGCCCAGTAGGACTTAATATCTCATGAGAACAAGCATGCTTTAAATAATTAACATCTTAAATGGTAGGGTAACGAAAGAGTATAGTCATGTAGAGCAAGTAACGATAGCACGAGAGCAATAGCACTGGTATAGTGATAATAGCACAACGAGAATGATCATAGAATGGCCATGTAACGATAATAGCACTTGTATAGCACTTGAATAGATAGCACTTTGATTGTCAATGATTAATTATTATAGTATTAAATGGTGCTAGATGCATGTCGTAAGCATCCTGATCATGTTACCCTTGCAAGGAAATAGCACTCTTCGGGAGCTCTCCCCAGGACCAGACCGGGCCCTATTGTACTGGCATATAACACTTGTTTGTTATTTTAGACAATCAATTGTATGGCCAAATAGAGTTCCAAGAAGAGATGAGAGTAATAGATGAAATAGATGAGAGTACATAGTGAAAGTGAACAGATGAGAGTAACAAGAAAGTAGATGAGATAGAGGTATAATCGTAAAACAACACTAAGCGACGATAGTAACAGTTGCACAGCACCAAGTTGGGTACCGACAGTCAGGTAGAAATCACATCCGCCCACTAGCCGTGCCGTGAGCACGAGCCAGGTGGTCCAGCGTGAACTCAAAGTAAGAAGGAAACACTAAGGCCATTTGGATCGTACTGATCCCTAAGGGTGTAATGGGATTTAAGGTACAACCAGCTCGTTGGCTAAGGACGTGCGCCACAGCCAAGAAGACTTACAGAGGCCATGACAAGGATTCCTTGGTCCAGTCAGGAGTCTTCCCGATGGAAAGGTGGTCCATGCCAAGAGAGTGTGTAGAAAACTAAGGTCCATCGTGCCTCGAGTGCTCAAAGGCCAAGGGAAACGATCATGGTATTCAAATCACGCGATTAAATCGAAGACAAGTGTAATTATTTAAATAGGGTAATTTAGTAATTTATTTTTCTAAATTACCAGATATGTTATTGAATATTTTAATAGAGTTTAATGGCAAACATGATGGTTAAGTGTGTGCAAGTGTAGATGAATCATGAGAACATGTATGGTTGTGCACATAACTTTTACATTAATTAATTTCATGTAATATTACCCATTATTAATTAACAAGTCAAAATTATACATAACAGTGTTTAATTAAAACTAAACAGGCTTGAATTGACATAATAAGCAGGGGTATAAGTGCAAATTCAGGCTCTGGCCATGGCTTTGAGGTCGCGACGCACAAGGGTGGCGCAATCAGGTCGCGATGCCAGAGACTGGCGCGATCAGAGAGTCATATTGCGACGCATAGGGGTGTCACGTTAAGGTCATCGCCACGTCCTTGCATGGCGCGTTCAGGTATCAGGTCGCGACGGGGTTGAGGGTCGCAATCAGGTCGCGACACGACGTCCGGTCGAGTTCTGTTGAACCAAGCGCTGGGGTGAACCGGGGGTAGGTCGCAACATGTCGACCCATCACATTCAGATCGTGACGGACCCCCTTGTCGTGCCCCCCTCTGAGATCGCGATGGGTCGGGCCGTCGCGACACCAAAAGGTGGCCCGAGCTTAGAAAAGAGCTTTTGCCCCTTTTCCAGGTGGGTTCCATCCCTCCCAACTTACTTCAAAAATCGATATTAAATCACGTAGTGATCCATAAATGATGAAACAAATTTTAAACGAAAGTAGACATGAAGATCTATCACTGGTCTTGAAAACAATCATGTATAGACCATGGTTTGACTAGGTTACTTTTCGTTAACCTAAACATGCACAGTCCAAGAACAATGAATTAATTCGTCATGGATACAATATGAAAATTAGGGCAAATAGAGGCTTTTTAAAGCTAGGATCATGTAGTATTTATGAGCATTATTTCAGGACATGGGATCATGTACAAACGAGGATTAAACACAAACATGATGGTTCGAGCACAACATGTTAACAGAAGTTTGGGCATTTAATTTGCCCTCATGGAAGTACAAAATAGAGCAAAATTAGAGGGCTTTCAAAGAGGATCATGAAGACTACCTAGGGTAATTTTTACACGATTTAAGCTTGAGAGATTGCCTACCTTTCATTGAAGTAGAGAAAAGCTAGGGTTTTGGACGAAGAACAAGGTGAATTCCCTTGCTCCAAGCTCCTTCCCTCCTTGCTCCTCATCCACAGCCTCCTCTCCTCGTCCTCCAAAGTCTCAGCAATGAAATGAGACTTGGTAGGGCTGAATTGGAGGTGTATAGGGTGGTTTAAGAGTCCAAATGCATTAAAACTCTTCTATCCATTTCAAACTCCTAATTTCCCTAATTATCTCTCTATTTATTGGTTTATCCACCTAATAGGATTGATGAGAGGTCTAATTTTGTGGGTAAAGGGTTAGGGTAAGGTTAGGACTCCTTTTTAGGATATATATAGCTTATTTAATATGTATCTTACCCCTTTTATTATTTACTATTATTTTAAATCCGATTTTCACCTAATTAGCTCCCATCATGTGTTGGGCTCTCACATTTGAGCCCACTCTATCATGTTTGGGCCATTAATATAACCCATTCCTAATTTTGGTTAATGGGTATTCATTTAATTCACTTAAATTCTATTTATTCCCTTTTTATTCTAATTAAACCTATTTATCTCATTTATTAAATTGAAATTTTTATTTTATTTTGAATTTAAAAATCAAGGTTGCTACAAAGCACTTCAAAGATAAAGATTAGCATAGCCTTGAAGATAGAAGAGCCAAACACAGATGAAGCTACAGCCAATGATAGCAACAATGCTGGCACTGAAGAAGAAGCTTTTCTATCAAGACGTCTGCAAAGGATTTTGGCTAAGAAGAAACATCAGTCAGGTAGAAGGTATTTCAAAAAGGTCAAAACAGTCAAGAAAATTGAACCTATCTGTTATGAATGCAAGCAGCCCAGACACTTGAAGACGAACTGTCCCAAGCTAAAGAAAAGTGAACACAAGAAGGAAGAGCCATCCAGAAAATACAAGAGATACAAGAAGAAGACTATGGCAGCTGCTTGGCGCAAAGAAGATAGCTCATCTGAAGACTCAAGCTCATATGAACAACAACAAGAAATATGGCAAATCTTGATGATAAGGTAAATTCTAACACCTCTTTTGATTCATTTTCAAATTTTGATGGTGACAATCTAGAAGATGCTTTTAATGAATTATATGAAAAATATAGAGATGTTTGCAAACACTTAAAAACTATTAAGAAAAATTATGCATGCCTTGAAAATACTAACTCGGACTTAAAATTTGAAACTGAACAAATTGAGAAAAAAGTTGAATCACTAAAGCATGAGAATAATTTGTTGTGTGAAGATCTGAAAGAAAAAAATAGCAAAATATTAAGCCTAGAAAACCAAAACATTAAGGATAACACTAAGGAAGAAATAGAGACTCTAAAAATAGAAAATGAGTACTTAAGAGTTACTATTGAAAAATTAACAAATGGAAGATCATGCTTAATATTAAAAGGAGCAAGAAGATCTAGTAAGAAAAAATATGGAATAGGTTATAAACCTTCAGAAAATGAAGAAACCACCATATATCCTGAAAAATACCCATTGCTAAGACTCGTAGTTGAAAAGAATTGTATAAACAAAATAAAAAGAGAAAATCATATTAAAGTAAGCAAGTGTTCAAATAATATTACTTGTTGTACACATTGTAATAAAGTTGGTCATATGGATCTTGAATCACTCCAATAGTCTTTTAGGCAGACTGGACTTTGCCCAACAAAACATTTAAAATGGATACTAAAAAGTCAGTCTGTCGAAACTAACCACTCAGGACCCAAAAGAATTTGGGTACCTAAATCTCATTGATCTATTTGCAGGTAAGTCTAAAAGCATCCAAGTGGTACATGGACAGTGAATGCTCTAGACACATGACAGGTGATAAAAGCTTATTTAAGTCAATCAAGTCTGAAGAAGGATCAGTCACCTATGGAGACAATGGAAAGGGGACTATTATCGGATGTGGAACAGTAGGCAACAAGAACAAGGATTTAATAGAAGAAGTGATGTGTGTCAAAGGACTAAAGCACAACTTGATAAGCATCACCCAGCTCTATGACAATGGACATCAAGTGAAATTCATAGAATCAAAGTGTCAAATCATCAAGAATGAAGAAGTGATTTTTAAAGGGCATAGGGAGAAGAATCTATATGTTCAACATCTCGAAGATCTGAGGAATCAAGATCTATGTCTAGCAGCAACCAAAAGCACAAATGTAGAATTATGGCACAAAAGGTTGGGTCTTGCTAGCCTGAATATGATCAGAAAATTAATCAAGCATGGCTTAGTGGAAGGATTGCCAAGAATCAACATACACAGTGATAATGTCTGTGAACCATGTGCTAAAGGAAAACATACAAAGAACTCTTTCAAATCAAAAACTACTGTAACCAAGAAAGCAGGGTGTTTCTTACAGGGTATTTGATCTCCTAGTCCTCAAGAAAGCAGAACTCTGTGGCCTTGTCAACAACAGAAGCTAAATATGTTGTTGCTAGAAGTTGTTGCACTCAACTACTGTGGATCAAACAACAACTGGAGGATTATGGACTAAACATCAAATTTGTACCCCTATTACGTGACAACACCAGTGTCATCAATCTCACAAAGAATCCAGTACAACATTCAAGAACCAAGCATATTGAGGTTAAGTATCATTTCATTATAGATCATGTAGCAAATGGTAAAATTAGCATTTCATTCATAGAAACTGAAAATCAGTTGGCAGACATCCTTACAAAAGCCCTTCCTGAAGAAAGATTTACCTCTCTCCGAGGAGAGCTGGGCATGTGTAATTTGTAAAAGATGTATTTCTGTAATAATTGAAGAAAATTCTTTTTTCAGAGTACCTTGGAAATGCATGACTCCTATTCATTGTTGAAAACTTCTTGTACTTCATGACTATGTCGACACATTCTCTACTCAAGTCGACATAACTCCTTTTTCGACACCTCCTTACATCAGGTCGACACATCCTTCATACAGGTTGACTTATATCATCATCCTATTCGAACATGTACTTGTACACACCCGATTTTGGCCTATAAGTTGAACCATTATTCTTGTTCTCTTAATGAGCCCCTAGTTGGTCACTCACCTTGAGCCCACCCATTAGCCTTGCTTTGAGCCCATTAAAAGCCCAAATCCCATCCAATTATCCCATGAAGAGTCCTTATGCCCTATTATTGATTATTCTCCCTTATGATTGGTCAAAAATTCAAGAATAATTGATTTTCCTTAACGCGATGGGTCGTAGCGCCGCGTTAATCTCTATCGCACCGCCCATGGCCGTCGCGACAGTCCATGCATATCCATGCACGTGGCTTCAGAGTCGCGGCCCTTATGGCCGTCGCGACTATCCTTGTCGCGCCCCTACGACCCGTCACGACTACAGCCGTGTGTGCTGGCCTCTGCAACCACCTCCTATTTATCCTTTATTGGGATCATCTTTATCTTCATGCAACCTCCCAACCCCTTCTCTGCGGTTTAGGATTGTAGGGAACCTTGGGGCCTCCCTAGGACTCTTCCCCACGAATTTTCCTTGGATTTATCCTTCATTTTTGGTCATTATCTCCAATGGACGGGATTTTTCTCTCTCATACTCTATATAAGCACTTCTTCTCCTTCAGAGGAAGGGGAGCCCCATTTCTTCCATGAAGTGTTGTCAAAATTTTCCCTGACTTGACACTTAGCTCGTGGTCCTCCCATTCCCTCACATTTCCACCTATTTTCTTCACCAAGCTATGATACTTTCTTCATCCATGGAGCTTGGAGGAGGAGGAGGCGACCTCTGAGACCCCTTACACCATCCAAGGGCATCATCTGAAGCCAGGGAGTCGCCCTCCCAATGGGGCTCTTTCTTCCTCTCTTCACCCTCATCTCATCCTTCATGCATGTTATTTGCTTTTCTTAGATAGGACGAATTCACTCTTTCCTTCCCTTGTTTTTATACACCCTAGGGGTTTAAAAACCACCCCAAGTTCGTTCCCTCCATGCTCTCACCTCTCTCTTCATTTTTGGATAGATATTACACTCAAATATGGTCTAACACAGTTTGTTGTCTTAATTTGTTTGTCTTGGCAGGTACATAAGCATCAGTCGACAAGGAGCTCTTGTCCTCTGACCGGCCGGAGGGCAAGAAGAATGTCTAGCCATCATTCTCCTGCACTGCAGAGAATGCGGCAGGCATGAGGGTCGCGATAGTAGAGACGTGCCCTGGTTGGGCGTCGCGACATCAGCTTCATCACGACGGGTCACCCCATCGCGACTACAGTAAGTGCCTCTGTTCTCATTCATTTTCCTAGTGTAGTTAGCTTATTTAATTCTTAATCATGGCAACTAGCTAGGTGGCGATCACATCCATCCATACTTCCATGCTATTTTAATTTAATTTTGAAATGTGTTGTGTGTTCCGAGGGGTGCACAACCCCATGATTACACCTTTTGGCGATCACGGTGGGACCTTCAGTACTAGCCTCGTGATTGTTGCTTATTTGCCTGCCCTGTTGATCTGTTTAAATGTTATTTTTTAGAACCCTGTTAGATATATCTCTGTGTTTTGTCTGCATTTCTATTCTCTGTTGGGAATGCGACGTATTATGTAGGCGTGACTAGTTCGCATCCACAAAGGCGGACGTGACTTCAGGTACACGTTCTTCCTGTTCTGTTCACCCTATTCTTGTTCTAAGAGTGCTTCAATGTCTTCTCCATGCTATTATGCCATGTATATGCACATTTCTGCATGTTAGAATCTTGCTAGGGTTCGGATTTTCCTTTTCTTTTACTGCTTGATTTCGGATCGTGTCGCGGCTGATCGGGGACCGCGACAGTTTCACGTCGACATTGCAGGTCGCGTCTTTAGGTACACACTGTTTATTACTGTTTTTGATCCATGCGTTGCTTCCTGTATGTTTACTAGGTATTGCTGTGTTGTTTAGTTTATTCCATGATTGTATGGCATTTTAGGTTAGTCTGTTTTCTTATTGTTTGCACGTGACTGTGGGTTTCTATGCCCTGTTCGTATCGTGACGGAATTCTCGATCGCGATAAGGTCGCGACGGATCTGGTCGCCGTGACTTCAGCAGAGACCTGCCAGTTGCTATGTGTTAGTTTAGGATAGAATTGCATGTACCTTGGTGAGCATAGGGCTCATGCATACACTTCTGATCCGTGTTGATTAGGTTTTCCTCCTTGGTAGAGTAGACTCTCTCACCTGCGAGCACTCGTGGGCTGACCAGGGCCACCTACCGAGGGCCTCTGTAAGTCCCTGTGGCCGTACGCACGTTGCAGTTCGCCGGGCTGGTTGTACCCGTTGTACCCATAGTTCGGGCCATCCCACACATGAGTTTATGCATCCCCTTAGTGTCTCTGAAGTACTTGAGTCCTTACCTATTAGAATCCCTATTGACCGAGTGAAATCCCATTAATCATTCCATTAGAGGTCAAGTAAGAACGCTAAAAATTTGATGGTAATCATGTTAACTTGAGTGCTTGTGTGACACACCCCTTCTTATCTCATAGTCCTTTCTTATGTGTTAGGGTCTAGGAATTATTTGGTAATTGTGTTGTCTCCCCTAATTGGTTAGGGGTTGTTGCATACGTCATTGTCTAGGTCGTTCAAGTCAGTCCCCTCCAACTGTTGTATTATATCACAATCCTTTGTTCGGCATGGACCATTTCCACGTCCTCGCCGGCGACTCTTTGCCCATTGGGCTCCTTGAGGATGTGGCCCAACCTTCTGCAGCCACCCTCTCTGGGCACATCCAGCCCCCTACTGTCATTGATGGTCAATCTTGCCCCCCTTCTCCTCCTGGGGCGGATGACCCACACACCCAATTTAGTCAGTTCCTCCCACATTTGAGCCCGGACCAAGTTCGGGTGTTTCTGGCCGCTGCAAAAGGCAAGCGTCCCTTATCTCCGCCATCTCATCATTCAGCCTAGTAGGCGGCCTCTTTTGCCCCCGCCACCTCTGCGCCACATGTCCCTTCCACCACGACGGATCCTAGTCCCTTACGTCCGTGGGCTATTCATTTTTCCGAGCCCAGCTACCTTCCCGCGCAGGAGGTTCGGCCTAGATCCCCTCCAGTCTCCTCATTCTATCAGGCCAAACCTACTTCCCTTCCCCGTGAGAAGTCCTATTCCTTAGAGCAATCCCGCTCCTCATTCCCGCTCATCACGCCACGTCCCCCTCCGACTTCCTTGCGGAGTGGACGTCTATGAAGAGGGAGCTCCATGACCTTCGAAGACAATTAGATCTGCGGAAAGCAACTGATATTCCCCTTCCTTCCTTCCAACACCTCTAGGTCCCACCCCAGTCGGAACTCCCTATCTACGAGTGATATTCTGGGGTAGGTGACCCTTATGTTCATCTGAAAGATTTTGTCTATGAATCTGCTCCGCACAAGTACGACCGCCATCTCATGGCGTACTTGTTTCGCAAGTCATTGGATGGAGCGGCCCTCGAGTGGTTCTACTCTTTGCCCCCCGAGGAGGCCGAAGATTTTTAAATTGTTCAAGAAAGATTCTTACAGCAGTTTCAGGATCGGGTCGGACTCAAGTATTCTTTTGTTGATCTAGTGGCTGAAAATTAGATGAAGCCCGATGAGGAGTTTGCAGTTTATGCTGATAGGTGGCGTGCCCCAGCTTCAAAGGTCCGCTGCCCAATGCCTGAGGAGGATAAAGTCAAGTTAATAATTGCCAATGCCACACCCACCTACTGTGCAATCTTAGCTATGAACAACATCACCTCCATGCACCAGCTGTACAGCTGAGCCCGTTTCATCCATACCTAGCTTAAGGACTCACCCATCCACTCTATGTTTGAGACCCCTAAGTCCCGCTATCCTAGGAAAGCTCAAGGTCCCTTATCGAAGGAGTCCAAACCAATGAGCAGGTAGGTGTAGTCAACAATCCTTAGGGTTCGGTAGTTAGGTCTCCCTATACCCAACAACCTCAGCAGCCCTAGAACAGTAGGCAACCACCTCCTCAAACCTAGAACCCCCAACAAGACCAGCGTCAGTACAATCAGGTCCCTCCACCCCAAAATGGCTATGCTCCCAGGAAGCCTAACGGACCTAAGATAACTCAATATCCTCCCCTTCCAGAGAGTCTAGCTGATATTTTCGCGGCCCTCATGTCCCTTAATGCCCTTAGGCTACCTCCCGAGAAGGCAAACTGAAATATGGCGGCGGATCAGATGAAGTATTGCATGTACCACCATCATCTAGGCCATAATGTGTCAGATTGTTTTCAATTTAGAGATATTATATATGATCTCCATGAACAGAATCAGATCGATTGTGCTGAAATGAAGAGATTGATCCAGACATTGAGGGACCAACAGGGGCAGAGGAAACAACAGCAGCAGCAAAGGCGACAGTAGCCACAACAACAACAGTAATTCCAGCAATAGTAGCAACAATTCCAGCAGCAATAGCAAGAATTCTAGCAGTCGTTCCAGTTCCAACAGCAACCACCACAGCAACCACAGTAGCCTGCAAATGACCTCGGCATAATTCGTAATCCTATGCCGCAGCACCAGCCCACTCCGAACCCCCAACTTGCTCCACCACCTCCTCCACCGGCCCAAGTCAACTGCGTCATCCACCATCCACCACCCGCAGCCACATAGGCTTATGACGATGAGTATGAAGTAGGCCAACTTTTGGCCATTTCTCACGTCACACCTACCTCCACCACACCTACTGTCGCTACCATTGCCTCGCTGCTCTGCAATACCTCCATTATACCACCCGTCACTCCATCACCCCTTAATATCCCATTCTCCACTATGCCTCCACTCATAATAGCCAATCCCTCTATCATTGACACCTCTCCGCCTCCACTTCACCATAACCTCGCCTTACGGAGTGGGCGGATGTTCCACCGGATGTATCCTAACGCATCTGTGTCCATGCCGGGTCAGCCGGCCCAAAATTCCAGCAGCAATAATCAACAGCATCAACAGGAACTCGAGGAGATAGATCCAGTCCCAGGGACCCAGTTTGATATACTAACGCATCTGGATCAGACTCCAGCCAAAATATCCATCCTCGAGCTGATCAAAAGGTCACAGACCCATCAAGATGCCTTGAAGGCTTTTCTGCAGAGGGTTATGGTAAATGAAGATATGAACCCCGACAACTTGCCTTCAGTCCTGTCTATTGTAAACAAGGGACCAACAATTACTTTCACAGATAGTGAGCTAGCCTCCCTCGAAGCTCGAAAGATTCCTTTATGTGTAACTCTAACGATAAATAAGGTGGTCCGTCGATGCCGCCTTGGTTGATACAGGGGATTCCATAAATGTGTGCTCTCTAAGTACCCTGCGGTCATGCAACATTTCTGAACGCCACTTGCAACCAACTCCCACCACTATAGCGGCCTACGATAACTTTCGGTGAGCCTGTCACGGTGTTATCTCCCTACAGGCAGAATTAGACCCGCTTGTTATGACGGTGGATTTTTATGTGCTTGACATTGACCCGACTTTTAAGGCTATCCTGGGTCGCCCTTAGATTGAAGCATTAGGGGAAGTCCCCTCCATGGCACATCAATGTTTGAAATTTCCATTCCAAGGGTGCATAGTCAAAGTTAAAAGTGCAGCAACTACCCATTCTGTGGAGGCCATTGAGAAAATCATGCCGGCAGTTTGGCCATAAAATAACCCCATCATCTTAGTGCTTGATGTAAATTATCCGTGGGCTTATACCTTTTCCTCCGGTCACCAAACAACGTCCCCATCATTAGCTGGTGTCAAGAAGGGTATGTCGTTAGACACCAAAGGCTGGAACATCATGCTCAAGATTGGCTACCAGTCGGGACAGGGTCTAGGAGCTCACCTCCATGGGAGAACTCATGTCATCCCTAATTCCAAGCAAATCACTAAGCGTGGCCTAGGATACATAGAATGGGCAACATACTCGTCTACTTTAACGTCATACCAAGAGCCCCTCGTCTGGACATTGTATGATCACTTTGTCAAAGGGCCCATACAGCCAGGGTACAACACTGTCAAGACAAAGGCATCTGCATCCGCATATCATGATCTGGAAGCCCAGCGGCCTAGCAATAAGAAGAAGGCCGAGGAAGTGAAGGCAGAAGTAGAATCAGACAAAAAACCTGGTCTCAGCACTCAGTCTTTTGTTCTGAGAAGGGGATATCACAGAGCTTTGAGCAGCGATAGAATCAACAGCATCCACATCAGCAACCACCTCCAAGCAACATTTGCTTGGGAATGGTGAGGATTTTGATGTTCCTAACACCAACAACCCAGTAGGGGAGTTCCGGCCAGGGCACCCCCGGCTTTTTAGTCATTCCATATTTCCAATCCTTGTTTATAAATTCTCCTTCAACCCACTTTCCCCTCCTCTTATTCTCCAATTCTCCTCTGATGCTCTCGAACCGTTAGCCACTCCCTCGCCCCATTTCGTCATCTCCTTTAATGGCACCGTTCTTTCCTTCTCCCGATGCCTCCGTATGTAGGATAGTTAGTTTCCTTTTCTTAGTCTAGTATGTCTTGTCTAATTAATTAAACAAAAAATTTAAAAAAAAAATACTTCTATTCCTTCTCGTTCCCCCAGTGATCGGACGGCGATCCCCGTCTTTCCTCCTCTTTCTTCAGATGGCGATCCCCGTCTTTCCCCTTTCTCCTTCGTCGGACGGGGATCCCCATCTTTCCTTTCTTTCCAAGCATCAATCTCCCGCTTCCATTTCTATTACAATCCCCGAGCTTGGCGGCGATCCTCGTCACTCCCCGCTTTCAAATCTCAGTCGGTGATCCCCGTTCGAGCTTTTCCCTTGCTCTTGACGGTGATCCGCGTCATTCGTGCACTCCTTCTTTGGCGGCAATCCCCGCCTTCTCCTCGTCATTCTACTCGAAAAGCGATCCTCGCCCACTGACCTGCATGGTCATATTGGGCGATTTGGGTGAGGGGCCTTCTGTCCCCCTGCACCCTGACTCTGCTACAGGCACCTTGAGCTCGGGTGGCCTGCCTCTGCCCCCAGTCCCATCGGAGGACCCTGCATTCGTGTCGCACCCCTTTCTTTCCTTTCCAATAATCCTCTGGATGCTTCTCTAGAGTCTTTTGTAAATATCAACCCTAATTTAGGTTCAAGGGTAGAATCCACCAAGTCCATGTCCCCGTCTAGGAAGAGTAAGGGTAGTGGCACACCCCGTAGATATTTAATGGATCTGGTACAAAGGTGTGGCACTCTTCTAGCTGTTGAAGAGTTCGTCCAAGAAGCTATCATTCTGAACATAGAAGCTCAGCACGAAGAGGAGGGGCTAGATGATGGATTTGGAGTGTATGAGATCTTAGCTGAGGAGGACACAATGAATGAAGAAGACGGTGAAATAGAGGACGCTGCCGAGATGTATGCCAGTGGCATGAGGAGATTTGATGAACCCACATCGGCAGTTGATGAACCCACTAAGGAGGTAAACATTGGGACAGAAGAAGAACCCAAGCTCTTGACTATAGCTTCCAACCTCCCTCTTGAAGAAGAAGAAGCTCTCATAGAGATATTGAGGGAGTACAAGGATTCTTTTGCCTGGTCATACAATAACATGCCCGGCATTGACCCCGAGTTAGGAACATAGGCTGATCTTGAAGCCAGGGGCAATAGCCGTTAAACAAAAATTAAGGCATTTTCTCCCCCACGTTGCTTTGAAGATGAAGTAGGAAATTGATAAACTACACAAAGCTAGGTTCATCCATATAGTCCTCTATCCTTTGTGGGTGGCTAATATAGTCCCGGTGATGAAGAAGGACGGATGAGTACGAATTTGCATAGACTTCCGGGACTTAAATAGGGCATGTCCAATGGACGATTTTCCATTACCTCATTTGGATGTTTTAATTGATAACACCGCTGGGTATGAAACCCTTTCATTCATGGATGGTTACTCAAGATATAATCAAATCTGTCTAGCCCCGGAGGACCAAGAGAAAACCTCCTTCACCACACCCTAGGGAACTTATTGCTATGTGGTCATGCCATTTGGACTGAAGAATGCCGGTGCCACTTATCAAAGGGCAATGTTAGCAATCTTCCACGATATGATTCATATTGATGTCGAGGTTTACGTGGATGATATTGTGGTGAAGTCTCGGACCCGAAGTGAACACTCCTCCGTGCTTGCCAAGGTGTTTCAACACACACAAGAGTATCAATTGAAGATGAATCCAAAGAAGTGCGTATTTGGGGTTTCCTCAGGCAAGCTGTTAGGTTTCATAGTCAGCAAGTGGGGGATTCAAATAGACCCAAACAAGGCCAAGGCAATAAACAAGATGCCCCCTCCTAAGAACATATCTGAGCTTCGAGGACTGATCGGTGGACTACAGTTCATAAAGAGATTCATATCTCAGTATTCTCAAAGGTGTCATCCTTTCTATGAACTGTTAAAAGGAGTAGCCAAATTCGAATGGAATGCTAAGTGCCAAGAAGCCTTTGATGAGCTCAAGAGCTATCTGATGAATCCGCCTATGCTGCAAGCGCCTGTCCCAGGAAAACCCCTAATCCTATATCTGTCAACTATTGAGGACTCCCTAGGAGCTGTCCTTGCTCAACACGATGATTGTGGTAAAGAAAGGGCAGTCTATTACTTATCTAGGCTCTTAATACTTCCGAGCTCAAGCTTACCACTATGGAGAAAACATGTGCAGCACTAGTGTGGTAGTGCAAAAATTGAAGTACTACTTCCTAGCCCATCAGGTGAGTTCGATTTCTAGAATGGACCCTATAAGGTATCTCCTATAGAAGCCAGTGCTCGCTGACAGATTGGCACGTTGGCAGAGCTTCTTGTCTCAATTCGATATTACCTTTATAGTCCATAAGGCTATAAAAGGGTATGTTATTGCTGAGCACCTTGCTCACCTTCCTCTTCCTCATAGTGACACGGTCCAGGAAGAATTTCCTGATGAAAACCTATCATTCATTTCTCGCGATCCCTTCTGGTCACTCCATTTCGATGGAGCTCTCAATTCTAGGGGACGGGGCATAGGTGTTGTCTTGCTCACCCCATAAGGGATCACCATTCCATTAGCATATCAACTTCAGTTCCCTGCCACTAATAATGTTTCTGAGTATCAGGCTCTCCTAGCTTATCTAAAGCTTGCCTATCTCTTGGGCGCATGTCACCTCAAGATCATAAGAGACTCTCAGCTCGTCCTTCAACAGGTCCTTTCTACCTACCGCACTCGTGACCCTAAGCTCAAACCTTATCAAGATCTGGTCACTCTCCTAGCTAAGCAATTCCGTACACTTATCTACAATCATACTCCTCGCTCTCAGAACATTCTGGTCGATGCTTGGCATCCTTGGCCTCATCTCTCTCTTTCCCTCTCAGCCGCAGCGTTGAGACTATCATTGTCCAGAGGTTAGAAGCACTCTCCACTTAGGATCCTTGGTTTAATAACCTTAGAGCTCTTTATTCTTGAAGGCGGAGAGAAGAGAAGCGAAGGAAGTAATGCTTGTGGAGTTCGGAGAAATGATGGAAGAAGAAAGGCCATGGTACTATGAGATCGAACAGTATTGCAAGGACGGTACCTTCCCAGAAGAAGCTGAGGCTGAGGATAGAAGAGCCATCCGTAGAGCCGCGCTAAGATATACCATCGTTGCAGAAGTATTGTATAGACGCACTCTAAATGAAATGCTCCTCAGGAGCTTGTCGGACGAAGAAGCCTAGATGGTGGTGGAAGGAGCCCACTCCAGTGAGTGTGGAGGACATGTGAATAGCCAAATGCTAGCTAAGAAAATCCTTAGGCAGGGCTATTGCTGGCCAACCCTAGAAGAAGATTGTGACATCTATATCTGTAGGTGTGCCAAATGCCAGCTTCATGCCAATAAAATCCAGGCTCCATCTTCCTCTTTGCACCCGCTATCTTCACCTTGGCCATTTTCCATGTGCGCCTTTGATATCATTGGGCCTCTTGGTGATCCTAATGCTCAAGTTAAACAAAAATCCTTCATCCTTACTGCTACTGAGTACTTCTCCAAGTGGGCCGAAGCAGAAGCATTTACGGAAATCAAAGGTTCAACCATGAGCAGATTCATCATGAAGAACATCATCTCGCGGTTTGGAGTGCCAAGTGGCTTCGTCACCGACAATGGACCCCAGTTCATATCCCAAGAGCTTTAGGACCTATGTAAGAAATTCAACATTTCTTTGCATCATCCGTCTCTATACTATCCACAAGGCAACGGTCAAGCCGAGGCCACAAACAAAAGGCTTTTGAAAATTTTAAAGAAAACTTGTGAGTCTCATAAATTTGTTGATTGGCCTAAGAAATTGATTGAGGCTCTATGGGCCTACCGTACTTCCGTCCGCAAGCCCACTGGGCAAACTCCCTTTTGTTGAACCACTCCTATATTTTTACCTTTTTATTTTGGTGATAATAAAATTTATGTTTAATTAATTATTATTAAAAATATTTAATATTTGTTTTTCTTAATAAATATAAATTTACATGATTAATTGAATATTAAATATATATATTAGCATGATTTTTCTAATAATAATTAAATCAATGATTTTCTAATAATTATATCATGATTTTCTAATAAACATGATTCCATATAATGATTTGCACTAAATAGATAAATGGATTCCATTCAATATATATATGGATTTCAGTTCGCAAACTGCTATAAGGATTCACTGTCATAAGGATTCACTCTCATAAGGATTCACTGCTATAAGGATTCACTCTCACATCGATTTGGTCCCATAACGATTTGATAAGTGACTTTCATATCGATTTGGTCCCATAACGATTTGATAAGTGACTTCACATCGATTTGGTCCCATAACGATTTGATAAGTGACTCCACATCGATTTGCTCTCATAACGATTTGCTCTCATAAGGATTCGATAAGTGACTCTCATAAGGATTCCTTTGTAACTCACACAGACTCCTTTGTAAAAACATGGATTCCTTTGTAAACATGGATTCCTTTGTAACTCTCATAAGGATTTGATAAGTGAAACATGGATTCCTTTGTAAACACAGACTCCTTTGTAAAACATGGATTCCTTTGTAACTCTCATAAGGATTTGATAAGTGAAACATGGATTCCTTTGTAAAACACAAACTCCTTTGTAAAAACATGGATTCCTTTGTAAAACACAGACTTCTTTATAAAAAACATAGATTTCCTTTATATTTCAAAGTGCCTTTTGGCATCTAGTGAAAAAGTCAATATTCTTGATTTGCGTAATCCTCTATCTTTCTGACAGGAGATCTTTTTGCTTATCTTTCTAGATCTCTTCTCTCCTGCCAACAAAAGAGAGATTACTTACCACTTCTGGGTGGCATCAGGAAACATAAAGGTATGAGCCTTTTTGACAGAAACACTATTTTATCTAAACACTTTTTTCTATGCTTGCAGACCTCGTAGACCACAAATTATCAGAAGAAAGAGAAGATGAGCAACGGCTAGAACTCCAACGGATTTATTCAAATTGCTCATATAAAAGATGAAGCAAGGCTGAAGAAGGAGCATGAGCTTTCCTGAAGATTTTTCAAGAGTGTACAACCAGTGAGGAACCTGAACTCCAAATACACTCAAAGAAAAAGAGAGAAAGAGCCTGAGCCCAAGAAGAAGTGTTCAAGCATCTGAAGCACTGAAGCATTCAAGCTCCTTCTCCTCTCTTCTCTCTCTCTCTCTGTGCATCTTGTAAATCTGGGGGAGAGAGTCTTTTGCTGAGAGTTCTTGTAGTTGGTTTTTATTTGTTCCAACTCTCAGCTTTGTTCTTTCTTTTCTAAGAAAGACTTCTGTCCAGCTGTAGGACTGTATACAGTGTCTAACCCAGCTAGGGGTTTGTGTCTAGCAGAACCGCACTGGGGTTTGTACCAGGAGGTTGGCTTCTTTACCTGTAAGAGAAGTGGGCTGCCTTCTTGCCCGGGAAAGAGAAGAAGACCAGCTGGGGTGCTGGGTGTTGTAGTGTCCTTAAGGGGGACTGTACCCTTGGTTAGTGAAATCCCAAGAGGTTGCTTGGGGACTGGACGTAGGACTTCCATGTGGGAAGGGCCGAACCAGGATAAATCTCTTGTGTTATTTGTGTGATTGTTTATTTGCTTCCGCACTGCTACTCTTCATCACACTAAACTAACCAAACCTTCAAGTGTTAATTTCTGTGTTTAAGTTTCTATTTCAGATCTCAGAAAACCTATTCACCCCCCCTCTAGGTTAGCTTGCTGCCGTACCAAAAGGGCCAACAAGTGGTATCAGAGCGGGTCTCTGATCATTCAAAGAAGATCCAACGATCTTAGAGTAAAGATCCATGGCAGCTCAAGGATATGTTGAAGGTCAATCAGTCACCAGACCTCCATTCTTTGATGGAGAGGACTACCAATATTGGAAGATGCGAATGGAATGCTTCATTCGAGGCACAGACTTCGATCTGTGGCAGGTAATAGAGGTAGGTGATTTTGTTGTTGTTCCTGTTCCAGGCACTACTGCTATTACAATAGCTGATAAAAATAAACTATCTTTAAACTTTAAAGCTAAGAACTATTTATGTTGTGCTTTATCCAAAAAGGAATTTAGTAGAGTATCTGCATGCAAATCTGCTAAAGAAATTTGGGATAAACTGCAGATAACTTATGAAGGAACGGATAAAGTGAAACAAACTAGAATAGATATTCTTGTTTCACAATATGAACAATTTAAAATGCTTTCAAGCGAAAACATTACTACCATGTATAATAGATTTTCAAGCATAGTAGTAGGCTTAAATTCTCTTGGTAAAACTCTTTCCAATGAAGAAACCGTTAGAAAAATACTTAGGTCTTTAACCGTTTCATGGACACCTAAAGTAACCGCTATTGAAGAAGCCCATGACTTAACCAAATTGTCAATTGATAATTTAATAGGTTCTCTCATGGCACATGAAATAAATATGGAGCGATTGTCTGAAAGCTCATCTAAGAAGAAATGTACTAATGCTCTTAGGTTGTAGCTGCTCCTTCCACTTCTTCTTCTAGCTCCAAAATGCAGATTCTGAAGACAGTGACGTAGATGAAGTACTGTCCAAGCTTCAGAAAATTCTCAAGAAGAAGAAAAATGGATCAAGAAGGTTTCAAAAGAAAGAGAGAAAAGAAAAAGAACCAGTCTGCTATGAATGCAGAAAACCTGGACATCTAAGACCAGATTGTCCTAAACTAAAGAAGATTGGTCAACCAGAAAAGTCCAAAAAGAAGCACAAGAAATTCAAAAGAAAAGCTATGGCGGCTGCTTGGGAAAATGAAGAGACCACATGCTCAGAATCATCAAGCTCAGAATCAGAGAAAGAGCAGGTAAATCTAGCCCTCATGGTAGGACTAGATGAGGTACATCCTAACTCATCTTTTGATTCTTGCACAGATTCAGGATCAGAATCTGAAGACTTAGAAGAAGTATTTAATGAACTATATGAAAAAATAAAAATGTTGTAAAAGAATTAAAGAATCTAAAAAACACACTATTTGCTTAGAAAACACCAATTCGGATCTTAAATCCGAATTGGAGCAACTAGAAAAACAATTAAAGGATAGTAAAGATAATAATTCTCTTTTGAATGAAAATTTAAGGAGCACGGATAATGAAAAAGTAGAGTTGGAAGAAAAAGTGAAAACTCTAACTGAAGAAAATTTTTATTTAAAAGAATCAGTTAGGAAATTAACTAAAGGAAAAACATCTCTAGCCCTATGCTTAAAAGGATCAAAATCTGGAAATGACAAACAAGGGCTTGGTTATACACCTCCAGAAAAAGGAAAACAAGTAATAAACTCAGGAAAATATCCTTTACCAAAATTTGTAAAAGAAACCAAAATGCCTCAGAAAAAGGAACCTGAAACAACCAAGCTTTATCAAAAGAAAAAGGTTTCTAAAAATTATGTTCAAATCATGCATCACAAAGGCAATAAGAACTGCAAAACAAATTATATTCATTGCTGCTCTCATTGCAATAAACTAGGACACACTGTGAACACCTGCACAACTAAGCACCTAGTTTGGATACCTAAAGGCTATTTTTATGCATCTAATCATCAAGGACCCAAAAATTTGGGTACCTACTTCTGAGTAGTTTATTTGCAGGTTAGCCTTGGAGCATCAAAACCAAGGATGCTCAAGGCAGGAGTGACTGCAGACTCTTCATTCAAATCACATCTGAAGAAAGAGTAGTCACAAAATTGAATTGGTCTTCATTACTAATAATTATTTACAAGTTTCATTCAGGTGGAGTCTCTCACTCAGGGGGAGCACAGACTAAGGGGGAGTTATTCATTTATGTCAATCATTGTTGAACCCCTCAATGGTAAGAATTTCTTTCACAAAGGGGAGAGAATGCAATGGTAAGAACCTTCCTTTTTGGTTTGTGACAAAAAGGGGGAGAGTATGCATGGTATGCTTTATCTGTGAATTTTCTGTATTTTCTATGCTTTACGTATTTTTGTCAGAAAATTCTCATAAATTTTGTCATCACCAAAAAGGGGGAGATTGTTGAACCACTCCTATATTTTACCTTTTTATTTTGGTGATAATAAATTTATGTTTAATTAATTATTATTAAAAATATTTAATATTATGTTTTTCTTAATAAATATAAATTTACATGATTAATTGAATATTAAATATATTTATTAGCATGATTTTTCTAATAATAAATTAAATATCATGATTTTCTAATAAATATAATTTTATGACATTATTCTATAATGATTTGCACTAAACAGATAAATGGATTCCATTCAATATATATATGGATTTCAGTTCGCAAACTGCTATAAGGATTCACTGTCATAAGGATTCACTCTCATAAGGATTCACTGCTATAAGGATTCACTCTCACATCGATTTGGTCCCATAACGATTTGATAAGTGACTTTCATATCGATTTGGTCCCATAACGATTTGATAAGTGACTTCACATCGATTTGGTCCCATAACGATTTGATAAGTGACTCCACATCGATTTGCTCTCATAACGATTCGCTCTCATAAGGATTCGATAAGTGACTCTCATAAGGATTCCTTTGTAACTCACACAGACTCCTTTGTAAAAACATGGATTCCTTTGTAAAACATGGATTCCTTTGTAACTCTCATAAGGATTTGATAAGTGAAACATGGATTCCTTTGTAAAACACAGACTCCATTGTAAAACATGGATTCCTTTGTAACTCTCATAAGGATTTGATAAGTGAAGCATGGATTCCTTTGTAAAACACAACTCCTTTGTAAAAACATGGATTCCTTTGTAAAACACAGACTTCTTTATAAAAACATAGATTTCCTTTATATTTCAAAGTGCCTTTTGGCATCTAGTGAAAAAGTCAATATTCTTGATTTGCGTAATCCTCTATCTTTCTGACAGGAGATCTTTTTGCTTATCTTTCTAGATCTCTTCTCTCCTGCCAACAAAAGAGAGATTACTTACCACTTCTGGGTGGCATCAGGAAACATAAAGGTATGAGCCTTTTTGACAGAAACACTATTTTATCTAAACACTTTTTTCTATGCTTGCAGACCTCGTAGACCACAAATTATCAGAAGAAAGAGAAGATGAGCAACGGCTAGAACTCCAACGGATTTATTCAAATTGCTCATATAAAAGATGAAGCAAGGCTGAAGAAGGAGCATGAGCTTTCCTGAAGATTTTTCAAGAGTGTACAACCAGTGAGGAACCTGAACTCCAAATACACTCAAAGAAAAAGAGAGAAAGAGCATGAGCCCAAGAAGAAGTGTTCAAGCATCTGAAGCACTGAAGCATTCAAGCTCCTTCTCCTCTCTTCTCTCTCTCTCTGTGTGCATCTTGTAAATCTGGGGGAGAGAGTCTTTTGCTGAGAGTTCTTGTAGTTGGTTTTTATTTGTTCCAACTCTCAGCTTTGTTCTTTCTTTTCTAAGAAAGACTTCTGTCCAGCTGTAGGACTGTATACAGTGTCTAACCCAGCTAGGGGTTTGTGTCTAGCAGAACCGCACTGGGGTTTGTACCAGGAGGTTGGCTTCTTTACCTGTAAGAGAAGTGGGCTGCCTTCTTGCCCGGGAAAGAGAAGAAGACCAGCTGGGGTGCTGGGTGTTGTAGTGTCCTTAAGGGGGACTGTACCCTTGGTTAGTGAAATCCCAAGAGGTTGCTTGGGGACTGGACGTAGGACTTCCATGTGGGAAGGGCCGAACCAGGATAAATCTCTTGTGTTATTTGTGTGATTGTTTATTTGCTTCCGCACTGCTACTCTTCATCACACTAAACTAACCAAACCTTCAAGTGTTAATTTCTGTGTTTAAGTTTCTATTTCAGATCTCAGAAAACCTATTCACCCCCCCTCTAGGTTAGCTTGCTGCCGTACCAAAAGGGCCAACACCTTTTCACTTACTTATGGGATGGAGGTGGTATGTCCACATGAGATCCTCATTCCTTCTCTAAGGGTACAACGGGACAAGGAACTAAATCTCGATGAGCATTGAGAGGCGTTACTTATTCAGCTGGAGCTTTTAGACGAACGGCCTCTGGCTGCAGCCGATCACGTGCTTTCATATCAAAATAACTCTCAAGATCTTTTCAAAATAAAGTGATTGAACGTAAATTCCAAGAAGGAGACATGGTCTTGAAATGGATTTTCATAAAACCTAGAGGTCCTTGGTCAAAATTGCAATCAAATTAGGAAGGGCCGTACGTCATCAAGGAAGTGTACCAAGGGAACGCGTATAGGCTAGTCAATGTTGATGGTGAGGAGCTCTCTCACCCGTGGAATGGGTTATATCTTAAAAGATTCTACCCTTAATAAAAGATTTTTTCAATAACGGCACTATTTTGCAAAGGAATGATAGCAGCTGCGAGCTTCACATCTGTTTTATGGCTGTCGAGCAATTTCTGGGTTCAGTTAACACACACAACACGGCAACCCGGGCTGAATTCCCCTTAGTCAAATTTGTTCCTACTTAGCCCTAGTGTAGGGGAATGAAGGTCTTTTCTTCTCCCACTTGTTAGGATTGGATATTCGGTGATGGCAAAGCTAGAAGGGAGGTTGAATAGATTTGCAGCGGAAAATTAAGCAATTTAAAAACTACTTCGGATTAAAAGATCTACTCAATTAAAACCCCTCTGATCTGATGCAATGTGTGTGAGTAAACTAACAGTTAGTGTGTAGACGAAATCCCTATACATGCATCTAGCCAATACAGATCAAACCACAAATCAAACCACAGTGCACAAGGGATTTTTTAGGTGGTTCAGAGATCACACAACGTGACTCCTACGTCCACCCCTCACATAGTGAGGACACACTACTCAAGAACTGAGTACAACACACATACGAGCACAATGGCTCAACCACACACACACGCGCTAGATCAAGTCCACAATAGATCAGATCCTCTAGCCTTGATCTGACCAACACACCACACACTAATCTATACACAACCCTTGTACAGATCACAAGGCACACACTCTTCCACAAATGCCACGTACTGATCTCCAATCAGTACATACACACACAAATATATGAAAGAGTAGTGAAAGAAAGAAGAGTTCTGAGTTGTAGAACAAATCCAGATAAAGAACTCTTCGTGGTGGTCGTCCAGAAGAACTTCAAGCTTCGTGTTGATGATGATTAGATGATGTAGATGAAGCTTGATTCACGGTCAAACCAACTTCAACTCCTCTCGTGAGATGGTTCTTCCACGAACAGGACAAAGGGTTGAAGCAGAGCAGCTGGTAGAAAGCCTTCTCTTGGGTATTGCTTAGGGTTTTGGTATGGTGGCTTCTAGCTGCGAAAATACCTCTATATGATCTATATATAGTGGTGTCCAAGTATGGAGAGACGTGCTAAAGGGAAACACCCAAATATAAAACATATCCAAATCTCGTAACTGAGTTTTCTCTTGGTCTGTCGACAACCAGTATTGTGTCTGTCGACAGGTGCTGATAGATTTCCAATTTCCAGAACAATGGTCTTTCAGGAAGGACTTTTCTGTGTGTGGCTGTCGACAGGAGATTTGTTGCTGTCGACAGGCAGACTTCATTTGTATTTCTTGAACCTTGTTTGTCTTCCCTATGCTTAGTTGTTGACAGGTACCTTTAGGGCTGTCGACAGGTGCTTGCTTGATGTCTTGTTCTTGAGTCTTTGCTCTTGTATTTTGATACATGTCTTTCCTACATTCACACCTACATTGAAAAACATTCTAAGTGAGATACAATCAATATATAGATTATCAATTGAAACATGTTTTGATATGATTGTATCTTGCTTGACGTTTTCACTGTCACCATGTTTCAACCATTCATACAACATCAATTAACATTGTTCTTCATCAAAAACATTTAATCACAAACATCACACATGAGAACCCAACATTCTCCCCCTTTTTGATGATGACAAAATTTTCAATTTATGCACAAACAATTGATGTTTCTCCCCCTTTGGGCAACATTCAAAAAGATAAACCAAGCACTTATGAATAGAATGAAGCAAAGAACTACTTAATCCCAGAACTGAATTGTGAATGATTTGAGTGGGGAATGAGTGTTCAAATGGGATTGCAAGGTTGAGAATAGGTTGATACCCACTACAAAGTGTCATAAACACTAGTATTAAGACACATAAAAATTCTACAATGGTTAAGAGATAAGACTCTGGGAATCTCAAGTTATAGCATTTAGAATACATCGTTCAAAAACATATGAAAATAAGATAACCCCTTTGAATAAAACCGTTGTAGAAAAACATATTTCTTAGTGAGTGATGTTTAGTTGGTAAATGAAACTAATGTTTACATGAACAATTAACAATAAACAACAAATTGGCCTTGATTCAAAAATATGGAGGCTTCACCTTATTTCTAACATTGAATTATTTCTTTGATCAAGTTAATGTGGGAAAAGTGGTAATTAGTATCACTTTCACCTTTTGACGTGAAGGTAGACATTTGTAATGCCCTTACCCCCAATTACTCAGTGTTAGTGATGATCATACCATTATGCAGAGTTAATGAAGGAACTTTTTGACGCAAAGACAGACATTTGTGATGCCTATGTCCCCGGTTACTCAGTGATGTTCATCATTGCTCTGCCTTTATCCCATTTCATATTTATTTTTATTTGAATTTTCATGAATTTGGAAATAGGTAGCTTTTCTCCCTTTTATTTTTGTTGTGAAAAATCAAGTTCAAAATGTTATCTAAGGTTAAAGACCAATGAAAGACATTAATTTCAAAAACCTTCTTACTTGTCAACCCATTTTAGAAAAATGATTATCCACAAGGGAGTTATTCAAGTGAGTTAAGTTAAAGTCATTAGATTTTATCAATGTTTTCTAGATGACACAACCTAGACTCAAACACAAAATATTATATCAAAATCATTGTGATTAAGGACATGTCGTTGATACTTTGTGATTATGAAAGATTGTAATGAATATTTATACACAATTCTCCCCTTGCATCAATAATAGAAACATACTCATGAAGAATGGATGAGAATAGATGAAGAATTAATAGAATTAGTATAGCTATCGACAGCTATGAGTGAGGCTGTCGATTGGTACTGTATTCCAGAAAAATGGAGGTTCTGGGAGGACTTGGCTGTCGACAGCTATGAGTGAGGCTGTCGACAGGTACTTGGAAAACCAGTGTTATGGCTTGAATTGTGAGAGATTTACAACAATATGAATGAGGGATAAAGACACATAGAATATGAGAAGTATCCCTTACCAGATTCACTCACCTAGCCTTACCTTACTCCCCAATAGTGTGTGCATGTAATGACTCATCATTCAAGCAAATCAATCAATGAGACACATATCAAACATTTGCACACAAAGCAACATCCATAAGCATGTAAGCACCAGAAATATCATTCTTTTAAAAAGATACATGTGTAAGACCCTCGAATTTTCCGTCGTATTTTTCGTATTTATGTGTGTATATTGTGTTGAGTATGTATGTACGTATTTACGTAGATATTAAATAGTATAATTACGTGTACATGTGTTTATATTAAACGTAAATAATGTATGTATTGCATGATGATAGTATGAATATAATACTGTACATATTGCATGTATAGAAGCTTGGTATGCTGGTTTCTGCATAAATTAGGGTTCTGGCCGAAGGCCCTATTGGCGTCAATCCCCAGGCCGTTGAGGTGGTGTTAGCGTCCAGCCCTGGACGCCAACCCTAATTCCGGCGTCTAGCGATCTGGACGTCGACTTCTCTGGCCTGCATGCGCAGCAGAGCTGCTGTCTTCTGAAGCAAGGCATGGCAACCATTGGGGGGATGTCCCCCAACGGCTCTGAGGGTGTCCCATCACCCTAGTGAGTGGGAGAAAGACCCTCTTTAGGTCTGAACCCGAAATGGCTCTCCCCATTCTTTCCCTTCACCCTTGCAAGAGGAGAGAAGTGAGAAAGAAAAACCCTAGGTGAGCTGTGAGAAAAACCCATTTTTGAACCCCCAAATCCGACCCCTTGGAGGTTCATTTGAAGATCTTCTGCATCAAGGAGGAAGCTGAAGCATAGGGGAAGGCCTCCCCATCATCCCCTCGGCGTGGAGATCACCCAGGAGCTCGGAGGAAGGCAATCTTGGAGGCACTTCTGCAACTTCTTGGACTGCCCAAGGAGGTCTTCTTCGAGCCATAAATCTCTTGGAGGATTTTTAGAGAGGCAAGTGACCTATCTATGGTGTCCCCGTATGAGTCTAGGAGGTTTTTATGATTTTTATGAAATTTTCCTCGAGTCCTAGACCCTCCATTTCACCCAAATTTCAGAGCTCGGGTCTGTGTTTCTGCACAGACCTGAGTAAACGGCAAGGTCCCTGGACGCCCAGTTCATCCTTGGCGTCCATCGACCATGCCGCTGACTCTGAGTCAGCGGCCAGAGACCGCCGTCTAGTTCTTCAGGACAGAACAGTGAGCTGTTCTGTCCCTCTTATACGTTAATTTCGTTATGATTTCCGTGATGAGGATATATGGTATTCCTATACGCTACGTAGGTTATCATTTGTGGTGTGTGTGATGGTGAATGTGGAAAATGGTGTCTTTAATCTTGTGAGCATGACTTGTAGATAATTTTGCAAACCCATGTTCCATGACTAGAGTTAGTTGAATGCCTTGATTTCGGTCTAATCATGAAGATTGTGGGTCAGCATGTGTGTTTGCAAATTTAGGAACTTATCCATGCTTGTGCAATTTGTTAATAGTTTCGGTTCGATAAAATAAAAGTATGAAAAAAATGATTCGTAGTGTTAAATCCATAGATGTATGAATTAGGAAATTTTGTACTCTAAATTCATGCATATGTTGGTAGCTTATGTCTAAACAGCAAGTGGTAAATTGCATGATGTGTAAATTCCATGTTAACGTAAATTGTGAATAATATGCTAATTAGGTGTTTGATTTTCTGTAAATCCTATTTAGCTCAGAAAAATCTGAAAAATTGAGGGTATGATTTTGAACCCGAAAACAGCATGTGGTTAAAATTTCAGGTCAATTGGAACAGTAAATAAAAAGTTATGTGTTTTCATGTGAAATATGAATAATTCGTACATATGATCGAATGTGATTAGATTTTGTTTAAACCAGCATGATTAGTGTGTTTACTGTGTGTTAAACCTTGAAACTCTGTAGTACCATGTTAGGAAAACAGAGGTGTTCATGTGAGTAGAAAGTGAATGTGATGAAAGTGTCAAGTGTAAAACCATGTGTAAAACGGTAAATGTGTAAAAGTGTAAACTGTGCCAATGTGATACTGCTTCCGAGAAGGCAGTGGAGCCGTATCAGGGAAAAGTCCCCCTGAGAAAGTTCATTGTGTTAAGTGACCCTAAGGGCATTAGGGGGAAATCCTGGAGGTGGACAAGTACCACTGGTTAGGGTGGAGACTTGTTCTCCCGGTCTGCGCAGTCCAAGAGTCGCCATTGTATTGCCTAGATGGCGTCTATGTGTTATGTGATGTGAATGTGTCCTTCTTTGGTGGTTTGGACTATGTGTCACGGCACTAAAATATGTGTAAAGTGTAATGTGTAAAGTGTATGTGACCATGTGTAAATGTGTAAGTGATATGTGAATGTGTATGTGTAAAGTGAACCATGTGAAAGAGGGAACTAGTGTAAAGAAAAATGTGAAATCTTAGATATGTAAATGTGTTATAGAAACCATGTGAAACTAAATCTGAAACCAAGTGAATTCAGAAAATGCATGTTATTATTCTCATGTTTGTGTGTGCAAAAGTGTTTAGAATCCATGTTAGGAACAACAAATGAGTATGTGAGTAAAATGGCATGATGGATTGTTCATGTGTTATGTTTAAGCAACGTTGTAGCTTTCATGTGTAGGTTTATAGTCATTGGACCATGTGAGATCAGCAACCTAAAGCATGATAAAAAGTTATGTATGTACTTAAGAACATGTGGAATCCATGCTAATTATGTTCCCCGTTCATGTATGTAAATTGTTCATGTCAATAGCTCTCACGTTTTGATTAAAGTCTCATGAGTGAATTGAATAGAGACCATGTGATAGGTGAATGTTATTTTTGAAATCTGAAAGCATGCGTTATGTATAAAATTGTAGAACCTTCATGATAGGTTGAAAACTTAAATGGACTAGCATGCTATGTGTTACTAATTGTAATGTGCGTGTAGAAACCACTAGGACTTGTACGTGTATATCATGCATAGTGTTACTTGCTGAGTCCCTGGACTCACTCCTTGCTTCGGCGTACAGGTATAGTTGGTGACACAGTACCCTCGGAGGAGGCAGCGGAGACGGACTCCGAGCGTGGAGACTAGCCAGTTTTTGAGATCTTGTGATTGTGTACTTCTTAGTATGTACTTGGACATTGTATTAGAATTATCATTAAAAGAATGTAATATGTGGACATTTGTATTTCTATTTCAGCAAATTAAATCATGTGAATTTTAGTTCCTTTTTGCAAATTGTAAACTGCATGTATGTTTAATGTGGATGATGAATGAATGGAGATAGTTCTCTTTTACTTCCGCTACTCTGTTATATATATTCGCGTGTATCTCAGCTGTTTGTATCGTTGGGTAAATGTCCCACTGTGGCTGGCAGCACTCGCTATACCGACGTGGGTTGGTATAACCGTACCGGTATAATGAGGGCCGTCACAGAGATTGGTATCAGAGCGACCGGTTGAGATTACACATGAATATAACTAAGTCATCATCCCCATTGCATGCTAAGTATGTCCACATGTGTAGAAAACACTAATAAGAAGTGAAAAATAGATAAGAAAATGGTTAGAAAACTTAGTAACCTAGCTCTAATGGTGGCTGAAATTTTATTACAGCCATGGCTTCCCGTGGACGACGTGGAGGTGCGCCAGCTCGCGACGACGAGCAGAGGCGTGAGGAGCGGGCGGAGCAGCAGGCCCCGGCCCCACAGGGTCCTGTGCTTCCCCCACCACCGCCAGTGGATTATGGAGTGTTCATGCAAGGTCTGGTGCAAGCCATGCAGACCCAGGCACACACTCAGGCAGCACTCCAGGCCCAGTTGGAGGCCCAGGTAAATAATAAAACAACTAAGTAGTCTGCTATTTGAATTGTATGATATTGTGTTTATTGTATATTGCTTGTTGTTTAATGTAGCAGGCTCAGGCCCCAGCTCAGGACCATGGTGGACCTTCCATCATGGAGCGATTCAAGAGGATGACCCCACCCTCTTTTAAGGGGGAGAGTGATCCGCTTTTGGCAGAAAGCTGGATGAGGGAGATCGAGAAAATCTTCCGAGCTATCAGGTGTCCTGACGAGGACAAGGTGACCTTAGCCACCTACATGCTACAGGTATGCTTTAGTTTATGCTTGAATGTTGGTTGTTATTTGTTAGTTAGAGCTTATGAAGGTGTGTTGCAGGAGAGAGCTGATGTATGGTGGTCCTCCCTACTGCGTACGCGCTTCGAGGACGGAGCAGTAGATGTGGCGTGGGACGCGTTCGTGAGGCTCTTCCGAGCCAAGTTCGTCCCAGAGCACATCCAGGACAAGATGGAGCAAGAATTCCTTTCCCTGACGCAAGGATCATGACCGTCCTAGAATACGAGGCAAGGTTTTCTGAACTCTCTAAATATGCACCGCACATAGTAGAGGATGAGCGCAGGAAGACCAAGAAGTTCGTGATGGGTCTCAAACCATCACTGAGGACGAGGCTCGTGGCGTTCGACCACCGCACGCTAGACGAGGCCCTCAGCGCAGCCTGCAGACAGGAGGGAGAAATGGAGCAGTATCTAGAGGAGAAGAAGGCTTCGCAGAAGAGGCCGGCACGACTTTCCAGCGGCAAGACAAGAGGAAGACGGTGTACCAGACACCGCAGAAACAAGTGGCAGTCAGCAACTATCAGGTACCCTCTGTACGTTCCCCCGGTGCGAAGAAGGAGTGTCCCCATTGTGGGAAGACCCATGGAGGTTCGGAGTGTTGGTTAGTAGCGGGTAGATGCCTAAAGTGTGGGAGCAGCGACCACAAGATCAAGGATTGCCCGAGGCTTCAGCAGGAAGCTCAGCGAGGAGCGCCAGTACCAGCAGTAGCGGCAGCCGCGCCAGCTACAGGACGACCAGGAAGGCCTCGAGCCCCAGCTCGAGTGTTTGCGTTAGCTCGTGAGGACGCCGAGCAGGCGGAGCATGTCACCGAAGGTACAGTTTTACTTTTCGGTGTGCACGCTCGGGTTTTGTTTGATACGGGTGCTACTCACTCGTTCATTTCCGAGCGGTTCGCTAGGCAGTTAGCCCTAGAGTCAGGCATAGAGTCTGAGGAGTTAGAGGTTCCCTTGTCTGTGCACACCCCTGCGGGTACGGTATCGACTAGGAAGTGCATTCCGTCGTTACCTGTGTGCATTGAGGATAGGTTCCTAGATGGGTGTTTCTTCTTGCTAAAGATGAAGGACTATGATTGTATTCTTGGTCTGGATTGGCTAGAGGAGCACTATGCGTTAGTGGATTGTCGTAGAAAGAAGATTGTTTCCGCATTCCTGGTGAGGATGAGTTCTCTCATCCCTTGCCAAAGAACTTAGCGGGAAAGTTAGTCATCTCTGCCATGAAGGCGATGCGCATGGTGAACAAGGGTTGTGACGCATTTCTTGCCAGCGTTATGCTAGTACCCGATGCTGGTTCGTCACTGACTCTTGCAGAGATCGATGTGGTGCAGGACTTTCCAGATGTCTTTCCCGATGACTTGTCTGGATTGCCACCGGATAGGGAGATAGAGTTCACTATAGAGTTGCTTCCAGGCACCTCTCCTATCTCGAAGGCCCCATATCGGATGGCCCCTGCAGAGTTAGCCGAGTTGAGGAAGCAATTGCAAGAATTGCTCGATAAGGGATTTATTCGCCCCAGTGTTTCCCCTTGGGGCGCACCTGTATTATTCGTCAAGAAGAAAGACGGGTCACTTCGGTTGTGCATTGATTATAGAAAGCTAAACCAGGTGACTGTGAAGAACAGGTATCCCTTACCTCGGATTGATGATCTGTTTGACCAGTTGCGAGAGGCATCAGTCTTTTCCAAGATTGACTTGCGATCTGGTTATCATCAGTTGAAGATTAGGAGTGAGGATGTGTCCAAGACGGCATTTAGAACCCGTTATGGACATTATGAGTTTTTGGTTCTTCCTTTCGGATTGACCAACGCCCCTGCAGCGTTCATGGATCTCATGAACCGGGTGTTTAGTCCGTATTTAGATAGTTTGTTGTTGTGTTTATTGATGACGTGTTGGTCTATTCTCCGGATGAGGCCACACATCGTCAGCATTTGAGGTTAGTCTTAGAGGTTCTCCGTGAGCACAAACTGTATGCAAAGTACAGCAAGTGCGAGTTCTGGTTGCGCGAGGTTCACTTTCTCGGGCATGTTATCTCCGGCGCTGGTGTAGCTGTTGATCCAGCAAAGATCCAGGCAGTTATGGATTGGGATGTTCCCAAGACTCCTTCGGAGATTCGTAGTTTCCTTGGGTTAGCTGGTTACTATCGGCGATTCATTGAGGGTTTCTCATCCATCGCCGCCCCTATGACAAAGCTGACCAGAAAGGGTGAGAAGTTTGTATGGTCTGAGGCATGTGAGCGCAGCTTTCAGCTATTGAAGGCTAAGCTTACTTCTGCTCCGGTATTGGTATTGCCCAGTGGTCTAGAAGGCTTTGCCATTTATACGGATGCATCTCAGATTGGTTTAGGCTGTGTGCTCATGCAGCAAGAGAGGGTAGTAGCTTATGCTTCTCGTCAGTTGAAGGAGCATGAGAGGAACTATCCGACTCATGATTTAGAGCTAGCAGCTGTGGTTCATGCACTAAAGATCTGGAGGCACTATCTTTATGGTGTCAGATTTGAGGTGTTTACCGACCACAAGAGCTTGAGGTATCTTTTCTCCCAAAAGGAATTAAACCTGAGGCAGAGAAGATGGATTGAGTTCTTGAAGGACTATGACTTCGACCTTCAGTATCATCCTGGAAAGGCGAACGTCGTAGCGGATGCTCTTAGTAGGAAGAGGTCTTCGCTCCAGCAGGATTGGAAGATGTTGGAGGATGCAGCGTGCTCTATGACCGAGTTAGAGCCATCGTTGTGTCAGGCTTTTGTAGCTCAGCTATCCCTTAGATCCTCAGTCTTGGATGAGGTGATTGAGCAGCAGAAAGCCGATCCTAGATTGTTAGAGTTAGTGGGTAAGGCGGGCATTGCTCGTGATGAGGACGGTGTGATTAGATTTCAGCACCGCGTTTGTGTCCCTGATGTAGTAGATGTCCGTGAGCATGTGTTAGCGGAGGCTCATAGATCGCGATTCTCTATTCATCCGGGTAACACTAAGATGTATCAAGACCTGAAGAGATCATTTTGGTGGTCCGGCATGAAGAAGGATGTTGCGGATTATGTGTCTAGATGTCTAGTATGTCAGCAGGTGAAAGCCGAGCGGCAGCGACCATCCGGCCTTATGCAGAGGATGGATATTCCCGTATGGAAGTGGGAAGCTGTCACTATGGATTTCGTATCGGGTTTGCCTCGATCTAGAAGGGGCAATGACTCGATTTGGGTAGTTGTAGATAGATTCTCGAAGACTGCTCATTTCTTGCCTATGAAGAAGAAGCAGTCAGTAGAGAGCTTAGCTAGATTGTATGTTAGCGGTATCGTTAGATTGCATGGTGTGCCGAAGTCGATCATTTCGGATCGAGATCCGAGATTTACTTCGAGATTGTGGAAGGGTCTTCAGGATGCGTTAGGTTCGGAGCTTAAGCTCAGTTCGGCGTTTCATCCCCAGACCGATGGACAGTCCGAGAGGACTATCCAGACGCTCGAGGACATGTTGAGAGCGTGTGTTCTGGATTGGAAGGATGATTGGGAGCGTCATTTACCTCTTGTGGAGTTCGCATACAACAACAGCTTTCATGCTAGTATTGGAATGGCTCCATTCGAGGCGTTGTATGGTAGGCCCTGCAGATCTCCTTTATGTTGGGAGGAGACTGGTGATAGGCAGTTGATCGGACCGGAGTTGGTTCAGGAAACTTCGGATAAGATTCAGCTTATCAGGAAAAGGCTTGTTGCGGCACAGGATAGGCAGAAGAGTTATGCCGACAACAGGAGAAAGGATTTGGAGTTCGAGGTTGGCGATCATGTCTTCTTGAAGATATCGCCTACTCGTGGAGTTGTCAGATTTGGCAGGCATAGCAAGCTAAGCCCTAGGTTCATTGGCCCATATGAGATTCTCCGACGTTTGGGCAACGTGGCGTACGAGCTAGCTTTACCCCCAGCTTTGGCTAGCGTTCACCCGGTATTCCACGTATCTATGCTCAGGAAGTATGTCCGAGATCCGTCTCATGTGATTAGTCATGAGCCAGTGGAGATCCAGCCAGATCTTTCGTATGTCGAGCAACCAGTAGCCATTCTTGACCGGAAGGTTCAGCATCTCCGGAACAAGAGTATCGCGTCGGTGAAAGTTCTATGGCGGAACTTCTCACGTGAGGAGGCTACGTGGGAGCTTGAGGATGCGATGAAGAAGAAGTATCCCCTTTTGTTTGAGTAGTGTCGTTCTAACTTCGAGGACGAAGTTTTCTTTAAGGGGGAGAGGGTGTAAGACCCTCGAATTTTCCGTCGTATTTTTCGTATTTATGTGTGTATATTGTGTTGAGTATGTATGTACGTATTTACGTAGATATTAAAATAGTATAATTACGTGTACATGTGTTTATATTAAACGTAAATAATGTATGTATTGCATGATGATAGTGTGAATATAATACCATGTACATATTGCATGTATAGAAGCTTGGTATGCTGGTTTCTGCATAAATTAGGGTTCTGGCCGAAGGCCCTATTGGCGTCAATCCCAGGCCGTTGAGGTGGTGTTAGCGTCCAGCCCTGGACGCCAACCCTAATTCCGGCGTCTAGCGATCTGGACGTCGACTTCTCTGGCCTGCATGCGCAGCAGAGCTGCTGTCTTCTGAAGCAAGGCATGGCAACCATTGGGGGGATGTCCCCCAACGGCTCTGAGGGTGTCCCATCACCCTAGTGAGTGGGAGAAAGACCCTCTTTAGGTCTGAACCCGAAATGGCTCTCCCCATTCTTTCCCTTCACCCTTGCAAGAGGAGAGAAGTGAGAAAGAAAAACCCTAGGTGAGCTGTGAGAAAAACCCATTTTTGAACCCCCAAATCCGACCCCTTGGAGGTTCATTTGAAGATCTTCTGCATCAAGGAGGAAGCTGAAGCATAGGGGAAGGCCTCCCCATCATCCCCTCGGCGTGGAGATCACCCAGGAGCTCGGAGGAAGGCAATCTTGGAGGCACTTCTGCAACTTCTTGGAACTGCCCAAGGAGGTCTTCTTCGAGCCATAAATCTCTTGGAGGATTTTTAGAGAGGCAAGTGACCTATCTATGGTGTCCCCGTATGAGTCTAGGAGGTTTTTATGATTTTTATGAAATTTTCCTCGAGTCCTAGACCCTCCATTTCACCCAAATTTCAGAGCTCGGGTCTGTGTTTCTGCACAGACCTGAGTAAACGGCAAGGTCCCTGGACGCCCAGTTCATCCTTGGCGTCCATCGACCATGCCGCTGACTCTGAGTCAGCGGCCAGAGACCGCCGTCTAGTTCTTCAGGACAGAACAGTGAGCTGTTCTGTCCCTCTTATACGTTAATTTCGTTATGATTTCCGTGATGAGGATATATGGTATTCCTATACGCTACGTAGGTTATCATTTGTGGTGTGTGTGATGGTGAATGTGGAAAATGGTGTCTTTAAACTTGTGAGCATGACTTGTAGATAATTTTGCAAACCCATGTTCCATGACTAGATTAGTTGAATGCCTTGATTTCGGTCTAATCATGAAGATTGTGGGTCAGCATGTGTGTTTGCAAATTTAGGAACTTATCCATGCTTGTGCAATTTGTTAATAGTTTCGGTTCGATAAAATAAAAGTATGAAAAAAAATGATTCGTAGTGTTAAATCCATAGATGTATGAATTAGGAAAATTTTGTACTCTAAATTTATGCATATGTTGGTAGCTTATGTCTAAACAGCAAGTGGTAAATTGCATGATGTGTAAATTCCATGTTAACGTAAATTGTGAATAATATGCTAATTAGGTGTTTGATTTTCTGTAAATCCTATTTAGCTCAGAAAAATCTGAAAATTGAGGGTATGATTTTGAACCCGAAAAAGCATGTGGTTAAAATTTCAGGTCAATTGGAACAGTAAATAAAAAGTTATGTGTTTTCATGTGAAATATGAATAATTCGTACATATGATCGAAATGTGATTAGATTTTGTTTAAACCAGCATGATTAATGTGTTTACTGTGTGTTAAACCTTGAAACTCTGTAGTACCATGTTAGGAAAAACAGAGGTGTTCATGTGAGTGAGAAGTGAATGTGATGAAAGTGTCAAGTGTAAAACCATGTGTAAAACGGTAAATGTGTAAAAGTGTAAACTGTGCCAATGTGATACTGCTTCCGAGAAGGCAGTGGAGCCGTATCAGGGAAAAGTCCCCCTGAGAAAGTTCATTGTGTTAAGTGACCCTAAGGGCATTAGGGGGAAATCCTGGAGGTGGACAAGTACCACTGGTTAGGGTGGAGACTTGTTCTCCCGGTCTGCGCAGTCCAAGAGTCGCCATTGTATTGCCTAGATGGCGTCTATGTGTTATGTGATGTGAATGTGTCCTTCTTTGGTGGTTTGGACTATGTGTCACGGCACTAAAATATGTGTAAAGTGTAATGTGTAAAGTGTATGTGACCATGTGTAAATGTGTAAGTGATATGTGAATGTGTATGTGTAAAGTGAACCATGTGAAAGAGGGAACTAGTGTAAAGAAAAATGTGAAATCTTAGATATGTAAATGTGTTATAGAAACCATGTGAAACTAAATCTGAAACCAAGTGAATTCAGAAAATGCATGTTATTATTCTCATGTTTGTGTGTGCAAAAGTGTTTAGAATCCATGTTAGGAACAACAAATGAGTATGTGAGTAAAATGGCATGATGGATTGTTCATGTGTTATGTTTAAGCAACGTTGTAGCTTTCATGTGTAGGTTTATAGTCATTGGACCATGTGAGATCAGCAACCTAAAGCATGATAAAAAGTTATGTATGTACTTAAGAACATGTGGGATCCATGCTAATTATGTTCCCCGTTCATGTATGCAAATCGTTCATGTCAATGGCTCTCACGTTTCGATTAAAGTCTCATGAGTGAATTGAATAGAGACCATGTGATAGGTGAATGTTATTTTTGAAATCTGAAAGCATGCGTTATGTATAAAATTGTAGAACCTTCATGATAGGTTGAAAACTTAAATGGACTAGCATGCTATGTGTTACTAATTGTAATGTGCGTGTAGAAACCGCTAGGACTTGTACGTGTATATCATGCATAGTGTTACTTGCTGAGTCCCTGGACTCACTCCTTGCTTCGGCGTACAGGTATAGTTGGTGACACAGTACCCTCGGAGGAGGCAGCGGAGACGGACTCCGAGCGTGGAGACTAGCCAGTTTTTGAGATCTTGTGATTGTGTACTTCTTAGTATGTACTTGGACATTGTATTAGAATTATCATTAAAAGAATGTAATATGTGGACATTTGTATTTCTATTTCAGCAAATTAAATCATGTGAATTTTAGTTCCTTTTTGCAAATTGTAAACTGCATGTATGTTTAATGTGGATGATGAATGAATGGAGATAGTTCTCTTTTACTTCCGCTACTCTGTTATATATATTCGCGTGTATCTCAGCTGTTTGTATCGTTGGGTAAATGTCCCACTGTGGCTGGCAGCACTCGCTATACCGACGTGGGTTGGTATAACCGTACCGATATAATGAGGGCCGTCACAACATGTGTCAAAGTTGATGTGAAAGAATGTCCCTCAAGCAACTTACTCTATTTTATTTTTTTTAACTTACTCCCCCATAATGTTTGCATGGTATTGAAGTGAGCATTCAAGAAATTCAAACATGTTCTTGTCAAATAATTGCACAAAGAAGGTATGAACATGATGAATTGAAATTCTTGAGATTTACAATTTTCTTTATGATCTTTATGCAGTATAAGACTATTGATACTTGGCGGAGAATATTTCTCACGCATAATGATAGTTTCCAAACAAGCCGGACTTGTCCTTCCACATTTCACCATTTGATATACCAAGTAGTCACTACATAAAATATCCATTTTTTCTCAAATTTAGCATGACTACAATTGCTAAGAAGCATTGTCATTTGGGGATAGCATCAAAACACATTTTTCATTGCTCAGATAGAATTAAAAATCCATTTCAATTCGAGCAGTTCAAATCTGAAGTCATAAAGAGATTTTACCTGAACAATCTTCAATTTCTGTTCAAAGATTTTACCTACGTTCTCCAATCATTTCTTGCCTTGCACAGCCAATGTCATGAATCCATTTACAATGTATGGCTGCCAGACATCTCAACTTGTTGATTAAGCTATTTTTGTGACCCACACTTGCTTGGGTCCTGCAATGACATTAATGTTGTTAGGCTTCAACAATGATTTCAGAATCCAAAATGATTTTATTTTTGGAATAGATGTATTTCTTTCATTAATGGAACTATGAGCAGCATTAGTTCCATACTCTTCTGTGGTCTTGTTCAATACATCTATATTTTCATGAAATATTTTGTTTTTAGGACTTTTAGCATGAGGAACAGAACACTTCTTTTGTCCAGCAATCATATTCTTATGTAAATGGAGTTTCTGAGTATTTTCAGCATGAACATGATTTTTATTCCTATGTACATGGGCATGTGTATGAACATGGGGTTTGGGAACATGCACAAGATGATCATTTATATGCCAACAGTCCCTAGAGATATGGCCATGTTTCTGACATGTGAAGCACTGAACTGTTTTAGCATATTTATGAGAGTGTTGATTTTTATTCCAGTAGAATTTAGCAAGATGACCAGGTCTATTGCATTTAAAGCAAATGGGTTGAGCATTTACCTGAAGCTTACCATAGTATGAATGCATTTTCTGAAATTTCTGAAGTCCTCTACAATACCTTTGATCACACTTAGGTTGAAAGGGTGGAGGTGACACCCTTTGGTATCTCATGGCATGGTGTGCAATTGGAAAATGCCCTGAAGCCTTTTTGGCTGCTGGAGGAGATGTGGAGACCTTGTAGATTTCTGTCTTCTTTTCCATTTTCTTTTTCTGACTTTCAATTGAAACATGATTCTTCCTTTTTGCAGCATTTTTATTCAAGTTATTACTTTGTTTTTGAACATTTCTTTCAACATGAACTTTAGTAAATTTTTCTTTAGGTGCAACAAAATTCTTGTTCTTGGAGACATTGACAAGTGATGTCTTTGTTTTGTTTTCAAAATCATTTTTGTTCAAGGGGTTAAATCCTAAACCCTCCTTTTGAAAAATGACTTTTATTCCAAGAAGATTATCCAAGTTCTTAGTTCCTTGAACAAACTTAGACAAGGCAGTTTTTAAACTGTCAATGATTTTGTTCAATTTAGAAATCTTCTTTTCAGAATTTTGATTTTGTTTACTAACCACTTCAAGTTCATTTGTCAATCTTTCTTTTTCAGCTTTCAATGCATCAATTTCTTTTTCAGAAGTTTGAAGTTGGTTGGTCATGACATCCAGACCATTTTTTATTTTGTTTTTTTCAATTTCACTTTGAACAACTTGATTTTCCAAGTCAGTAATTTTCTTCTTAGAATTGTTCTATTCATCATTTAATGGTCTGTCATGATACAAGCATTCAATCTTCCTTTTTAGATGACTATTTTCCTCAACCAATTGATTGCAATTTTCTTTTATTTGATGATCATGAGCCATGTTGGATATTTGTATGTTCAATTGATCATTATCAAATTTGAGATTTTCATTATGATCAATTAGTTTTACATTTTGATATTTCAAATCCAAAATTTTAGATTCCACCTGATCATGATCTTTTTTCAAATTAGAAAACTTGATTCCATAGTTTTTTACTTCAATTTTCAATTTTTTAATCTCCATTTTTAGTTCTTCATTTTCTTCATAGAATGCTTGAGAATTATCAATTATCATTTCATTCTTCTCCAATATTTCTTTTAACTTCTTGTTTTGAAATTTTACCTTCTTAAATTTATTGCACAAGTGCTCATAGCATTCTATCAGTTCATCATCGGATATATCATTCTTAGAATTAGAGTTAGATATTGATCTATCAACTGGGTTTGAGATGGAATTACCTGACCTTTCAAAGTTTCTTGATTTCTCTGACATGTGTGATTCTTCAGATTTGTCTGAGCGACAAGAACCTTTTGAGCTGCTATGAGCCATGTAACACTTTTCTTTGATTTCCTTTTCATTCTTGCTTGCCTTCATAGAGGAGTCCTGCATTTTATCAACATTTAGATGAAACTCAATAACCATAGGTCTATTTATGATACTCGAGAACTTAGCCATATTTTTTAGTATGTCTTAGATGATTAGACCAATCAACAACAATCAGATCAGTTCAGAATCAGATATAAACCTGGCTCTGATACCAATTATTAGGATCAGATATTCGGTGATGGCAAAGCTAGAAAGGGGGGTTGAATTGATTTGCAGCGGAAACTTAAGCAATTTAAAAACTACTTCGGACTAAAAGATCTACTCAATTAAAATCCCTCTGATCTGATGCAATGTGTGTGAGTAAACTAACAGTTAGTGTGTAGACGAAATCCCTATGCATGCATCTAACGTAATACAGATCAAACCACAAATCAAACCACAGTGCACAAGGGATTTTTTAGGTGGTTCGGAGATCACACCACGTGACTCCTACGTCCACCCCTCACACAGTGAGGACACACTACTCAAGAACTGAGTACAACACACACACGAGCACAACTGCTCAACCACACACACACACGCTAGATCAAGTCCACAATAGATCAGATCCTCTAGCCTTGATCTGACCAACACACCACACACTCTAATCTATACACAACCCTTGTACAGATCACAAGGCACACAATCTTCCATAAACGCCATGTACTGATCGGAGATCAGTACATACACACACAGATATATGAAAGAGTAGTGAAAGAAAGAAGAGTTCTGAGTTGTAGAACAAATCCAGATGAAAAACTCTTCGTGGTGGTCATCCAGAAGAACTTCTGGCTTCGTGTTGATGATGATCAGATGATGTAGACGAAGCTTGATTTATGGAGAAACTGACTTCAACTCCTCTCGTGAGATGGATCTTCCACGAACAAGACAGAGGGTTGAAGCAGAGCAGCAGGAAGAAAGCCTTCTCTTAGGTTTTGCTTAGGGTTTTGGTATGGTGGCTTGTTGCTGCAAAAATACCTCTATATGATCTATATATAGTGGTGTCCAATTATGGAGAGACGTGCTAAAGGGAAACACCCAAATATAAAACATATCCAAATCTCGTAACTGAGTTTTCTCTTCGTCTGTCGACATCCAGTATTGTGTCTGTCGACAGGTGCTGACAGATTTCCAATTTCCAGAACAATGGTCTTTCAGGAAGGACTTTTCTGTGTGTGGCTGTGGACAGGCGATTTGTTGCTGTCGATAAGCATACTTCATTTGTATTTCCTGAACCTTGTTTGTCTTCCCTATGCTTAGCTGTTGACAGGTACCTTTAGGGTTGTCGACAGGTGCTTGCTTGATGTCTTATTCTTGAGTCTTTGCTCTTGTATTTTGATACATGTCTTGCCTACATTCACTCCTACATTGAAAAACATTCTAAGTGAGATACAATCAATATATAGATTATTAATCGAAATATGTTTTGATATGATTGTATCTTGCTTGACTTTTTCACTGTCACCATGTTTCAATCATTCATACAACATCAATTAACATTGTTCATCATAAAAAACATTTAATCACAAACATCATACATGAGAACCCAACACCACTTGGACAAGGTCCAGGGGCAAAAGGATGCTGACTTGTAGACAAAGGAGGGTGTAGATCATGTGTGAATGAAGTCTCAAAGAGGGACGGTCAGTTCAAAAGAAAGAAATAACAAAAAGAGATTAACAAATGAGTGAAAGAAAAAAGAAACAAAAATAGGGGCATGACAAAGAGTCGCAGTACAGTTCCCCGCGGGAAGCCCTTGAGCCTAGTCGCACGCATGCCCCAAATAAAAGGCAATGACCACAAAGTCTCTGGACAACAGACGAAATCTATGTGTGATACACCCTTGCGAGTCGAACAAGTCAGTGTCCCAAGCACCGATGTCGAGTCTTATCCCCTTAATTCTTCCTATCCCCACTAATGACTAGAATCCCCTGCGCCTGGTCTGTGTATGGAACACTGGCGACCAGGGGCAATCAGCCTTAATGAAGCCAAGAACTAACGCACACTATACCCGGAAGGTGTTTTAACAAGTGTAAGATGGAAGGTGAGATTCCTAGCTGATCACTCTAATGCAGACGGTGTCGCTATAGAAAATCCCAAAAATCCAAAAAAAAAATCCCAAAAACCCAAAAGCATTAGAAAATCCAAACAAATTGGAAAATCCCAAAACCCCCAAAAAAATTAGAAAACACCAAAATCCAAAAAATTAGAAAACCCCAAAAACCCAAAAAATTTTAGAAAATCTCAAAATTCAAAAAATTTAGAAAATCTCAAAATCCAAATTTTTTTTAGAAAATCCCAAAAATCTAAAAAAAATAGAAAATCTCAAAAATCCAAAAAAAAATAGATGTACATATCATGATTTATTTCCTTTTGTCTTTCGCCTATTTAATAAGGCTCAACCCCTTAACTGCTATGAAGGTACAGTCGCTCCTTGTTTAATGCAAGGGGCTGAGTCAAAGAGCAGATCTAACCTGTTTTGCTAAGTGTGCAAGGGCAGGAAACTCTGGAACAAGTGCAACAATGTACTCACTTTATTCTTTATCTCTCTCTCTCGGATCTTATATCACACTCGTGCCAATTTCACTTCAATTCCAATAATCACAAACATTGGCACAAAACATAAAAGATCCACTAAAGATAAGCATCATGTACAAAAGATAAGGGGGAGGTGGCTCACAAGCTCCTCATTGTCTGCCGCCACTCTCCTCGGATCCCTCCTGCCTGTCAGGTGGGGGCGGCATCTCACTGCCACCCCTAGCGCTCCGAGCGCTCGTCTCTCCTGCTAGGCGTCTCTCCTCATCGTCGTTCCTCCTACGACTGGAGGAACTAGCTAAGTACTATCTAACTGAGGCACCACTCACCCCACTCACTCCGCTCCTACTCCTGCTCCTGCTTCGGGCCTGGCCTATGGCCGTCACTATACCCCCAAGCTCCCAGGCCAGGGTCTGTTGTGCGAACAACTCGGAGCGCAGTCGGGTCAACTCCGCCTGGTCTGCTGGTGGCCCCTGCGTGCGCAGCGTTGCCAACTCCCTCATCATCTCCTCCTCCTGTGTGCGCAGCCGGCCCACCTCTACTGCTGATGTCTCTGCCTGCTCATGCCAGTGGGTCGCCTGGCTGGTAGCATTCTCCAGCTCTATCACTTGTGGAGAGAAAGTTAGTACAAAATATAAATCAAATTCAGTTCAAATCATTGTCACACTTACCCTCTCTGCTAACTCTGCATGTGCCTCCTCAGCCCTCCTCACTGCACCCACCAGTCGGTCCTCTAGATCCGATGGAGGTGCCTCTTCTGCTGCTCTGGATGAGAATGCACCGGCCTATGCTCCCCTCACTGCCACCAAGTCTACACGCTGCACATGTAACACTTGTCAATTCCTCAATAAGCTAAAAAATTCGGTGAGTTACTGAAGTCTGAGTAGGTACTTACCAGCTGCTCTATCTCTCTCCTCACCACCTCCCGATCCTGCACAGCTGAGTGTAGCAAGGCCCAGAGTGAGGCAATCTCACCGACCACATCTACCTGCAAATCATCAAAATCTGTCAACTCAATCAAATTAGAGAAATTCATAGAGTCTGAGTTTAGAGATTTTACATATCACATCGCGCCTCTGTAGACCCTCGCCCCATACTTCAAGGTGAAGGCTTGCAAGTACGCGTCATCTGAGTCGGCATCGGACCGGACCCGTCGGCCTCTGTGCTCCCAGTCCTCTATCTGCTTGCAGGCCCACTCATGCCAGTCAGTAGTGTCATGGAGTCCTCGGAAGCTCCCGCTAGGCCTAGGGGTCTGGCCTTAGTTGGGAAACACCACCGCACTCTGACGGAGGCCGAGCGACCTATGAGTCAGATATAGATGGAGAGGTAGCACAGGGTTTAGGGCATGAACCCACACTGTCCTACCAAAGTAAGGGCAGGCCTGCTCTAACCAGGCCTGTCCCTCGTCGTCCTCCTCCAAGTATGGCTGCCACACCATCTGCACATCAAAGCACATCTGATCAGTATTCAAGTAATTAAATCAAATCAATTAAACTTAGAAGAGAGGGTAGAATACTTACATCCAGCTGAGGGTAGACATCAATCACGTCCTGGATGGACACCAGCTACTCCTTCAAGAGGTGCATGTCACTACACGACACCCAACGTTGAGCTATGGGCACGAGGCCCGGTCTCTCCAGGGTCCCCCTCCTCAAGACAGGGAGGTGAAGATAGGTACAGATCTGCAAGAACATGAAGCCACAGTCAGATCTCAATTGTAATATCAAAGGGTTGTTTAAGTAAAGAGGCAAAAGAAAGAGAAGAGTACCTGAAGGAAGGGGAAGAAGCCGCTGATGGAGGTCTGCCGGTCAGAGGACCCCAGGCTCTCGAACTGGTGCTCCAAGAACACTGCTCCCCACGCATAGTCCCCCACCTGACCTAGGTCCTCCAACAACGATAGGAACCGGTAGTGGACCTTGTCACCCCTCGTGGCAAACAGGAGTCTGCCCAGAAAGAAGGTGAGGAAGCAGTGCAGATCCAAATCTGCCTGTGCCCCAGGCTCGTCAGCTAAGGTCTCTCTGCAACCCCTCGCCAGCCTCTGTAGCTGCTCATCCACCGTCTCTGCCACCTCCTTGCCTGTCAGAAAAATCCCTAGGCTCTCCTGCAGCTCCTCTCTAGAGATGAGGGAAGACCTCTGCCCTACAGTCAGACCTAGCAGCCTATGGGCTAACTCCCTGTAGCATGGGTAGGTATACCCACACACCGGGCGTCCATACACTCTCAGGCTCGTGATGTGGCTCACGTCCTCCAGGCTGGGGATCATATGTCCCCATAGAAACACGAAGGCAGACGCCTTTGCGTCCCACCTACTGAGCAGGGCCTGGGTGAGCGGGGCATCCGCCCTCATCCTCTCAATCCTAAGTACCTCCCCAAATCCCATGTCATCCAACCACTCTATCTAGAACCTAGGAAAGGCTAAATACACAGCCAAGACCAGAATCAAGGAAACCCAGGCCCTCATTTCTCCCTGTAAACATAAATCGGTCATTTGGTCAGTTTAAGCATACTTTGTTGGTCTCTCAGCTGAGGTCGCGCCAGCGAGGATGGCCGCGACCTTGTCGCGACACCCCGATGGGCCGTGACATAGTTGCAACTACCTTGGTGACCGCAACCTTGTCACGACAGCCATCGTCCGTCGCGAACAGGTTGTGGTCTTTAACCCCGTCGCAATAGCTAGTGTCACGACTGGGCAGGCTGTCACGTTCTCAGACGTGGACCGACCGGTGCTTTCCCTGTCTGGGGTCGCTTTTTCTGGGCATCTCGCCCTACATGCGCCCTCTATGGGGATTCCTCATCCCATCCACATCATCCAATCAAAGGTTTTAGGGCATCAGAGCTTACCTTTTTCATGGCTGCCTCTCGAGCCATGGCCGCCGCTTCCAAATCCATCGCCGGGGCATCCTCCTCCGCCATCTTGATCTCTGGGGTTTCCTCCGCCACCGGAGGAGTCGCCTCGCGCCGCCGGGAGGCCCTCTTCATCGCCGACCTCTTCCCCTTGTCACCACCACCATTGCCTCCTCCCTCCATCGATTTGAGGTTTGAGATGATGAGAGAAAGAGAGAGGAAAACGAGAGCAAAAATAAGTGAGAGAGGATAAGAGAGTGAAGGTTCGGAGCAAAGGGGGGGAAATCACCGGAGCTCGGGTGTTTTTACACGATGAACGCACAGATGGGGAAGAAGAGGCGTTTCAGCATTTTGAATCATCATTTTATGTTGCAACAGCTATAGATGTCATGTCCTTGTCACGACGGCCAAGTAGGCCGCGACTCTGTCATGACCTATCGCCCCATCGTTACCTTTAGGCGACGTCTGTAGTGGTCGCGACATCAACAGAGCAATGTGCACAGTGAACAAAATCCTGATTTTATTGATTCAAATGATCAATTACATTTCCTAATCATCCCTACAATCAATCAAATCATCTTTTCAGTCTTAACTACCATTTGATACAATGCCTACATCTCTCAAAGCCATCTTAAGCGCCCGGTGCTGCCTCAGTCTCCGCAGGTAAGTTTGGACAGATCCTCTACAAAGCATGATGGTACTCCCAGGTCACGTCCTCGTCCTCCGCCACTTCCACTGAAATGATGCTCGTAGCACATCCCTCCCAGTGGATGATGGCACTCCTCAGGCCTTGTTCATCCTGATCGTCGTTCCTCTTCCGCGCTTGGATTGGTGGGTAGTGAGAGAGTGGTGGCACAATTGTGCGTCCGACACCGCATTGAAGGTGGCACGTGTCAAGGATGTATAGTACCAGTGCTTCATCGCCGATGAGTCGCAAAGCCAGGCCGGTGTGCTGTGGGAGGCAGATCATCTTGTTGTGGAGGAACCTCGGGCGCATTTCAAATTTCTCCACTGGTATTGTTTTGAAGTAGATCCTCCATTCTTTCAGTCCCTTGATCATTGTCATCTTGCACCATTCTTGTGGTGTCATGTAAAGAGGAGCCCCATCAAGAGCTAGAGGATGGTGAAGCATGCTATTGCATTGGATAGATGGGTCGTTTGTCGCTTGGAAACTAATGTGCATGCCCATCTAGCACTCGAGGGTGATGACGGAACCAAAGAAAGGGCCACCTGTGGCTGCAAAAGATAATTCAGCATAGAGATATCCAAGGACGGCCTGGGAGATGGACATACCTTCCCATATGCAGGAGATGATGTTGAGATTTGTCGTAGTTAAATGGTTGTCCTGCGCTGGGAAGAGTATCACACCGCAAATGCAAATGGCAGCAGCCTTGGCAATGGCAAGATGGTTCTCCGTTTTTCTTTTACACTGAGACATTATCCATTGAGAAATAGGGAGGAGGTGAGCGTACCCCGGGCTCGTCATAGACCACAAGTTTTCATGCTTGGTAGTGATCTCTCCTAGGATGGCCCAGGAATTGATGGTAGCCACGGTGTAGGAAATCCCGTACTCCTTCTTTCTCTTGTCCTTTAGGAGCCCCAGCATAAGCTCCAGTTCCTCCAGTAGTATCGTGGCCTCGAAAGAGGGGAAGATGAACGTGTGGGCCAGTGGGGGCCACAATAACACAAGCGTAGTAAGGCTGTCCTATTTATGGGAGGAGGAAGAAGCTCTCTTTATGGGTTGGAGAGAGAGAAAACCATGGGAGAGGAAGAGAGAGAAGTGGAACTGCGAAAATAGCCTCTTACAGTCCTATTTATAGAGCCCTAGGGGTGCTAATCCCATCCAAATCCATCCCTAGGTGTTAGAGTTGCTCTAGGATAGGTTTAAGAGTCCTAATGGTAGAGAGGATAGCCTTAGGATAAGGATAAGCTCAGATTTTTGGTGTTTATTGCTTAGAATGATGTCGCGACACCACGATCTAACACGTTAAGGTTGCGACCATCTGGGCCGCCGCGACAGTGTCGCGACCCCCGAGTGCGTCGCCTTTCTATTGTGTGTGTTTTATGTGTCTGTGCATAGTTTGATTGTGTTATTTGATTGCATTTGTGTGTATATTGTTTTCGTTGTTATAGTTGTTGCTTTGATTGTTTATCATAAAATCACAAAAAAAAATAGAAAATAAAAAAAAAATGGTGCTTCACAGTTAAGTCTGGTAAGTATCACTATCTTTACTCCCTTGCATTACTATATGGTATTTTGCTTATTATATCGCTTCAAGGACCGGCTGATTTTCAATGTGTTCTGAGATTTGAGTTCCCCTTCAACAAAAACAGTGATGATCTAGGTGCACATTGCTAATCACTGGATAGGCTATTGGGTCAAATAAGTTTGGGGGCGATGGATTCAGGCCTACACTGCGGTTGCAGGTAGTTTCTTGACCCATTCTTATTTGGCCTAGCAATATTATCCTTGATATATTTTCTATTTTCTCCTTTCTTTTGCATTTGATTTAATGATTTCTTTTCTTTAGCCCAACATGCATCATGTAGAACTTTGTGCTATCATGTCTCATCCCTGACTAATGGTGAGCTCTTGTTGAGTGCCCAACCATTCGTCATGTTCAGAACAAGAAATCCTATTCAACTCTAAATTGGAAGGTTTGCCTCCGAGCGAGTTGCTCTTGTCCGTTTGTCGAGAATTTCCTTGTCTGGATTCTCTATACAATTTTCATCCTTATTCCTTTTGATCCGTTTTGGTTGCGAACCGCTCCCAGGACAAAGTCTGTGTTACCTGCCTGCACGCATATGTCCCTCCAAAATGAAACTTGCAGGCCAATCGGCTAGGTTACCTCTCAATCGAGGGGTTGATCATCCTTTTCTTTCTCCTTCTCGTCCAACTTGTGTCTTCCTTGCATTCTGCTCGAGCAGCTAACTCGGGGCTTTCAAGAAGATTCCAATTGCTTGTTTGTTAGATCAAGTGTCTCTTTACCTTGGCTCCCACCTTTTCAGTCCACTCCATGTCATTTCCGCTCCGCCGTCATTTCCTGACACCTCCGCTACACTTTCGCTACGCTCCCTTGCAAAGTGGAAGCCAAGGAGGGGCAATATGTAGACACCCAATTCTGGCCTATAAGTCAAACCATTATTCTTGTTCTCTTAATGAGCCCCTAGTTGGTCACTCACCTTGAGCCCACTCATTAGCCTTGCTTTGAGCCCATTAAAATCCCAAATCCCGTCCAATTATCCCTTGAAGAGAACTTATGCCCCATTATTGATTATTCTCCCTTATGATTGGTAAAAAATTCAAGAATAATCGATTTTGCTTAATGCGATGGGTCGTAGTGCTGCGTTAATCTCTATCGCTCCCCCCATGGCCATCGCGACAGTCCATGCATATCCATGCACGTGGCTTCAGAGTCTCGACCCTTATGGCCATCGCAACTATCCTTGTCGCGCCCCTACGACCCGTCGCAACTATAGCCGCGTGCGCTGGCCTCCGTACCCACCTCCTATTTATCATTTATTGGCATTATCTTTATCTCCATGCAACCTCCCAACCCCTTGGCTGCGGTTTGGGGTTGTAGGGCACCTTGGGGCCTCCCTAGGACTCTTCCTAACGAATTTTCCTTAGATTTATCCTTCATTTTTGGTCATTATCTCCCATGGACGGGATTTTTTTTCTCTCATACTCTATATAAGCACTTCTTCTCCTTCAGAGGAAGGGGAGCCCCATTTCTGCCATGAAGTGCTGTCAAAATTTTCCATGACCTGACACTTAGCTCATGGTCCTCCCATTCCCTCTCATTTCCTCCTATTTTCTTCACCAAGCTATGATACTTTCCTCATCCATGGAGCTTGGAGGAGGAGGAGGCGACCTCTGAGACCCCTTACACCATCCAAGGGCATCATCTGAAGCCAGGGAGTCGCCCCCTAATGGGGCTCTTTCTTCCTCTCTTCACCCTCATCTCATCCTTCTTGCATGTTATTTGCTTTTCTTAGATAGGATGAATTCACTCTTTCCTTCCCTTGTTTTTATACACCCTAGGGGTTTAAAAACCACCCCAGGTTCGTTCCCCCCATGCTCCCACCTTTCTCTTCATTTTTTGATAGATATTACACTCAAATATGGTCTAATGGGGTTTGTTGTCTTGATTTCTTTATCCTGGAAGGTACATAAGCATCAGTCGATGAGGAGCTCTTGTCCTCTGGCCGACCGAAGGGCAGGAAGAAGGTCCAGCCATCATTCTCCTACACTACAGAGAATGCGGCAGGCACGAGGGTCGCGATAGCAAAGATACACCCTGGCTGGGCATCGCAACATCAGCTCCATCGCGACGGGTCACCCCATTGTGACTACAGTAAGTGCCTCTGTTCTCATTCCTTTTCCTAGTGTAGTTAGCCTATTTAATTCTTAATCATGGCAACTAGCTAGGTGGCGATCACATCCATCCAAACTTTCATGCTATTTTAATTTAATTTTGAAACGTGTTGTGTGTTCCGAGGGGTGCACAACCCCGTGATTACACTACTCTTTTTATTTTTTGATCCAATATTTAATTTCCACTCTCACTATGGGTCATTTTCTTGCTCTACTTTCTCTGACCAAGTTCCTTACATTTAATTCATTTATCTCTTTACATGGGTTTGAGCTAAGGGGGAATCTTGAACTGAGGGGGGGCCTTGGACTAAGGGGGAGACTTCATAAATCCTTCTCCACATCTTTCCTTTTGGCTTCATCATTTCTATTCCACAGACCTTCCTTTTTGGTCATTGACAAAAAGGGGGAGAAATACTCTGAAATACATACATACTCTGAATAAATATCATCATATCTTTTTTGGAGCATTTTGATTTTGGTTAGTTTTGTCATCACCAAAAAGGGGGAGATTGTTGACTCCTTTATCTCCATGACTATATATTTTGGTGATAACAAAACTTATCAGAATATTCTTATATTTGTCTAAATCTTGTGTTTATTTACCTTAGTATCATTTTGGTTAAGTCTGTCAACGGGAGACTCAAAGGAAATAAATAATACTTCAAGGGTCACCATTGTAAGTATTCCAAGTATTTCAAAGTTCACTTGATGGTGCTCAAATACTTGTAAGTCTTTGTTGTCATTCATAAGTTCATATTTTTCATCACTGATAATCTTTTCACAGTTTCAATCGAAGTAAAGTTTCATCTTCTATAGCTTTAAACTTCATTATCCGAAATCCACTTCATCATATTCGAAGTTGGCACTTAGTCATGCATATTTTTTGTCATGATCAGTCGAAGCTCTACTTCGTCATTTCTGAAGTGATATCTAAAGTTTCACTTCGACCAACAGTGTTATGAACTATTTTATACGAAGTTCAACTTCATCATATACAAAGTTACACTTCATCATATCCAAAGTCATTTTTTATATGAATTCTCCAAATCCAACTCTGACTCTTGGATAGTCGAAGTGAAACATCGAATACTGTTTTAATTTCACATTGATTGCTTTGTACTCAAACATCGATTGTCTTCATCTATAGTCTTGAACATCGATTGCATTGGAACATCGCTTGTCTCTTAACATCGATTGCACTTAAACATCGATTGGGTTCACATCGATTGTCTTTCACATCGATTGTCTCAAACATCAATTGCACTTAAACATCGATTGCATTGGAACATCGATTACACTTAAACATCGATTGTGTTCATATCGATTGTCTTTTACATTGATTGCTTTTAGACATTGATTGTCTTTGGACATCGATTGCCTTTTAGACATCAATTGCCTTTGGACATTGATTGTCTTTAGACATCGATTGCTTTTAGACAGCCATTGTCTTTGGACATCGATTGCCCTTTAGACATCGCCTTTGGACATTGATTACATTTAGACATCGATTACCTTTAGACATCGATTGTCTTCAGACATTGATTATTAGTTACACATCGATTGTTCTTGAACATCGATTACTCTTGAACATCGATTATTGTTAAGTATCAACTGTCTTTTAAACATTGATTGCCATCATATTATCTATTGCTATTCCAGATATATTATTTTCAATATCTTGATAAATATCTATGCAATAACATTATTGATTGTGGTTGCAATTAAAATATATTGTTTGCCCTTATGATTAATCTTTGTTATGAACATATCTTGGCGCGCAGTACTTTCAAACCATTTTTTAAAGCTGTGCATTTCAAATTTCCTGCTATCTATTACATATCGTTCTTACAAAAGCTTTCAAGGATATCCTCTTACATATGGTCTATCTATAGACACAGTTCCCATACACATCATCTTGTACTGTTTACCATTTTCATGACATGTTGTCTACAGCTTTAAATGGTGAAAGAATGGATGTATCTATTTCAGTATAACATCTTTTTATTCGTTGACTGAAGACATCTCTCTTAGCATTTAATGCCTGCAAGTTTTCGTTATTCACACATGACTACAACGTTGGATATGCTACGTTAACTGACACAGGAGATATCCATATTATCTTTCTCTCTCTCTCTCTCTCTCTCTCTCTCTCTCTCTCTCTCTCTCTCTCTATCTATCTATCTATCTAAACATTTAATGTCTACAGGTTTTCGATAGTCAAACACTCCTCCAATGTAAGACATGCTGCGACTGTTTGGAAATGAGCATCAAGAAATGAGAGACAACGAATACCTTAACGATTACATTTGAAGATAGTACGAATGCTTATAAGAAGACGATGGTTGTGAAGAACAAAAAAAAAAAGGATACACAAGCAACACATCCAGATACACACAAGCCTACACAACCATTAGAAGAGCAGTGCACCCCCACTCCAAGTTGATCTGCTCCGAGCTCTCCTGAAGCCCTCACTTCATTTTCTTTGATAGCCTGTTGTTCTAGGAGGACAGCATCATAGTTTCCATTCTTCTTCCTCTGAGTTCACGCCTTAGATCAAACAAGGCTTTGGTATATAAGCTTGATTTAGGGGCCATCCCTTTAACTCCTTTTAGAGTGTGCCTCTTCCTATGAGAAGAGAAGATTTGTTGTGGGTAGGTGTTTGTTCCCCTTGTTAAAGAGAAGTGTTGTTGCTACAGGTGGGTGTATTGACTCTTTGGGGTTGAAGAGAAGGTCAGCAGGTGCTGGATGTGTAAGTGTCCATAAGGGGGACTATACCCTTGGTTAGTGGAATCCCAAGTAATTTCTTGGGGACTGGACGTAGGACTCCTGGTGATAGGAGGTCCGAACTAGGATAAAAATCCTTGTGTACTTTGTGTGATTGCTTTTGCCTTATTTCCGTTGCTCCCTAACTCTAACACCTACGTTTAGTGTTTTCTTTTGAAGTTATTTTTAAGATGAATATTTCAAGATATAATTTTTGTAATCCATTCCCCCCCCCCTCTGGGCTTGCAACTTGGTCAACAGTACTGGGCTTTGTTCCTATTGGGGCGACTAGGAAGCTAAATTTTGATCATTCTTCACTTGATTTCAGGCCTTTTCCATATTATTCACCTTTTGGCAATTAGGTTGGTTTGACCCCTTGGGCACAGTAAGTAGTTCATGATTTTGCTAAGAGATGCCTTCATTTGAGCTGGATATAGTGTACCCACCCTGGGGTATTGACTTTTAGGCGGGGTCAGACCATTATCCTAGAGCCTTATTATCCGCACAGGTTTGCAAGGAATTTAGGTTATGATCAAAGAATTCCTTTAGGCTTCGAGTTTCCAGGTTTATCCCGTGCTTGGCATCAGCGAAATGTTCATTTACAGGCCCGCATGTTGTACAATTTATTTCAGTAGGACGTTCCTTCTTTGGCTATTCAGGTTTTACCCCCTTCCCAGCGTGGGGCTGTGTCACTGAGACATACTGACTGGTGGGTCGGCCATAGTGGTAGTATTACACAACATTCTGGTGCCATCCACTATGTCAAGAGTATGATTTGCATAGACTAGATCGCCCTCATTTTCACATTAGGGAGAGGTATTTAAAGAAGCATTTTTATGACTTAGCCACTCAGATGATAGAGGCTTTTAAATCATGGGATAAATCATAAAAACATCCCATAGAATAGTTTGACATGGGCTAGCCAGATGATTCTTATAGGGCAGCTAGGAAGCCTTTGGGGAAGAAGACTCATTCTAGTGAAGGATCATCGCAGCACGCCTATATGTAGTGGCCAGATTTTCTCAGGGCCTGTGGGCTTCATCAGGAGGCCCCAATGAGTTCCTTATTGCCTACTGAGTCATTTAATGCAGATCCAGGACAACAATGGATAGTGTTTCTGAGCGAGACATTCATTTCCCTTGGGCTCTGTTAGGAGGCATTTCTTATTAGGCGGGCTCATTGCCTAGACGGCATGTGGACAGCCGTGTCTTATGCTGATCCCGCGTCCCCCACAATTTCTTCTTGAGGGTACAAGAATGCATATATGTTATTTATTGCCTTATGCTTCTTAAAATTAACATGCTGATTTGATTTTTTTTTTTTTTTGCTTCTTTGTTTTGGATAATGTGGGGCCTTCTGGTCATATCATTGGGGCTCCTACTTACGCCAAGTCATCTAAAGCTTGTATGGGTCCTGTCCCTGAGGCGACTGGGTCCCCTAGTGGCATAGGTAAAGAAATTCATTATCATCCCTTTTTGACATATGTCTGTCACATATTCATTTTATCTCATCGTTGTCTTATATGTAGATGGGATGGCCTTTTCTCCTCATATTTCTGTGCATGGGATTTCGTCTGATGCAGTGAATATTGGTGACCAACAAGTAGCCCCAATTTTACTCTCTTTCATTCGACTTGTTGGCTTTCCATTCATGCATTTGTTTATTCTTTTCCTGACTTTAACAGGCCCTATAGAGCCACTATTGAGCTCCCTTCAATCCAATGATCAAGATATCGTGTTTTTACCCTCGGTGCTAGTTCCAAGAATGATGACATAGATGATTGGGATTACGAGCTAGATGTGATAAATATCTCAATCCTAGATCCAAACTGGGATCCTTTGATGGAAAACCCTGATGACCGGATTTTAGTAAGTTGTGTGTTTCTCATATCATTAGCTTGTCAATCATTCTTGAATGCGATTATATCCCGCCACTTTTTTAGGTATTCCTTTGATGACTTGATGGAAATGATGCAAGACCCCTTGCTTACTACCAATCAGGAGGCATCTCAGATACTAGTGCCACTATTGGGCCAGTGATAGCTGGCGCTACTGCCGCCCTTCCTAGGGAGGATACTTCGACCCCTGGTACGTGCTATCCTAGTATTTGCTTTCTGTTATGTACTTTATAGTTACTTGGGGTTTCCTTTTTTCCTCTTCTTTTGCTTATATATCTCTCACTTCATGTTTCACAGCTGCGACTGGCCAGGACGATCCATTCCTATGCCAAACCCTACTATGACAAAGAATGATGAAGGTGGTTCTTTTGTGCCCCTGCATTGGACCCCCTAGTAGCTACTAAGGAATTATAGGTCTCTGTTAAGCCTTCTAGGTATCTTTCAAGTATGTACTTTTCTTATTCCGAGCTTGCTATGAATCTTTCTCATGATCATAACATTTCCCACTCATGCCCTTCACTTCGCCTCTGAACCTAGACTCTCAGAGACTTGTGTAATTTCTGGTGATCATGGTAAGAATACTGAGCCTTTATCAGGCGAGACCCAGTAGTTTTCTACTGCCCTAGAGGCTACTTGCGACACTGCAAAGGTGTCTTCACGTCTTCCTCTAACTGTTTGAGGTTCCTTACTGTCCTGTGTTCCTTTTTCCCTTCATCTGAAATGAATTTGACTTTTGGGTCCCTCGGTATGCAAGATTGGACATGTCTTCACAGGTTCTCGAGGCCTTGGAGGCCTAGTTACCCTAGGTGACGAGGCCGCTGGCACTGCTGACCAAATTTCCATAGTCTGAGACCAGCAAGCGTCTGTTCTCTCTACGCAATAGGACAAGTCAGCTCGTGCGACCCTTCTATGTGTGTTGGCGTCGCACTTGGACCGGTCAGCTGCTAAGGACATGCAGCATCGTGACGCATTAGCCACTAGACTACCTTATTTGGGGTTAGAGTAGAGAAGGATCCATGCTATCATTACTGCTTTGGAGGCTGAGGTCGACCTTCTGAGAGCTAGCAACACTGGAGTGTAGGCTTGCTCGAGAGATGTCGTTCTTATTAATCAGTATAGGCTGTCCACTTATTTTGACTTCTCTTTCTTGGGCTATCCCAAGGGCCTATCTTGGGATGAAGACTTGTATTTGCTATATATATTATGCTTTTGACTTCGCCATCAGCATGTGATTTTTTATTGATAATAGGGGTTTTAAGGCTTCCCCCAAAATCTGTGAGCTATTTCACTTAGAGGATTAGGGCTTCTCTGGTGCCACAACATGTTTGTGTTAGAGAATTAAGGCTTCTCCAAGGTTATATTTTGATGAGGAGATTGAGGCTCCCCTAGGTTCGTGGTTTGGGTGAGAGGATTAAGACTCCCTCGAGCTCATAATTTTGGGTGAGAGGATTGAGGCTCCATCGAGCTCATGATTTTGGATGAGAGGATTGACGTTCCCTTGGGCTCGTGATTTGGGTGAGAGGATTGAGGCTCCCTCAAGCTCATGATTTGGGTGAGAGGATTGATGCTCCCTCAGACTCGTGATTTGGGTGAGAGGATTGAGGCTCCCTCAGACTCGTGATTTGGGTGAGAGGATTAAGGCTCCCTCGGGCTCGTGATTTGGGTGAGAGGATTGAGTCTCTCTCAGGGTCATGATTTGGGTGAGAGGATTGAGGCTCCCTCAGGCTTCTGATTTGGGTGTGAAGATTGAGGCTCCCTCGGGCTCGTGATTTAGGTGAGAGGATTGAGGCTCCCTCAAGCGCATGATTTTGGGTGAGAGGATTGAGGTTCCCTCAGGCGCATGATTTTGGGTGAGAGGATTAAGGCTCCTTCGGGCTCATGATTTGACTTTTGTCTGGTCTTGACGACTTGTTAGCCAAAAGACGTAGATTTTGACTTGGCCGGTCATCATGAACAGGGAATGTCCATAATGTTACGACTAGTAGATTTCTTTTTGTTTTGTTTTTACTTTTTTTTCACATTACTAACCTCAATGCCCTTTTGGGTCTTCGCCAATATTGGCCCCCTCTAGCTTTTTTCAATGTGCCCTTGCAGGTTTTCACGTTGAGGGATTTACCCATTTTTGCCTGAGGCGCCCTTTCGGGTTTTCACCTCAATTGAATTTTAGACTTTTTTACCCTTGGTCCACCATAATGAAATGATAGACCAAGTTCTTCGGGCCACCTCCTTTTTAAGCCCCTATATATTTTATTTATTTATTTTTTTATTTTGGTATGAAATTAAACGCTTCCCTGAGAGCCATGAGGCCTTTGATGTGGTAAGGAATTAAAGGCTTCCCTGAGAGCCATGAGGCTTTTGATATGGTAAGGAATTAAAGGCTTCCCTGAGAGCTATAAGATTTGAATTTGGATTTTAAATGGGTTGGTTGAGCTTGACAGTGTGTTGACCAAAAGCTTGAATTTATAGTCGGTAAGGAATTAAAGTGTAACAACCTAGATTTTTAAATCCTAAATAAATAGGAATAATAAAAATAATATTCAATTTGTGAAGAGGTTTGATTAAATGCACATTAAACAATAGAGCAATGGATAAAACAGTCAATAATCGTTATGGGTTTGTCAGCAATCGATGTTTAAAGACAATCTATATTGAACAAGAATCGATGTTTAAGGCAATCGATGTATTAAAAATGACTGACCAAGATATAACATTCTCAGTCGAAGTTGGACTTTGAATATGATGAAGTGGACTTCCGATTTGATGAAGTTAAGCTTCGACTGACCACGACCAAAACGAAGTGAACTTCATATATGACGAAGTTGGACTTTGGATAGGATGAAGTGGACTTCGGATATGACGAAATTAAGCTTCAACTGATCACGACCAAAACGAAGTAGACTTCGTATATGACGAAGTTGGACTTCGGATATGACGAAGTGAACTTCATGTATAACAAAGTTAAGCTTTGACTGATCATGATAAAAATGAAGTCAACTTTATATATGACGAAGTTGGACTTCGGATATGACGAAGTGAACTTCATGTATAACAATGTTAAGCTTTGACTGATCATGATCAAAATGAAGTGAACTTTATATATGACGAAGTTTGACTTCGGATATGATGAAATTAACTTCGTATATGATGAAGTTAAGCTTCGACTGATCACGACCAAAATGAAGTGGACTTAGTATATTATGAAGTGGAACTTCGTATATGACGAGGTTAGCTTCGACTGTCCATGACTAAATTGTGTGTGACTTCGTATATGCCGAAGTTACCAATTATCTTCCAGACTATAAAACACATGTTAATTATATATCCGATAATAAAAAAGGAAAAGTACAAACCATAGAAACGTGACTAAATCCAATAGTGGATTCCGAACCTGATCCCTAGAACTAAACCAAATAGGAAGACCTGTTATGGAAACGATTCCTTTGGAAGTTCTGGAACATAATAGGAGTCCTACCAAGAGTTAGGAAATTACAAACCCACTCAGAGATTTAACCATCATTAGACTTCCATATTAATCAAACTCATGCCTAGCAAGAGGGGGGTTCTCTAAAGGTTTCCCACTCCTAATGGGATCGGATCCTCCAGGCACGGAAGGGATCAAGCTTAAACTACAACACCACTTTCCAGTTACAATAGGACACCTGACAACCTAAATCTATAAATAATCGTTGTAAGCCCTTAGTGGTGAGTTACCAACTTGCTAAAGGACTTGCGGAGAAATACCTACAACACCAGAGAAGTAGGAGATCGCCCAACCGGAGCTTTCTTCTCTAGACCCGGTTCTTCTTCGTTGTGTAGAATATTTTTCTTAGGAACGTCCAAAGGTAGGCAATCTCTCAAGCACAAATCTAAATAATCTCGTTCATAGACAGTATAGGAAACCAATAGCCAAAGCCCATGTTTGTCCAGATTTCATCTATCAAGTTGCGAGATTTTCATGTTCAAAGTTTCATTATTTTATGTACCTGTGACCTCTTGTTTACTCTTGTTCTCCATGAGTTCTTGTCAAAATCCTTGATTTCCTTGAGTATATCTTGCTAAGAATCGTGTTAGCTTTGTTTTAAACTGGTTCCATAAACTTTTTATGCTTTTTACATTGAGATCTAAGTGTTTCCTCTAGCCCTAAAACCCAGATTTCTGAACCATCATGCTATAATACCATGTTGAGTCTGTCGTAAAGTTCTTGTAAATACTGTAACAATATCAAGTGATATTAAGATAAAAGTATGTTAATTTCTCTATCCAAGAAAGATGTGCACAATCTTATTCCACTATCTTTGATTCTTCTTCGCATACACACACCAATAAGAAGAAAGGGAATCCAAACTCCTGCCAGTACCACCTGTGCTGTGCAATGGATACTATTGTTGGTTTTACTCGTTCTTTTACATGTATAACCAATAGTTCTCTCTATAGTCTCATCTATTCAAGTTTTCTTATGCTCTCATCTATTTCTCTTTACTCTCATCTATCATTGGTACTCTATTGGCTATTGACTGATTGTATAAAGATAATAACATGACTAATGCTTGGCAATATTATAAGGGGCCCGGTCTAGTCCTGGGAGGTGCGCCCAAAAGTGCAAGTGCCTGCGGGAGTTTATTGACCAAAGTGTTTTGGCATTACACTCAAGTGCTAGTTATCTCGACTATCTATTGACAATCAAAGTGCTATACTATACTTGACTCGTTGTGTTATGTGCTATCGTTAACTATGTCATGCTATTTGTGCTATGGTCAAATTGTTCTTGTGCTATACCTGAAATACTTGCTATCTGTACCATGCTTCTGTGCTATTATCTCTTGACATATCTCTTGACATTACCAGACTTTCTCCATCATTAGTCTCTCTACTCCTTAATACATTTAATCACTTAAGGCATGCCTGTTCTACGAGATATTAAGACCTATTGAGCATTATCGCTCACCCTGCATAATTGTGATATGTCTTCAGGTGAATATAATGATGAGGATTACCACACTCAAGAGGATGGGGATGAGCATAATGAAGAGTAACCCTAGTGTCGTCTAGTTCTGTTAGAGTTTAGTTTAGTATAGTTAGTTGTTTTATTTAAGTATGATGTAGTTCTCTTGGCCCATAGTTAAGGCTCTGAACTAGTGAATGTAATAGACATGGTAGAAGGAAGAAGAAATATAGTTGGTTTTATATTATTTAAAACTGTGTAGTAGTTTGATGTTTATATCGCTCTATACTCGCACTATATTAACTACCTCACATCTCAAAATTCCGCGTCGGGGCATGACGGTTTGTGGTATCAGAGCTTAGGACGGCTTAATTAGATCTCATTGGTCTAGGATGTTCTAGGTTGGACTGCCTTGACTACGCATCGTCTATCATACCTATGTGAGAAATTGGTATAACCAAGGACAAGGTTTAAAAGTTAATCACACACGCACTAACTTAGTTCCACAATAATACCTTAACGTGTGGATATTTTTGTAGGAACTTAGGTATTAAGATGGCTACCGAACGTGCTAATTGAGGGGCATGCAACAGACCATCCAAGAGCTCACCAATGCCCTTCTGCAAGCTACTCAGGGGGGGTGGGGGAATCACAGAGTAGGAGAACTGCTTCACAATTTCAGAAGCATGAATCCACCCAGATTCAGTGGTACAACTGACCCAGACAAAGCCGAACACTGGCTTAAGGAAACGAAATGAATTTTCCATGTCATGCAGTGCGTAGCAAGAGATAAGCTACTGCTGGCTACTATCAAATTAGAGAGAGACGCCCACACCTGGTGGGAGTCTGTAGAAGTGACCAGAGCTGATGGTCAGTTCACTTGGAATGAGTTCAAGGAAGCGTTCAATGCCAAATACTTCTTAGAGTGCATCTAAGAAAGAAAGGCTATTGAATTTGCAGCCCTTAAACAAAGAAGCCTCTTTGTGGCTGAGTATGAGACACAGTTCTCTAGACTGGCTCGCTACGCCAACCATCTCGTTAACACAGAACGGATGAAGGCTAAGCATTTTCTCAACGGCCTTAAACCCCAGTACATAACACAACTTGTCCCTCTCGACATCCAAACTTATGCCAAGATGGTTAAAAAGGCTCAATGTCACGCCCCTCCAATTTAGCAGCGGAATAAATCGGAGGGAGACGCGAACAACGAGTATGGTAACGACAATTGCGCATACTTTCGCAAACATCAGAGCATCTAATGAACAATAGTTGAAATAATTCTTCGTTTCATTATAAAATCACAAAGACTATTACAACCACTAATTCGGAGCCAATACATAGGGCTCAATGACATCATTACATTGAAAAGAAATCTAAAGCAACAACTACTAGACTCCAATTGTGCTAGGGTAACTTCGCTATTTGACTCCGGGTCACTCATCACTTGGGTCTTGTCCCATTGGTACGCATAACGTCATTGTCCGACTTACCTGAGACACAATAACAAATAACGAAGGGTGAGCGATAACGCCCAGTAGGACTTATATCTCAAGCTCAAGCATGCTTTAAGTAATTAATGCATTAAATGGCAGAGTAACTAATGATAGAGAGAGTCATGTAAAGTCGAGAAAGTAACAACACAAGTAACATGGTTCAAATAGCGGATGAATCAAGTATAGCACGATGACTAAAGTCAAGTCACGATAGAAAACGATAATAATAATAGTAAGTAACGATATTGTCCAGAATAGCAAGAGACATGTATAGCAAGAAGAGATGATAGTAGATGGTCATGTAAAGAGTAAATTGCACTTTGAATGTGATCAAGTCGCGATAGCACACAGTAACTCAAGATAGCGAGTATCAAGTAGAGCGTATGGTGAGATAGTGTGTAACGAGATAGCGTGTAACGAGATAGCGTGTAACAAGATAGCGTGTAACAAGATAGCGTGTAGGGTTGCACAACGGTGCACTAGTAGAGTACGACAATAGTCACTTTGGGACAGTAGCCGTTTCACGATAGTACATTACGTCTGAACTCCTCAGACTAATGTATAATAGTTTGTGATAGCACAGTAATATCACAGTACGTCTGAACTCCTCAGACTAAAAGGATAGTAGTCAGATATCTAGCCAAGATAGTATAGTCAGAACCGGTGCAATGCAGAACACCGTCAATAGCCCCTGCAGGTATTTTCGGGTGGCTCTCTGCCCCCAGGACTAGATTGGAGCCCCTCGGACACTCTCCGTGCCCTGCACAGTATGCATTTGATACAGTAGAGTCACAAGACCCATATTATAGCGCTAGACAGTCACGAAATAGCACAAACGATAGGAGCCACACAGCTCAAAGGGTAATAAGAGAGTGCTAGATGAATAGACGAGAGAGACGGGATAGTAGAGTGAACGTGAATATGAGTAGACGAGTGAGTATAGCATAGATGAGACCTTATGGTCATTGCACATGAAACGTCGAGTAACGAGTGATGGTAACAGTTGCACAACACGCGCGTAAGGTATTGGCAGTCAGGTGGAACTCACGATCTTTCCGCTGGCCTCGTTAAGCATAGGTCCAGAGGTCCGGCGTGATTCAAGATAAGAGCGAGAGAACAATCTAAGGCTGTTTGGATCTTACTGATCCCTAGAGTGTATCATAGGTGTTAGGGTACAACCGGCTCGTCGACCATGTGGGAATCCATGATCAGAGGATACTTACGGAGGCCTTGAAAAAGGATTCACTAGTCCGGCGGAAGGAGTATCCGATGGAGAGTTCGTCCAAGTCAAGAAAGTGTGTAAATATAGAAACAAGTGCTCGACGTTCTAGAGGAATTCTAGAACAGTGGAGCGTCGAGATCGGTGTTCTAAAACATCGCACGAATCGTAAACGAGTACTTGTTAAAGTAAGGTAATTAATTGCAATAATTACCAGATATGTTATGTGTCATATTCATACAATTTAAGCCATGTTTGGATGGTTCAACGTGTGTGTATGTGTCATGAAAACAAGGATATGAAAGATCAAGTGATTGACTTTTATTAGATTAAAATACAATCAATACTTACAACTTTGTTGTTATGTAGTTAAGATCGTCAACATGATGTGGGAATTATGGTGGTACAACAAGACTTGCAAAAGACTGATTTTCAGGCCCAAAACTGAGATCGCGACGTGGTCTTGCAAGGATCGCGACGGGGTCGTCAGATCAGGCAGGCAGAACGCGACAGGGGTACTGTCGCGACCAGAACGCGACAGAGGTACTGTCGCGACCCGACCTCAGAACGCGACATATCGGGCTGTCGCGTTCACAGGGTCTACGCCTGAATCCGACCGGGATCTGACATGCTCTTGGTTCAGACTTACCATGTTTTGACTTAGGGGCGATATTCATGAAACGCCTATATCTCTCTATATGCTGACCTTTAGACAAAACTCTCAACATAGAAAATGTCAAGGACATCTATTGGAATAACTTTTGTGTTGTGGGCTGGGTCTGAATCCGTCTCTAATTGCATGCAATACAGAAAGAACGTAAAAAAGCCCTAAACATGCATGACTTCATTGCGACTTACATGTTAGGCTTGTTACATAAGATCTACTGATATTTGGACAAAATGTTTAACATAAAAAATGACCAGAACAACTAGTGGAAGAACTTTGATGTTGGGGTTTTAACCTAATTCGGTCTTGAAACTTGTGAAAAACATGAAGAACTTAAAGTTAAATGCAACCTGAAAATGCAGTATCCTGCATGACTCTATTACGAAGTTTATAACTCTCTAAATAATGATATTTAAACGAAACACATAACATAAAAGATGACCATGACAACTAGATAAAGAATTTTTATGTTGGAGGCTTGACCTACTTCGGCCTTTAAGCTTGTGCAAAACAGAAAGAACTTAAGGCTATCTGCAAACCCGAAAACACAGTATTATTAATGACTCTCTTACGGGGTTCATAACTCTCTAACTAGAAACTTTTAGACAAAACTTTCAACATGAAAGTTGATCGTGACTACAAGTAGAAGAACTTTTATGTTTATGATTTAGTCTAATTCGGTCTCAAATCGTGTGCATAATAAGAAGAACGGAAAAAGCCCTAACTGTGCGCGACTTAGGGAGAACGACTAATACACAAAGTATACTCCATGAAAATTAGTAAAATTAGAAGCAAATGAAGCTAGACTCGAAGCGCTACAAGATGGTATTATTTTTCTTTAATCTTGACCCAAGAATGCCTACCTTTGAATGCAAAGAACTCCCTGCAGGTTCCTGGTTCGCTACAGGGCGAGGTGGAAGAAGACCACGCTTTTCCCCAGCCTTCTCCTCTCCTCCAGCGCCCCAAACTTGCTGCACACGACCCCAACTTGATGTCCAACCTTCCCCAAACGTTTTGTGAAGAGTTCTTATAGTTTTAGGGTGCTACTTCATGTCCTAATGGGACTAGGAAAGAGGGCTGCGAATTTCTGCATTCTAGTTTCCAAAATCTGAGATTCTCTCACCCAAAGGAGGTAGCAAAGGTTTAGGAAACCACCTCTTAGAGTTGGGTCCGGTTTTGACTTACCTTGCATGACTAATTACCCTAATTTAAACCCTAATGTGCCCTTCACAATTATTGCATATTTATAGGTACGAATTTCTGAGTATTTTTATGTTCCAATTTTATTATTAGGCTAAAAGTGATCCATTGGCCCATTTTCATTCATGGGTCACTAATACATAATGTTATAAGTCTCTCCAACCTATTTATTTAATTTATGGTTGGGTTATTTTTCCGTGTTAACAATTTTCCGACTTAGTTCCATAATTCGGTTAACTTGGTCACGTGTAACGTACATTTGGCCAATCGGATTTTTCGTTGCTCGAATCTCTTCATGAACTCTTAAGAATAATGTTTGAGGTTGATTTATAATTTTTACGAAATTTTCTAATGTCTTTTCTCACATACGATAGTGGTACGTAAGTTCTATCATTTCGATAATACGTAAGTTATTTATTTACTATTTTCATACTTGAATTTGTTCATGGGTCATAAGTTGTCCATTGATCCAATTCCTTTTATGGACTATCCCCACATATTGTTTGGAGTCTACCCATAATTTTTATTTCAATTGTTAATCCACTTGGCTCATGAAATAATGGATTCTCCAATTTATTCCCTATTTACAATAATAAGTCACATAAATTCTAAATCATGGTCCGAATTATTTTTCTATGCCCAAATTTCTTAATGGGTCATTAGATAATAATTTTTAAGGTATAACTATTATTTTCATAGAATTTTTATATGAGTTTCTACTCATGCAATAATGATGTGTATCTTTTAACTAGTTTGATTTTTATTAATGGGCAAAATTTTCATTTATCTATAATATTTTTTTAAATTAATAAAATTTCTGGGGTATTACACTCAACTCCTAGAAGATGCTACTGATTACACTAAATGCATCAAGGGGAGGTTTATCAAGAAGGAGCTGACACCTGGCTCTTCTAGTGCTAAGCTGACAAACTGCAAGAAGCAACCTTTCAGTATTACTGAAGGGTCAAGTCAAAAAAAGAAACCAAAGCAGAATGTCCCCATTACTCTAGCAAAAGGAAACTATAAACATTGTGACAAGCATGGTCATACTGCCGAGGAGTGCTGGAGGAAAATAGGTGCATGTCTACATTATGGTAGCCGTGAGCATCGTATTCATGAATGCCTGTTGCTTAAAGAACATGAGAAACGCACTATTGTGCCAAGGAAGCAACGTTGGCTGCAAGCCCTGCAAGATGAGGAAGCCACTAAAGAAGGAGTGGTAGAAGGTACATTACTAGTTTTTTCCCAATCATCATTTGTTTTGTTTGATACTGGCGTTACACATTCATTCATATCTCAAAACATTGCTGATACTCTGAACATTAAACCTGTAACCATGGGATTTGAATTCCCTGTTACAACACCAATGGGAGAGAAAACAAAATTGAACAGGTATTTTCCATTAGGCGATGTGATGATTAGAGAACTTAATCTAAGAGCCAACCTGTTGTGTATGCCCATGGAAGGCTATGATGTGATTTTGGGAGCTGACTGGCAATCCACTTATGGAGCTAGTGTTGACTGTAGAAAAGGGAAGATTTCATTTAGTGAATTCCCTAAAGTATCATTTACTGGGATTAAACACAAAAGACGAATGTCATTAGTCTCTACCATACAAGCCCACAACATGATAAGGAAAAGTTGTATTGCTTTCCCTGCGGTCGTAGTAATTGAAAAGGAAGGGTCCAAGATAGAAGAAATACACATAGTCCAAGATTACATTGATGTTTTACTCTATGAGCTATCAGGCATTCCCCCTAAATGAGATGTAAATTTCTCTATCGATTTTATCCCTGGAGCTGCACCGGTGTCACGTCAACCATATAGGATGTCACATGCCGAGTTGAAAGAACTAAAGGCACAACTATTGGAGTTATTAGAAAAAGGGTTTATTAAACCAAGTACTTCCCCATGGGGAGCACCTATTCTAATTTTCAAGAAGTAGGATGGGACCATGAGGTTGTGCATCAATTACAGGCAACTGAACCAGTTGACAATCAAGAACAAGTACCCATTGCCTCGAGTCAATGAACACTTTGACTAGATATCTGGAGCTAAATATTTCTCCAAGATTGACCTTAGGTCTGGATATCATCAAATGAGAATCAAGGATGGAGATATCTATAAGACGGCTTTCAGGAGTAGGTATAGACATTACGAATTTGTTGTTATGTCTTTTGGTCTAACCAATGCTCTTGCAGCTTTCATGCAACTGATGAACAGTGTCTATCGACCATACCTTGACAAATTCATCGTGGTATTTATTGATGATATCCTTATATATTCCAAAACCAAAGAGGAACATGAGGAGCATCTGAGGATTGCTCTGCAGATCCTGCGCGACAACAAGCTCTATGCTAAACTGAGCAAGTGCGAGTTCTGGCTCGAAGAAGTGTCCTTTTTGGGCCATGTCATCTCCAAGGATGGCATCTCTATCGATCCCTCCAACGGTTGAAGCTATGTTTAATTGGGAGAGACTGACCAGTCTCGCTAAGATCAGAAGCTTTTTGGGACTAGCTGGTTATTACAGATGATTCATAAAAGACTTCTCCAAGATTGATGTACCTCTCACTCGCCTTACTCGAAAGGAGAATCCCTATGTATAGAGTAAGGAGTGTGAGAAAATCTTTCAAACATTGAAAGAATGTTTAACCTCTGCCCCAGTTCTCTCTCTTCCTATAGAGGGGGAAGGTTTCTCAGTTTATAGTGATGCATCTGGAATCGGTCTAGGCTGTGTATTGATGCAGAAGGAGAGGGTGATAGCCTATTCATCCAGACAATTGAAGACTCATGAGGTCAACTATATATCTCGTACATGATCTAGAGTTGGCCGTTGTAGTCTTTGCACTCAAGATCTGGAGACACTATCTCTACGGATAAAGATTCACTGTCTACTCAGATCATAAAAGCCTAAAGTATATGTTCTCTCAAAAGGAGCTCAACATGAGATAGAGAAGATGGTTTGAGTACCTTAAGGACTTCGACTTCAACATTCAATATTACCTTGATAAGGGTAATGCTGTAGCTGATGTGCTTAGCAGGAAGCATGTGGTACCATTGTCTTGTTTACTTATGGGAGAAATGAAATTGTTAGAACAATTCGTGAGACTAGACATAGATATTAAGCAAAGGAGCGACCAGATACCAGTTGCTAATCTCAAGATACAATCCAACATCTTTGATGAGATCATAGATCATCAAGAAAATGATACATTCTTGGTTCATGTCAAGAAAACTATAGTAGGCAGACCAGACTTCTCCATCACTGAAGATGGAAGATTACCTTTTCATGACAGGACCTGTGTGCCTAATAATGAAGAACTGAAAAGAAAGCTAATGGATGAAGCTCACAAGACCAAGTACACTATTCACCTTGGTGCAACCAAGATGTATCAAGACATGAAAAGAACATTTTGGTGGCTAAACATGAAAAGAGAAGTACTTGAGCATGCTGCTCATTGTCTCACTTGTCAATAAGTGAAGGCAGAACACCAACGCCCTGCGGGTGTACTCAGACCTTTAGAAATCCCAGAGTGGAAGTGGAAAAGCATTAGCATGGATTTCATCATGGGTTTACCCAGGACGCGTGGTGGACTCGACGCCATATGGGTCATTATTGATCGACTAACTAAGTCTGCCCACTTCTTACCAATTAAAAGTAAGTGGACTGTGGATGTGTTAGCCGTACTTTATGTGAAAGAGATAGTGAGACTACATGGAGTTCCATCATCAATAGTCTTAGACCGTGACCCAATATTTACCTCTCATTTCTAGAAGGGACTACAAACAGCACTTGGTACTAAACTCAACTTTAGTTCTACTTTTCACCCACAAACAGATGGACAAACTGAGAAGACTAATCAAATTGTGGACGACATGCTAAGAGCTTTACAATATTTTAAAGGCTATTGGAATGAACAATTGCCTTTAATGGAGTTTGCCTATAATAATAGCTATCAACCAAAGATATTCAGGTTATTCGAGATCGGCTCAAGATTGCTCAATCAAGACAGAAGAGCTATGCCGATAAGAGAAAGAGGGATTTAGAATTTCAAGTGGGAGATCATGTGCTTTTAAAAGTATCTCTTACTTGTGGAATTCAAAGGTTTGGAGTCAAAGGGAAGTTAAATCCAAGATTCATTGGCCCTTTCGAAGTGCTCACAAGGGTTGGTGAAGTTGCATATCGGCTGGCATTACCTCCACATTTAACGCTCGTACACAATGTATTCCATGTCTCTATGCTCAAGAAATAAATGTAAAATCCTACCCATATCATACACCATGAAGACTTGGTGCTGCATAAGAACCTCACTTATGAAGAAAAGCTAATCAAAATACTAGACTGAAAATTGCAACAACTCAGGCATAGGTCTATCCCTGTGGTAAAGGTTCTATGGAATAACCGTGGAGTAGAAGAAGCTACATGGGAATCTGAATCAACAATGAGGCGCAACTACCCCGACATATTTAGTAAGTCACTCTCCCTATTATGATTATATGAATTTGGGGACCAAATTCTTTTAAGTGGAGGAGGGTGTAACAACCTGGATTTTTAAATCTTAAATAAATAGAAATAATAAAAATTATAATAGATTGTGAAGATATTTGATTAAATGCACACTAAACAATAGAGGAATGGATAAAATTGTAGCACCCCGAAAATTTTATTATGAGAAAATTAGAAATAATTATTTAATAATAGTAAAAACGTACGTGCCATTATCATGTGTACAAAAACACATTGAATAATTCTATAAAAATGATACTTCAACTCTAAATAATACTCTCAAATGACCCACGAAGAAATTCGTTCAAAGAGAAATCTGATTGGCCATGATTAAGGTGTTTTGTGACTTATTATCGTAATTAAGAAATAAGTCAGAAAATCATTATCACATATACTTAATGGAGTCCAAAAATAGAATAAAATTTATGGTTGGACTTCAAACAATGAGTATTGGAAACCCAATGAAAGAAATAGGCCAACGGAAGTCTATTGGGCCACAAATAAATTCATGCTAGGAAAATAACCCAAAATTCAGAAATTCTCACTAATGGACCATGATTGAGTAAATTCTCACCCACTAGAACACCATTTGACTTCAAACCAAGCACAAACTCGTGGTTACCACCTAAGGGAGGTTTTCATAGGACTTCTACCATGAATTAGGGAGAGAAATCCTCCATTGAGGGAAGGACACACCCAATTCGTACCCATGAGTTTCCTAATTTAAATTAGGCAACTAACCACACCCCTTTAAATAAGCCCCCTCTCTCCCATGGGACGACCCCTAGGGTTGATGAGGTCATGCTTGGAGGCTCTGGAGGCTGGGAAACTCAAGGAGGAAGGCTTGAGAAGAAGCAACTCGTGCTCTTCTTCATCTGCGACCTGCACTTGACTCTATTCAAGATCAACACCAAAGGTTAGTGAAACCTCGACCAACTTGTGCAAACCATACATCCTTGGAAAGATCTATGAGTCTAGTTTCTTATGGAACTATTTTCCAATTTTTATCTAGTAGATCAAGAGTATTAGGCATTCTCTCCCAGGCGAACAGAACTAGGGTTTTTTGGAGGATGACTTTTCTTCAAACCAAAAGGTAGGTCTTCTCTGAGCCAAACTCTAATTAAACTTGTGCATGCTTGGATACATATGTTTAGATCATGTTTATACTATTTTCCCCAATTTATGTCATGTTGTGTCATCGAAATAAATCTTGTATCATCATAGTCATTTTTCTACCTGATGAAACCCTTGCACTATCTTAAGAGTCTTCTACCTCTCATCTGAGTCGTTTTCAGATCAAGCACTCAACATGAATAATGTTCCCCTTTGAGTATACTTTCAAACAAGACTGAAATCACTCTATTTCATGGTGCGTGTAGAGAGTAGTGACTGAAACAACTGTACTGTGTCAGTTTTCTATAGTCTGTCCCACAGAGTCAAGTTGACCCATTAAATGTGATTGGTTTTCTAATTCCTCGTTATAGTAGTTAGCTTAGTGAGATAGCAATTCAATGAACTTAGTTTCACAAATTTTCATGCTCTATACAGTGAGTTATAAGCCTTAGGACTGCCCTATATCAACCCAGTCTAAGTAGGAGTCGAACTGGGTGCATTTGGCAACCCAAAACCCCTGTTCATAAGGCGACGTATCGTCCTGTCGCGTTCCGAACGCGAAAGGTTTCGTGTCGCGACCTGGTCTCTGCGCAGTGTTCACTAAAATGGTTATAACATTTTCTATAGACGTCAGATTGACGAGCTGTTTTTTTTTTTTGTTGGATTCCTTATTCAAAGGGCTTCAATATGGTATATTCATGTGTCAGATTTACATAAGAAATCAGTGAGTTATGACCCTAGAAGTGGAAGGGTTGGGACTACATCTGTTTTCTAAAAGGCATATGTCCCAATTTCTGTCGTTTTATGCTATTCTTCATATTTGTGAGTTTTGACCTATTATAGAAAGTTTCTACAAGGTATTATCATGCATTAATAAACCCATGAATAAGTGTTAAGGATTTTCACATGATTCTAATGGATCTTAAGTGATTGATCATGCTCTCTACTTGCCAATTATTCTCTCTTTCTTGCCTTGTTATCGAACTTGCTAAAATAAGCACATGACAACTTGCTAAAATTGGTCATGCATGATTTGTTTCCTATTATAGCATTCTTGTTACTTGTTCAATGCGGAGTTTCCATAATCAGATTTAAGAAAATACACACACACGCACATGAGTGATTCTCACACGCGGCATGCGCATACACTCTAGCACGATAGGAAAGCCCCTCCTTGGCTTGTGGTGAACTCTCCGTCAGATATTCCTTCTGCCGGACTAGTGACCCCTTGACCAAGGCCTCCATAAGTCTCCTCTAACCATGGATTCCCACATGGCCGACGAGCAGGTTGTACCATGATGTTCCCCGATGTTAGTGTGCACCTCTCTCTCTCTCTCTCTCTCTCCCTCGTCTTGAATTTCTCGAAGCTATTGACAATGACACATGAACACAAGTTATTAATCGAATTAATGCAAAAGCACCGTTATGCTGCCGAAATTCTCTCTTGATCATTGTTATCATGAAATCATGTTCACCTGACTTGTTATGCTTGAAATCATTATGGACATGACACTATGACACTCCGAACCATCGTTATTAACTTGATAGTCATTAATCTCTTGACAATCTTGTTCGTGTTACATGCTCTTGAACTCGCTCTTGATATGATAGTCTTGGACTACTAGTAAACATTGTCCCGTGACATGATCGTACTAATGTTCTCAGACATCCTGACATGACATTCTTGAACTCTTGAAAGTACACTCTTGGGATCCTTTGAGTTGTTGTGGCTCCTACTATTTTGTACTGTTCTTAATTGTCTAGCGCTATAACGGGTCTTGCCACTCTACTGGACTTGAAAGCATACTACTGAGGGCACAAAGAGTGTCCAAGAGGCTCCAATCTAGTCCTGGGGGTAGAGAGCCACCCTAAAATACCTGCAGGGGCTAATGACGGTGTCGGCATTTGCACCGGTTTTGACTATTCTGATTTAGCTAGACATCTGACTGTTATATTGTTATTGTTAGTCTGATAATTCAGACATACTGCATTGTTACTGTACTGCCACTGTTCTGACTGCCACTAACTATTATTTAACTGCTACCGTTCTATTATTGAATGGCTACGACCCATGCTCTCCTATTGCACTACTATTGCTTAATTACTGTTACTTTTTATTACTTGAATAAAATAAAAGTACTTGCTCATCTCGTAAAAAGCACCCTAAACATGGACAGCCTAATTCTACTATTTTGACACGTTCCTGTCTACATAATATCCTACTAGCACTTTGTCATCGATTGTATCATACTTATGATTTAACTTGTCACTTGTGCTTGCCTACTTCTTAAAGCGTTAATCACTTATATCATTGCCCGCACATCGAGATGTAAATCCTACTGTGCTAGTTTGCTCATACCTGCTTCTTAACATTTCAGGTAGTGAAGACGAGGAGTACATTTGATGATGGGACTTGTGCGTTGAGCATGACATACACCAAAGAGAGTAATTATTTAGTTAGTTAATGAGAGATTAGTCATTATTTTAATCTTGTCTTTCTTTGAGAGATAGATTAGACTAGTAGTAGAGAGTTATTCTTATTTTGACATTAGAGATTGTAATAATTGCTTATGATGAGTAAAAGAGTTGGATTATTGAATTATGGGCCCTATCGATATTAGTCATTTGCTTATGGCTTCTGAAAGCTTGCTTGTCCGTCGCGTTCCCGATTAATTTCTACTGCTAAAATTGGGGGCGTAAAAAAAAAAGTAAATAATCATTATGGGTTGGTCGGCAATCAATGTTTAAAAATAATCAATGTTGAATAGAAATCGATGTTTAAGGCAATCGATGTTTAATGCAATCGATGTATCAAATCGACTAGCCAAGATATAATGTTGTCAGTCGAAGTTGGACTTCGGATATAACGAAGTGAACTTCAGATATGACGAAGTTAAGCTTCGACTGATCATGACCAAAACGAAGTGAACTTCGTATATGACATAGTTGGACTTCAGATAAGACAAAGTGGACTTCGGATATGACGAAGTTAAGCTTCCACTAACTACGACCAAATCGAAGTAAACTTCGTATGTGATGAAGTTGGACTTTGGATATGACGAAGTTAAGCTTCAACTGGTCACGACCAAAATGAAGTGAACTTCGTATATGACGAAGTTGGACTTCGGATATGACAAAGTTAACTTCGTATATGATAAAGTTAAGCTTCGACTGATGATTACCAAAATGAAGTGGACTTCGTATATGACGAAATTGGACTTCGGATATGACGAAGTTAAGCTTCGACTGATCACGACCAAAATGAAGTGAACTTCGTATATGACAAAGTTGGACTTCGGATATGATGAAATTAACTTCGTATATGACGAAGTTAAGCTTCGACTGATCACAACCAAAACGAAGTGGACTTCATATATGACGAAGTAAAACTTTGTATATGACAAACTTAGCTTCAACTGTCCATGACTAAATTGTGTATGACTTCGTATATGATGAAGTTACCGATCATCTTCCAAACTATAAAACATGTATTAATTATATATCTGATAATAAAAAGGGAAAAGTATGGACCATAGAAACGTGACTAAATCCAATAGTGGATTCCAAATCTGATCCCTAGAACTAAATCAAATAGGAAGACCTGTTATGGAAACGATTCCTATGGAAGTTCTAGAACATAATGGGAGTCCTACCAAGAGTTAGGAAACTACAAACTCACTCGGATATTTAACCATCACTAGACTTCCATATTAATCCAAACTCGTGCCCAGCAAGAGGAGGGTTCTCTAAAGGTTTCCCACTCCTAATAGTACGGGATCCTCTAGGCATGGAAGGGATCAAGCTTAAATTGCAACACCACTTTCCAGTTACAATAGGACTCTTGTCAACCTAAATATATAAATACTTGTCATAAGCCCTTGGGGACGAGTTACCAACTTGCTAAAGGACTTGTAGAGCTTTCTTCCCCAGACCCCGTTCTGCTTCGTTGTGTAGAAGACTTTTGTTAGGAACGTCCAAAGGTAGGCAATCTAACAAGCATAAATGTAAATAATCTCGTTCATAGACAATCCAGGAAACCAGTAGCCAAAGCCCATGTTTATCCCATATTTCATCTATCAAGTTGCGAAATTTTCATGTTCAAAGTTCCATTATTTCATGTACCTATGACCTCTTGTTTACTCTTGTTCTCCATGAGTTCTTGTCAAAATCCTTGATTTCCTTGAGTATATCTTGCTAAGAATCGTGTTAGCTTTGTTTTAAACTGGTTCCATAAAATTTTTGTGCTTTTCACATCGATGTCTAAGTGTTTCCACTAGCCCTAAAACCCATATTTCTGAACCATCATGCTATAATACCATGTTGACTTTATCGTAAAGTTCCTGTAAATACTGTAACAATATCAAGTGATATTAAGATAAAAGTATGTTAATTTCTCTATCCAAGGTAGATGTGAACGATCTTATTCCACTATCTTTGATTCTTCTTCACATGCACACACCAATAAGAAGAAAGGGAATCCAAACTTCCTACCAGTATCGTATGTGCTGTGCAATAGATACTATCATTGGTTTTACTTGTTCTTTTACATGTATAACCAGTAGTTCTCTCTATTGTCTCATCTATTCAAGTTTTCTTCTGCTTTCATCTATTTCTCTTTACTCTCATCTATCCTTGGTCCTCTATTGGCCATTGACTGATTGTCTAAAGATAATAACATGACTAATGCCTGGAAATATTATAAGGGGCCCGGTCTGGCCCTGGGAGGTGCGCCCAAAAGTGCTAGTACCCGCGGGAGTTTATTGACCAGAGTGTTTTGGCATTACACTAAAGTGCTAGTTATCTCGACTGTCTATTGACAATCAAAGTGTTATACTATACTTGACTCGTTGTGCTATGTTCTATCGTGAACTATGTCGTGCTATTCATGCTATGGTCAATTTTTTCTTGTGCTATACCTGAAACACTTGCTATCTATACGATGCTGCTGTGCTATTATCTCTTGACATTACCTAACTTTCTCCATCATTAGTCTCTCTACTTTTTAATACATTTAATCACTTAAAGTATGCTTGTTCTAAGAGATATTAAGTCCTACTGAGCATTATCGCTCACTGTGCATAATTGTGATATGTCTTCAAGTGAATATAATGATGAGGAGGACCACAGTCAAGAGGATGGGGACGAGTAGAATCAAGAGTGACCCCAGCGTCGTCCAGTTCTGTTAGAGTTTAGTTTAGTATAGTTAGTTGCTTTATTTAAGTATGATGAAGTTCTCTGGGACCATTATTAAGGCACTAAACTAGTGAATGTAACAGACACGATGGAAGGAAGAAGAAATATAGTTGGTTTTATATTATTTAAAATTGTGTACTGGTTTGATGTTTATATCGCTTATACTCGCACTATATTAACTGCCTCACATCCCGATATTCTACGCCGAGGCGTGACATAAAGGCTTCTTTGAGAGCCATTAGAATTTGGGGTTATGTATGGTAGGGAATTAAAGGCTTCCCTAAGAGCCATGGGTTTAGAGTTTGGATTTATGTATGGTAGGGAATTAGAGGCTTCCCTGAGAGCCATGGGTTGAGAGTTTGGATTTATGTATGGTAGGGAATTAGAGGCTTCCCTGAGAGCCATGGGTTGAGAGTTTGGATTTATGTATGGTAGGGAATAAGAGGCTTCCCCGAGAGCCCTAAATATGTTTAGAGTTTTGACGCTCATCTAGGGCTCGTGATTTGACTTTTGGCTGGTTTTGACAACTTGTTAGCCAAAAAACATGGATTTTGACCTTCGACTGGCCTTAACGGCTTGTTAGACAAAAAGTCTGGATTTTGTCTTGAATTTGACTTTTGACTTATCTTGACGGCTTGTTAGTCAAAAGACATGGATTTTGACCGATGGCTGGTCTTGACGGCTTATTAGCCAAGAGGTCTGGAAGTGGACTTGAATTTGACTTTTGACTGACCTTGATGGTTTGTTAGTCAAAAGACATGGATTTTATTTGCTTAGGGAGTGAGGACATCCCCTTTATTTAGGTTCTCCTTCTCTCTCTTTCTTTGAGCAGAGTTTGAGTTTCCCACATTTATTATAATGGCGGAAGGACATAATCATCGTTGTCTCAATTGTAGCCCCTGAATTTGATTATTCGTTCGAATGAACTTAGAGGTTGTTTCCTCATTAACAACTCTTGTGTCCTTCCTTTTATAAGGAATGTGGGATGCCTCAATCTCATTCTAAAAAGGTCGAGAGAGTATCCTTAAAAAAAAAAACACCAATTGTGATGCCCTTTTTGGGTTTTGACCACAATTATCCCTCTCTTGCTTTTGCCTACATGCCCTCTCTGGTTTTCATGCAGCGGGGTTCTCCATTTTTGCATGAGATGCCCTTTCGGGTTTTCACCTTAGTCGGATTTATGTGTTTTTTCCCTTGGTCCACCATTATGAAGTGATAGACCAAGTCCTTCGGGACACCTCATTTTTAAACCCTTCTTTTTTTCCTTTTTTTAATTCATTTGGAAGATCTCGCAATGAGATCACTTCTATGTCTCCGGCGTGTGCTGGATCTAGATCCATCTGTTGTATTGTGCAGACATAATCACACTCGGGAGCATGGTATAGTTTCATGTGCCTTCCATTTAAAGGCGGAAACCTAACATTTTTTTTTTCGTCCGCTACTGTGTAGGTACCACCTTCAAACACTTTATCGACCACATGTGGGCCAAGCCAGTTGGCTATGAATTTGTTTTTGGGTCGAAAGGCCATGACGTCTTTTTGCTTGACCATGACAAGATCTCTCTTTACAAATGCTCTTTCTTTTACCAATTTGTCAGAAGTGTGGGACATCTGAGCTTGATAACTTTGAAGATGTTCGTCTGCAACCAAATGTTTTTTTTCCACATTTGACAACTCGTCAAGTCGTCGTTCAATTTTGCTTCCTTCTTCAGTAAGGAGCCCAGCTTGACGTAGATCATTGATATGATTTTCCTTTTCCTTTGTTTTGATGAATAGGTCATCTACATAGCATTCAACCAAGTTATGAATCATTTCATCAAATATCTTGGTCATAGCTCGCTTGTAAGTGGCCCCAGTGTTCTTTAGACCGAATGACATCCTTTTGTAATTGATAATGCCCTTTAGCACCCTGAAGGTTGTATGCTTTTTCTCTTAAGGGACATTTGAATCTGGTTGTACCCTGAACTTCCATCCATAAAAGATAGGGCTTTGTGCCCCATGGTAACATCGACCATAGTTTTGTTGCCCAGCTTGGTAGCCCAGAGGGGGGGTGAATGGGTCTTTAAAATTTATTAATTAATACCTATTCACTAAAAACGTTCACACAAAAAGACACACTTTGATGGATGTTAGTTATTGTTAGGATAAACAACAATCACACAAAGAAGTAATCACACAACATAAGATGTATCCTGGTTCGGACCTCCTCTCTGCAGGAGTCCTACGTCCAGTCCCTGAGCAACAACTCAGGATTTCACTAACTAGGGTATAGTCCCCCTATGGACACTACAACACCCAACTCAGCTGGACTTCTCTTCTCAGCCCGAAGAGGAACAACACCCTGGATACCCCACCAGGTCTTCCTTCACACACGAAGGGTACAAACACAGAAACAAGTAAGCAAGAGATTAAGCCCCTAGATCAAGCTTTGACAAGCCCAGATCTGAAGCTAGGGACTGAGAGCAATGACATCTAAAAACAAAAGCTCACTCTTAGAACCAAACAAGCTCTCTCGAAAATCTAAAAACAATGCAGAGAGCAAAGAGCTAATCTAATGGAATGAGGCTTAGCTCTTTCTTGAGAACTCGCAGAAGACTTGATGATCAGAGAGAAGTTTTTTTATAACTATCGTTCTCTGTCTATGTGTTTTATACTTCTAGAGCTCCTTTCTTCAATATATAGCTTCAATTTGAAATCTAGTCGTTGAAGTATCTGTTGCCTCTAGCTTTTGGTGGACGTTAGACTAAGTGGCACTTGGAAACTTCCAGTTAACAGTCCTTTATCCATTTGTGCACGCAAAGAGATAGGATCTTCTAAAGTGTCCTTTGGCTTCTACAAGGTCCAACGTTGTATGACGAATGTTGTCAGAGACCTGCATACATTAAATGCTAAAGCAGTAGACAGCTAGCTTGTCTCTTGTTGTCAGTCAACGTTGGTGTGAATATTCATCAAAATAGTAATGCCATTTTGCTGTTCTAAAAGATGCATACGGAATAGACACGATAATGGATGATATCGACTACATGCATGCAGAGATACGTTCAGTCTTCATTAAATGCACAGCTGACAGAAGAATATGTGCGAAGACTTTGACTATTCAACCTGTTGAAGGATAAGTCATATGTCAAGTTGATTGATATGAAATCGATGCATTTATGACTTATGAAATCGTTATGCAACCAAACAGAAAATCATTGTGAGATATGAAAGAATCGTTGTGATCATCAAGGAAATCATTATGATTACTTACGAAGTCGATGAACAAAGCAAATCGTTATGAGAACCAAAGAAATCGATGTGATTACTTGAGAAGTCGATGCGCAAAGCAAATCGTTATGATTACTAAAGGAATCGTTACGAAAGCAAGTCGTTACGATGACTAAAGGAATCGTTATGATAGCAAATCATTATGATTACTAAAGGAATCGTTACGAAAGCAAGTCGTTACGATGACTAAAGGAATCGTTACGAAAGCAAGTTGTTACGATGACTAAAGGAATCGTTATGAAAGCAAGTCGTTACGATGACTAAAGGAATCGTTACGAAAGCAAGTCGTTACGATGACTAATGGAATCGTTACGAAAGCAAGTCGTTACGATGACTAAAGGAATCGTTACGAAAGCAAGTCGTTACGATGAATAAAGAAGTCGATGCAAGCAAATCGTTGCGCTCTCTTTAAGAAGTTGTAGGAACGATTTCTTTTGAAATCAGAAGAAGTTTCAATCTATGAAGAAATCGTTAAGGTACTTATGAAATGGTTATGAAGAAATCGTTACAGTTCTACTCTAATCGTTATGATCTATAAAAGAAATCGATGTGTACTTAGACAAATATGATGCTGTAGATACAATGTAAAGATGCTTACCTATTTTGACTTATTTTCCTTTTGTATTAATTCATGTGCTTAAGACTTGTAGAAAATAGGTTAGTGACCTTTAATTAAGGGTTTGATAATTATCACAATAATATGGTTTTTTTAATTGCCAAAATAGAAATGTAATTACTTTTAATTACATGGGGATAGACTATTCATCAATCTCCCCCTATTTGGTGATGACAAAACTTTAACAAATTAACAAACTTTAGAAAATAGCACAGATAAATAGATCTCCATATGTATTTCAAAGCTGCAATAATTCTCCCCCTTTTTGTCATTAGCAAAAAAGATGCAAGGAAAAGACAAAGAAGAAGAGAAAACAACTGAATGAGACAGGAAATACTATTTGTATTCATTCATTCTGGGAAGGTACAGGGAGATAAAAGGCCGGAGAGAGGAGGGAGGCAAAATGAGAAATGATTTCCCATGCCTCTTCTTCCTGCTTTTCAAAAACTTGACGAAATATACCAGGGGCAAGAGTGTACTTGGGTCACATGGAGGGAGCCATTCTCTTCAAATGGAGAGCCAACTGCTCATCAAGGAGATTGGCATAGGCTTCTTTGCTAAGGGAGATTCTTTTGAAGGATACTGATCCAAAACTGGCTCGAGTAAGAAATTGATCAACTGAAATGGAATAGAAGTTCTGCTTGGCCTTCAGCTCTTGACAAAGGGCTACATAGACTTTATATCGCTCAACCCAAATCCGAAAGGGATCCTGGACTAGGTGAATATAGTTCATGTCTAAAAATGTAGCTTCTGATACTGGAGGGTGACCTTCCCTGGCCTGGGATTCATTAAGATCTGACAGCTGCTGAGCAGAGAGGGAGTAAAATCTAGCCCAGTCTGAAGGTGTCAACCTCTCACATTCTGACAGAATAGGAGCTAGAACCTTAGCACTGACATGGCCTTAGTGGTATTCTCTGAAGAGAAATCTATGAAATGCCACTTGGAAGCCCTTCTGTACCTTGATTCTACCCATTACTCTGGAAAAACGTTCAAAGATGATAGACCCAACAGAAGAGTCCATGACCAGAGAGTGAATAGGTGGAAGCAAGATTTCCTCTGGCACCTAAAGGATGGCAAAGTCTACTTGGACAGCTTCAGTGTGGGCGTCGGCTGAACCAAGTGCATTTATGGCTTGCTTAAATTGGCTGAATTGGACCTCAGGGAGTCGATGGACAAATCTATAGTTGTTGAAGAGTTGAAAATGCCTAGCCATCTTGATCTCCATCTGAATGAATGAGCCCCAACAATTCTTGTGATGAATTTGGAACCATTCTGAGAGAGTCAGGGAATGGTCCCTTGGAGGGAATCTAGCAGACTTAGCCAGAAGAAATTTGTTGTACAACTCTCTGTGCCCCCTAGCCCATTGCTCTTCAGTCTTGGAATGAGCAATAGAGAAGATTTTGGATTTTTCTGATTTGGTTAGAGAGGTATAGGGTAGAATAACATTCAAGTGGTCTGAAAGGTTAAGAAAAGGAAGGTTGATAATAGTAGCAAAAACAACCTTCTGAAGATATTCTCTGTACAGAGGTTTATTTTGTTGTCTTCTGTGAGAGAAAACCACAGAGGGGGATAGCGAGGTTCAGATGAAAGAGAGGAGAATTTCCTCTTCTTAGGAGCAGAACTAGAAGAGTCTGCCCTATGGATATGATCCCCAACCTTCAGTACAGATCGGAGGATGACTTCTTCAAACTCATCCTTGACTTTCCTAAGATAGGGAGATTCAAGTTGAGCACCCTCAGAAATTATAGTAATGAAAGAGGGTGGAGGAGAAGGATGTAAAAGGGAGTGTGAGGTAGTAGGTGGGATATCTGATGGTCCTGAGGATGGTGGACCAGAAGAAGAGGAGGCTCCAACTGATGATGATACTGGAGGAACCTCGAAAACATGTGGAGGTGGAGAAATGGGTGTTGAAGATGCAGGAGATGAAGTGGATTGTGAAGGAAAAGGTGTACGTGATGAGATGGTTCTGGGTTGTGGTTTCTTGAAGGTTTGAGGTGCAGGGGGAGCAGTGGATGATGAAGGTGGTGATGGAGGTACTGGGGTCTGAGTGGAGGAAGGAATTGGGGGCTCAGGAGCTACAGCTTCTTCTTCTTCAGCTACTTGCTGCACAGATTCTGACTCCAAAGGCCCTGATGGCCCTGACACCTTCTCAGTTGGCCCTGAAGGCCCTTGCACTTTCTCAACTGGCCCTGATGGCCCTAAATCACTGACCTCTGCTTGTGAATCAGCTGTTGTCGGCCCTGATAGCCCTGCCACTTGTTCATCTGGCCCAGATGGCCTTGGAACATCTTCTTCACTTCTTTGAGCAGCAGGAGGTGGAGGAGGAGCAGGAGCTTGGGCTCCAACTACCTTCAAAATCTCAGAAAGCATTGTCTTCATGCTTCCTAACTCCTTATTGAACCACCTTACATCATTCTTTACTTGAGACAACTCCTTGGATGTGGATGCCTGGCTCATGAAAATAGAGTTTACATCAGATTGAACTGAGCACAAGATCTCCCCTTGAGCATCCAATCTTTCTATGACAGGCTTCAAATTGATAATGACTATTTTCCTCATCTGTCTCTGATAAGGAGTGTCAGCTAGGAGAGGGACATCTGGAACTTCTGCTACTTTCCCTTTGTCCTGGGCCTTGTCCAATAGAGGCTGCTGATCTTGGTCATCCTCAGAATCTGAGGAACTGGCAGTCTCACCTTCTCTGAACTGGTTCTCTGGGGGATTTTTATTTCCCTCCCCCTGAGTCTCACTGCCCTTCTCAACTTCAGCTTCTTCTTCAGCATGCACACTTTACATGGGAACTTCAGTTTATGCTGCTGCTGCTGCTTCTTCTTCATGAACTGGGAGGACTTCTGAATTAATTTCAGTGTGGCCTGATGCCACAGCACTAACTCCTTGGATCTCCTCTGCCACTGACTGCTCCCCCTCAATGGGAGCATCTTCCATTACAACGTCCTCTTGAATTTGGACTTGCTCTCGCTGGCTTGGAGCTTCTTCCATAACTACATCTTCTGTGTGAACCTCTGCCATAGATTTTGCTATACTTGGCTCATGTGCCACTGGCTCCCCCTGAGAGATGGAGTCCAGTGCATCCCTAAGTAGACTACCTACTTGGGAAGATGGAAGAGGAACCTCTGAGAATTGCCCAAAGGGCTCAATATGCTCAAGAGGGATGTCCTCAATTCGTCTGTTGCTTGCTTCTTCTGCTACTGCTGCTGCTGGCACTTCTTTTGGAACTGATGGAACAATTGGAACAATTTTAGGATCCACTACTGCTGCTGCTGCCTCAGACACTGCTGCTACTTCTGCTAATGGTTCTAGGTCATCTTGGGCTTCACCAAGGATGGTTTCACCCTCAACTACACCAGTCTTGGACCACACACCATTCACTACAGAAAATCCACTTTTTTCTTAAATTTCTGGACCTAATAGCTTGGCCCATCTTTTCAGACACATCACCAACTACACTTATGCCGAAATGATGAAAGATTTTGGTCAGGAGATGGGCATTTGGTAGTGAGATGTTCAATTTACTTTTTATATCCCACATTTGAGATCTTTCAAACTTCATTCTCTCAATAATGAGTTCTGTAGTATTAATTTCCTGATTCTTGATAGCCCAGTACATCAGGTCTAAATCAGCCTTGGTGCATGAGGAGAAAGTTGCACTCCTTGGCACAATGATCTGACAAATTATAAAATGCAGTAATCTGTTAAAGGCACTAAGCTAGTTAATATCCAGCTTCCCATCCTTCAGCTTGAACTCCGGGCCTATTATCCCCAAACCCTTGACCTTAGTGTCCACAGAGTGGACTCCACTTCGACCAGAGGTAGAGACTTCAAACAAAGATGCTAACAGACCCCTGGTGATTCTGATTTGGGTTCCCTTGACCATAGAAGTCAGGGTCCCATCCTCTTCTATCTTCAGACAGACATAGAAAGCCTTGACAAGATCTGGATAACTTACATCAAAAAGGGTTGCAATCTTCGTCCATTTCAGCCTCTGTAGAGCTTCGACCAAACTACCCATTCTGTTCTTCTCCAAGTTTGCTAAATCCACTGCCTTGTGACCGCAAAGCTTTGCCTTGACTGAAGCGAACCTGGCTTGCTCTTCTGCGGTGAGGAAAGTAGCTCCGTAACCCCCAACACTGCCGGAAATAGTTGAAGAGGCCATGGAATCAAGAAGGAAAGGTTCTGGAGGTTCGGAAGGGTGGTTGAGGGAGAAGCCCTCAAGAAATTTCTGGTGGGAGAGGTTGAATGCTTCAAATCTGAGAGAAGTCGATGCCGGGGACGAAGGGTTACGCCTCAGATAAACAGAAGGATGAAAGCGATAAGAAGGGGAGACGAATCGATCCCACACAGATTTCGGGATTTATGAAATGGAGGATAAATGCCCTTTTTGAAGAGGTGCGCCTTTATTGGCAGAAAACGACAAACCCTGGTTCGAAAGAAATAAAGAATTACACAAACGAACCGACATAAGAATTTACGCAAGAAGGATAAATGAGAAGTAATTGAGATAATTTTTGCTCACTTCAAGGAGAATAATTAATTTGGGCTCCGAAATTTATATTTTAGTATTTAACAAATAAATCTATCACAATTTACACATGCCTAATTCCCTTCTGAGAGAAGTGAACCTCTCTTCGGGTAAGGCTTTTGTGAAGATATCTGCCAACTGATTATTTGTATCAATAAAAGATATTTCAATATTACCATTAGTTACATGATCACGAATAAAATGATATCTAACCTCAATGTGTTTGGTTCTTGAGTGCTATACTGGATTCTTGGTTAAGATTATGGCACTTGTGTTGTCACATAATAGTGGAATTGACTTGATGTGCATTCCGTAGTCCTCAAGTTGTTGCTTTATCCATAGGAGTTGTGTACAACAACTTCCAGCAGCCACGTACTCAGCTTCAGCAGTTGAGAGTGCTACTGAATTCTGCTTCTTGGAGGACCAGGATATCAAGCATCCTGCAAGAAATTGACAACAGCCACTGGTGCTTTTTCTATCTAGTTTGCATCCAGCATAGTCAGCATCAGAGTACCCTACTAAATTTACTTCACATGATTTTGGATACCAAATACCTAGATCATGAGTTCTAGATAAATATCTGAAAATTCTTTTAACACTAATTAAATGAGATTCCCTGGGGTCTGCTTGATATCTAGCACACATACATACACGAAATAGTATATCAGGTCTGCTGGCAGTTAAGTAAAGTAGAGAACCTATGATACCTCTATAGATCTTTTGATCTACTTTCTTACCATCTTTGTCACTGTCCATTCTTGTCGAAGTGCTCATTGGTGTTGACAGTGGCTTGGAATTTTTGAATCCAAACTTCTTCAAGATCTCCTTGGTGTATTTGGCTTGACAGATGTGGGTGCCATCTCCTCCTCGCTTGATTTGTAATCCAAGGAAGTAGATCAGCTCCCCCATCATGCTCATCTCAAATTCTCCCTACATAAGCTTCTCAAAGTACTTGCAAAGAGATTCATCAGTAGATCTAAAAATTATGTCATCTACATAAATTTGTACAAGTAGTATGTGCTTGACCTTTGACTTTATAAATAAAGTGCTATCTACTTGTCCTCTAGTGAAACCATGATCTAAAAAAAAAGAACTAAGCATTTCATACCATGCTCTAGGTGCTTGCTTTAAACCATATAATGCCTTATGAAGTTTAAAAACATGATTTGGAAATTCTGAATCATCAAAACCCAGGGGTAGTTCTACATAAACTTCTTCTTTAATGAAACCATTTAAAAATGCAGATTTGACGTCCATTTGAAATAATTTCAAATCTAGAGCAGATGCATATGAAAGTAAAATCCTAATAGCCTCAAGTCTAGCTACAGATGCATAGGTTTCATCGAAATCTATGCCTTCCTCTTGGGAATAGCCTTGAGCTACCAATCTGGCCTTATTTCTTAAGATCACACCAGCTTCATCCAATTTATTTCTGAACACCCAATTGGTGCCAATAACTGGATCACCTGATGGTCTAGGAACAAGTGACTATACATGGTTTCTCTTGAACTGATTCAGTTCATCATGCATGGCTAGAATCCACGACTCATCAGTAAGAGCTTCATTGACTGTCCTAGGCTCTATTTGAGAAACAAATGCTAGGTAATCACAAGGGATTACATTACCTCTTGTTCTTACCCCTACAGATGGATCACCAATAATATTTTCAGGTGGGTGATCTTTCTTGTATCTCCACTCCTTTGGAAGATTTTCATGTTCAATGTATGTTTGCTGCAAGTCTTCCAGAGGTGGATCTTCCTTCTCCTTAATTGATGTGTTCTTTAATTTCTTAGACAAGTCATCTGCATCATCAATGTCGCTCTCTACTTCCTTTCTCAAGGAAGGGTTAGTTTCATCAAAAATAATATGTACAGACTGTTCAATCAATAAGGTGCGTTTATTAAACACTCTATAACCTTTAGGTTTAGTAGCATACCCCATGAAGATGCCATCATCTGATTTGGCATCCAACTTACCAATGTCTCTTTTGCCGTTGTTGTGAATGAAACATGGACATCCAAAGGTTCTGAAGTGACTGATCTTTGGCTTCTTTCCCTTGAACAACTCATATGCAGTTTTCTTCAAGATGGGTCTGATCATCACTCTATTAATGATGTAGCTTGATGTGTTCATTGCTTCGGCCCAGAAATACCTTGGTAAATCATATTCTGACAACATTGTTCTTGCCATATCTAATAAGGTTCTATTCTTCCTCTTAGTAACTCCATTCTGCTGTGGTGTCCTTGGTACTGAGAAGTTATGCTCAATCCCTTGGTCATCACAGAATTTTGTAAATTTTTTATTTTGAAACTCTCCTCCATGATCTGACCGGATTCCAATAATGCAAAACTTCTTGTCTTTTTGTACTCTTCTGCTGAAGCTTACAAAACTATCAAAGGTATCATCTTTATGCTCCAAGAAGGAAATTCATGTGAATCTAGAATAATCATCCACAATAACAAATCCAAAATTCTTTCCTCCAAGACTAGTGGTCCTCATTGGCCTGAATAAATCCATGTGAAGGAGTTCTAAGGGTTTAGAGGTGGTTACCACAGTCTTTGACTTGAAGGAACTCTTAGTGTGCTTCCCTTTTGCACACGGTCTACAGATACCATCCAATTTATTGTTGACCTTTGGCAGACCTTCCATAAGACTTCTCTTTCTGAGCTTATTCATGCCATCCAAACTGCAGTGGCCCAATCTTCTGTGCCACAGCTCAGTTGACTGCTCTTTGCTGGCTGCTAAACAAACGTCTTGATCCTGGAGTTCTTCAAGATAGAGCACATATAGGTTCTTTTCTCTGTTAGCTTCGAAGATTACTGCTCCATCCTTCAGGATACTGCACTTGGACTCATGGAACTTGATCTGATGACCTTTGTCACAAAGCTGGCTGATGCTTATGAGGTTGTGCTTTAGCCCTTTGACACACAGTACATCTTCAATAACTGTTTTCCCTTTGTTGCTCACAGAACCACTGCCTATCACTGTTCCTTTTCCATTATCTCCATAGGTGACTATTCCTTCTTCAGCATGGAGATGAGTGAACAGCTTCCTGTTCCCTGACATATGCCTTGAGCACCCACTGTCCAGGTACCACATTGATGCTCAAAGGCTTCCCTGAAAAGGAGACATTAAGTTTTAGGTACCCAAGTTCTTTGGGGTCCTTGTTGGTTAGTGTCAACAGTTTCCTTTTTAATTATCCATTTCTTATGTCTAGTTGGACATGTTATTTTTATATGCACTAACTTATTGCAATGGCTACAACAGGACATTTTTGTTGCTCTTTCAATATATTTGTGTTGGCCCTTTTGGTACGGCAGCAAGCTAACCTAGAGGGGGGGTGAATAGGTTTTCTGAGATCTGAAATAGAAACTTAAACACAGAAATTAACACTTGAAGGTTTGGTTTAGTGTGATGAAGAGTAGCAGTGCGGAAGCAAATAAACAATCACACAAATAACACAAGAGATTTATCCTGGTTCGGACCTTCCCACATGGAAGTCCTACGTCCAGTCCCCAAGCAACCTCTTGGGATTTCACTAACCAAGGGTACAGTCCCCCTTAAGGACACTACAACACCCAGCACCCCAGCTGGTCTTCTTCTCTTTCCCGGGCAAGAAGGCAGCCCACTTCTCTTACAGGTAAAGAAGCCAACCTCCTGGTACAAACCCCAGTGCGGTTCTGCTAGACACAAACCCCTAGCTGGGTTAGACACTGTATACAGTCCTACAGCTGGACAGAAGTCTTTCTTAGAAAAGAAAGAACAAAGCTGAGAGTTGGAACAAATAAAAACCAACTACAAGAACTCTCAGCAAAAGACTCTCTCCCCCTGATTTACAAGATGCACAGAGAGAGAGAGAGAAGAGAGGAGAAGGAGCTTGAATGCTTCAGTGCTTCAGATGCTTGAACACTTCTTCTTGGGCTCAGGCTCTTTCTCTCTTTTTCTTTGAGTGTATTTGGAGTTCAGGTTCCTCACTGGTTGTACACTCTTGAAAAATCTTCAGGAAAGCTCATACTTCTTCTTCAGCCTTGCTTCATCTTTTATATGAGCAATTTGAATAAATCCGTTGGAGTTCTAGCCGTTGCTCATCTTCTCTTTCTTCTGATAATTTGTGGTCTACGAGGTCTGCAAGCATAGAAAAAAGTGTTTAGATAAAATAGTGTTTCTGACAAAAAGGCTCATACCTTTATGTTTCCTGATGCCACCCAGAAGTGGTAAGTAATCTCTCTTTTGTTGGCAGGAGAGAAGAGATCTAGAAAGATAAGCAAAAAGATCTCCTGTCAGAAAGATAGAGGATTACGCAAATCAAGAATATTGACTTTTTCACTAGATGCCAAAAGGCACTTTGAAATATAAAGGAAATCTATGTTTTTACAAAGAAGTCTGTGTTTTACAAAGGAATCCATGTTTCACTTATCAAATCCTTATGAGAGTTACAAAGGAATCCATGTTTTACAAAGGAATCCATATTTTTACAAAGGAGTCTGTGTGAGTTACAAAGGAATCCTTATGAGAGTCACTTATCGAATCCTTATGAGAGCGAATCGTTATGAGAGCAAATCGATGTGGAGTCACTTATCAAATCGTTATGGGACCAAATCGATGTGAAAGTCACTTATCAAATCGTTATGGGACCAAATCGATGTGGAGTCACTTATCAAATCGTTATGGGACCAAATCGATATGAAAGTCACTTATCAAATCGTTATGGGACCAAATCGATGTGAGAGTGAATCCTTATAGCAGTGAATCCTTATGAGAGTGAATCCTTATAGCAGTGAATCCTTATGAGAGTGAATCCTTATGACAGTGAATCCTTATGGCACTTTGCGAACTGAAATCCATATATATATTGAATGGAATCCATTTATCTGTTTAGTGCAAATCATTATAGAATAATGTCATAAAATTATATTTATTAGAAAATCATGATATTTAATTTATTATTAGAAAAATCATGCTAATAAATACATTTAATATTCAATTAATCATGTAAATTTATATTTATTAAGAAAAACATAATATTAAATATTTTTAATAATAATTAATTAAACATAAATTTTATTATCACCAAAATAAAAAGGTAAAAATATAGGAGTGGTTCAACAATCTCCCCCTTTTTGGTGATGACAAAATTTATGAGAATTTTCTGACAAAAATACGTAAAGCATAGAAAATACAGAAAATTCACAGATAAAGCATACCATGCATACTCTCCCCCTTTTTGTCACAAACCAAAAAGGAAGGTTCTTACCATTGCATTCTCTCCCCTTTGTGAAAGAAATTCTTACCATTGAGGGGTTCAACAATGATTGACATAAATGAATAACTCCCCCTTAGTCTGTGCTCCCCCTGAGTGAGAGACTCCACCTGAATGAAACTTGTAAATAATTATTAGTAATGAAGACCAATTCAATTTTTGTGACTACTCTTTCTTCAGATGTGATTTGAATGAAGAGTCTGCAGTCACTCCTGCCTTGAGCATCCTTGGTTTTTGATGCTCCAAGGCTAACCTGCAAATAAACTACTCAGAAGTAGGTACCCAAATCTTTTTGGGTCCTTGATGATTAGATGCATAAAAATAGCCTTTAGGTATCCAAACTAGGTGCTTAGTTGTGCAGGTGTTCACAGTGTGTCCTAGTTTATTGCAATGAGAGCAGCAATGAATATAATTTGTTTTGCAGTTCTTATTGCCTTTGTGATGCATGATTTGAACATAATTTTTAGAAACCTTTTTCTTTTGATAAAGCTTGGTTGTTTCAGGTTCCTTTTTCTGAGGCATTTTGGTTTCTTTTACAAATTTTGGTAAAGGATATTTTCCTGAGTTTATTACTTGTTTTCCTTTTTCTGGAGGTGTATAACCAAGCCCTTGTTTGTCATTTCCAGATTTTGATCCTTTTAAGCATAGGGCTAGAGATGTTTTTCCTTTAGTTAATTTCCTAACTGATTCTTTTAAATAAAAATTTTCTTCAGTTAGAGTTTTCATTTTTTCTTCCAACTCTACTTTTTCATTATCCGTGCTCCTTAAATTTTCATTCAAAAGAGAATTATTATCTTTACTATCCTTTAATTGTTTTTCTAGTTGCTCCAATTCGGATTTAAGATCCGAATTGGTGTTTTCTAAGCAAATAGTGTTGTTTTTTAGATTCTTTAATTCTTTTACAACATTTTTATGTTTTTCATATAGTTCATTAAATACTTCTTCTAAGTCTTCAGATTCTGATCCTGAATCTGTGCAAGAATCAAAAGATGAGTTAGGATGTACCTCATCTAGTCCTACCATGAGGGCTAGATTTACCTGCTCTTTCTCTGATTCTGAGCTTGATGATTCTGAGCATGTGGTCTCTTCATTTTCCCAAGCAGCCGCCATAGCTTTTCTTTTGAATTTCTTGTGCTTCTTTTTGGACTTTTCTGGTTGACCAATCTTCTTTAGTTTAGGACAATCTGGTCTTAGATGTCCAGGTTTTCTGCATTCATAGCAGACTGGTTCTTTTTCTTTTCTCTCTTTCTTTTGAAACCTTCTTGATCCATTTTTCTTCTTCTTGAGAATTTTCTGAAGCTTGGACAGTACTTCATCTACGTCACTGTCTTCAGAATCTGCATTTTTGGAGCTAGAAGAAGAAGTGGAAGGAGCAGCTACAACCTTAAGAGCATTAGTACATTTCTTCTTAGATGAGCTTTCAGACAATCGCTCCATATTTATTTCATGTGCCATGAGAGAACCTATTAAATTATCAATTGACAATTTGGTTAAGTCATGGGCTTCTTCAATAGCGGTTACTTTAGGTGTCCATGAAACAGTTAAAGACCTAAGTATTTTTCTAACGGTTTCTTCATTGGAAAGAGTTTTACCAAGAGAATTTAAGCCTACTACTATGCTTGAAAATCTATTATACATAGTAGTAATGTTTTCGCTTGAAAGCATTTTAAATTGTTCATATTGTGAAACAAGAATATCTATTCTAGTTTGTTTCACTTTATCCGTTCCTTCATAAGTTATCTGCAGTTTATCCCAAATTTCTTTAGCAGATTTGCATGCAGATACTCTACTAAATTCCTTTTTGGATAAAGCACAACATAAATAGTTCTTAGCTTTAAAGTTTAAAGATAGTTTATTTTTATCAGCTATTGTAATAGCAGTAGTGCTTGGAACAGGAACAACAACAAAATCACCTACCTCTATTACCTGCCACAGATCGAAGTCTGTGCCTCGAATGAAGCATTCCATTCGCATCTTCCAATATTGGTAGTCCTCTCCATCAAAGAATGGAGGTCTGGTGACTGATTGACCTTCAACATATCCTTGAGCTGCCATGGATCTTTACTCTAAGATCGTTGGATCTTCTTTGAATGATCAGAGACCCGCTCTGATACCACTTGTTGGCCCTTTTGGTACGGCAGCAAGCTAACCTAGAGGGGGGGTGAATAGGTTTTCTGAGATCTGAAATAGAAACTTAAACACAGAAATTAACACTTGAAGGTTTGGTTAGTTTAGTGTGATGAAGAGTAGCAGTGCGGAAGCAAATAAACAATCACACAAATAACACAAGAGATTTATCCTGGTTCGGCCCTTCCCACATGGAAGTCCTACGTCCAGTCCCCAAGCAACCTCTTGGGATTTCACTAACCAAGGGTACAGTCCCCCTTAAGGACACTACAACACCCAGCACCCCAGCTGGTCTTCTTCTCTTTCCCGGGCAAGAAGGCAGCCCACTTCTCTTACAGGTAAAGAAGCCAACCTCCTGGTACAAACCCCAGTGCGGTTCTGCTAGACACAAACCCCTAGCTGGGTTAGACACTGTATACAGTCCTACAGCTGGACAGAAGTCTTTCTTAGAAAAGAAAGAACAAAGCTGAGAGTTGGAACAAATAAAAACCAACTACAAGAACTCTCAGCAAAAGACTCTCTCCCCCTGATTTACAAGATGCACAGAGAGAGAGAGAGAAGAGAGGAGAAGGAGCTTGAATGCTTCAGTGCTTCAGATGCTTGAACACTTCTTCTTGGGCTCAGGCTCTTTCTCTCTTTTTCTTTGAGTGTATTTGGAGTTCAGGTTCCTCACTGGTTGTACACTCTTGAAAAATCTTCAGGAAAGCTCATACTTCTTCTTCAGCCTTGCTTCATCTTTTATATGAGCAATTTGAATAAATCCGTTGGAGTTCTAGCCGTTGCTCATCTTCTCTTTCTTCTGATAATTTGTGGTCTACGAGGTCTGCAAGCATAGAAAAAAGTGTTTAGATAAAATAGTGTTTCTGACAAAAAGGCTCATACCTTTATGTTTCCTGATGCCACCCAGAAGTGGTAAGTAATCTCTCTTTTGTTGGCAGGAGAGAAGAGATCTAGAAAGATAAGCAAAAAGATCTCCTGTCAGAAAGATAGAGGATTACGCAAATCAAGAATATTGACTTTTTCACTAGATGCCAAAAGGCACTTTGAAATATAAAGGAAATCTATGTTTTTACAAAGAAGTCTGTGTTTTACAAAGGAATCCATGTTTCACTTATCAAATCCTTATGAGAGTTACAAAGGAATCCATGTTTTACAAAGGAATCCATATTTTTACAAAGGAGTCTGTGTGAGTTACAAAGGAATCCTTATGAGAGTCACTTATCGAATCCTTATGAGAGCGAATCGTTATGAGAGCAAATCGATGTGGAGTCACTTATCAAATCGTTATGGGACCAAATCGATGTGAAAGTCACTTATCAAATCGTTATGGGACCAAATCGATGTGGAGTCACTTATCAAATCGTTATGGGACCAAATCGATATGAAAGTCACTTATCAAATCGTTATGGGACCAAATCGATGTGAGAGTGAATCCTTATAGCAGTGAATCCTTATGAGAGTGAATCCTTATAGCAGTGAATCCTTATGAGAGTGAATCCTTATGACAGTGAATCCTTATGGCACTTTGCGAACTGAAATCCATATATATATTGAATGGAATCCATTTATCTGTTTAGTGCAAATCATTATAGAATAATGTCATAAAATTATATTTATTAGAAAATCATGATATTTAATTTATTATTAGAAAAATCATGCTAATAAATACATTTAATATTCAATTAATCATGTAAATTTATATTTATTAAGAAAAACATAATATTAAATATTTTTAATAATAATTAATTAAACATAAATTTTATTATCACCAAAATAAAAAGGTAAAAATATAGGAGTGGTTCAACAATTTGAAGTTTGCTTTGTATGTTGTATCTTGTTCAGGTGTAAACTTCGGAGTTGGATATATTTTAGGTTGAATTATTGTTTCTTCATTTTCTGGTGGTGTATATCCTAAACCATGTTTCTTCTTTCCAGAACGTCTAGCACCTTTTAATATTAATGAGTTCTTACCATTTGTAAATTTCTCCAATGTGCTTGACAGTTTGTCATTTTCTTCATTTAAAGTTTTAATTTCTTTTCTCAGTTCATCTGAACTCTCCTATTTTCTAATCTGATTATTTGTTTATTTTTATCTTTTAGATCTTCACATAATAGTTCATTTCTTCTTTTAAGTTCAGTTATTTGTTTTTCTAATTCTTCGTTTTTTATTTTTAGATCTGAATTAGTGTTTTCTAAACATGCAATATTTTTCTTACTAATTTTTAACAGTTTTGTTACTTCCCTATATTTACAGTATAGCTCGTTGAAAGCTTCTTTAATATTATCAGAATTATTGCAAGAATCAAAAGATGAATCAGAAGTTACCTTTTCTTCATTGTTTGCCATAAAAGCCATGTTGGCTTCTTCTTCTTCACTGTTTGAGCTTGACTCACTGTCTGAGTCGCTGATGTTGCTCCATGCTGCTGCCATAGCCTTTTTCTCATGCCTTCTGAATTTCTTGGAGTTTTCTCTCTTTCTTAATTCAGGCTTCTTGAGCTTTGGACATTCTGCTTTGATATGTCCTGGCTTTTTGCACTCGTAGCATATGGGCTCGCCCTTTTTCTGATCCTTTCCTTCTGGTTTCTTGAAGTTCTTATTTTTATTGAAGTGTCTTCTACCAGATTGGAACTTCTTCTTCTTGGCTAGAAGGCGCTGCAGTCTTCTTGATAGCATGGCTTCTTCATCTTCGCAATCATTTGAGATTTCATCTTCGACTGATGACTCATCTGATCTATTTTCTTCTGCTTTAAGAGCATTTGAATGTTTCTTTTGCTTGAGGACTCTCCTAGTCTCTCCATATTTATCTCGTGGGCCATAAGGGACCCAATGAGCTTTTCCAAAGACATCATCTTTAGATCATTAGCTTCCTCAATGGCTGTTACCTTAGGAGTCCATGTAGATGGAAGAGATCTAAGGATTTTTCTAACCATATCTCCAATCTCATAGGTCTTTCCAAGTCCTGCTAATTCATTTGTAATGTCTGTGAATCTACTGAACATTTGAGTTATGGACTCTCCTGGCTGCATCTGGAACCTCTCATATTGAGTTACCAGAATATATATTCTGGTTTCCTTAACCTTGTCTGTGCCTTCATAAGTGATTCTCAATTTTTCCCACATCTCCATTGCGGATTTGCAGGCTGATACTCTATTGAATTCTTTCTTGCTAAGAGCACAGCACAGAATGCTTTTAGCCTTATAGTTTAAAGAAATCTTCTTCCTATCATCATCTATCCACTGAGACTTTTCGTTGGTGACTAGGAGATCGCCTTCTTCAACTATGGACCATATCTGATAGTCATGACCTTGTAGAAAATACTTCATTCTTGTTTTCCAGTAAGCATAGTCTTCTCCATCGAACAATGGTGGTCGGTTGACAGACTCACCTTCATTGTGACCTTGGGCTGCCATAGATCTTTACTCTTCAGATCGTTGGATCTTCTTCTTTGTCAAAGAGACTCGCTCTGATACCACTTGTTGCCCAGCTAGGTAGCCCAAAGGGGGGGGGGGTGAATGGGTCTTTAAAATTTATTAATTAATACATGTTCACTAAAAATGTTCACACACAAAGACACACTTTGATGGATGTTAGTTATTGTTAGGATAAACAACAATCACACAAAGAAGCAATCACACAACACAAGATGTATCATGGTTCAGATCTCCTCTCCACAGGAGTCCTACATCCAGTCTCTGAGAAACAACTCAAGATTTCACTAACTAGGGTACAGTCCCCCTATGGACACTACAACACCCAGCTCAGCTGGTCTTCTCTTCTCAGCCCGAAGAGGAACAACACCCTGGATACCCCACCAGGTCTTCCTTCACACACGAAGGGTACAAGCACAGAAACAAGTAAGCAGGAGATTAAGCCCCTAGATCAAGCTTTGAAAAGCGAAGATCTGAAGCTAGGGACTGAGAGCAATGAGATCTTCAAACAAAAGCTCACTCTCAGAACCAAACAAGCTCTCTCGAAAATCTAAAAACAATGCAGAGAGCAAAGAGCTAATCTAATGGAATGAGGCTTGGCTCTTTCTTGAGAACTCGCAGAAGACTTGATGATCAGAGAGAAGTTTTTTTATAACTATCGTTCTCTGTCTATGTGTTTTATACTTCTGGAGCTCCTTTCTTCAATATATAGCTTCAATTTCAAATCTAGTCGTTGAAGTATCCGTTGCCTCTAGCTTTTGGTGGATGTTAGACTGAGTGGCACTTGGAAACTTCTAGTTAACAGTCCTTTATCCATTTGTGCACGCAAAGAGATAGGATCTTCTGAAGTGTCCTTTGGCTTCTACAAGGTCCAACGTTGTATGACAAATGTTGTTAGAGACCTGCATACATTAAATGCTAAAGCAGTAGACAGCTAGGCTATCTCTTGTTGTCAGTCAATGTTGGTGTGAATATTCATCAAAATAGTAATGCCATTTTGCTGTTCTAAAAGATGCATACAAAATAGACACGATAATGGATGATATCAACTGCATGCATGCAGAGATACGTTCAGTCTTCATTAAATGCACAGCTGACAGAAGAATATGTGCGAAGACTATGACTATTCAACCCGTTGAAGGATAAGTCATATGTCAAGTTGATTGATATGAAATCGATGCATTTATGAATTATGAAATCGTTATGCAACCAAACAGAAAATCGTTGTGAGATATGAAAGAATTGTTGTGATCATCAAGGAAATCATTATGATTACTTAAGATGTCGATGCGCAAAGCAAATCGTTATGAGAACCAAAGAAATCGATGTGATTACTTGAGAAGTAGATGTGCAAAGCAAATCGTTATGATTACGAAAGGAATGGTTACGAAAGCAAGTCGTTACGATGACTAAATGAATCATTACGAAAGCAAGTCGTTACGATGACTAAAGGAATCGTTACGAAAGCAAGTCGTTACGATGACTAAAGGAATCGTTACGAAAGCAAGTCATTACGATGACTAAAGGAATCGTTACGAAAGCAAGTCGTTACGATGACTAAAGGAATCGTTACGAAAGCAAGTCGTTACGATGAATAAAGAAATCGATGCAAGCAAATCGTTGCGCTCTTTTTAAGAAGTCGTTGTAGGAACGATTTCTTTTGAAATCAGAAGAAGTTTCAATCTATTAAGAAATCATTATGGTACTTATGAAATGGTTATGAAGAAATCGTTACAGTTCTACTATAATCGTTATGATCTATAAAGGAAATCGATGTGTACTTAGACAAATATGATGCTTTAGATACAACGTAAAGATGCTTACCTGTTTTGGCTTATTTTCCTTTGGTATTAATTCCTATGCTTAAGACTTGTAGAAAATAGGTTAGTGACCTTTAATTAAGGGTTTGATAATTATCACAATAATATGGTTTTGTTAATCACCAAAATGGAAATGTAATTACTTTTAATTACATGGGGATAGACTGTTCATCAAGTTTTAGTTATGGACAAAGGGAAATCATCTTTTGGGCATGATTTATTTATGTCCCGAAAGTCAATACAGACTCAGACTTGTCCATTATTTTTCTTTACTGGCACGATGTTGGCCAACCATACCAAATACATGCATGTTTCGATGAAGTCCACCTCCTCCATCTTATCAATCTCAGAATTGACCCTTTTTATTAATTATGTGTGCATTCTTCGTTGAGATTGTTTGATAGGGTCAGCATCAGGGCAGATTTATAGTTCATGTTCGACTACTGATGGATCCAGACCCATCATTTCTTTCTAGCACCAAACAAAGCAATCTTTGTATTCTGTCAATAACTATTTGTATACTTCCCTTTCTTCATTATTTAGCAATGTGCTGATGAAGATCGGATCAGGATTATCTAACCTCCCCAAATTTATTTCGAAGAGTTCATCCACAGTGGCCTGACTGCCATCCTCCATTTCTTGGGGCGCAGGCTCCAAATCTAAGAAGTCCTGCTCATCATCAGTGTTGGTAACATGTACCTCCCATTCTTATTCTAGGAGAAGCAAGTCTTTTCTTGAACTTTCTTCTGGGTTTTAAGCGACCTTGATTTAATTATTGGCCATATTAACAGTGGCCTGATTTAATATGGCCATCGTTCTCGTCCACTCTTGTTTCAATTATTGGAAACCTCATGCTAACCATATTTACAACATAGTAAACTTTGGGACCTTCTGTGTCTCCCATGCGAGACCTCTTCTGTCCAAGGAATGTGAATAGAGTTTCCGAGAGTTGAGGAGTAGGTTGACATCTGCCCTTATGTTGATTCTACCTAATGGGGTAGATGGTTTCAAGATCTACACAGATGCTTCTTATATTGGTTTTGGTTATGTGTTAATGCAGGATGGGAAAGTGGTTGCCTATGCTTCTCGACAATTAAAGGAGCATGAGCGTAACTATCTGACCCATGATTTGGAGTTGGCAGCAGTGGTTCATGCTTTGAAGATCTGGCGACACTATCTTTGTAGCGGTCTTCGTCGTTCAAACCCGTTAACCTAATAACGAGCTTGACCCGACTTCGCCTATAATATCCTGCCAAACCCAGAACACTTCTGATCTCTGTCACTGTCTTCGGTTCTTCCCATTTCATCACTGCCTCTACCTTGGCCGGATCAACTGCAACACCTGCATATGATATTACATGACCCAAAAACTGAATCTCTTTCAACCAGAACTCACATTTACTAAACATAGCATACAACTGGTGATCTCTCAAAGTCTGCAATGTGATCCTCAAGTGTGTTGCATGCTCCTCTTCTAACGCTGAGTATACCAATATGTCATCAATAAAAACAACAATGAACTGATCTAGATACGAGTGAAATATCCTATTCATTAAATTCATGAATGTTGTTGGCGCATTGGTCAACCCAAATGGCATAACAACAAACTCATAATACCCATATCTGGTCCTGAAAGTTGTCTTGTCTATATCTTCTTCCTTGATCCTCAGTTGATGATATCCTAACTTTAAATCAATTTTAGAAAATACCTTAGCCGACTGGAGTTGATCAAACAAATCTTCTATCTTGGGAGGTGGATACTTATTCTTGATGGTGACCTTATTTAGCTGCTTGTAATCAATGCACATTCTTAGACTGCCATTTTTCTTTCTGACAAACAATACTTGTGCTCCCCACGGCGAATGACTGGGTCTGATGAAACCTTTCTCTAACAGCTCCTGCAACTGCTTCTTCAATTCCTCCAGCTCTGTTGATGCCATTCTGCATGGTGCCTTTGAAAATGGCATGCTGCCTGGCTGCAACTCGACTGTAAAATCCACCTCCCTATGTGGGGCTAACCCTGGCAAATCTTCTGGAAACACATATGCAAATTCTCTGACTATCGGTACTGAATCTACAGACTTATTGGACTCAACTAAACTAACAGAAGCACGGTACGCTACACACCTCACATTAATCAACCTTCTAGCCCTATGTGCAGAAATAATAAACTTGGGAGTGTAGAAGGGCATACCTTGAAACTCAAACACTGCTTCTGACTCTCTTCTTTCTAGAATCTACTAATGCCCCATTAGCTTCTAACCAATCCATTCCCAAAATCATATCTTAATCCTTCAATGACAAAGCATACAACCTTGCTGGAAACTAGTTCCCCTAAATCACTATCGCAACCTCATCTAAGAAACATGAAGTAAGCATGAAACCTCCTGAGCCTCTACTACCAACTCACACTGCCTTTCTTCTAGGGGATGTACCATGCTATCCATAAAATCCTCAGAAATAAACGAATGCGAAGCACCTGGATCAATCAACACTCTAGTAGAAAAATAAAAAAGAGGTAATATACCTTCGATTAGATTGGATGCTTTCGCCTGAGCTCTGGTGACTGCCATAACTCGACCTCATCCTCCTCTCTGATATGGTGCACCTCTGCCTCGCTCAGCTAGTTGCTGGAATGGTTGTTGCTACTGAGTCCCTCTGCCATAACTGTATTCCTGAGGAAGGGGACAATTTCTAGCTAAATGCCCCAACTGCCCACAATTATAACATCGAAAATCTGGAAAAGCTATGGGCTCCCCTGTCGTACTCTGCTGCGACTCCTCCGGTGCTGGCCTGACACCTCGGCCCTACTGAAAATTCGGTTGAAAGCCCTGCTGCCTGCCACCTCCCCGTCGTCTAAAGATCTTCTTCAATTTACCACCCCACTTTTCCAACCCTGATGATGACGATGCTCCTGAGGGTGCCTTGCCCTTACTAATACCTGCGGACTGCTGGGGAAGCCGAAAACTACTTGTCTCTGCTCCTCCAGACTGCCTAGCCTGCACAGTCCTCTCCAGAATTGCTGCTCTCTGCACTGCTTCTTCCACTGTTCTGCACATCAAGGGAATTACTGCATCCTGAAGCTCTGGTCGCAATCCTCGAATAAAATACTCCACCATCATAGTGTTATCAGTAACCACATATGGAGCATATCTACTCAATGCCGTGAACCTCATCTGATATTCTAGCACTGACAGGTTCCCTACAATGTCCAAAACTGCTCCCTCTTAGCTTGTTGTATCTAAAACAAGAAGAAAGTGTCGTTGAAGACCGTCAAAAACTCTTGCCAGGTGATGGTGTCCTCTGTGCTCCCTGCAAACGCCGTCTGCATCTTTAATCTCCACCATTCTTGTGCGAATCCACACAACTGATAGGCAGCTAGTAACACCCTATCAGCTTGCGAACACTTCATAATAACAAAAACTCTCTCTATTTCATGAACCCAGTGCTCTGCTGTGTCGGGATTTGGACCTCCTGAATATGTGGGTGGCTGCAACCGTAAAACCTCTCCACTAGTGATGTAGGCTCCTCCACACTGACTGTAGTGTATTGACCATTCGGATCGAGACTTAATGGTTATGGAGGCCCGTGTGTGGCCCAATAGTGTGTGTTTCAGGTGTTTACGCAGGTTGTGAGGCTTTGTGGGCCGACAGATTTGGCCCAAAGCACTCACAGGTTCACCGTCTGTGAACGCTACAGTGCTGGGCACCTCATTATGAACGCGACGGCCTTGGGTGTCACATTCTTGTAACCGCTGTTTGGCAGTCATCGTCGGCATGCACGCCGCGTGTCACACGCTGGGCGGCTTGCTAACATCATGAGTGGGAAGGCGACAGCCACCTACGTCGCGTTCAGGTCGCGACGGCATGGTGCATTACATTCCCAACCGAGTTGCGTTTTAAAGTAGGTTTTGGCCGAACAGAGCTTCTGCAAGCTCTGCTCAGCCAGGGAAGGAGATTTCGCCATGGTGAAGGGAGATCTGACGTTTTGGAGGTGTTTTTGGCGTGTTCTCACTGTGAGGACGTTGCGTGGAGCGGGGGAAATGCCGTGTGGGTCTCGTTCTTTGCGTTCTTCATAGAGGTAGGGAGATTCCACCTCATTTCGATACGTGGATTGTGTGTGTGGCGTGTTTAATGCGTTATTTGCTTTACAAACCATAGATACCATCCTAGGGCACTCATTTAAGCATGAAAAATGTGTTTAAACACCGATTTATAGGGTTTATGGGGGAGATCCGTCGAGGGGTCCCCAGATTAGAGTTCCTGCCTGTGAAGGCGATGGACCCTCCTGTCGCGTTCTGAACAGGACAGGCCGACCCGTAGTGTTTAGGTTTATGAATGCGACCTATCGGGGCATCGTGTTCTGAAGGCGACATGGGACCCAGTCGCGTTAACAGATCAGAGGGGTTTTATGTGTGTGCATGTTGCATGGCTATCCGATTATCATGGTTTGTTGTACTTGGTAAAGGTAAGCGGTGCATTGGCACTTGTAGCGTTCTTTAGCTTGCTGTTCACGAGATTGACGTTGTGTTCACGTGGTTTGTGTGGTGTGCACGTGGTTTGTCTGTGCGTGGCGAGTAGTACGATGCCTACCGTGGTTACCTCTTCAGTTGGGAGCCCTAGGTTTTGTGTGAGCCAGGCACATGAGTGCTCGGGGCTTGTCCCGGCACTTGTGTACCGTCGAGGTCTGTGTCGTCTTCCTGGACACCCTTACTCTTGTGTAGAGTTGTACGTCCGTCTGAGGGAAAGACGGCAGTGGGACAGCGACTTGTGAGAATTTGTGTTTTGTCGCTTGTAGTGCGCTCGTGGTTGGGGGTTACGAACACCAGTAGACGTACTGCGCCCCAGCTAGTCCTATTTTTCAGTGTCTCACTTTAGGGAGCTCGGGCCGGAGTCCCTAAAGGTGCCAGGCATGGACCTATGGCAGTATGGTTCGCAGGAGTGGTGTTGGTTGGACTCCACAGTTTCTTGGCTTGTTCTAGTGGAGCAGCAGTTGGACCTTTCATCTGTGGCTGTGAGATTGAGAGGTAGTCCTTTGCGATTTGTTCGGGTCAGTAGCTGGTGTCGCAAACCAGTCTTCATGGCTCAAGTGTGGCGTTTTCCTAATTTAGCACGTACACCTGGTTGTGGTTTGTTGTTTATTTATTAAAGTAGAGTTTTTAGCATGCGGTAAGTAGAGTTTACAGCTATAATATCTTGTGTAGATATTTCCATAAATTGCTAGCATAGCTTCATGCTGTTATTACTTGTGAGTTTGGTTTGCTCGGTTTCTAGGGTAGTTTTTGTAGTAACTTTGATTTTTAAATCTAAATAAAATAAAAAATTTTAATTTTATAAATGAGTTAAATACATTTAAGTAGAATAAATAGAATTCAAGTGAATTAAATCAATACCCATTAACCAAAATTAGGAATGGGTTATATTAATAGCCCAAACATGAAAGAGTGGGCCAAAATGTGGAGAGCCCGTCATGGGATGGTAGGTAATTAACCTAAATTGAGAGTTAAAATATTAATAAATTAAATAAGGAAGAGATAAAGCCTAAATAGATGGCAATTATCTAACCCTTTGGCCACGAATTTAACTCTCTTCCCAACCCCATTTGGTAGATAAATAAAGGAAAATAGGAGATAATTAGGGATTTTCGGAGTTGGAAGAGAAGAGGAGAGTTTTATGACCTTAGGACTCTATTAGCCATCAAAACACCCCAATCTCGGCCCTATCACCCTCTAGATCGTTGTTGGAGCTTTGGGAGACAAAGGAGAAGGGCTGAGGACGAGGGAGCAAGGAGGGAAGGCTTGGATCTAAGGAGATTCTTCTTCCTTTTCGTCACCAAACTAGGGTTTTTGTTACTTCAATGAAAGGTAGGCAATCTCTCAAGTTAAAATTGTGAAACTTGAACCCTAGGTAGCCTTCATGATCCTCTTCGAAAGTCCTCTGGTTTTGCTATTTTTTGTTCATTCATGAAGGAGAATTAATTCTGTGAAAACCCATTATCTCTATGTACTCGAACCTACATTATTGCCTTCAATCCATACATGTACATGATTCCATGCCATACGAATATTCTCATAAATACTATGTTGTTGGCTTTCAAACGCCCCTAGTTTCGCTTATTTTCATAATGTATCCATTGCTAATTAATTCGTTGATCTTGACTATGCATGTTTAGGTTAACAAAAAGTAACCTACTCAAAGCATTCCCTATACATGATTGTTTTCTAATTAATCGTTACCAGTGATAGATGACCATGTCCTCTTTCGATTAAAACTAGTTTCCAGATTTTTAGACCACTGTGCGATTTTATATAGATTTTTGAATTACCCTGTAGCATGATTGGGAGGGAAGGACCGAACTCCAAAAAGGGAAAAACCCCTTTTTTGGGTCAGGCCGCACCTCTGAAGTCGCGACGGCTCGATCTGTCCTGATCTCAGAGGGGCCGCGGTCGGTTGGACCGTCGCGATATGAACACGACGGCCCGCGCCGTCACGTTCTCACACCCCGAACTGGGCCAGGCCGGCCAGTTCGATTGTCGCGCCAGACCGCCCCATTGCGACTTGAATCACGACGGGCACCCCCATCGCGTTTTCAAAATATAGCCAGAACCTGAAATTGCTTATATACCCCTATTCTAGTTGCTATTTAGCCATTATTTAGCCTCAATTAAACACTGTTATAAATAATTCGATTTGAATAATTATTAATGGGCAATAATTATATAAATCTAATTAATTTAAAAGCCATGTGCACAATCCATTATGTTCTCTTGATTTCTTACACTTGCACACACTTAACCATCATGTTTGCCAATAAACCCTATTAAATTACTCAATAATGTATCTGGTAATTTAGCGAAATAAATTGATAAATTCTTTATTTAATTAATTACACTTGTCTTCATTTTTATTCGTGTGTTTTATACATCATTACCACTTCCCTCGGCCTTCGAGCACTCGAGGCACGACGGACCCTAGTTTTCTACACAGTCTCTAGGCACGGACCACCTCTCCACCAGGAATACTCTCGACTGGACCATGGAATCCTTGTCAAGGCCTCCATAAGTCTTGTTGGCTTTGGCGCACGTCCTTAGCCGACGAGCTGGTTGTACCTTAAAACTCGTTACACCCCTACGGATCAGCATGATCCAAACGTCCTTAGTATGTTCTCTCTTACCTTGGGATCACGCCGGACCATCTGGCCGTGTTCACAGCACGTGGGCAGATGTGACTTCTACCATATTGCCGGTACCCGACCTGGTGCCATGCAACTGTTACTATCATGGCTTAACGACGTTTTACGATTATACCCCTATCTCATCTACTATCTTGTTACTCTCATCTGTTCACTTTCACTTTATACTCTCATCTATTTCATCTATTACTCTCATATCTTCTTAGTACTCTATTTGGCCATACAATTGATTGTCTAAAATAACAAACAAGTGCTATATGCCACTGCAATAGGGCCCGATCTGGTCCTGGGGAGAGCTCCTGAAGAGTGCCATTTTCTTGCAAGGGTTACATGATCAGGATGTGTATGACATGCATCCAGTGCCATTTGATACTATGACAATTAATCGTTGACAATCTAAGTGCTATCTATTCAATTGCTATGCAAGTGCTATTGTCGTTACATGGCCATTGTATTATTGTTCTCGTTGTGCTATTTTCACTATACCAGTGCTATTACTCTCTTGTTATTGTTACTTGCTCTACATGACTATACTCTTTAGTTACCCTGCCAGTTAAGACGTTAATTATTTTAAGCATGCTTGTTATCATGAGATATTAAGTCCTACTGGGCGTTATTTGCTCATCCTGCTTATTTATTTCATGTGTTCAAGTGAGTCGGATGGTGACCACACTCACAAGGATGGGACTAACGAGGATGTTGCTCAGGAGTGACCCGATCAGCTATCTTGGCATAGTAGTTAGTTAGTATAGTTATGAGTTATGAGTCAGTTAGTCATGATGAATTAGTTTTGATTTCAATAAAATACTTTAGGCCCTAGTTATGGCTCTGATGGATTGTTGTAATAGCTAGTTGATGGATTATTAATGGAACTGTAGTTTATTTGATATTATTCCAATTGTGTAATGGTTTGTCATTTATTTCTCACTATGTACTATTTAATAACTGTAATAACGCTCCGATATTTCTGCGTCGGGGCGTTACAATTTTGTGGTATCAGAGCCTAAGTTATTCTTAAGTATAGGATGATCTAGGTTTGACTTGCCTAGAGCTTCTCTTTTCTGCTGGAAGGTCCTTAACAGGGCGGTTCCAGTTGATAGTAGACTGATGGACTGTGGAATCCCCTTGGCCTCTCGATGCCACTGCTGTGCCTCCCCTTCTGTGGAGGATTTGAACCATATTTTCATTAACAGTGTTCCGGCAGGGAAGATTTGGCGCTAGTTTATGCCCATCATCAGCAATGATATTTTTCTTCACTCTAATATTATTGCTAGAATTTGGGCTTTCCTTCGACAAGCTAATGTCCGGTCTCCAATTGGCTTCATTTCTCTCTATGGTTTAATTCTCATTCTTTGGGAACTCTGGAAGGGTCGCTGTGCAGCTAGACATGACTCTAAGAAAATACGAGTCTATGATTTGATCAGCAGCATCAAGATTAATATCTCCATTGCTTTGTCCAACACAGCCTTTAAACTGGCTCCTACGCTGGGTGAGTTGCACATCCTGAACCAGTATGGATTCGGCCCTCATGTCTCTAGTAAGCAGCTGAAATTTATTCAGTGGATTCCCCCCATTCAAATTTTTTGTCTTAATGTTGATGGGGCTGCTAAGGATAATTTTGGTATTTGTGGGGGAGGTGGTTGTATTCGGGATAAAAATGGGACTGTTCTAGCTGCCTTTGCGCATTACTATGGCATGGGAAATAGCCTCATTGCAGAAACTCGCGCCCTCTGTGATGGTCTTCGGTTGGCGGCATTTCTTGGCATCACACTCTCAGCTATATATTCTGATTCTCTTGATTTGGTACAATCCATCAAGCAGCGTAGATGCTCTTCTTGGCATACCTATAGATGGTGGTGTATTGCTAGAGATATGTTGCATGCTCAGGCTGCCCAATTAACTCATTTTTATCGGGAAACAGATCGAATGGCAGACCAGCTCGCCAACCATGCTTTAGTGTACAGGAGGAATGACTACTTTTGGAGATCTGATAGCCTATCTCTTTCTTGTAAGGGCCCGCTTTTGTTAGACAGATCTGGTCTGTTGAATGTGAGACTGATCTGATTGGGGTATACCCCTTTATGCTATTGTATCCTTATGATTTATATATATTTTTGGCCTAGGTAATTCTGCTAGTGGAGTGGGTCCATTCTCCCCCTCTGGGGGAGGGTGCACTCTCCTAGTAAAAGACCTGAGGACCCATTGATAAAAAAAAAAAAGAGAGGTTTGACCTGCCTTGACTTAGAGTCTAAATTCCATACCAATGTGAGAAGGGTAGAACCAAGGGTAATTAAGATAAAATGAACTCACACATGCACAAACATAGTGAAAATTTAAATATCTTACATTTAAATTCTCTTTTGAAGGAACTTAAAACACTAGCAATGGCAGCGGAGCGTGCTCAATTCCGTGACATGCAACACACTATTCAGCAGCTCATGCAGGCTTTACTTCAGGATGATGGAGCGAATAATAACAATAACCAAAGAGCTGCAGAGTTACATCAAAATTTTCGCAATCTGCATCCGCCTCGATTCAGTGGGACCACTGATTCTGATTAGGCAAAGAATTGGCTGAAAGAGATTGAACGAGTTTTCCACGTTATGCAATGTGCGGATGGTGACAAGTTACTGCTAGCCACATTCCAGCTTGAAAGGGACTCCCGTGCATGGTGGGAGTCCGTGGAGGCCACCAGGGCCGATGCACAATTCAAATGGGAGGAGTTCTAGGAGCACTTTAACTCCAAGTACTTCTCCGAAAGACTCCAAGAACGAAAGGCATCCAAATTTGCTGCATTGAAGCAAAGGAATCTCACTGTTGCTGAGTATGAAGCTCAGTTCTTCCGATTGGCACGTTATGCCAATCATCTGGTCGGCACAGAAAGAATGAAGGCCAAGCACTTTCTTAATGGGCTCAGGCCCGCATATATCACATAGCTGGCACCTCTCGACATTCAGACTTATCCAGAGATGGTGAAGAAAGCACAATTGCTGGAGGATGTGACCGACTTCACCGAGTGCATCAAAGGTAGAATGGTAAGGAAGAAATAGACATTTGGAGCATCAAGCAAGCCCACTAACGGCAAGAAAAGGCTGTTAAGTATTACTGACGAGCCAAGCCAGGAGCGGAAGCCCAAAGTCCCCACTCCTACTGCCCCAAACAACAAACCAAGATGCAAGCACTGTGACAAGGTAGGTCACACGGCAGAAGACTGCTGGAGGAAGGTAGGCGCATGCCTACGTTGCGAAAGCCGAGACCACCGTATCCCTGAGTGCCCCTTGATTAAGGAAAATGAGAAGCATCTTGTGGGACAAAGGAAGCCAGGCAGACTGCAGGCCCTGCAAGAGGTGGAAACCACCGAGGAGGGTGGAGTTGTGGAAGGTACACTACCTGTCTTTTCCCAGTCAGCATTTGTTTTGTTTGACACTGTTGCCACACATTCATTCATATCACAAGAATTTGCTGATACATTAAATGAAAAACCTGTATCTATGGAATTTGAACTGCCGGTTACTACACTGCTGGGAGAAAAGGCTCAATTGAATAAATATTTTCTATTAGCTGATGTAGTGGTTGGTGAACTCAACCTTAGAGCCAACTTGATCTGTATGCCTATGGAGGGCTATGATGTCATATTGGGAGCCGATTGGCTATCTACTTATGGGGCCATTGTTGATTGTATAAGAGGGAAGATAACCTTTAGTGAATTCCCTAAACTGACCTTCACGGGACATAGACACAAGAGACACTTGTCTCTCATCTCTGCTATTAAAGCACAGAATATGATAAGAAAGGGCTGTGGGGCATTTCTTGCCGCAATTGTGGTTGAAAAGAAATCATCTAAGATATCTGACATCCATATAGTGCAAGAATACCCCGATGTGTTTCCCGATGAGCTGCCAGGCATACCACCTAAAAGAGATGTCAATTTCTCAATTGACCTCATACCTGGAGCCGCACCGGTTTCACGCCAACCCTACAGGATGTCCCCTGCTAAATTGAAAGAGTTAAGGAGCAATTGATGGAACTGCTGGAAAAGGGATTTATCCGACCAAGTACTTCTCCTTGGGGAGCACCAGTGTTGTTTGTCAAGAAGAAGGACGGATCTATGAGGTTATACATCGACTACAGGCAGTTGAATCATCTCACTATCAAGAACAAGTACCCTCTGCCTCGTGTTGATGAGTTATTTGATCAAATATCAGGAGCAGAATACTTCTCCAAGATCGACCTTAGATTGAGATATATCATCAGATGAGAATTAAAGATGCAGATATTTACAAGACAGCTTTCAGGAGCAAGTACGGTCATTATGAATTTGTAGTCATGCCATTTGGACTAACCAATGCTCCTGCAGCTTTTATGCAATTGATGAACAACATCTATCGGCCATACCTCGACAAGTTCATCGTGGTGTTTATTGATGATATTCTCATATACTCCAAGACCAAGGAAGAGTATGAGGAGCATCTAAGGATCGCTTTGTGAATCTTGCGGGACAACAAGCTCTACGCCAAATTGAGCAAGTGTGAATTCTGGCTCGAGGAGGTATCATTTCTAGGCCATGTTATATCCAAGAATGGTATCCTTGTCGATCCTTCGAAGGTTGAAGCTGTGCTAAATTGGGAGAGACCAACTAATGTTATCGAGATCAAAAGCTTTCTTGGACTGGCTGGTTACTACAGACGGTTCATAAAAGACTTCTCCAACATAGCTGTACCTCTTACTCGCCTGACACGAAAAGAGAATCCATATGTCTGGAGCAAGGAGTGTGAAAAGAGCTTCCAGACACTGAAACAACTCTTGACATCTGCACCTATCCTCACATTGCCAGTCGAGGGCAAAGGATTCTCAGTCTACACTGATGCATCGGGAATCGGTTTAGGCTGTGTGTTAATGAAGAATGAGAAGGTCATAGGCTATTCTTCAAGGCAGTTGAAGCCACATGAAGTTAATTATCCTGTCCATGATTTAGAACTAGCCGCAGTGGTATTTGCGCTAAAGATCTGGAGACATTACCTATATGGAGAGCAATTCATTGTTTACTCCGATCACAAGAGTTTGAAGTACATATTCTCCCAGAAAGAGCTTAATATGAGACAAAGGAGATGGCTGGAGTACTTGAAGGATTTTGATTTCAACATGCAATATCACCCAGGCAAAGGTAATGCAGTAGCTGATGCACTTAGTAGGAAGCCAATAGCTTCTTTATCTTGTTTGGTCATGGGAGAGATGCAATTGTTAGAGCAATTTGCCAGTTTGGATCTGATCATTGAGAAGAGAAGTGATAAGATGTTAGTTGCCAGCCTTAGAGCTCAACCCGACATCTTTGCCGAAATCAGATAACAACAGGTAAATGATCCATTCCTAGTCAGAATCAAGGAGACCATAGCTGACAAGCCGGATTCTCCATCGCTGAGGATGGAAGAATATTATTCCAAGCCAGGACATGCATGCCCGATAATGAGGAGCTGAAGAGAAAACTAATGGATGAAGCCCACAAGACCAAGTATACCATTCACCCAGGTGCAACCAAGATGTACCAGGACATGAAAAGGTCATTTTGGTTGCCAAACATGAAGCGTGAGGTGGCTGAGCATGCCGCGCACTGCCTCACCTGTCAGCATGTAAAAGCATAACATCGTCGTCCTGCAGGTGTACTTAGACCCCTGGGCATACCTGAATGGAAATGGGAAAGTATCGGCATGGATTTCATCATGGGTTTGCCCCAAACTCGTGGTGGACTTGATGCTATATGGGTTATTGTGGACCGTTTGACTAAGTTTGCACATTTCCTTGCAATTAAGAGTACATGGAGTGTGGATGTAATTGCAACCCTATATGTAAAGGAAATAGTGAGATTACGTGGAGTTCCCATATCCATTATCTCAGATCGTGACCCCAGATTCACTTCTAGATTTTGGAAGGGACTTCAGACTGCATTGGGCACTAAACTCAATTTCAGCACTGCCTTCCACCCATAGATGGATGGACAGACAGAAAGGATAAACCAGATAGTGGAAGACGTGCTACGTGCCTACACTATAGATTTTGAAGGGTATTAAAATGAACAGTTATCCTTAATTGAATTTGCCTACAACAACAACTATCAGGCGAGCATTAAGATGGCACCATTCGAAGCACTGTATGGCAGAAGCTGTAGATTGCCAGTGTGTTGGAATGAAGTAGGTGAACAACAATAGTTGGGACAAGATATGGTGCAGAACACTAGTAGGGATAAACAGATTATCAGAGATAGGATTAAGATAGCCCAATCTAGGTAGAAAAGTTATGCAAAAAGAGAAGAAGGGACTTAGAATTTCAACAGGAGATCATGTGATGTTGAAAGTATCCCCGACCCGAGGATTTCAAAGGTTTCAGATGAAAGGCAAGCTAAGACCAAGATTCATAAGTCCATTTGAGGTCATGGATAGAGTTGGCGAAGTGGCATATCGACTTGCAGTACCTCCCAAATTCTCTACAGTCCACAATGTTTTCCATGTGTCAATGCTGAGGAAGTACGTGCATGACCCGTCACACGTAATCAGCTATGATGATATCATTTTGAACAAAGATATGACCTATGAAGAAAGGCCAGTGAGAATATTAGACAAGAAAATGCAACAACTTCGGAATCGATCAATACCCATGTTGAAGATATTATGAAGAAATCATAAAGTCGAAGAAACCACGTGGGAGCCCGAAGCACTAATACGACGGAATTATTAAGAGTTATTCAGTAAGTCATTCTTCCTCTCACGATCATATGAATTTGGGGACCAAATTCTTTTTAAGAGGGGGAGGATGTAGTAACCTTGATTTTTAAATCTAAATAAAATAAAAAAATTATTTTAATAAATGAGTTAATACATTTAAGTAGAATAAAGAGAGAATAAACAGAATTCAAGTTAATTAAATCAATACCCATTAACCAAAATTAGGAATGGGTTATATTAATGACCCAAACATGAAAGAGTGGGCCAAAATGTGGAGAACCCATCATGGGATGGGAGGCAATTAACCTAAATTCGGAGTTAAAATATTAATAAATTAAATAAGGAAGAGATAAAGCCTAAATGGATGGCAATTATCCTAAATAGGAGTCCTTATCCCATCCTAACCCTTTGGCCACGAATTTAATTCTCTTCCCAACCCCATTTGGTAGATAAATGAAGTAAAATAGGAGATAATTAGGGATTTTCGGAGTTGGAAGAGAAGATGAGTTTTATGACTTTAAGACTCTATTAGCCATCAAAACACCCCAATCTCGGCCCTATCACCCTCTAGATCATTGTTGGAGCTCTGGGAGATGAAGGAGAAGGGCTGAGGACGAGGGAGCAAGGAGGGAAGGCTTGGATCTAAAGAGATTCTTCTTCCTTTTCATCACCAAACTAGGGTTTTCGTTACTTCAATGAAAGGTAGGCAATCTCTCAAGCTAAACTCGTGAAACTTTAACCCTAGGTAGCCTTCATGATCCTCTTCGAAATCCCTCTGGTTTTGCTATTTTTCGTTCATTCATGAAGGAGAATTAATTCTGTGAAAACCTGTTATCTCCATGTACCCAAACCTACATTATTGCCTTCAATCCATGCATGTACATGATTCCATGCCATACGAATATTCTCATAAATACTACGTGTTGTTGGCTTTCAAACGCCCATAGTTTCCCTAAATCTCATCATGTATCCATCGCTAATTAATTCATTGATCTTGACTGTCCATGTTTAGGTTAACGAATAGTAACCTAGTCAAAGCATGCCCTATACATGATTGTTTTCTAATTAATCGTTACCAGTGATAGATCACCATGACCTCTTTCGATTAAAACTAGTTTCAAGATTTTTAAACCATTGTGCAATTTTATATAGATTTTTGAAGTACCCTGTAGCATGATTGAGAGGGAAGGACGGAACTCCAAGAAGGGGAAAACCCCTTTTCTGGGTCGGGCCGCACCTCTGAAGTCACGATGGCCCGATCCGTCGCGACCTCAGAGGGGTCGCGGTCGGCCGGACCGTCGTGATATGAACACGACGGCCCGCGCCATCGCGCTCTCACCCTCCGAACCTGGCCTGGCCGGCCGGTTTGACTGTCACGCTAGACCGCCCCGTCGCGACTTGAATCGCGACGGGCAACCCCATCGCGTTCTCAGAAATACAGCCACAACCCAAAATTGCTTATATACCCCTGCTCTAATTGCTATTTAGCCATTGTTTAGCCTCAATTAAACATTGTTATGAGTAATTCGATCTGAATAATTATTAATGGAAAATAATTATATAAATCTAATTAATTTAAAAGCCATGTGCACAATCCATTATGCTCTCTTGATTTCTTACACTTGCACACACTTAACCATCATATTTGCCAATGAACCCTATTAAATTACTCAATAATGTATCTTGTAATTTAGCGAAATAAATTGCTAAATTCTTTATTTAATTAATTACCCTTGTCTTCGTTTTTACTCGCGCATTTTATACACCATTACCGCTTCCCTCGGCCTTCGAGCACTCGAGGCACGAAGGACCCTAGTTTTCTACACACTCTCTTGGTATGGACCACCTCTCCACCGGAAATACTCTTGACTAGACCAGGGACTCTTTTTCAAGGCCTCCGTAAGTCTTCTTGGCTTTGGCGCACGTCCTCAGCGGACGAGCTGGTTGTACCTTAAAACCTGTTACACCCCTAGGGATCAGCATGATCCAAACGGCCTTAGTGTGTTCTCTCTTATCTTGGGATCACGCCGGACCATCTGGCTATGTTCACAGCACGTGGGTGATTGTGACTTCTACCAGACTGTCGGTACCCAACCTGGTGCCGTGCAACTATTACTATCGTGGCTTAACGACGTTTTCCGATTATATCCCTATCTCATCTACTATCTCGTTACTCTCATCTGTTCACTTTCACTCTATAATCTCATCTATTTCATCTATTACTCTCATCTCTTCTTGGTACTCTATTTGGCCATACAATTGATTGTCTAAAATAACAAACAAGTGCTATATGCCAGTGCAATAGGGCCCGATCTGGTCTTGGGGAGAGCTCCCGAAGAGTGTCATTTCCTTGCAAGGTTTACATGATCAGGATATGTACGGCATGCATCCAGTGCCATTTAATACTATAATAATTGATCGTTGACAATCTAAGTGCTATCTATTCAAGTGCTATTGTCGTTACATGGCCATTCTATTATCGTTCTTGTTGTGCTATTTTCACTATACCAGTGTTATTACTCTCTTGTTATCATTACTTGCTCTACATGACTATACTCTTTAGTTGCCCCTGCCAGTTAAGTGTTGGGTTGAGTGTGTTTTGGAATTTCCTAAAGTTGTATTTTAATGATGACTAATGAACATCACTCATACCTTGATTTTGATAATCACATATGGAACATGTTATACATTTTATACAAATCACAACAATGCTTAAACACGTTTTTGATGTTTAATATCTCACATTTTAATGATAATATCTTGTATTAATGGTTTACACAAATTTGTCACAGTGGTGTCGACACAGTCCACCTGTGTGTCGACACTAGTTCACTGTCTCAGAAGCCTGTTCCGAAGCAGTAGCCAGTGGTGTCGACACAGTCTGCCTGTGTGTCGACACAGTCTGTCTGTGGTGTCGACACAGTGCACCTGTGTGTCGACACTAGTTCACTGTCCCAGAAGCTTGTTCTGAACCAGTAGCCAGTGGTGTCGACACAGTCTGCTGTGTGTTGACACACTTCGACTAAAGCTCAAAAACGGGAATTTTTCTGGACACATGGCTGCTTAGGAATCAAGGTATTTGACCTAGATTTCTGTGCCCATGCACCCAAAGGCACCTTATGGACATATGGGGCTATAAATACCCATGATCCTTGTACCCCAAAGGCAACAAAGCCCATACAACTCCCAGAATAGCTTTTGGCGGCAAAAGGGGCTCTTCCAGGTCTTGCACCATCTCTAGAAGCTGCAGGCCATCCTTTCAAGAGGAAGGATGTGGGATTCAAGGCCAATCTCTGGAGAGAAGTTTGATGTGCTGAGGAAGGAAGCAGATCCAACTGAAGAGCAGTAGCAGAAGAAGAGTTTCTGGCAATTCAGATGCCAGTGGAGCAGAGCATCGCAAATTGAAGGGGATCTTCATCGAATTCTTTCAAGTCTCTTGAATTCGAGCTTCTGCAAGACCTCTTCACCAAGGAACATCCAATCTACATTTATTTTACTCATTTCTTGGAGTGTTCTTCACACTTTCGTCTGTGAGATCTGTGTATGAAGTTCTGTGCAGATTTCTATGTACGATTGAGTCTGTGAATCAGATAATTGCTAGAGGATCTGATTTCTTTTGTCTTTGATCTAGCTCTAGTTTGTGAGCCGTCGAGCTCTTGTTTGTGGGTCATCGCACTCACTGTGTGGTTTGAGCTGTCGTGCTCAATTTGGAGTCGTCGTGCTCCTATTGTCGTTTGAGTCATTGTGCTCAGTTTTTTTGGAGTCGTTGTGCTCTAGGTTGTGTGTTTGAGCCGTCGAGCTCAAGGGTGTTTGGAGTCGTCGTGCTCCGGTGTGAGTTGTACTCTTTTGAGTAGTGGAACCTCACTGTGTGAGAGGTGGATGTAGGAATCACTGGTGTGATTTTCGAAACACCTAAAAATCCTTTGTGCAATGGTTTGATCTACTTGTCTGCGCTAGATGCTTGCATAGGATTTCGCTCTCACACTAAGTGTTTAATTGCTTCACACATAATCTACACACACCCACACTTCAGATCAGTAAATTGTTTGTTTGAATTGATCTCTGATTCGAAGTACTTTTGAATTGCTTAAGCTTCCGCAGTAATTGGTGTCAGATCTATTCAACTCCCCCTTCTAGATCTGATCCATCCACCTATTCGATCCTACAATTGGTATTAAAGTTGGTTAATATCTTTTTCTGATTTGATTTGATTACTTCTATTTGATCTCTGTTTTAACTGCTTGAATTGTTTGCTTGCTCTTTCATTGTCTCTCATTGTGATTGATGGAATGTAGAGGATTTGTAGCTGAGGGCCATTCCATTAATAGACCACCATTTTTTGATGGGTTTGATTACTCTTATTGGAATAATTGAATACAAGTACTTCTAAGGGCACAAAACTATGAAATCTGGAAAATAGTTGATAAGGGTCCTTATGAAAATCAGGGAGATGAGGAGAATTGGACTAGAGAGCAGATTAGGAAAGCTACTCTTAATTACAGTGCCATGAATATGCTTCAGTGTGCTATCCACCCTAAAGAATATTCAAGAATATCCATGTGTAAATCAGCTAAAGAAATGTGGGATAAACTTGAATTAATGTATGAAGGAACATCTCAAGTTAGGGAAACCAAAGTAAACATACTTGTTTCTGAATATGAATTGTTTATGATGAAATCTGATGAATCAATTTCACAAATGTTTGCTAGGTTTATGATAATTGTCAATGGACTGAAGGCACTAGGTAAAGAATACACTAATGCTGATCTGGTAAGAAAAATTTTGCATTCTCTATCATCCATTTGGCACACAAAGACTACAGTGATTGAAGATTGTAAGGATATATCCAAAATTTCTTTGGAAGAATTCATAGGATCTTTAATGACTTATGAAATAAATCGAAAAGAAGTGAAGAACATATGCTTAAAGCTAAACCAGTAGCACTTAAGGCTTCATCAAGCAACAAAGAGAAAAATCAAGAAAAATCAAGTTCTGATGAGTCTGAGTCCAATGAGGATGAACTTGCCCTCATGACTAGGCAATTCAGAAAATTTTTAAAATCAAGAAGAGAAAAATTCAATGGAAAGAAAAAATATTCCTTTGGTAAAAGGAATGCTTCTTCTTCAAATTTTAATGCTGGTAGAAATCAGAAAACTGATGAAGGTATTATTTGCTATAGGTGCAACAAGGCAGGACACATGAAGGGTGAGTGTCCTGAGATCAAAAGGGACAAATACAAGAAGAACAACAAATTGAAGTAGCCAAAAGCCATGATAGCAACTTGGTCAAATGAAGACCAAAGTGATGATGAAGAAGAGAACTCCTCAAGTTCTGTAAATGAGGAGTTATGCTTTATGTCAAACAGCAGTGATGGAAAGGTAAGTCCTTTTTTTGAACAATATACTGTTGAAGATTGGTAAGATGCATATGCTGAGTTCGTTGAAAAATATTCTAAAATAAGAAAAGAAAATAAGCATCTAAAAAAGAAAATTGAAAATTTCATGCATGATACTTCCTTAAATAGAAGAATTTCTGAACTGAAAATGAAATATCTGAACTTAATGAAGAAAAGGAAGACCTTCTGAATGAAATTGATAAATTTAAAATTGCATCTCAAAAGGCCAACAATGATTTTGATAAGCTTTCTGAAAGAACAGAATTGCAACAAAAAGAAAAGCAACAAGCTGTTGATGAAATTCAGAAACTTAAGAAGTTGTTGGGTGAAAAGGAACAAGTGATAAAATACTTCACAAATGGAAAAGAAAATCTTGATGCATTGTTAGGACTTAGAATGAATGCTAAAAAACATGGACTAGGTTTCACCACAGAAAAATCATTGAAGAATAAATCTGGTGAAAAGAAAGAAAAACCGTCAAAAATTCCTTTGATAAAATTTTTCAAAAGTACTAGTCCAGAAAACAAAAATAAACAAGTGTCAAAGAAAACATCTGAAATAATCAAAAATCAAAGTGAAAATAATGTTCCAATCAAAAGAAACAAAATAGGTCGACACACATTGATGTTAAGTCGACACCAGATAACCACAAGTTCAAAACTATAGCTGCTGAGTCGACACTACCTCAACACAGGTCGACCTACCCATTCTAAACAACAAAAAGATGTTTCACAAAAATTTAAATAAAAATATGAAAAATCATAAAAACATAAAGTTAAACTTTCATGATGATTATTGGAGATCTAAGACATCATATCAATCTAATTGGATTAATTCTTGGAATCAATGGTATCATAATCCTCATTGGTACCATTCACAATCTTTTTATCCAAAATTTCCAAGATATCAACAGAATCCTTGGTTTGAATTTCCATACATGAACAATCTTGCCAAAATGCATAATTTCCATGCTTATGAAAGGAAGAATACTGGTGTTTTCATTCCAAATCAGAATGTTAAAATGCCAAAAAGGGAAATCATTGCTGAAACAAAACAAAAACAAAAAACAAATCAAATATGGATCAGAAAAGATTTATTGTTTTTGCTCAAACAAATTGATGGTCCCAACAATGTTTGGGTACCAAAATTTTTTCTTCTCTGATCTGATTTATGCAGGAAGGTCGTGCACCTAGCTCCAATGTGTGGTTTCTTGATAGTGGGTGTTTACGACACATGACAGGAGACAAAACAAAATTTCCATTTCTGATTGAAAAGGAAGGAGGATCTGTCACATTGGATCTGGAAAGGTTAGTAAATCCTCCTCAAACTCAATTGAAAATGTTCTATTAGTTGATGGTTTAGACTACAATCTTTTGAGTATAAGCCAATTGTGTGACAAAGGTCACAAGGTTGTTTTTGAATATGATTTCTGCAAAATAATTGATTCTTCAACTGAAAAAATAAAATTCTTTGGTATGAAAAGAAGGAGGATCTGTCACATTTGGAGGTAAAAATAAAGGGAAAATCATTGGATCTGGAAAGGTTGGTAAATCCTCCTCAAACTCAATTGAAAATGTTATGTTAGTTGATGGTTTAGACTACAATCTTTTGAGTACAAGCCAATTGTGTGACAAAGGTCACAAGGTTGTTTTTGAATCTTATTTCTGCAAAATAATTGATTCTTCAACTGAAAAAATAAAATTCTTTGGTAAAAGAGAAAACAATGTCGACATGATCAATCTTGATAAAAACTTTGCTGGAAACATTTGTTTGCTAGCAAATAAAAATGAAATTGCATGGACATGGCACAAAAGACTTGGTCATGCAAGTTTCAACACAATAAATAAACTCTTAAGGCTAAATCTGGTTAAAGGACTTCCTGAATCTTTTCCAAATGTTGAAAATCAACTTTGTGGGATATGTGCTCAAGGAAAACAAACCAGAAAATCTTTTAAAATTTTCAATGATGTACTCACTTCTAAGCCACTAGAATTACTTCATATGGACCTTTTTGGGCCAACAAGAATTCTTAGTCTTAGTGGTAAAAGATATGGATTTGTCATCATTGATGATTTTACTAGATACACTTGGGTCATATTTCTATCCGACAAAAGTGATACTTGTTTAGAATTCAAGAATTTCTACACCACTTCCTTAATGGTTTTTTCATATAAAATCAAATCCAATTTGACTGATCATGGGGGAGAATTTGAGAACAAAGCTTTTTCTGATTTATGTGCTGAACTGAACATTTTACACAGATTCTCTTCTTCAAGAACTCCAGAACAAAATAGAGTTATGGAAAGGAAGAATAGAACTCTGGTGGAAATGGCTAGATCTATGCTCTTGGAAAGTAAATTGCTCAAATCCTTTTGGGCTGAAGCTGTGAACACAGCAAATCACATCTTGAACAGAGCATTGGTCAGACCAAAAATCAGAAAAACCCTCTATGAACTTTTGAAAACAAAAAGCCAACTATGTCTTATTTTAAAATCTTTGGTTGCAAGTGTTTTGTACATAGCAACAATCAAGAAAATCTTGATAAATTTGATGTCAAAAGCCATGAAGCCATTTTTCTTGGCTATTCAGAAATTTCTAGAGCTTATAGAGTTTACATTTTCAAGAATAAAACTGTGGAAGAATCTCCACATGTAGTTTTTTATGAAAACTCATATCAAACTGATGACTCTACATCTTGCAGGGTTGCTCAAAATAATGAAGAGGATGACTTCGTTGTCGAATCTTCACCAATTGTTGAAGAGGATGAAGATCCATTTGAAAATCTGGACAATCAATCACCTACCACAAGTGGTTCAGGTAATATTGTTCCAGAACTGAATGCACCCCAAGAGGTAATTCCTAAAATAGATTTTTAAGAGATCATCCAATTGAGAATGTAGTTGGTAATGTGCATGATAGAGTTAGAACTAGATCATCTTTTCTGAATGCAATAAATGAAGACCCACTAGCACTAATTTCCTAAATTGAACCCAAGTCAATTGATGAAGCTCTAACTAATGAGGATTGGATCAATGCAATGCATGATGAACTTCATCAATTTGTCAGAAATCATGTGTGGGAATTAGTACCTAGACGTAGTGACCAATCTGTTATTGGTACTAGATGGGTGTTCATAAATAAATTGAATGAAAATGGACAGGTTGTTAGGAATAAAGCTAGACTAGTTGTCAAGGGGTACAATCAGGAGTTTGGAATTGATTTTGAAGAATCATATGCCCCTGCAGCTAGACTAGAAGCTGTGAGAATATTTCTTGCTTTTGCATCATCCCTGAAATTTAAAGTTTATCAAACGGATGTGAAGAGTGCTTTCTTGAATGAATACATCAAAGAAAATGTTTTTGTAGAACAACCTCCCAGATTTGAAAAAAAAAATATCCTGATCATGTTTTCAAACTCAATAAGGCTCTTTATGGTCTTAAGCAAGCTCCAAGAGCTTGGTATGACCGTTTGAACTCATTTTTATTGAATAAAGGTTACACAAGAGGTAATGTAGACCAAACCTTATTTACAAGAATTGTCAATAATCAAATCATTGCCATCCAAATCTATGTTGATGACATAATTTTTAGATCTTCAAATAAAGAACTGTGTACTGAATTTGCTGATCACATGAAAATTGAATTTGAAATGAGTTTGATGGGGGACTTACTATTCTTTTTAGGATTGTAAGTACATCAAACCAGTGAAAGGATTTTTATAAGTCAAACAATATATGTGAAAGAACTTCTGAAAAGGTTTGACTTTTAGCACCTCAAGCATTCAAGCACACCAATGGCAATAAATGTAAGATTACAGGAAGATTCATTTGGTAAGTCAGTAGATCCAAAGACTTACAGAGGTATGATTGGTTCTCTACTTTACCTCACCACCTCTAGACCAGATATTCAGTATAGTGTGTGTATGTGTGCTAGATTTCAAGCCAATCCTAAAGAAAGTCGCATGTTATCTGTCAAAAGGATTTTTAAATATCTTGTTTCAACATGTGAACTTGGAATTTGGTATCCTGCTGGTTGCAAGTTAGATTTAACTGCTTACTGTGATGCTGATTATGCTGGTTGTAAGCTTGAAAGAAAAAGTACTAGTAGCTTGTGTTTATATCTAGGTGGATGCTTAATTTCTTGGGCTTCCAAAAAGCAACATTAAGTAGCTCTATCCACTGCAGAGGCTAAATATGTTGCGGCTGGTTGTTGTGGCACTCAAGTTCTTTGGGTGAAACATCAGCTCCTAGACTATAATCATAAATTGGGTTGTATTCCTATTTTGTGTGATAACACTAGTGCTATTAATTTGTCTAAAAACCCAATTCAACATTCACGAAGAAAGCATATTGAAATAAGGCACCATTTTCTAAGGGATGAGGTCGCTAAGAAATCTTTTGAACTTCACTTCATTGAAACTGAATAACAAATTGCAGATATTTTCACTAAGCCTCTTCCAGAAAAAAAAATTCTCATCTTTAAGAAGAGAGCTTGGTTTGTGCAAATTTCAACATTCTTGATATCTTCTATCTCTTTTTGCAAATAAAAGTCTTCCTGTTCTTGCAAATAAATTCTTCACTCTCACATTGCATTGGCATTCTTGATATATCAAATGGTGATTTGAAGAAAGACAAGTCAGGCTTGTCTGGACACTTTCACTATGCGTGAGTATATGTCTCCGCCAAGTATCAAGAGCCTTATATGCAATTTTTGAGGGGTAGTCTTTGTCTTTCAATAAAATATTCTTGTTCATTCTATTTTCACTTCATTCCATTCCTATTTCTTCAATAATCCTCATGTTCACCTTATGAGGGGGAGATACATGAAAGGGAGAGTCATTGTCACATTCCTTGACCTTACTTAGTCTATCTTGAACCCCAAACTCATCACAATTTTTGAGTCATTGTGCTATTTTTTATGAGAGAATTAAGACATTGAAACTAAATTCATTATGCATTTAGTTTAATTTCAATGATTCATTATCATTTCAAGGTTAAGCAATCTTAATATTGAATGTGTTTAAAATGACTTGCAAAACACTTGTAGGCACATGAGTGGCTTTACTATTTAACATGTGCATGTTTAAGCTTCATTTTTACCACATCTTAAGAATAATTTTTCTAAATTCGTAGTCATGACTTGTCTAGTCAAAGCAAACATATTCCTGCAAAACATCAAAATAAAATGATCAACAATCTGGAAAGATACAAATAGAGCAATACAAATTCTTGAACCACTGAGTAACCGGGCCATTTCACCTAAAAAGTGATTTGTTTCGCATCAAAAAGTAGAAATCAAAATTTTCAACTCTGTATAAGATAATGAAAGTGAAACCACTGAGTAATCAGGAGGTCTTGCATCTGATCAATGTGATCTCTTGCACTGAAAAGTGAGATTTAACTAATTTATTCTTGTATTCTTTCCCAATTTAAAAAAAATGAAAGAAAATCAAATTGACAGGATGGAAAAGCTTAAGACCTTAATAAAGTTCATGTATACTGAGTTTAGACCTATTATTCTACATTGTGTTAAAATTAAAGCTCCTAACATCCTTGTTAAATACTTCGGCTCACTCATATAGGTCACTTTACTTCACGTTTGCATCATTATTTTAACTACATTCAGATCGTTATATCTTGCAATACCTTGTGTTGAGTGTGTCTTTGTGATTAAACTTTGTTGCACAATACCAAACACACAATAACTTCTCTTATATGTCAATATCACTTTGCCTCATTTATTTTGATCATTTCATTCATTTCCTACATTTCATTTCTTGATCTCCTACAATTTTTGTTTCTCTATCTTATCTATTTTTTGATGCTGTCAAAAATGGGGAGAAAGTTCTTTAAAGGGGAGAGTTTCTTATGGGAGAAAGTTGTTCAAAGGGTGAATATGGTCAAGGGGAAATATTGCAGTCAAGGGAGTCACGCTATTGGGAGATTGTGCATATATTTTGTCATCATCAAAAAGGGGGAGAGTGTTGGGTTCAGTGTCTTTTGGAATTTCCTAAAGTTGTATTTTAATGATGACCAATGAACATCACTCATACCTTGATTTTGATGATGACTTATTGAACATGTTATACATTTTATACATATCACAACAATGCTAAAACAACATGTTTTTGATGTTTAAAATCTCAATTTTAATGATAATATCTTGTATTAATGGTTTACACTTTATATTTTCAGGTTTACACAAATTTCTCATAGTGGTGTCGACACAGTCCACCTGTGTGTCGACACTAGTTTACTGTCGTAGAAGCCTGTTCTGAAGCAGTAGCTAGTAGTGTAGAAACAGTCTGCCTGTGTGTCGACATAGTCTGCATGTGGTGTCGACACAGTGCACCTGTGTGTCGACACTAGTTCACTGTCCTAGAAGCCTGTTCTGCAGCAGTAGCTAGTGGTGTTGACACAGTCTGCCTGTGTGTCGACACACTTCGACTAAAGCTCAAAATGGGAATTTTTCTAGACACGTGGCTGCTTAGGAATCAAGGGATTTGACCTATATTTCCATGACCATGCACCCTAAGGCACCTTAGGGACATATGGGGCTATAAATACCCATGATCCTTGTACCCCAAAGGCAACCAAGCCCATACAACTCCCAGAAAAGCTTTTGGCGGCAAAAGGGGCTCTTCCAGGTCTTGCTCCATCTCCAGAAGCTACAGGCCATCCTTTCAAGAGGAAGGACGTGGGATTCAAGGCCAATCTCTGGAGAGAAGTTTGATGTGCTGAGGAAGGAAGCAGATCCAACTGAAGAGCAGTAGCAGAAGAAGAGTTTCTGGCAATTCAGATGCCAGTGGAGCAGAGCATCGCAAATTGAAGGGGATCTTCATCGAATTCTTTCAAGTTTCTTTAATTCGAGCTTCTGCAAGACCTCTTCACCAAGGAAAATCCAATCTACGTTTATTTTACTCATTTCTTGGAGTGTTCTTCACACTTTCGTCTGTGAGATCTGTGCATGAAGTTTTGTGCAGATTTCTATGTACGATTGAGTCTGCGAATCAGAACATTGTTAGAGGATCTGATTTTTTTTGTCTTTGATCTAGCTCTAGTTTGTGAGCCGTCGAGCTCTTGTTTATGAGTCGTCACACTCACTGTGTGGTTTGAGCCGTCGTGCTCACTTTGGAGTCGTCGTGCTTCTGTTGTGGTTTGAGTTGTTGTGCTCTAGGTTGTGTGTTTGAGCCGTCGAGCTCAAGGATGTTTGGAGTCGTCGTGCTCCGGTGTGAGTTGTACTCTTTTGAGTAGTGGAGCCTCACTATAGGGTGGATGTAGGAATCACTGGTGTGATTTTCGAACCACCTAAAAATCCTTTGTGCAATGGTTTGATCTTCTTGTATGCGCTAGATGCTTGCATAGGATTTCACTCTCACACTAAGTGTTTAATTGCTTCACACATAATCTACACACACCCACGCTTCAGATCAGTAAATTGTTTGTTTGAATTGATCTCTGATTCGAAGTAATTTTGAATTGCTTAAGCTTCCGCAGTAATTGGTGTCAGATCTATTCAACCCCCCCTTCTAGATCTGATCCATCCACCTATTCGATCCTACATTAAGACGTTAATTATTTTTAGCATGCTTGTTCTCATGAGATATTAAGTCCTACTGGACGTTATTCGCTCATCCTACGTATTTATTTCATGTGTTCAGGTGAGTCGGATGGTGACGACACTCACGAGGATGGGACTGATGAGGATGTTGCTCAGGAGTGACCCGATCAGCTCCTTGGCATAGTAGTTAGTGAGTATAGTTATGAGTTATGAGTCAGTTAGTCATGATGAATTAGTTTATATTTCAATAAAATACTCTGGGCCCTAGTTATGGCTCTGATGGATTGATGTAATAGCTAGTTGATGGATTATTAATGGAATTGGAGTTTATTTGATATTATTCCAATTGTGTAATGGTTTGTCATTTATTTCTCACTCTGTACTATTTAATAACTATAATATCGCTCTGATATTCCACGTCGAGACGTTATAGTTTCCCTACTGAGCCAGTGACTTGTGAGGCTCACCCCTACTCCTTTAGGTGAGGGAGAGCAGGAGGCTTCTCATCCTTCATCTAGTTCCGAGCCGCACCGTAGCAGAGCATGGTCTGCACCTCCATCAATGTAATTTTCTTTCTTTGCGCACCTCGGAGTATGCCCCAGGTTGCTGTTGTAGTTGTGTCTGGCTATAGTTGAGAAATGGCTTTGTAAATTCCTTGTAAATTTTTGTGAGATGACAATCTTATAGTATATTTCAGTAGTTTCCTTTATATTTCTATGGACTTGTGGATGGTATCCCTTGTGAGGCTTCAGCTCGTTCGCGGGAGGCGGAGTCAGATCAGACACGTTATTAGGTTAACAGGTCTGGACGATGAGGATCGCTACAGTTGCTATCAGAGCAAGGTTCATGTGGATATAAAGGAATCGAAAATCTGCATAGCCTATTCTCTACTTTGGCCCAATGCTGGTAGTTGACCCTAGTTTTTGTATTGATTAGTTGTATATGTGTGGTTGGAATATTGATTGTACAGGATCAGAAATGGCAGACAGAAGAGATTGGGGAGGTAGTGGAGATGAGTCGGGAGACGAGTCTACGCAGCGGATGATAGAGAGAATATGGGAAAGCCTCACAGATATTCGGACAAGGTTGGACCAGTAGGCACCGGTACAGCCATCAGCTGTGGTACCACCAGTTGTAGAGGGGGCAGTGCCAGTAGCACCAGTTCCACCACCAATAGTTGGGGTACCACCCTTTGTACCCATACCCTCAGCAGCACCGGCACGGCCAGTTAGTGTAGAGGAGCCTATGGCACTTATGGAGAGGTTTTTGACGTTGCAGCCCCCTACGTTTCAGGAGGCCCCAACCCCGACACAGCGGAGCACTAGGTGCATGAGATAGAGAGAGTGTTTGTGACGATGAGGTATTCGCAGACAGATAGGGTGATTCTTGCCACCTATCAATTGTGAGGCTTTGCACAGAAGTGGTGGAGATTGAAGATGCAGATAGTGTTTGCAAGGAGGCCAGAGGATACTATTACTTGGCATGAGTTTTTGACGGTCTTCAACGACACTTTCATTCCAATCCAGATACAGCAGGCGAAGAGGGAGCAGTTCCAGACTTTACAGCAGGGTAATTTTTCGAAATTAGAATATCAGATGAGGTTTATGGCATTGAGTAGATATGCTTCATATGTGGTGACTGATAACACTATGATGGTGGAGTATTTTATCAGAGGTTTACGAGCAGAGTTGCACGATACAGTGATTTCCCTCATGTGCAGGACGATGGAGGAGGCAGCGCAGAGAGTAGCAATATTAGAGAGGACTGTTCGGGCCAGACAGGGACAGTCATAGGTAGGTGGTTTAGGTAGTTTTCAGCTTCCCCAACAGTCTACCGGCATCAGCAAGGGTAAGGCACCCTCAGGAACTTCATCATCGTCTGGATTTACGAAGTGGGGTAATAAATTAAAAAAGATTTTTAGAGGAGGAAGTCGAGGTGAAGGCAGACAGTAGGGCTTCCAGCAGGGTTTTCAGCAGGGCCAAGGTTGCAGGCCAGCTCCGGAGGAGTCACAGCAGAGCACAGTAGGGCAGCCCGCAACTTTTCCAGGTTTCAGGTGTTACACTTGTGGTCAGCCAGGGCACTTAGCCAGAAATTGTCTGTAGTCTCAGGGTTTCGGCTACAGCAGAAGGACTTAGCAGCAGCAGCAGTAGCCAGCAGAGCGAGGCAAAGGTGCACCCTACCAGAGAGGAGGACGTGGTCAAGTGATGGCAATCTCCAGAGCACAAGCGGATGCATCCAATCTCATTGAAGGTATATTACCGCTCTTTGACTTTTCTGCTAGAATGTTGATTGATCCAAGTGCTTCCCATTCGTTTATTTCCAAAGATTTTTTGGATATCATGGTACATCCCTTAGAAGAGAGACAGTGTGAGTTGGTAGTAGAGGTTCCTTCCGGTGGCTACGTGCTCACTTCTTGTTTTCTAGATGAGCTTCCAATAGTGGTTCAGGGCAATCAATTGCCAGCTAGATTGTATGCTCTATCGTTGAAAGATTATGATGTGATACTGAGGATGGATTGGTTGGAAGCTTATGGGGCACTGGTAGATTGTAGAAAGAAGAGGGTCAGATTTTGCAAGCCCGGTGGAGTAGTATTTGAATTTCAAGGTATGCCTTTTTACACTCCTAAGCTTATTATTTCTGCACTTAGGGCTAGGAGGTTGATTAATGCGGGGTGTGTAGCGTACCTTGCCTCAGTTAGCTTAGTTGAGCCTGCTAATTTTGTAGAGTCAGTGCCCGTGGTTAGTGAGTTTACAGATGTGTTCCCAGAGGACTTGCCAGGGTTGGCTCCACACAGAGAGGTAGACTTCACAGTTGAGTTGCAGCCAGGCAGTATGTCGATATCAAAAGCACCATATAGAATGGCACCGGAAGAGTTGAAGGAATTGAAGAAGCAGTTGCAGGAATTGTTAGAGAAAGGCTTTATCAGACCCAGTCATTCACCCTAGGGAGTACCACTATTATTTGTTAGAAAGAAAGATGGCAGTCTGAGAATGTGTATTGATTACAAGCAGCTGAATAAGGTCACAATCAAGAATAAATATCCACTTCCCAGAATAGATGATTTATTTGATCAGCTCTAGTCAGCCAAAGTATTTTCCAAGATTGATTTGAGGTCAGGGTACCACCAATTGCGGATCAAGGAAGAAGATATTGACAAGACAGCTTTCAGGACCAGATATGGGCATTACGAGTTTGTGGTGATGCCATTTGGCTTGACAAATCCTCTAGCAGCCTTCATGAATATGATGAATAGGATATTCCACCCGTATCTGGATCAGTTTATTGTGGTCTTCATTGATGATATCTTGGTATATTCGGCATCAGAGCAGGAGCATGCAACACACTTAAGGATCACTTTGCAGACATTAAGAGATCACCAATTGTGTGGCAAGTTTAGCAAATGCGAGTTCTGCTTGAAAGAAACTTAGTTTTTGGGTCATGTTATCTCAGCAGAAGGAGTTGCAGTTGATCTAGCTAAGGTTGGCGCAGTAATAAAGTGGGAAGAACTGAAGACAGTGTCAGAGATTAGAAGCTTTTTGGGTCTTGCAGGATATTACAGACAGTTCATCCAAGATTTCTCAAAGATAGCAGCTCCCATGACAAGATTGACAAGAAAAGGAGTACCTTTGTATGGTCTTCAGATTGCATGCGTAGTTTTACAGAGTTGAAGAGAAGGCTTATCACAGCACTGATACTGGAGATTCCGTCAGGCAGTGGTGGATTTGTTCTGTACATAGATGCATCAAGGAGAGGTTAGGGAGTAGTGTTGATGCAGCATGGCAAGGTGGTAGCTTATGCCAGACAGTTAAAGAAGCATGAAGAAAATTATCCAACACACGATTTAGAGTTAGCAGCAGTTGTTTTTGCATTAAAAATTTGGCGGCACTATTTATATGGTGAGAGGTTTAAGATATTCACTGATCATAAAAGCTTAAAGTACATCTTATCTCAAACGGATCTGAATTTGAGGCAGCGCAGGTGGATGGAGTACTTGAAAGATTATGACTTCAGTTTGGCATACCATCCAGGCAAAGCTAATGTGGTGGCAAATGCACTAGGCAGAAAGGCAGTTATGAATCAACTTATGATCAGAGAATGGAAATTGTATGAAAATGTGGCAAAAAATTCATTATATGTGCCTAATAGTCAGTGGCGAGCAATATTAGCAAGCAGTGCAGTAGAACCTTCCCTATACTGGCAGATAGTGGAAGCGCAGAGGACAGATGATAGTTTAGCAGATATTGTAAGAATGGAAGAAGTGACTCCTGGTAATGATAGTGTGGTCAGACTCAAGGGTCGGTTATATGTGCTAGCAGATGCTGAGGTCAGGCAAAAAGTGTGAGAAGAGGCTCACAAGTCGAGATACACCATTCATCCAGGCAGTACCAAGATGTATCAAGATATGAAAAAGCACTTTTGGTGGTCCAATATGAAGAAAGAAATTGCAAAATTCATAGCAAGATGTGCAGTTTGTCAGCAGGCAAAGGCAGAGCACCAGAGGCCAGGAGGACTGTTACAGCCGTTAACCATTCCACAGTGGAAATGGGATGATATCACTATGGATTTCGTAGTTGGTTTGCCCAGGTCAACATCAGGTCATAATGGTATCTGGGTTTTTGTAGACAGATTGACCAAGGTTTGCAGATTATTGCCAGTAAGTATGTCATGGTCAGTGGATAGATTAGCCAAATTATATGTGGAAATAATAGTACCTTTTGCATGGGATTCTAGTTACCATCGTTTCAGATCGAGATCCCAGGTTCACATCAGGCTTATGGAGGAGTTTGCAAAAAGTGGTTGGCACAGAATTGAGATATAGTTTGGCTTATTATCCACAGACAGATAGGCAAACAGAAAGAACAATTCAACCAATAGAAGATATGTTGAGAGCTTGTTACTTAGTTTGGGGAGGCGTATAGAAGTGCCACTTGGGTATGGTAGAGCTTGCCTATAATAACAGTCATCATGCAAGTATCATAATGGCACCTTATGAAGCATTATATGGCAGACCGTGTAGGACACCACTAAATTGGCATGAGGTAGGTGAGAGACAGGTTATGTGTCCAGAGTTGATTCGGCAATGTGTAGAGACGTGAAGTTTATCATGGAAAAGCTTCAAACAGCGTAGAGTCTCTAGAAGAGTTATGCAGATACCAGACGTAGGCCTTTTCAGTTTGAAGTCAGAGATTATGTTTTCTTGAAGATTTCTCCTACCAAGGGTGTGCTTAGATTCAGCAAAACAGGCAAATTGAGTCCAAGATATGTTGGCCCATTCCAGATAAAAGAAAGAATAGGTGAGACAACTTACAGATTGGATTTACCAGCAGATTTTACAGATGCACATGACGTGTTTCATGTCTCAATGCTCAGAAAGTACATTAAAGATCCTACCCGGGTGGTTAGTTATCAAAGAGATGATTTGATGCCAGACATGATTATGCCAGAATATCCGGTGCAGATTATAGGTCGCAGAACCCAGAAGCTCAGAAATAAAGAAATTGAACTAGTAAAAGTCAGATGGGAAAATAGGCAAGGCAGAGAAGATACATGGGAACTAATGAATGAAATGATGAAAGCGTATCCATACTTGTTTGAGTAAGTCTTTAATTCTTTTAGGTGATTGTATCATACCTATATAATTGAAAATTTTTGGTGTTGAGTTTCCGTCTTAAATTTCAAGGACAAAATTTCTTTTAGGTGATAGTAATGTAGCGTATTGACCATTCGGATCGAGGCTTAATGGTTATGGAGGCCTGTGTGTGGCCCAATAGTGTGTGTTTCAGGTGTTTACGCAGGTTGTGAGGCTTCGTGGGCTGGCAGATTGGGCCCAAAGCACTCACAGGTTCACTATCTGTGAACGCGACAGTGATGGGAGTTGTGTTATGAACGCGACGGCCCTGGGTGTCGTGTTCTTATAACCGTTGTTTGGCAATCGTCGTCTGCATGCGCACTGCGTGTCACACGTTGGGCGGCTTGCTGACATCATGAGCGGGAAGGCGACAGCCACCTACGTCGCGTTCAGGTCGCGATGGCATGGTGCATCTCGTTCCCAACCGAGTTGCGTTTTAAAGTAGGTTTTGGCCGAACAGAGCTTCTACAAGCTCTCCTTGGCTAGGGAAGGAGATTTCACCGTGGTGAAGGGCGATTTGACATTTTGGAGGTGTTTTTGGCATGTTCTCGCCGCGATGACGTTGCGTGGAGCGGGGGAAACGCCATGTGGGTCTCATTCTTCGCGTTCTTCGCGGAGGTAGGGAGATTCCACCTAGTTTTGATACGTGGATTGTATGTGTGGCATGTTTAATGCGTTATTTACTTTACAAACCATAGATACCATGCTAGGAAACTCATTTAAGCATGAAAAATGGGTTTAAACACCGGTTTAGAGGGTTTGTGGGGGGAGATCCGGCGAGGGGTCCCTGGATTAGGGTTCCTGTCTGTGAAGGCGATGGACCCTCCTGTCATGTTCTGAATGTGACAGGAAGACCCGTCGCATTCAGGTTTCTGAATGCGACCTATCGGGGCGTCGCGTTCTGAAGGCAACATGGGACCTTGTCGCATTAACAGATCCGAGGGGTTTTATGTGTGTTCATGTTGGCATGGCTATCCGATTATCGTGGTTTGTTGTACTTGGTAAAGGTAAGAGGTGCATTGGCACTTGTAGCGTTCTTTAGCATGTTGTTCACGAGATTGACGTGGTGCTCACATGGTTCGTGCGGTGTGCACGTGGTTTGTGTGTGCGTGGCAAGTAGTACGACGCCTACCGTGGTTACCTCTTCAGTTGGGAGCCCAAGGTTTTGTGTGAGCCAGGCACATGAGTGCTCGGGGCTTGTCTCGGTACTTGTGTACCGTCGAGGTCTGTGTCGTCTTCCTGGACACCCTCACTCTTGTGTAGAGTTGTACGTCCGACTGAGGGAAAAACGGCAGTGGGACAACGACTTGTGAGAGTTTATGTTTTGTCGTTTGTAGCGCGCTAGTGGTTGGGGGTTACGGACACCAGTAGACGTACTGGGCCCCAGCTATTCCTATTTTCCAGTGTCTTACTTTAGGGAGCTCGGGCCGGAGTCCCTAAAGGTGCCAGGAATGGGCCTGCGGCAGTGTGGTTCGCAGGAGTGGTGTTGGTTGAACTCCACAGTTTCTTAACTTGTTCTAGTGGAGCGGCAGTTGGACCTTTCCTCCGTGGCTGTGAGGCTGAGAGGTAGCCCTGTGTGGTTTGTCCGGGTCAGTAGCTGGTGTCGCAAACCACTCTTCGTGGCTCGAGTGTGGTGTTTTCCTACTTTATCACGTACACCTGGTTGTGGTTTGCTGTTTATTTATTAAAGTAGAGTTTATTAATGTAAGACCCTCGAATTTTTCGTAGTATTTCTTTCGTATTTATGTGTGTATATTGTGCTTGTGTATGTATGTACGTACTTACGTAGGTATTAAAATAGTATAATTACGTGTACATGTGTTTATATTAAACATAAATAAGGTATGTATTGCATGGTGATAGTATGAATATAATACCATGTACATATTGCATGTATAGAAGCTTGGTGTGCATGGTTTTCTGCATAATTAGGGTTCTGGCCGAAGGCCTTATTGGCGTCAACCCCTGGCCGCTGAGGTGGTGTCAACGTCCAACCATGGACGCCAACACTCACTCTGGCGTCCAGCGATCTGGACGTCAACTTCTCTGCCCTGCATGCGCAGCAGAGCTGCTGTCTTCTGAAACAAGGCATGGCAACCATTGGGGGGATGTCCCCCAACGGCTCCAAAGCTGTCAGGTCGGCATGGTGAGTGGGTGAAGGCTTTCCCTACTTCCTGAACCCGAAATGGCCTCTCCCCACGACCCATTTTCACACTTGCAAGAAGAGAGAAGAGGAGAGAAAGCCCTAGAGCTTCCTGTGAGAAAACCTGAAGTTTGGAGGCTCTGATCCGGCGATCCAAGGCTTCTTCTGGAGATCTACTTCGACAAGGAGGAAGACAACATAACCGGCTACACATCCCCGGCCCTGTATTTCAGAGGGGAGCATCACAGAAGCCGGAGTGGAGGCGTCTTGGAGGCTTCTTGGGACTGCCCAAGGAGAGCTTCTCCAACTAATTTGATCCCTTTAGGAGTTTTTCCAAAGGCAAGTACCCCTTTCACATTGTCCATGTATGTGTCTAGGAGGTTTTTATCATTTTTATAGATTTTCCTCGTGTCCTGGATCCCCTACATTCACCATTATTCAGAGCTCGGACTGTGTTTTTACACAGGTCCGAACTTGACGGCAAGATCCATTGACGTTGAGATCTTGAGTCAGCGGCCAACGATGTTGCCGCCAACTCTTGTAAACGTCCGTAGTATGCCGTTTAGTTCTTCTTGACAGAGCAGTGAACTGTTCTGCCCTATATCTTTAATTTCTGGGTTTCTACGCATGAGGATATAATGTAAATTTTATATGTTATGTAAAATAGGTAATGTGATGTGTGTGGAATTTACTGTATTTTTCTGTAGATGGCATAATTTATTAGAATTATTGAAAAGCATGTGTAGGAAAGAGGTCATGCTTGGTTAATTTGTTTTCCATGATTTCTGAGGAGTTGAATGCTGTAGAATTTTATGAACCATGTTTATATGTATCAGTCCATGCCCTACAAATTTAGGAATTTTTCCCACATCCGTGTGAATTCTTATAATTCCTAAAATGAGAAATAGAAAGCATGTGTAGACCTTGTGAAAATTTTAGTAAATCATATGTGGGGAAATAAATTCAGGAAAAATTTCTGTGCTAACATGTATGTGTGGTTCATGACTGTGCATGATCAAATCTGAAATCCATGTCATGTTCTATGTGGACTTAGTTCAAGAATGGCATGAAACTGAATGTTTTAATTTCTATAAATGCATGTGAATTCAGAAAATGTGAAAATTTGTATGTGTGTTATTATACCCGAAAGCAGCATGTGGTAAAATTTTCGGGAAAATTTGATAACAGTAGCCTACACTATGAGATTTTCATGTGAAAATGAGTATAAACACATGTATCATGATTAAGGTTAGATAAGGTGTGTTCCAATTAATCCATGAGAGCTACTAAATGCTTGAATTCTGTTATTAGTAGCATCATGCTAGGGATGAACAGAACCATGTGCATAACCAAGAAAGTGTGAAAATCATATGTGAAACATGTGTTAAATCGGAATGTGTAATGTGTAAAATGTGCCGTGTGTGACACTGCTTCCATAGAGGGCTGTGGAACTGTATCATGGAAAAGTCCCCATGAGAAGGTTCAATGTGTTAAGATATCCTAAGGGCATTAGGATGAAATCCTGGAGGTGGACAAGTACCACTGGTTAGGGTGGAGACGTGTTCTCCCGGTCTGCGCAGTGCCAAGAGTCATCACTGTATTGCCTAGGTGATGTGCTATGTGTTATGTGTATGTGATGTGTCCTTCTAGTGGTGGTTTGGACTATGTGTCACGGCAAATAAATTGTGAAATGTGTATATGTGAACATGTGTGAAATGTGTATATGTGAACATGTGTAAATTGTGTATATATATGTGAGCATGCAAATGTGGAATGTGAAATCATGTGAACCATTTATGTTAGAATGTGAACATATGTACATGTGAAATGCTTGAAAAATGAACCATGTGAAATATGGGAATGTGTAACCATGTGAAGTGAATGTGTTAGGATTGTTACGTAAATTCATGCTATGATATTTCTAATCCCATATAAATTGCTATCATGTTGTAGTCAAATTGGAAGTGTAGTCTTCACGTGATTAAATGAGTAGAAAGCATGTGATAGGAAGTGTTATTTGAAACATCTTAAACCATGTACCATGTGTTTTGATTTTGTAGAAATACCATGATAGGTTGTCTCTCATAAATGTTCAAGCATGCTATAGGTTGCCTTGCAAATTGGAATAGTAGACCCTACTATGATGTATGCATGAATGATGTGTATGGAGCTACTTGCTGAGTCCTTTAGACTCACTCCTTGCTTCGGCGTACAGGTGTAGTTGGTGACACACCTTTGGAGGAGACAGTGGAGAGCGACTCCGAGCGTGGGGATTAGCTGGTGGAGCTGACGTAGTGTCCCTTTTTGTTTCATAGTATGTGAATTGTAGCTTGTATTAGAGTTATCATTATGTAATTGTGGGCAAACTATGTATTAAATGTAGAACTTTAATTTTGTGGACAATGTAGCTTGGTTTAATTTCAATTATGAAAGTTTAGTCTTTTATTTTGTTATATGGATCATGTATGATAAATGTGGATGATGGAATGTGATGACAGTTAGTCCTTTACTTCCGCGACTCTGTATCTATATTTGTGTATATCTCAATCATGTGATAGTGTTGGGTAAATGTCCCACTGTGATAACCTTTACTATACCGACGTGGGTTGGTATAACCGTACCGGTATAATGAGGGTCGTTACAATTAATAGCATGTGGTAAGTAGAGTTTACAACTTTAATATCCAGTGTAGATAATTCCATAAATTGCTAGCGTAGCTTCCTGCTATTATTACTTGTAAGTTTGGTTTGCTCGGTTTCTTGGGGAGTTTCCCTACTGAGGCAGTGACTTATGAGGATCACCCCTACTCCTTTCACGTGAGGGAGAGAAGGAGGCTTCTCATCCTTCGTCTAGTTCTGAGCCGCACCGTAGCGGAGCAGGGTCTGCACCTCCAGCGGTGTAATTTTCTTTCTTTGCGCACCTCGGGGTATGCCCCAGGTTGTTGTTGTAGTTGTGTCTGGCTACAGTTGAGAAATGGCTATGTAAGTTCCTTGTAGATTTTTTTGAGATGACAATCTTATAGTATATTTCAGCAGTTTCCTTTATATTTCTACGAACTTGTGGATGGTATTGCTTGTGAGGCTTTGGCTCGTTCGCGGGAGGCGGAGTCGGATCAGGCACGTTATTAGGTTAACAGGTCTGGACGACGAGGACCACTACACTGACTATCTGCGCTGGTACTCCAGGAGGTACATGTAAGACCTAGGAAATTCAGTAATTGAAAAATTAGAAATAAATTGAAAACGATAAATTCAATATTAGGAAAATAGTAAAAACGCACGTGCCATTATCGTACATACAAAAACCCATTATAAAATTTCATAAAAAATCATAGTTCAACTCTAAATAATACTCCCTAATGACCCATGGAGAAATTAGTGCAAAGGAAGATTCGATAGTCCAAGTTTAAGGCATTTTGAGACTGAGTATCGCAATCAGGGAATAAGTCGGGAAATCATTATCACACATACCTAGATGAGTCAGAAAATTAAATAAAAATCATAGATGGACTTCAAATAATATCCTCTAATGATCTATTAAGAAATTTGGGTCAATATAAGTGATTGGGGCAAGGCTTAAAAGTTATTGTGACTTATCGTAATTAGGAAATAAGTTGAAAAATCCATGATCATGTGTATAAAATGTGATCATAAACTAAATAAAAAATGATAGGTGGACTCCAAACAATATGTGGGGATAGTCCATAAAAGAAATTGACCAATGGACAACTTATGACTCATGAACAAATTCAAGTATGAAAATAGTAAATAAATAACTTTCGTATTATCGGAATGATAGAACATACGTACCACTATCGCACATAAAAGAACACATTGGAAAATTCCGTAAAAATTATAAATCAACCCCAAACATTATTCCTAAGTGTCCCACAAAGGAATTCGTGAAACAAAAAATCTGATTGGCCAAGTGTACGTCACAATGTGACTAAATATCCAAATTAGGAAACAAAGTCGGAAAACCGTTAACGCGGGAATATGGTGCAACCATAAATTAAATAAATATGTTGGAGAGACTTCCAACATTAAGTATTAATGACCCATTAATGAATTAGGTCAATGGATCACTTTTGGGTCCACTAATAAAATTGGAGCAAGAAAATACACAAAAATTCGTACTTGTAATTAAGGGGTAATTAGGAAGGGCAAATTAGGGTTTAAAAGAGTGTTATTAGCCAAGCATGGCAAGCCAAATCATGGACAACCATGCTTGACACCTTCCCATGGTGTAGCTGCCTCCTTTGGGAGGAGAAATTTCAGATTTTGGAAGGTGCCAAGCAGATCCCGCAGCCACCTTTCCTAGCACTAGTAGAACATGAAATTAAACCCAAAAACTATAAGAGTTCATCACAAAACGTTTGGGGAAGGTTTGGCATCGGCTAGGGGTCATGAGGAGGAAGCTTGGGGCACAAGAGGAGAGGAGAACGGGTGGGGGGAAAACGTGGTTCTTCCTCAACCTCGCTCTGCATCGACCCAGAACCTACAATGAATTCTTAGCATTCAAAGGTAGGTGATCTCGGTCCAAGACTAAACGAAACCTATATCGTCTTTTAGTGCTGCATGTCTAGTTTCATATGCACTTGATTTGCTTAATTTTAATGTTGTATCCGTCGAGTATTAGGTGTTTTTCCTATGTCGCGCACAGTTAGGGCTTTTTACGTTCTTCATGTGTTGCATGCGATTTGAGACCGAATTAGATCAAACTTCCAACATTAACATTCTTCTACTAGTTGTCCTCGTCATTTTTATGTTGAACATTTTGTCTAAATGTCATTAGAGAGACAGTTATAAGCATGGTAAGAGAGTCACTGCATGAATACTGTGTTTTCGGGTTGCACTTGGAATCGCGTCCGGTCCAGGCGACGCGATTCCAGTGCCTGGTAGCGCGTCGGCCTTGGCTGAAGTGACTCCCTAAAACACGACTGTGAGGTCGGACGCGATTCTCGCTCTGACCAGTCAACGGCGCATGTGTGACTTCGCGCCGCATGGGAGTCTGTGCATGTCTGAACCGCGGCAGAATTCCCTGATGCGATTCAGGGGGTTTTCCAGCTCATTACCTTATTAAATGAATACATTTCTTCCCGGTTTGCCTGTTTACATGTACACCGTGTTTTGAAAAGCGTCTATTGTGTAGGACACGATTCATAGACCGACCCGAGGCTGTACTTTTTAGCCAATCAGTTAGCATGTTAGTTTTCTTGGTTTATAAACATGTTACATACTATTACATAGCATGCGTTGGCCTAAAAGGAACCAACCAACTTGCAAACGGTAATGGCATGAACATGATTCTAATGTATGATATGTGATTAATCTTATGTTCATTGACTATTATCTTGTGATCTAGCTTGTTATGAAATTGAAATGATAAGAATATGTTATGAATGTGTGGATGAATACATGTTAGCATGGACTTGTTGGTTAAGTTGTATCATGATTTGCATGTGAGTTTCTTAGTTATATATGCTTTCTGATGTCTCAATTAATTGTTCATCAATGGCATACATATTTAGGAAAGATCCGTGATACGTCACTTACACATTTTCACGACTAGGCACACCCTTCTTGTGGAATTGGGAGCTCTCTGCCGGTCATTCCGTATTGGTAGACTAGCGATCTTTTCCTTAAGACCTCCATAAGTCTTTGTACTCTATGGATTCCCTCATAGAGACCGAGCTGGTTGTACTATGAAGTACCCTGAAGATAGAAAGCACTTGTTCCATGTACTATCTGTGATTAGTCATCCTCATGTCAAGACATTAATGAATTATGAAACTTAAGATACATTGTTATGCTGCCCAATTGATCTCTTGAGCTTTTGTCATACCTTGACTCTGTGAATGATCATGTTCTTATTACATTGTGCTTGTTTTTGAAATTCCGTGGCCATAATATGTATATGTTTGTTCGGCACAACTTAGGACTTCGGTCCATTTGACTAATGCCTGTGCAATAGGGGCCCAGTCTGGTCCTAGGGAGGAGCGCCCCAACGTACTTATTAACCACGGGAGTATGGACTTGTGGTGCTTGTCATGGCACAAACTTATATGCAAGATTTGCAGGAATGTGCCTTTGTTTGATATGATATGATAAGTTTGATATGATATGTATGATCACGTGAATATGTGATATCTGTGTGAATATGGCCAATTCCTTTTGATACGATTCTATTCTTGAAATACCTGTCCATTGTGTATGCCATTCAATATTTGATCTGATATGATATTTGTCCTATTCAGCAACTTGACTTGTTAGAAATGCATGCATTGTCATCATGTCCATGTGCATATCTACCTATTTAAAATGTTAATCATGTATGTTAGTGCCTGCACATTGAGATGTAAATCCTACTGAGCTAGTTCGCTCACCCCTATCATCCTGTCCTTTTCAGGTAGTGATGAGGAACTAGAGGAGTCTGATGGGGCAGGGAAAGAGTGATGAGCACCCGCCATATGAGGAGTTGATAGTTTAGGAATAGATATTTTAGTAGTCTACGTAATAGTGAAACATTTTCATGGAGCTTTATTTGAATAATGGGCCCTATGTTTAGCTCGGATGATGTAAGGTTTTTAATTAGTTGATTGGAAATGAAATAAAGAGTATTTTAGTCGTCAATACTATTGTCTCAAGTATGTGGTTATAATTAGTTGTTGCTCTGAGTTACTCGACTGTGATACTTATATTCGTATCGTTCGCGCATCCCGATATTTATTCCGCTGCTAAATTTCAGGGCATGACAGTACAGGTACAACAGGTGGTACCTCAACTACTGGTGGTGGTGGGGGTGGTGCCACTGGTACTGCCTGCTCCACTGTCGGCAGTGCCGCTGCTGCTGGATGTACTGGTGTCTGATGATCCAATCTAGTACGGATCTCTGTAAGACTTTCCCATATCCTTTTGATCATCTGATGCGTGGTCTCCTCAGGTTCATCTCCACCTCCTCCCCAATCTCTCCTGTCTGCCATTTCTAATCCTGCACAAATATCATTCCATCCCCAAAACAAACAAGAAATCAATACAAAAACCAGGGTCAACTACCAGCAGTGGGCTAAAGTAGAGGAAAGGCTATGCAAATTTCTGATTCCTTTATATTCACACAGACCTTGCTCTGATACCAACTGTAGCGGTCCTCGTCGTTCAAACCCGTTAACCTAATAACGAGCTTGACCCGACTCCGCCTCCCGCGAATGAGCCGAAGCCTCGCAAGGGATACCATTCACAAGTCCATAGAAATATAAAAGAAACTGCTCAAATATATATATAAGATTGCCATCTCACAAATATTTAAATGAAATATACATAGCCATTTTTCAATAGTAACTAGACATAACTACAACAACGACCTAGGGCATATCCCAAGGTGTACAAAGAAAGGAAATTACACTGCTGGTGGTGCAGACCCAATTCCACTACAACGCGGCTCTGAACTAGATGAAGGGCGAGAAGCCTCCTGCTCTCCCTCACCTGAAAGGATTAGGGATGAGCCTCACAAGTCACTGGCTCATTAGGGAAACTCCCCCAGAAATCAAGCAAGTCAAACTCACAAGTAACAAAGCAGGAAGCTACGATAGCAATTTATAGAACTAACTAAACATGATATTAAAGTTGTAAATGCCACTTACCACATGTTATTAATTGAATCAACTTTAATAAATAAATGGCAAACCACAACCAGGTGTACGTCCTAAAGAAGGAAAACGCCACACTCAGGCCACGAAGACTGGTTTACGACACCAGCTACCGACCCGGACAAACTACACAGGACTACCTCTTAGTCTCGCAGCCACGGAATAAAGGTCCAGCTGCTGCTCCACTAAAGCAAGCCAAGAAACTGTGGAGACCAACCAACACCACTCCTGCGGACCACACTGCCACAGGCCCATGCCTGGCACCTTTAGGGACTCCAGCCCGAGCTCCCTAAAGTGAGGCACTAGAAAACAGGACTAGCTAGGGCCCAGTACGTCTACTATTGTCTGTAACCCCCAACCACAAGCGTGCTACAAGCGAAAAACACAAACTCTCACAAGTCATTGTCCCACTGCCATCTTTCCCTCAGCCAGACGTACAACTCTATACAAGAGTGAAGGTGTCTAGGAAGACGACACAGACCTCGACGATGCACAAGTACCGGGACAAGTCCCGAGCACTCAAGTGCTTGGCTCACACAAAACCTGGGGCTCCCAACTGAAGAAGTAACCACGGTAGGTGTCGTACTACTCGCCACGCACACATAAACCATGTGCACACCGCTCAAACCATGTGAACACCATGTCAACCGCGTGAACAACACGCACCTCAAGCTCTACAGGTGTCGATGCACTGCTTACCATTGCCATACAGAACACATAACAATAATCTGATAACAACATAACCATGCACAAGCATACAGCCCTCGGGACCATTAACGCAACAGGGTCCTCTGTCACCTTCTGAACGAGCCACCATGATAGGTCGTGTTCAGAAGAAGAACGCGACGGGTCTGGCTGTCGCTGTAAGACCCCGGATTTTTTTATTCTCCTTATAAATATACGTATGTATATGAATGGTGTGTTGAGTATCCGCTTATTGTGTGCTTAGTGTGAGTAGTTCATTGTGCCTACTATAAATTTTGTTCTTCTCTTGAACATGAGCATGTGCGTATATCTGTATTTATATGTATATGTATAGATACGAGTATATGATAATTAATGTGGAAGTGAACAACTAGACAACTAGAGGTGTATTGTGAATACCAAGAGTCTTTGACTTAGGATACGTGAGTAACACTATGCATGTGATATCTAAATAATGAGGAATATCCTATACTACCTGTTTTGTGGAACCTTGTATGGAAGTGTATGGAGTACATATGTATATTTGGTTGTAAACGTTGTTATTGCATGGTTTAGTTAATGTGTACATTGTACTTCGTGCATTTCATGTACGTAAAGAGTTCAAGCATAGTAGGTGTAATTAGTGGTCATATTGGGATTCTATACTCCTCATGAATAACATGCATATATCTTCATGATGATTAGGTGAGAATAGTCAATTGGATGAATTATGCATATAGTATATATATTAAGAAATCCATACATGTAATGCTTAAGCAATGTTAGGTAAAGTTGTGTAAGTTAACCAAATTACCGGTGCGCATGTTGTATCCATCTATTCCAAGCATAATGTACATAAGTATGCTACACCCGTGTGTGTATACTATATATATGTCAAATCAAGTGTGTGTGTGTGCAAGGATTATTTTATCGAATAGATTATTTCTAGCTAACATAATTCATATCACCTCCTAATGATTTGCGAAGCCCTCATAATTCTTGTCATTCATCTCGCCGTGTGTTGAGTCGCACTTATGTAAAACGTCGTGTACGCATAGGTAGATATCTACGTACATCTATCTTAGTGTATTTATGTATGCTTGTGTATGCCTAGGTATGAATGATATTGATTGCCTGGTATGGTAATATACATGTTACACCTTATACATTGTATGTATATATGTATATAGTAAGCATAGTTTCTGCATGTTTTGAGTTCTAGCCGAAGGGCCAATTAGCGTTAATATGTTTATATTAAATATAAATAAGGTATGTATTGCATGGTGATGGTATAGATATAATACCGTATACATGATGCATGTATATAAGCTTGGTATGCGTGGTTTTCCGCATAATTTAGGGTTCTGGCCGAAGGCACCTTGGCGTCAAGCCCAGGCCGTTGATCCAGTGTTAGCGTCCAGACATGGACGCCAACACTAAATCCGGCGTCCAGCGATATGGACGCCAATTTCTCTGACCTGCATGCGTTGCAGAGCCAGAAAATCCGGGAGCAAGGCATGGCCACCATTGGGGGATGTCCCCAACGGCTCTCAGCCTGTCAAATCGGTATGGTGAGTGGGTGAGGGGCTCTTCTAAGTCCTGAACCCGAATGGGACTCTCCCATTCCTTCCCTTCACCCTTGCAAGGAGGAGAGAAGAAGAGAGAAAAACCCTAGGTGAGCTGTGAGAAAAACCCCATTTTAGAACCCCCAAATCCGACCCCTTGGAGCTGGATCTGGAGATCTTATGCAACAAGGAGGAAGCTGAAGCGAAGGGGAAGGCTTCCCCATCATCCCCTCGGCGTGGAGATCACCCAGGAGCCCGGAGGAAGGCGATCTAGGGGAGGTTCTGCAACTTCTTGGGACTGCCCAAGGAGGTCTTCACCAAGCCTTTAAATCCCTTAGAAGAAATTTTGAAAGGCAAGTGACCTATCTATGGTGTCCCCGTATGAGTCTAGGATGTTTCTATCATTTTTATGGAATTTATTTCGAGTCCTAGACCCTCCATTTCACCCGAATTTCAGAGCTCGGGTCTGTGTTTCTGCACAGACCGGAGTAAACGGCAAGGTCCCTGGACGCCTGTGATGAGCTCGGCGTCCATCGACCATGCCGCTGACCCTGAGTCAGCGGCCAGAGACCGCCGTTTAGTTCTTCTGGACAGAACAGTGAGCTGTTCTGTCCCACTTATACATTTAATTTCGATATGTTTGTGCGATGAGGATATATGGTAATTCTATAAGCTATGTACATTATGCATTGTGGTTGTGGATGTGTGTGAGTTGTGTGATGAATGTGGTTAATGATGTCTTGTAAGCATGTGAGCATGACTTGTAGACCATTTTGCAAAGTCCATGATTCATGATTTAGATTAATGTGAATGCCTTGATTTCGGTCTAATCATGAAGAGTTGTGGGTCATGTGTGTATGTTCTGAAATTTAGGTAATCCATGCATGCTTGTGGAATTGTTAATAAGTGTGGTTCGGTAAAATGAAACCATGTAAAAATAGTTGTGGCAAATGATTTATAGATGTATGAATTAGGATGATGTTGCAATCTAAAATCATGCATATAGTAGTAGTTTATGTGCAAAACAGTAAGTGGATAAATTGCCAATTTATGTTAGACCCATGTCAGTTAAGTTGTGAATAATATGCTAAACAGGTGTTTGATTTTCTGTAAATCCTTGTTCATGATTTGAATTAATGTGGACGATTTGGTTTGAGTCTAATCATGAAGGTCAGTGGGTCAGCATATGGGATTGCAAATTTTAGAAAGTTATCCATGCTTGTGTAATTTATAAATAAGCTCGGTTCGGTAATAATGAAGGCATGTAAGCATGGTCGTGGTAATTGATCCTTAGATGTATAAATTAGGGTAAATTTTGTATCCTAAATTCCTACATATTGTTAGCAGTGTGTATTTAAACAGCAAGTGGTTAAATTACAAGATGTGTTAACCCCATGTTAACTTAAGTTGTAATAGCATGCTAATTAGACGTTTTATTTTCTGTAAATTCTACATGGCTCAGAAAAATCTGAAAAACTGAGGGTATCATCATGAACCCGAAACCAGCATGTGGTTAAAATTTCAGGTCACTTGGATCAGTAAATAAGAAGTTATATATTTTCATGTGAAATGTGATAATTCGTACATATGATCGTAATGTGATTGTTATGGTCTAAAACCAACATGATTAGTCTGTTTACTATGTGTTAAATTCTTGAAATTCTGTAGTACCATGTTAGGAAAAACAGGAGTGTTTATGCGAGTGAGAAAGTGAATGAAATGGGAAGAGTTATGTATAAAACCAGGAGTAAAACGGTAATGTGTAAAAGTGTAAAAGTTGTGCCTATGTGACACTGCTACCCTAGAGGCATCGGGAGCCGTATATAGAAAAGTCCCTATAGAAGGCTCCATGTGATATAAGTTTGTCCCAAAGGCATTGGGAAAATCCTGGAGGTGGACAAGTACCACTGGATAGGGTGGAGAGGGCTTCTCCCGGTCTGCGCAGTTACCAAGATTCACCGCTATATTGCCTAGGTGGTGAGTATGTGTATGAGTCGTGTAAGTGTTGTGTTATGAGTTGTGTTGAGAGCCGTGCTAAGTGATGAGCACGAGCTATGAGATATTGTTAGTGTCCTCTACTGGTGGTTAGGACTATGTGTCATGGCAAATTGTTTAAGTAATGAAAAATGAGTAAAATGTGAAATATGTGAATATGGCGCGTGGTAAGTGCCCAAGATGCACGTGGTAAGTGCAATCGATGTGTTATGTGTTAAGTGAAAGTGTAAGAGAAAATGATGTGAAAATGAGTCAATTTTGTAAGTGTGAATATGTGTACGTGTCAAATGTGTAAAAGGGAACAATGTGAATGAGTAAGTATGAAATCATGTGAAACCGAAAATGTGAGAATGGGTTATTGGAAACCATGTGAAATCAGTAAACTCTTGTTGTCATTATCATGCTTATGTGTGCATAAATACCTAGAATCCATGTTAGGAACAACTAATGAATGTGTGTGCAAAATGGCATGAGGGACTGTTCATATTTTATGTTTTAAGCAACGTTTTAGCTCTCATGTATAGATTTATAGCCATTGAATCATATGAAATCAGCAATCTAAGGCATGTGAAAAGGTTCGTGTATGTGTTTAAAACTACGTGAAATCCATGCTAGTTGTATTTCCCCTTCACGTATGTAAATTGTTCATGTTGATAGCATTCATGTTTTAGCTCTTTGAAAGATTAAAGTTCCTGAGTAAATTGAATAGAGACCATGTGATAGGTGAATTTTATTTTAGAAATCTGAAAGCACGAGTTATGTATAAAATTGTAGAACAATCATGATATGTTGACAACTTGAATTGACTAGCATGCTATGTGTTGTTAATTGTAAAAGTGCATGTAGAAACTACTAAGACTTGTATGTGTATATCATGAGTAGTGTCGCTTGCTGAGTCTTTGGACTCACTCTTGCTTCGGCGTACAGGTTGACAGGTATCGTGCACTAGAAGGTAGCGTGGCGAGGATCATCACTAGAAGACTATTTTGTGGAGCTGTTATCAGTTGTACTTTTCTTTTGCACAAAAGGATTAATGTAAGGACTATATTTGGACATTGTAACTCTCTTTATTTTGTATTAATGCGGACATTGTCCTTCTATCTCGCTATTTAGATTATGGAATGTGTGTTGGTGACGGATCATGAATTGAGTTGTTTACTTTATTCCGCTGAACTCTATTGCTATCCAGGTACATATCAACCTATTGACCAGTGTTGGGTAAATGTCCCACTGTGACGACGCCCTTTATACCGATGGGGATTGGTATAATCGTACCGGTATGAAGAGGGTCGTTACAGTCGCATTTTGAACGCGACACCCTGGTCCATCGCCTTCACAGGAGAAACCCTAATCCGGGAACCCATCCACGGATTTCCCACACAAACCTTATAAAACGATGTAAAACTCCATTATTCCTGCTCTACTCATTGTCCTATCATGGTATCTACTGTTTATGAAGCAATTAACAATCTAAACATGCATCACATGCACTCCGCAGCGTAAAATGGGGCAGACTCTCCCTACCTTCGTGAAGAATGCGAAGAACGACAACCACCTGGCGTTTCCCCCGTTCCATGCGACGTCCTCGCGGCGAGACTATGCCGAAAATGACCCCAAAACATCGAATCACCCCAAACTCCACCGAAAACCTCCTCCCTGGCCGAGCAGAGCTTGCTGGAGCACTGTTTGGCTGACCTCAACTAAAAATGCCTCACAGTTCTGAATGCGACGGCCCTGGGTGTCGCATTCTGGGTACCACCGTTTGAGGTCTTCGTCTGCATGTCCGCCGCGTGTCGCACACCAGGCGGGCTTGCTGACATCGGCAGTAGGAAGGCGATAGCCTCCTACGTCACGTTCTTTTCGCGACAGTAGGGTGCGTCGCATTCCCAACTGTGAGGCATTTTTAGTTGAGGTCGGCCAAACAGAGCTCTAGCAAGCTCTACTCGGCCAAGGAGGAGGTTTTGCGGTGGAGTTTGGGGTAATTTGACGTTTTGGGGTCATTTTCGGTGTAGTCTCACCGCGAGGACGTCGCACGGAGCTGGGGAAACGTCGGGTGGTTGTCGTTCTTCGCAAAGGTAGGGAGATTCTGCCCCATTTTATGCTATGGAGTGCATGTAATGCATGTTTAGATTGTTAATTGCTTCATAAACAGTAGATACCATGATAGGACAATGAGTAGAGCGGGAATAATGGGTTTTTACATCATTGTATAAGGTTTGTGTGGGAAATCCAGAGATGGGTTCCCGGATTAGGGTTTCACATGTGAAGGCTCAGAATGCGACAGCTCGACCCATCGTGTTCTTCTTCTGAACATGACCTATCGTAGTGTCGCGTTCAGAAGGCGATAGAGGACCCTGTCGCATTAAGGGTCCCGAGGGCTGTATGCTTGTGCATGGTTATGTCATTATCGGATTATTGTTATGTGTTTTGTTTGGCAATGGTAAGCGGTGCATTGGCACCTGTAGAGCTCGAGGTGCATGTTGTTCACGTGGTTGACGTGGTGTTCACGTGGTTTGAGCGGTGTGCATGTGGTTTGTGTGTGCATGGCGAGTAGTACGACGCCTACCATGGTTACCTCTTCAGTTGGGAGCCCCGGGTTTTGTGTGAGCCAACCACGTGAGTGCTCGGGGCTTGTCCCGGTACTTGTGTACCGTCGAGGTCTGTGTCGTCTTCCTGGACACCGTCACTCTTGTATAGAGTTGTATGTCCAGCTAAGGGAAAGACGTCAGTGGGATAGCGACTTGTGAGAGTTTGTGTTTGTCGCTTGTAGCGCGCTCGTGTTTGGAGGTTACGGACACCAGTAGACGTATTGGGCCCCAGCTAGTCTTATTTTCCAGTGCCTCACTTTAGGGAGCTCGGGCCGGAGTCCCTAAAGGTGTCAGGCATGGGCCTGCAGTAGTGTGGTCCGCAAGAGTGGTGTTGGTTGGTCTCCACAGTTTGTTGGCTTGTTCTAGTGGAGTGGAAGCTGGACCTTTAGTCCATGGCTGCGAGACTGAGAGGTAGTCTTGTGTGGTTTGTCCAGGTCAGTAGCTGGTGTCGTAAACCAGTCTTCGTGGCCCAAGTGTGGCATTTTCCTACTTTAGCACGTACACCTGGTTGTGGTTTGTCGTTTATTTATTAAAGTTGATTCAATTAATAGCATGTGGTAAGTGGTTTTTACATCTTTAATATCATGTTTAGTTAGTTCTATAAATTGCTAGCGTAGCTTCCTGTTTTGTTACTTGTGAGTTTGGTTTGCTCGATTTCTGGGGGAGTTTCCCTACTGAGCCAGTGACTTGTGAGGCTCACCATGGATTTTGTCACAAGCTTACCCAGGACTACTAGGAGTAATGACTCTATCTGGGTTCTTGTGGACAGATTCTCCAAGATCGCTCATTTCTTAGCCATGAAAAAGAAGCAGTCTGTTGAGAGTTTAGCCAAGCTTTATGTGGATAGTATTGTCAGGTTTCATGGAGTTGCAAAATCTATCATTTCGGATAGAGATCCAAGGTTTACTTCAAGGCTACAGAAATGTATACAGGATACTCTTGGCTCGTAATTGAAGCTTAGTTTGGCATTTGACCCTCAGACAAATAGACAATGCGAAAGGACCATCCAGACACTTGAGGACATGTTGAGGGCGTGTGCCCTGGATTGGAAGGGTGACTATGAGCTGTTGGATCGAGATGGCACTATAAGTGTCCTAGAGGGGGGTGAATAAGACTTCTTGCGTTTTTAAAAATTATATGAAAATAGATAACACTAAATAGAGTTGTTAGTATTTAGTTTGGTGTGTGTGAAACAAGTGAAAGCTTGGCGGAAACAATCACACAAATGCACAAGAGATTTTATCCTGGTTCAGCCCTTCCCACATGGAAGTCCTACATCCAATCCCCAAGTAACCTCTTGGGATTTCACTAAACTATCAAGAACACTTGGCCTTCTCTCAAATTGAGAGGTATTACAAACCCACTTACTCCCAAGCAAGTCTTCCCTTTACCAAGGGGTACAATGACTACCTACACCAGTAGGTCTTACCTTCACAAGAGGGGCACTGCAGAAAACAAACCTCCTACAGGTTATCTAATACAGAAATAAAGAACACTTGTGTGCCTACTCAAAAGAATGAGCAAACACAGTGAATCAGAAAGAGATACAATAAGAATTCAAGCTCTAACTCTTTCTAAATCTAAGTAGGTAGACTGAGAAAGATCTACAGTTACATAATACCACCCAACATAGAAAGACTTCTAAAGAACTAGAGAGCTTGGAAGTTGTGGACTGAAGAAGTAGCTCTCTCTTTTCTTTTACAGTAGAAGGCTTGTGAAGACTCTTGCTTGCAAATTCAGATTGGAGTTGAGTGTGTTGCTGGTTGGTCGGTGTGTCTTGTTCAAACTCCAACTTCTATATATGAGCTTCAGATATCATCCTGTTTGAAACTAACCGTTGGAAGCTAGCCATTGAAGAATATCTGTTTGAAAAAAGACTATCAGCTTTCTAGGTTGTCCATCAGATCTTCAGCTCTTCAGAGTCCAACGTCTTCAGGCTATGTAGGCAGCTTCATGGCTTGAAAGACAGCTTCATTAATGTTCTGTAAACTCCATGCTCAAGGCCGAAAGCTAAGCATGCTGCATTAATGTTTTGAAAACCTGAAAGGACAAGATAAACAAGGATACCCCCATACTTTCAGAGGTAGGTGAGATAGAAAATTGTAAAGCAAGAATGAGATTACACAGACAAAAGTTCAGAGCATTTAAAGATCAAACAGACAGTTGTATGGAGAATACAAAGTTTTTTCTTGAAAGTCATTGTGTTCTGACAGTGGTAGGTGAGCTCTGATAGATAGCCCATGCTACTTATACCTACCATTGCATTTACTGCATAGCAACTGTCAAATGGAGAAGAACTGAACTTCTGACAGCAAACAAGAGATCACATTGTATAATTATTTCAGATCTTAACAAGGATATTTTATATGATCATTTTGAATATAATTTTTTCTGCTTAATCAAAATTTTTAAATGGTGATAGAAAGAAGAACATCATTCTGTTAAGACATATAAGTGTTATTCATTCTGTAAAGGATCCTATTGGGATAACAAATACTATTGAAATAAACAAGATTAAGATTTCATGGATTCTATGGAATGACAAATTTATGCAAAAATTATTTATCAAGTACATTCATGAAGCAAACAAAGAACTAGGAAGATATAGGGAAGGAGGGATTCGAGCAAGGAAAGGCTGAAGAAGAGCCCAAAGCTTCTTCTCATTGCCAGGGAAGAAATTTTCAAACTTGGAAATATCTATGTTATAGGAGGATCCTATAGAAGGGATTTTCCTATAAGACTTAATGTGCCTGCGATGATACCAGCTAACTCTCTTATTGCAGTTACCATTGCACAGGGTACTCTTAAGAGGAACAAATTTCTTACTGGCTGCGAAGTGCAGGAACACGTGGACAGTGATATTCCAATGCAGGCCTTGGGAGTATGCAGCTTCCTTTGCTTGGTAGTGGACAAGATACCTTTGCTTCCATTTGTGTGAGACAAACTTCCAAAGTGTCTCATAACCTTTGCAGAGATAGGCAGGAATAGATAGCTTGAGTTTCTGGCAGTCTGTATGGTCCTCTAGATAAGCTGCTACCCACTGATCTTCAGTAAACCTCTCAGACTCTGCAAAGCAGAACTAGAAATCTATCATGTGCTGAGAGTTCTTGGTGGCATGCATGAGAGCAAACCGATGGAATGACAGCTTGATATTGTACTTGATTAATCTGGCAGCTATCCTTATGTGTCTATTGAACACAACCTGGCAAAATGTTTCCTTGATGAAATGGCACCTATCAAACTGGGATGCAGTCCGGAGGGCAATCCAATAGTCATAGATGCTGTAATTTCTCTTTGCCCATTGATAATCATTTCTCACTCCCCCTTATTCACATCTGACAAACCCATCATGAATCTGTCTTCATTGAACTGTTTCATTCTGCTGTATTTGGTCTGAAGCTCTCTTAGGAGGTTGCCAAAAAGATCAAAAAATCTAAGATTGAGGTGAAGGGGAACATCCATAAACTGGTTCCTAGCCTGAGTGGCTTGAAATGTAGTGGCTTCACCAGGGTATAGATTTAAGAATTTTGTAGGGGAGAGATAGTAGCTTTTCTATAGGATGAGATTCACATCAGCCAATAGGACTTAGGAAGTTTGAAGTAAGGTAGGGAGCCAGTCTTCAAACGTGTAGTCTGGCATCCCATGGACTTCAAGATAGACTTTAATGGAAAGGAATTCTTTGAAGAGATGCATGTGGTGTTCAGAATGGTATATGAATGCATACCAGAATGGGGGAAGAAGGGAGCTAGGGTTGTCTTTCAACTGGCGCCCTACTCTTGATGATAGTACCACACTAGGTACAATTTCAGCAAGTGAAAGAGTAGTTCTACCCGAAGAAGGAATTGATGAAGTAGGGAGAGAGGAGAAAAAATGAGGAGCTAAGGTGTGAAGAGTGGGTGTTTTACCTTGTGAGGCTGCAAAGTGTACTTCATAGGATACAAAGAAAGTGAAGTACTTGTGGAAGTGGCAAGCTGAGCCTCTAGTTGAGATGTAGACGAAGGAGGATGAGATGAGACTTAGGGAATAGGTTGAGAGGGAGGTGGAGGTGGTGGTTCAACAGTGGGAGGAGGTGTAGGGTCAATAGAAGGAGGAGGAGTTAGAGCAAGAGGAGAAGAGATAGTTAAGGGTTGAGAGGGGAAAACTGGGAGACCAAATTTAAGGAGTTTCCTTCTAACCCTTCTCTTAAATGTTTTGACTTTGGGATCGACTTCTTCCTACATAGACTGATCTTGAGGCTCCAATGGCTGCTCAAAAACTGACTCCTCTTGAGATTATTGTTTCTGATCTACTTGTTGTTGTTGAGTCTGATCTGGCCCTTCTGCTAGATCCACACTAGACTGATCTGCAGGCTTTTCTAGCTGTGAAACCACTTCCTCAGGCTGCTACTGCTGCTGCTACGGTTGTTGCTCCTCAGTGTGAGTAGTTGGGGGAGCTTGAGAACCACTTGTGCCCTGTTGGCACACCAACTGTAATAATAGGTCCTTCATCTGCTGGACCTCCTCAGACATAAAATCAAACTTGACATCTATCTGCTGGATTTGCATTTGTAGAACTGACAACATCTCTTATTGCTTCAAGACCAAATCCACTACATCATCCATATTCCTGCTAGTCTCCCCCTGAGACCTAGGCTGGGTCTCAACTTGAGGTGGAGAGACATGATGGATTTCTTCAAAGGAAGGCTCTACTGGAGTGGTGGTAGGGATATCCTCTTCCTGAGCCACTCCCTTGCCCCTTAGATCCCTTAGAACTTGATTAATGGTTTCTTCATAAACATCTTGCTCTGGGGATGGGACAGGAGCCTAAACTGCTTCTGGTTCTACCTACCTCCATTCTGACTTCTTCACTTCTAATCTCAGGAGGCTGAACTGAAGGAATGGAGGAGGAACTCTGTGCCTCATCAGGAAATACCTCATGTGAGCACTTAGGAACAGAGTCCTTAGTCCAAAAGTTTTGTGCCTTATTTTCCAAAATGTAGTGGCTTCTCCTTAGAGTTGAAAACCCAATCTTCTCATTTACAGCAACCGAAATTTCATCACTCAAATCAACAGAAACTCTCTTGAATATAAGGGTCAGCAGGGGTCCATAGGGGAGAGACTCCTACAAGTTCTTAGACCCTACCATCCTCTCCAAGATAATGGAAGGCAGGTTGACCCTATGCTTCTGAACTGCCCAAAACAATAAACTACCATCACTAGCAGTGATGGAGGAATGAGTGCCCGCCCTAGGGGTGATGATGTTACTAATAATTTAGTGCAGAATTCTCTTTTCTGTAGACAGCTCATTAACCAGGAGCCCTTTCATAGAGATAGACCACATGCTGCCAATAACCCTGAATTTCTGCTCCTCCAAGGACACTGCCTCACTGATTCTGTGTCCAGAATTGGGGCAATCCAAGATTTCTACTAATAAGTCTTCTGACACTATGACTATTGTGCCCTTAACTAAACCAGTCACTGACCCATCTACAAAGACTTGGAGGGAAAGATAAAAAGCTTTCAGAGCACCCTCGAAGGTCGGTTCTGTTGTGGCCCTGGTTTTGATGATGTCATAAATCAAGTAAAATGTCATAAATGTCTAACACAAGTTATTTGTATCATAGGAACACTTATAAAGATAGAGTCAACTCATTTGCATCAACAGAAAAGTTATTAAAGTTCAGTGATGTGTCATAAGGTCGACTCTATATAGGGGTTAGGTCGACACTCAGAGTTCATCATTGCACAGTCTTCTAGAGTTTCATATGAGGTCGACACTACTCGAAGAACAGGTCGACTCTAGCTGTTTTTCTGACTAGCACTGAAGGGGAGAAATAAGATAAGGTCGACGCCAGATGTGGATAAGGTCGACACTAGTCAATTTCCCATAGTGCCTTATGAAGAGAAGTGTTGGATGAGGTAGACTCCATTTTCAGATGAGGTCGACTCTACCAGTCTATCAGGTCGACTTTATCAGCAGATAAGGTCCACGCTACGATGCTGTAAAGTCGACACTACATCACAGTCTGTCAGTCAGAATCTTAGTCATTTGGATGAGGTCGACTCTGGAAGGCATAGAGTCGTCTCTAATGAAGATTTTACACTAATCTAAGTTTAGTCTCATGGTTATGCATTGACTCTATAATCTGGTTGCATTGACTCCATGACACTTATCATTCAGAGATGCAAAGAATCTGCCAGCGCATAAGTGATGGGCATGTGATCCTAGGTCCAACGATTGGGACTTTGGGTACATGTCACATGGTTCTGGAAGATACCACCTTTTGGTGGCAAAAGAATCTCCCATGTTTTTTGAGATTCCATTGAGGGGCCCACTGAGAAGATTCCACGTATCAGATCAAAAGAGGCGAGTCGTCCCCGACAGTTGGGCAGCACGCACAGAGGAAAAAGGGTAGTGATCTGAGAGCGCAAAAATTGCAAAGAGCAAGAGTTTGAGTTCGGGAAGAGCAGCCAAGTTCGGAACGGTTATCTGACCAAGAGGAGAGGCCACTGGATCGTGCCTTCTTCCAATATGAAGACCTGCTGCTGATCAACTGGAGCAGAGGATCGGAATTCATCTCAGATTCAGAGATAAGTGATCCGTGTGCTGCAACCAGAAGATGAATTCAATGAACTCAAGCTTGAAGAAGTTGCAATTGAAGCTCGAGCAATCTTCTGATCAGATCTAACTCTAGAGCAGAGCGTTTGATGTTCTCTGAACTTCTTCAGACTCCTGTTTACTTTGTTTTTCTCAATTTCATCAAAACAACACTCTGATTGGTTGTCTACTTCGATTGTAGTAGATGAAATTGATCCTACACTTGCTGTGTTTGGATCTGGAGATTTGGGTCAAATCTTGAAGCTGTGAATCAGCAGTTTGTTTAAGTTGTGCATCAGCAGTTGTGAAGAAGCTGTGAATCAGCAGCTGTGTGAGAGTCTCACAAATTTGATAATATAGTGAAGCCTCATTGGTTTAGTGAGGGGTGGATGTAGGTCTCCACACTGAAGCCGAACCACCTTAAAAATATCGCTCGCACTTATGTGGTTTGATTTTCTCTGCTTAGATTGTTTACATCATATCAGTTCATTATTTTGAGGTTTTAACTTTTTAATCAGCATTTAAAATGGTGGATATCTATTCACCCCCCCCCCCTCTAGATATTCCTTCTACACTCAACACGTGGTATCAGAGCTAGGCTCTCCAATTCATTTGGTTTTACAACCAAGAGAGAAATGTGTAATATGGAGTCTAGAGGTTATATTGCTGAAGGTCACTCTGTGAATAGACCTCCTTACTTTGATGGTACTAACTATGCATACTGGAAAACTCGTATGCAGGTATTTTTGCGAGCACAAGACCATCAAATATGAAGGGTGGTAAGCAATGGACCTTACTAGCTGTCTGAGGATGAAGAGAAGTGGACTCAAGAGGAGATTAAGAAGTCAAATGCTAATTGGAGTGTGGTCAACATCTTGCAGTGCTCACTCCAACCAACAGAATTCTCAAGAGTATCATCTTGCTCAAGTGCTAAAGAAATATGGAATCGCCTCATGGTGATCTATGAAGGTACGCCAGAGGTAAAAGAAACAAAAGAAAACTTGAAAGTTTCATAATATGAAGCTTTTAAAAAGAAGCATGATGAAACAATCTCTGAAATGTATGGAAGATTAACTTTGCTAACAAATGGATTAAAGAATCCAAGGAAGAATTACACAGAAAAAGAACTTGTTAGGAAAATCCTTAGATCTTTAACTCCTATTTAGCACACCAAAGCAACAGTAATTGAAGAATCTAGAAATCTGTCCACAACTACTGTTGATGAGTTATATGGTTCACTAATGACTTATGAATTGGGATTGAAAAGAAGTGAAAAAGATATCAAGAAGAAGAAGCCACTTGCTCTCAAGGCAAGTCCCAGTACCAAGGAGGCTACAGAAGAAAGTGAGTCATCTACTTCTGAAGATGATTCAGGTGAGTTTGCTCTAATTACTAGAAAATTCAGAAAAAATTTTAGGAAAGAAGGTAAGGCCTTTCTGAAAAAGAAATCACAGTCAAATAATTTCTCAAAGCCCAAACAGAATCTGAATAAAAAATTTGACAGAATAATTTGCTATAATTGCAGGAAACCAGCACATGTGAAATCTGAATGTCCTGAATCTCTGAAGAAAGCTCAACCCAAATGGTTGAAAAACAAACAAAAAGCTATGGTTGGGACATGGAGCGAAGAAGAAAATGATGAAGATGAAGAAAGCTCTGAAGCCGAGGAAACACAATAAAAGATCTGTCTGATGGCTAGAGGAGAAGAAGGAGATGAAGAAGAGGTAAACTCTCCTTTCAAAGATTTTTCTCCAAATGATTGGGAGCATGTATACTTTGAATTGTTGGACTAATATGACAAACTTAAAAAGGAAAATAAAATGCTTAAAAGAAAAATAAATCATTTTGCTTATGACACCTCAGTGAAAGAGAAAGAAGAAGAACTGATACAAGAAATCAATGTTCTAAAGAAACTGTTAATGAATTGAAAATCCAAAATACTGAAAATGTCGATGAAAAGGCTCTTATTGCTTAAAAGAATGTTGCTCTAAACAGTGTGAACAATGAAATGAGAAAAGAACTTGAAATTCTGCAAAAAGAGGTGACTAAAAGACATGTAGCATTAGAAACATTTGTGAGTGGGAAGAATAATCTTGAAGCTCTGCTTGGAACCAAAGTTAATTTTAACAAAGAAGGGTTAGGCTTTAATCCTTCAAAGAAGAAAGAAGTAGGGTTGAAAACCATCACATTCATTTCTTCAAAAAACTCAGAAGCTTCCACTTCAAGAAAACAAGCAAATAGGAAGAACATTCAAAATATTGAGAAAAGAAAGACAATAAAAATTCTGATAGTGGAAAGTCAAAAAAAGAATAAAATAGGTGTTGGAATCAAACCTATGCCACAGGGGAACAAAAATTGGAAGTCTCCTGATTGGGTAGGTCGATGCTATGCTTATGATAGGTCGACACATTCACACACTCGACCACAGAACAAGGTCAAGTGGACTCATGATAGGCGAACACCTTCACATGTCTGGTCACAGAATAGATGGACATATGGTAGGTCAACACCTACTTACACAAATTCACAAAACATGTCTAGATGGAGTCATGTAGGTCGACACTATCCCCACAAAGTGACACAATTCTATGGTTTTGCTAAATCTAATCAATCTGGATATCCTAAAAAGTTTAGCAGTCAAAACAATTTTTGGTTTCATCTAAGAAACACTGGTGGGAAGTATGAAAGAAAATTCATGAACATAAAGAAAAATAATGTTTCAAAAATTCTTGAAAATAACAGGAAAAAAAAACATGAAATCAAGAACAAAATCTGTGACGGAACGCCTCGTCCAAGCCCGTTAAACCAGTAACGTGCCTGACCCGAGTCTGTCTCCCACGAACAGGCCGAAGCCTAGCAAGGGATACCACACACTAGTCCGTGGAAACACAAAGAAACACACCATTACATTTATAATATACAAGGTTTTACATAGCCAACTTCAAAAGAAATAAAGGAAAGTACACAAGCCTGAGGCATACCCCGAGGTACAACAGGTACAACTGAAGAAAGAAAAGCTACACCACTGGAGGCGCTGGGCCAACACCGCTACGTCGCGGCTCCGAACTGGACGACGGTAGAGAAACCTCCTCCTCGCCCTCACCTGTGGGGAGTAGGGGTGAGCCTCGCTAGTCACTGACTCATTAGGGAACTCCCCCAACACCGAGAAAACTAAACACAAGTACCGAAAGTAGTAAACTATGCTAGCAATTTATAGCACAACTAAACAGGATATTAAAGCTATAAACAAACTCACCACTAGCCGACTGCGTAAAACAACTGTAATAAATAAACGACAAAACTCCAACACGTGTACGAGCTACGGTAGAGACCGCCACACTCGAGCCATGTAGACTGGTTCGCGACACTAACAACAGACTTGGACAAACTAACACAGGCCTACCTCTCAGTCTCGCAGCCATGGACGAAAGGTCTAGCTGCCGCTCCACGTGAAAAAGACAAGCAACTATGGAGACCAACTAAACACCACCACTTGCATACCACACGGTCGCAGGCCCATGCCTGGCACCTCTAGAGATCCTAGCCTGGGCTCACTAGAGTGAGGCACTGCAAAAGGACTAGTCGGGGACCAGTGTCGACAACTGGTGTCCGTACCCCCAAATAATAGCGCGCTACAAGTGACTAAAAACAAACACAAGAGTCACTATCCCATTGTCGTCTTTCCCTCAGCCAGACGTACAACTCAAACTAAGGAGTGAGGGTGTCTAGGTCAGACGACAATAGACCTCGACGGTACAACACAAGTACCGTGACAAAGCCCCGAGCTAACAACCTGGCTCACAGAGAACCTGGAGCACCCAACTGGAGAGGTAACCACAGTAGGCGTCTACTACCTGACACGCACACAGAAACCACGTGCACACCGCACAAACCACGTGAAACCTCACATAAACCTCATGTACTGATGGTCCACAACACGTGAACACCACCTGCCTCGTGTGAACCCTATATCCACAGGCAAACTACTAGCTAGCTACGTAACTTGTGAGCTAGCCTCGAAAACCACACGCTTCCCAGAGCGCCACAAGTGCCAATGCACTGCTCACTAACGCTAAGCATACCGATAACGATAATTGGATAGTCACATGCATAAACCATGCATAAACAGGGCCTCTCGGGCCAAGTTGCGACAACCCATTGGGTCACCTTCAGAAGGCGTCGTCGTGACATGTCGCCTTCAGATCCAGAACGCGACCTACTTACATGTCACCTCCTGATCCTTAACGCAACACATCGCTGTGTCGCGTTCAGAACGCGACATAGGGACCCGTCGCCTTATCAGGCGGGAACCCTAATCTGGGTTCTCTCTATGACAGCCCATTCCACATCATACAAACCACCCTTAATTCTTCGTTTTCATGCTTTTGTGAATACCTAAGCATGGTATCTATTGTTAAAAACGCATTAAACTGATTAAAACCCTATCTGATGCAATTTATACCCCAAAAATGGGAAGAGTTCATCGACCTTCGCGAAGAACGCGTTATGCAGCGATCTCCCGACATTTCCCCTGCTTCTCCCGGACTCCCTGCAGCGACGACACTCCAAAGGCGCCAAAACCCAGCTGAAATCACCACAGCTCCTCCCCCTGGCCGAGAAGAACCCCTGCACATTCTGCTTGGCTGGGGTTATTTAAAAACCTGCTGCGGTTCGGAACGCGACGCATCGTGGCGTCGCGATCAGGTCGCGACGGACTTGAGCATCACCTTCCCAACGCCCGCTGCCCTGAGCGCTACACGTGGCGCACATGCAGACGCTCAACGCACCAAGGCGGCCACATGAACGCGACGGCCACCTCTGTCGCGTTAAGGATGCGACAGACCTTCTTGTCGCGATGACAGGCTGAGGAATCTAGGGTACTGCAGGCCCAAACTGTCGGCCCAGTAAACCCCAGAAACACACACACACGGCACACAAGCCACATTGGCCACCACAAGTGCTAAACACACGATCCACGAGGATCCAAAAAATGCACGACGTTACATAATCAAACCCACAGTGATGAGGCAAGCTTGGATTCTGAAAAATCTGTTTTCTTATGTGCTTGATCTGGGTGAAGTGAAGGGACCCAAATGTACTTGGATTCCAAAGAATTTTCTTTGATTGTTTTTGCAGGTATCTCTTATAGCCAAGAACAGCATGTGGTATTTAGATAGTGGCTGTTCAATACATATGACTGGAGACAAAGACAAATTTTATCTTCTGTCTGAAAAGAAAGCTGGTCATGTTACTTTCGGTGGAAATAACAAAGGTAAGATTTTCGGTTCAGGTAGGGTAGGAAGAAATCCTTCTAATTCAATTGATGATGTACTCTTGGTGGAAGGATTGGAGTACAACCTTCTGAGCATAAGCCAACTTTGTGACAAGGGTCACAAGGTAATCTTTGACTCATTTGGTTATACAATTTTTGAACCGAATTCAAATTGTATGAATTTTTCTGAAAAGAGAATTAACAATGTCTACATGGTTGATCTGGATGAACCTGAAAACACCAATCTATGTTTAACTGCCAATAAAAATGATCTTGCTTGTTTATGGCATCGTAGACTAGGCCATGCTAGCTACAACATGTTACATAAATTGGTTAAATTCAACATGGTGAAAGGCTTACCTGAAATTTCTTTTAAACAAAACTTGAAAATCTGTGAAGCATGCACACAGGGTAAGCAAACAAGAAAAACTTTTAAAAGTAGATCTAAAAGTCAATCTACTAAACCTTTTGAGCTTATTTACATGGATCTGTTTGGACCACAAGAATAAATAGTCTAAATGGAAAAAGGTTTGGGTATGTCCTTGTTGATGACTTTTCCAGATTTACTTGGGTTTTCTTTCTTGCTCACAAGAGTGATGTTGTTATGGAATTTCATGATTTTTACAAGAAATTTTGTCAGGAAGGAAAGTTTAAAGTAATTTCTATTACGTCTGATCATGGTGGTGAGTTTGAAAATGTTGACTTTGAACAACTTTTCAGGGAAGAAGGGTTCTCCCATAGGTTTTCATCACCAAGGACTCCTGAACAGAATGGAGTTGTAGAAAGGAGGAACCGAACACTCGTGGAAATGGCAAGGACCATGCTGATTGAGAGTGGACTACCAAGAAAATTCTGGGCAGAGGCAGTAAACACTTCATGTTCGATAATAAATCGTGCAATGGTAAGTCCTCTTAGCAAAAGACTTCTTATGAATTGTTGAAAGGTCAGAAACCTTCCATTGCTCATTTTAAGGTGTTTGGTGCAAAATATTTTATCCTGAATAACAATAAAAATGACTTGGACAAATTTGAACCTAAAAGTGAATTGGGGATCTTTCTTGGCTATTCTGATCATTCAAGAGCATATAGAGTTTTTAATGTAAAAGATCAAACTGTTGAAGAATCCCCTCATATCACATTTGATGAATTTGATGCTGGTCCGTGCAGGGAAAAAGAAGATGGAGAATTTTTCGAAGAAGAGGAAGCAAAAGACAAGAAGGAAAGGAATCAACAGCAAAGAAAATGCCAAATGATTGCTATGGACAAGAGCCAGCAGATATAAATGAAGACAGAGATCAGCTGAACATAAGGATGCTAAGAGATCATCCTCAGAAAAGTATCATTGGTAATTTACTTGATCCTCCTAGGTCTAGATCTCATTTTAAGATTATTTATAAACTTGATCAAATGGCTCTTGTTTCTCAAATCGAACCTAAAAACATTGAGGATGCTTTAAAAGATGCTTTCTGGATTAATGACATGCAAGAAGAACTGAACCAGATTAAAGAAATAAGGTTTGGCATTTAGTTCCAAGACCTTCTCAAGGTGTCATTGGAACTAAATGGGTTTTTAGAAATAAAACAAGTGAATAAGGCAAGATAATTAGAAATAAGGCTAGGCTTGTTGCAAAAGGCTATAATCAAGAATTTGGAATTGACTTTGAAGAGTCTTTTGCTCTCGTAGCTAGGCTAGAAGCAATTCGGATTTTGCTTTCTTTTTCAAGTGCTCATGGCATTAAATTATAGAAAATGGATGTAAAAAGTGCCTTTTTGAATGGTTTGATAAAGGAGGAAGTCTATGTTAAACAACCTTCTAGTTTTGAATGTACTGACCTTCCTAATCATGTTTTCAAGCTAGACAAAGCTTTGTATGGCTTGAAGCAAGCACCTCGGGTATGGTATGATCGGTTAAGCTCATTCCTTACAGGTAAAGGGTACTCAAGAGGTAAGGTAGATCAAACCCTTTTTACAAAAGTATAAGGAAAGGATATCTTGCTGGTCCAAATCTAAGATGATGACATTATATTTGGATCAACAAAATCCTTACTGTGTAAGGAATTTACTGAATTGATGACCAGTGAATTTGAAATGAGCTTAATGGGAGAACTAAAATTTTTCCTTGGGTTACAGGTTATTCAAACAAAGAAAGGAACATTAATAAATGAGTCAAACTACATTCAAGATTTTCTGAAGAAATACAAAATGGAGAACACAAAAGTCATGGCAACCCCAATGAGCACCACTGTAAGTTGAGATGCTGATTTGAAAGGTAACTTGGTAGATCCAAAGATCTACAGAGGTATGATCGGATCCTTGCTTTACTTGACAGCATCAAGACCAGATATTCAATTTTCAGTGTGTATGTGTGCTAGATTTCATGCTAGTCCTAGAGAATCCCACATGAGTGCTACAAAAAGAATTTTCAGATATCTTGTAGGAACTCATGAGTTGGGACTGTGGTATCCTGCATTTAGTGAATTTAATTTAATATCATATTCATATGCGGATTATGCTGGTTGTAAATTAGACAGAAAGAGTACTAGTGGCTATTGCCAATTTTTAGGAGGGTGTTTAGTCTCTTGGGCTTCCAAGAAACAACACTCGTTTACTCTCTCTAATGCAGAGGCAGAATATGTTGCTGCAGAGAGTTGTGGCACTCAAGTGTTATGGATTAAACATCAACTCCAAGACTACCAAGTAGATCTTGGGTGTGTCCCAATCATGTGTGATAAAACTAGTGCAATTAGTTTGGCCAAAAATCCAATCCAGCACTCTAGGACCAAGCATATAGAAATCAGGCATCATTTTTTGAGAGATGAAGTAAGCAAGAATTCTTTTGAATTGCATTTTATTGAGACTTCAAAACAAATTGCTGATATCTTTACAAAACCCTTGTGCAATGAAAGATTTTCATGCTTAAGAAGAGAACTTGGTCTATGCTTGCTTGACTCATGACTAATTGCTTGAAAATTGCATGTGAATGTTTGATTGTATAATTGCTTGTCATGTGAGATAAATTTGCTTGCTGGTTGTTCATCTTCTTGCAATTTCTGATGAAAATGATGAGATGGAGGTTGGTTGAAAGATTAGGTTCAGTGAATCAGTTGGTCAGTTAAGCTGGATGAACAAAATTCAATATGTGTGCAGTCTGTGAATGATAGCTCTTTCAATTTCTGAATGCTTGACCAGACATAGGTAGACTCTATTGGCAAGAGAGTCGACACTATCTTTCTTCATTCTAAACTTTTGCCATTCCTTTCACTCATACTCTTTCATTTATCTTTAGCAAATGAAGCTCTTTTGTTCTTGCAAATAAATTCTTGCTTCTCACATTGCATTGGCCTTCTTGGTATTTCAAATGGTGATTTGAAGAAGGGCAAGTCAGGCTTGTCTGGACTCTTTCACTATGCGTGAGTATATGTCTCCGCCAAGTATCAAGGGTGTGATGGTCCTCGCCGTTCAGACTCGTTAACCCAATAACGTGCTCGACACGACTCCGCCTCTTGCAATCGGGCCGAAGCCTCGCAAAGGATATCATTACACACATGTCCGTAAAAATATAAAGTAACACATTGAATACATATAAGATGCCATCTCCTACATATATTCACATGAATGTACATATTCAGTTCCATACTTATGTCTTTAAACAAGTACAGCAGCCCGGGACAAACCCCCAAGGCTCCACAAGTAAAAACATTACTCTGCTGGTGGTGAAGGCCCGACTTCACTACGGTGCGGTCCTGAACTAGAAGAGAGACGGGAATCCTCCTGCTCTCCTTCACCTGGAAGAAGAAGGGGTGAGCCTCACAAGTCATTGGCTCAGTAGGGCAACTCCCCTAAAGCCGATAAATATAAAGAACAATATATATGATATATAAAGTTGTAAAGCATTTAAACATATAACAACACCTATGCAAGATACTACAGCTATAAGTAAGTAAACGGCAAACCATAAACACATGTACAAGCTACAGAAGGGTACGCCATACACAAGTCATAAAAACTGGTTTGCGACACCAGCCATAGACTTAGACAAACAACACAAATACACCTCACAGCCTCGTAGCCACGGATGAAAGGTCCAGCTGCCACTCCACCTCAACAAGACAAGAACTGTGGAGACAACTGACACCACACCTGCAGACTACACAGTTGCAGGCCCAAGCCTGACACCTTTAGGGACTCCGACTGAGAACCCTAAAGTGAGGCACTGAAAACAAGACTAGCTGGGGACCAGTACGTCTACCGGTATCCGTCCCCGAACGAAGAGCGCGCTACAAATGGCCGCACACCCATAAGAGAAACCACTATCATTCACATGCAATTCCCATAAGAGAAACCACACTTCTTAACCTACACATTCCATACAACAGATAACAAGGTAGAAAATAGGGTAGAATTCCCCTACCCACAAAGATGACACAATTCCAACGCCACCAGAGGATTCCTTGCGCTCCGAAGCTCATCCTCGCGTGGGAATTACGCAGATCGGACTCCAAATCACCCAAAATCGCTTGGACCTTCCTTCAAAACCGCAAGAGCATCTTCCCCGGCTAAACAGTGCGAATGCACTGTTCGGCCAAAGCCAAGAGCCCAAAACACACAGGGTCTAAATCGCATCGGGTCTTCCCACCGCGTTTATAAACACGTCCGACCTTGGCGACGCCTTTAAACCCGACGTCCCTTCATGCGCCACGCGGCGCGCATGCAGTGACGCCCACGTAAAAGCGGTGGAAAAATGCGTCTGGACAGATAGACGCGACCCAATTCAAGTCGCGTCGGCTAAGGTGAACACGTTCACCAAAGAGAATCGCGTCGTCTGAATACGATGTGTTCTCAGTGAACCCGCCAGAGGCTGGTTTGGGCTGGGATGCCCAAACCTCCACCCTCCCACCTATTGCCAAAGACCTGTAAAAACATACATAGACCCACATGGTTTACCAAATGGGCCACACATTGGCCCCCAAACCTGATAACCCTCGATCCGAACGTACTAGTTATTACATTACTATCACCTAAAAAGAATTTCGTCCTCGAAATTAAAAGGACAAACGTAAGTAACAGTTCTATATATATGCAACTATAACATAAAAAGAAAATAATGCTTACTCAAACAAGTATGGATACGTCTTGAACATTTCATCGGCCAATTCCAAAGTATCCTCACCACCCTGCCTGTTCTGCCATCGAATCTTTACCAGCTCAATGTCTTTATTCCTTAATTTCTGTGTTCATCTGCCTCAGATCATAACTGGATACTCTGGCATGGATATATCTGGCATCAAATCATCACGTGTATAGCTAACAATTTGAGAAGGATCCCGAATGTACCTCCTTAACATTGAAACATGGAACACGTCGTGAGCATCCATGAAGTCCGCTGGAAGCTCCAACCTATAAGTTGTTTCTTCGATCTTTTCCAAAATCTGAAAGGGACCCACAAACCTGGGACTCAATTTGCCTTTCTTGTTGAACCTTAGAACACCCTTAGTTGGAGAAACCCTCAAAAACATGTAATCTCCCACCTCAAACTGTAGAGGCCTACGTTGATTATCTGCATAACTCTTTTGCCTGCTTTGCGTCGTTTGAAGCTTTTCTTTGATGAACTTTACTATTTCTGCACATTGCTACACCAATTCCTCCCATTACCTGCCTTTCACCCACTTCATGCCAATTCAACAGAGTCCTACAAGGTCTTCCATAAAGTGCCTCATATGCTGCCATACCGATGCTTGTGTGATAGCTATTGTTGTAGGAAGATTCAACCATGCCAAGGTGTTGCTCCCAACCACCTCCCCAAACTAAACAACACACCTGAAGCATATCCTCATTAGTCTGGATTGTCCTCTCCATCTGTCCGTTGATTTGAGGATGGTATGCTGAACTATACCTTAACTGTGTGCCCACAACCCTCTGCAAACTCCTCCAAAAACTAGATGTAAACCTGGGATCCCTGTCGGAAATAATAGTGACTGGAATGCCATGCAATGGCACAATTCTATCCATACACAATCTTGCCAACCGGTCCACTGCCCATGACATACTAACTGCCAATAATCTACATACCTTTGTCAACCTATCAACAAAGACCCAAATACCATTGTGCCCTGACGTTGTCCTGGGCGAACCTGCAACAAAATCCATTGCTATATCATCCCACTTCCATTGTGGTATCGGTAGCCTGCAACAATCCTCCTGGCCTTTGAGGTTCTGCCTTGACTTGCTGACATACTGCACACCTTGCTATGAATTCTGCTATTTCATTCTTCATGCTCGGCCACCAAAAGTACCTTTTCAAGTCTTGATACATTTTAGTGCTCCCAGGATGTATGGTTTACTTGGACCGATGCGCTTCCTCCAACACTTTCTACTTCACCCCAGCTTCATTTGGAACATATATCTGTGTCGGAACCGAACGACACAATTGTCATCTATGGTGACGTCTTCCATCTTCATAATATCAGCTAAATGCTCATCCACTTTCTGGGCTTCTATAATCTGCCAATATAAGAACGGCTCCACGGTGCTATTGGCTAAAACTACTCTCTGCTGACTACTTGGAACAGTCAAAGAGTTTTCTGCCACATCTTCATATAATCTTCACTCCCTCATCAGCATGTGACTCATAACCGCTTTCCTGCTTAGAGCATCTGCTACTACATTTGCTTTCCCTGGGTGATAGGCCAAACTAAAATCATAATCTTTATGATATTCCATCCATCTACACTGCCTTAAGTTCAAATCTCTTTGCGAGAAGATATATTTGAAGCTCTTGTGATCCGTGAAAATCTCAAACCGCTCACCATACAAGTAATGTCGCCATATCTTCAAAGCAAATACAACCACTGCCAACTCTAGATCATGTGTGGGGTAATTCTCCTCATGACGCTTCAATTGCCTGGATGCATAAGCCACAACCTTTCCATGCTGCATAAGTACCGCTCCAAGTCCCCTCCTAGATGCATCTATATAAATCACAAAACCTCCCTGTTCTGATGGTATCTCCAATATCGGTGCTGAAGTGAGCCGCTTTTTCAATTCTTTAAAGCTACGTCTGCAATCAGATGACCATACAAATGGTACTCCTTTCCTAGTAAGTCTTGTCATTGAGGTACAATCTTGGAGAAGTCTTCAATAAACTGCCTGTAATACCCTGCTATACAAAGGAAACTCCTAATTTCTGACACTGACTTTGGTTCCTCCCATTTCATAATTGCTTTTACCTTTGTCGGATCAACTACAACACTCTCACCTGAAATGACATTCCCCAAAAACTGTACCTCTTTAAGCCAAAACTCACATTTACTGAATTTTGCATAAAGCTGATGCTCCCTGAATGTCTGCAATGTGACCCTCAAATGAGCTACATGTTCTTCTTCCGAGGCTGAATACACTAAAATGTCATCAATGAAGACCACAATGAACTAGTCTAAATATGGATGGAAAATCCTATTCATCAAGTTCATGAATGTCTTCGGTGCATTGGTTAGCCCAAATGGCATAACCACAAACTCATAATGCTCATACCTTGTCCTGAATGCCGTCTTGTCAATGTCTTCCTCCCAGATCCTCAATTGATGATACCCCAATCTCAAATCTATTTTGGAGAACACCCTTGCTGATTGCAATTGATCAAACAAGTCATCAATGCATGGAAGTGGATACCTGTTCTTGATGGTGACCTGATTCAACTGGCGGTAATCAATATACATCCTCATATTGCCATCTTTCTTTTTTACAAATAAAACTGGTGCTCCCCAACGTGAGTGACTCGGCCGAATGAAACCTTTCTCAAGTAATTCCTGTAACTGCTTCTTTAACTCCTTCAATTCTGCAGGTGCCATTTTGTATGGTGCCTTAGAAATGGACATACTACCCGGCCGCAATTCAACTGTGAAGTCCACCTCCCTATGTGGTGCCAAACCTGGTAGCTCATCCGGAAATACATCTGCAAACTCTCTAACAATGGGTACCATGTCCACTGTCTTACTTGCCTCAACCAAACTAACCGATGCCAAATAGGCTATACACCCTGCATTAATCAATTTTCTAGCCTTAAGGGCAGAAATGATAAATTTAGGGGTATAAAATGGCATACCTTGAAACTCAAATATTCTGCCTCCTGGGTAGCTGAACCTTACTCTCTTCTTTCCACAATCTACCACTGCTCCATATGCTTCCAACCAGTCCATACCCAATATCACATCATATTCTTTCAATTGAAGGGCATACAATCTTGCTGGCAATTGATTCCCTTGTATCATAACAAGAACTTCATCCAAATAACAAGTAGTAAGCATGAAATCTCTAGACGGTACCTCCACCACAAGCTCACACTGCCTCTTCTCAAAAGGGTGTACCATACTATCAAGAAGGTCTTCGGAAATAAAGGAATGTGATGCACCTGGATCAATTATGTTCTAGCTGAAAATTCAAGAAGAGGTATAATACCTTCAATCAAATTTGATGCCTCCGCTTGAGCCCTCATGATCTCCATCACTCGACTTTGTCCACCTCCTCTATGGTAAGGTGTGCCTCTACCTCACTCAGCTGAATACTGCTGCTGCTACTACTGTGGTGCTCCTCTTCCATAACCAGCTCTCCTCGGATATGGACAATTCCTTGCCAAATGCCCCGGCTGATCACAATTGTAACATGTAAATTCTGCGGGCTGTCTTGCCATGCTTTGTTGGGACTCCTCCACCTCCGGCTTATAGCCTCTACCTTGCTACTTGCTACCTCCTTGACCTCTAAATATCTTCTTTAGTTTGTTTCCCCACTTGCCAAAGCCCAAAAAAGAAGCTCCTCCTGAAGGTGCCTTACCTTTGCTAACTCCCGGTGATTGTTGAGGAAATCGAAAACTACCACCGCTTGACCCCGATCCGCTAGACTACCTTGCTTGCACTGTTCTTTCTAGTATTGCTGCTCTTTGGGCTGCCTCGTCCACTATCCCACACATCAAAGGAATTACAGCATCTTGTAATTCCAGCCTCAACCCCTGGATGAAGTACTCCACCATCATTGCATTATTGGTAACTACATACGGTGCATACCTACTCAAGGCCATAAACCTCATTTGATACTCCAACACTGACAAATTTCCTTTCTGAAGTGTTCTGAATTGCTCCCTCTTTGCTTGCTAAATTTGTACCGGAAAAAAGGTGTTGTTGAATGCTTCAAGAAACTCTGACCATGTGATGGTATCTTCCGCTCTTCCCGTGAACACGGTTTGCATCTTGAGTCTCCACCACTCTTGTGCAAATGCTCTCAACTGATATGTAGCCAAAATAACTCTATCTATTTGAGGACATATCATAGTGACAAATACCCGCTCAATCTCATGTATCCAATGCTCCGCCGTGTCTAGATTCGGACCTCCCGAATAAGTAGGTGGCTGCAAATGTAGGAACCTCTCCACTAACATTGTGGACTCCTCCATAGTGGCTGGCCTCACTGGTACTACTGGAGGTAAAGGTACTACAGGAGGTACCTCTACTCCGTAAGGTGGTACTAGCTGTGCCGGTACTCTCTCCTATGCCACGGGTGGTACTGCTGCGGCTGGCTAAACTGGCAGCTGCTGGTCCAACTGTGTTCGAATCTGAGTGATACTGTCCCACAATCTCTCTATCATCTGGTGCGTGGACTCCTCTGGCTCATCTCCACCACCTCCCCAATCTCTTCTATCAGCCATTTATAAACCTGCACATCCAACATTCCATCCATACAACACACAAGCATATCATTACAAAAACAGGGCCAACTACCAACAGTAGACTACAGTAAGGAACATATTATGTACATTCCCCGTTTCCCCATATTTACACGGACCTTGCTCTGATACCAACTGTGACGGTCCTCACCTTTCAGGCCCATTAACCTAATAACGTGCCCGACACGACTCCGCCTCCCACGATCGGGCCGAAGCCTCACAAGGGATATCATTACACACATGTCCGTGAAAATATAAAGTAACACATTGAACACATATAAGATGTCATCTCCCACATATATTCACATGAATGTACATATTCAGTTCCATACATAAGTCTTTAAATAAGTACAGCAGCCCGGGACAAACCCCCAAGGCTCCACAAGTAAAAACATTACTCTGGTAGTGGTGAAGGGTCGACTCCACTACAGTGCGGTCCTAAACTAGAAGAGGAACGGGAATCCTCCTGCTCTCCTTCACCTAAAAGAAGAAGGGGTGAGCCTCACAAGTCACTGGCTTAGTAGGGCAACACACCCAAAGCCGATAAACATAAAGAACAACATATATGATATATAAAGCTATAAAGCATTTAAACATATAACAACACCTATGCAAGATGCTACAGTTGTAAGTAAGTAAACGGCAAACCACGAACACGTGTACAAGCTACAGAAGGGTATGCCACACACGAGTCACAAAAATTGGTTCGCGACACCAGCCACAGACTCGAACAAACAACACAAGTACACCTCACAGCCTCGCAACCATGAACGAAAGGTCCAGCTGCCGCTCCAACTCAACAAGACAAGAACTGTGGAGACAACTGACACCACACTTGCAGACTACACAACTGCAGGCCCAAGCCTGACACCTTTAGGGACTCCGACCAAGAACCCTAAAGTGAGGCACTGAAAACAGGACTAGCTGGGGACCAGTACGTCTACCGGTGTGCGTCCCCCAACCAAGAGCGCGCTACAAACGGCTGCACACCCACAAACACAAGCCGCTGTCCCATGTCATCTTTCCCTCAGCTGAATGTACAACTCAAACACAGAAGTGAGGGTGTCCTGGAAAACGACACAAATCTTGAGGGTACTCCCGTACCGGGACAAGCCCTAAGCACCCGGTGCTAGGGTAACCGACTGGAGAGGCAACTACGGAAGGCGTGACAACCAACTTGCTATGCACACAATTCTACGTAAAACACCTTGTTACCAATTACAATATGAGTTAACACAACCCATATTGACCCTACATTGCCTTGGTAGCATAGCCCAAGCAATGTGGGACATAAACTCGGCAAACTGGCCACAGAACACCAGAGCTCGGGTGGCCTCATGTTAAAACGCGTCCACTATAGATGCCGCCATTCAAAACCAAATCACATCGAACATACAGGACACTACCTAAAACTGAATCGTGTCGGCCATGGCCGATGCATTCACATAAACGCGTCCACAGACGCCTTTTAGACAATAGAAGCACAACCTAAAACCCATTCCGAAAATCACACCACCCAGTCCCACAGACATGTTAAGCTGGAAATAACAGTACCAGTGAGTTCCTACTCATGCTCACTATCATGCACATGCAATTCCCATAAGAGAAACCACACTTCTTAACCTACACATTCCATACAACATATAACAAGGTAGAATTCCCCTACCCACAAAGATGACACAATTCCAATGCCACCAGAGGATTCCTCATGCTCCGAAGCTCATCCTCGCGCTGGAATTACGTCGGTCGGACTCCAAATCACCCAAAATCGTCTGAACCTTCCTTCAAAACCGCATGAGCATCTTCCCCAGCTGAACAGTGTGAATGCACTGTTCGGCCAAAGCCAAGAGCCCAAAACACATAGGGTCTAAATCGCGTTGGGTCTTCCCACCGTGTTTATAAACACGTCCGACCTTGGCGACACCTTTAAACCCCGACGTCCCTTCATGCGCCATGCGGCGCGTATGCAGCGACGCCCACATAAAAGCGGTGGAAAAATGCGTCCAGACAGATAGACACCACCCTATTCAAGTCGCGTCGGCTAAGGTGGATGCGTTCACCAAAGAGAATCGCGTCATCTAAATATGATGCGTTCTCAGTAAACCTGTCAGAGGCTAGTTTGGGCTGGGATGCCCAAACCTCCAGCCTCCCACCTGTTGCCAAAGACCTGTAAAAACATACATAGACCCACATGGTTTACCAAATGAGCCACACATTGGCCCCCAAACCTGATAACCCTCGATCTGAACGTACTGGTTATTACAAAGGGCCTCTTTATGCAATTGTTGAGGGGGAGTCTTGTTCACTTTCATCCCTATTTCCAAAGATTCACTTTCTAAGGGGGAGTAATTCCATCGTGAGAATTGTATCTTTGGGCAATTTCTCAGGGGGAGTTAAAATCACTTATTCTCTTAGACTCCTTTATCTCTGAAAGTAAAAGGATATGGTTTGTGATTTATCAATTTCTAAGTTTAACCTTGAAATTCTCTAAAAAGTTCAAAAGGTTAAATAATAGTTGCAGAAATTAATGCATCAAGTGAGAATTGCATTTTATCTAATTCTAAAATTTTCATGAAAATTGATCACTCTGGTTAGATTTTAAAACATCTGAGCTGCATTGTTTTAAAAGTCTTCTTGATACTGAAAAATATTCAAGAATTTTCAAAGATAAAATCTTTCTTGATGACAGAACAATGACTAGGTTTTGAGAAACTGCAACTCCTGATAAAATCAGTTGAAGAAATTGTATGTCAGCTAGTTTATTCTGTTCAGGGTTAGTAAAAATTTATGTTTGTGTATACTGAGTAGTTGGGAATTCCTGTGTCTAACCAACATGTATCCTCAAATAAAAAGTTGCATACTACCCTTGAAACAAGATGATTACCCTATTTTGAGTAATCAAGAGCTCTGCTGTGTGAAATGCATGGGCTCTTGCATGAAAGAGAAAGGGAAAATCTAATTGTTCATCTTTTTATAAAAATGCAGATAATCAGTTCAATTGAAAGTCAAAAATCTGATTCTTTTTTCAAGATAGATGTTTTAACTCAATGTATCTTGGCTTGTTTTTTCATCTATCCAAGGTTATCATTTTACATGGTTTGAGTAAGTTTTTATAAAATTGCAAAATTTTCACCTGAAAGATTCCTTTCTCTTCTGTTATTTTTTCTTATGAGTCTTTTAGTATTTTTAATGGTTAAACTAAAGTTTATAATTTTCAAACCTTTAATTTTGATAAAATGAGAATAAGGTGAGGAAAGAGCATAATTTCATTTAACACTCTCAAGATTACCCAAGAATACAGTTTATCATGGTGTTTTTTGCTCCATTCCCAAATGTAATCTACACAACTTCATGAATTCTACTTCATAGAGTCGACACTCTTCTTGATAGAGTCGACTCTATTCAGTCTCTCATGTCTTCAGAACACGATATCTTTTCTTATTTCGCAGGAACAGTGTATGGCCTAGGGCAGGTCGACGCTTGAAGCATCGTGTCTCTTCGTAAACTCAGCTCTAAAGCCCGTTTGGCATCACTTTGAACACAACTTCCTTCATTTCTTTGTCTATCCCCAAAATCCCTTTTCTCTGTGTCTGCAACTCTCTCTTTTCAATTCACTGACTCTCTGCAAATGGTTCCAAAAATGCAAGCTCGTTGAGGAGGAAAGAGGAAGGAGTATGTGTTTGTGTCGTCAGAACGGCGCACAAAGGCTAGGAATGATCCTAACACAGGAAAGGAGCCTCTGGAGAAGAAGCCCTCAGTTCCGTCTTTCTCAAGCCGACGATTCTCTCATCCTCATATGGCCAAGGAAAAGACGTTTTCCAAGGGTAAGAAGAAACAAGCATTTGTAAATTTGAGCAGTTCTGATGAGGAAGATGAAAGCCAACAAGTCTCACAAGTTGTGAATGCCGAAGTGTCTCTTGAAGGAAGCCCTAATGTCTAGGGTTCCGAAAATGTTTCAAGTGATCAGAGATCAGAGGAGCAGGATGGCTCTCAGTCGCAGAACCCTAGTGCCAGTGGTCCAGAGAAATATGATGAATTTGAAGAGGAAGAAACACCAAATGACCAAGATGAGGATGAAATTGAGAATGAGGTTGAACTCGAAAAAGAAGTAAGTGCTGATATGCAAGGTCAGAATACCATTCAAGCATCTGAATCTGATTCTGAAGAAAATGAGTCTGAGTTTGAAGGTTCACACGCGCCAGATGTAGTTCATTTGACTACTGAAAATAAGCAAATCCTACATCTCAGGACAATTGATGTTCATGAGGAAGGTATGTCTACTGTCTTTCCAGAACGTCTACAGATGTTAGAGTTTCAAGGGTGGACTACCTTTATCAGCATGCATAGGATTTACTATCCTGTCTTAGTTCAAGAATTTTTCAAAAATCTGGGCCGCAAGGAGGATACCCTAGAGTCTAGGGTCAGAGGAGTATCTATTATACTCACAAATGATATTGTGAGTAAATTTCTGGACATTCCAAATAAGGGCCATAATCCTCAAAGTTTCAATTTTTGTGCTCATGAGGCCTATACTTTGAAGACTAGTCTACCTCATGATAAACAGAACATATTCCAGACTAGAGTCTCTACCCTGAATGCAAATAGATTTCCTCCGGTCAACAGAGTACTACATCATTGGTGTACCATTATCTTGACCCCTTAAGGAGGAGGGAGACACAGGATTACCAGTTTACAAAGATTTTTGATATACTGTTTAATCAAAAGAGAAAAGGTCAACTTATCCACCATGTTCTATCAGTTGCTTCATGAAGTTACTAGACCAGAACTGAGAAAGAGTCTTCCATATGCTGCACATTTGTCCACTATTTTTTAGCAGATGGATGTTCCTTTGGATAACACCAAAGTATAGAAGATTGCAAAGTTTCATACTTATGACTTGGCCCATATTGTCGTGTTCATGAAGTTGAATTTGGAACCACTAGTGGTACGAGAACCTGCTGCACCTCAAGAAGATGCAAATGAAGAGTTGGATATGGATCAGCCAAGAGCGAAGAGAGTAGAGAGCTCATGCTGAATATGAAGGAATTCAATTGGATGAAGCACTGCATGTCCCTTCACCCTCTCTTATACCTAGATTTGATGATCTAGGTGTAGATCCTCCACACTTTTCACCTACTCATCCCACTTCTACTAAACCCTTTGCAACTGAGTAGGTCCCTCCTTCCACATCTACTGCTAACAATCCCATTCCACCTCAGCTTCTCACATTTCTTCAAGATCAATTTTCTATTGTTAATGACTCTCTAAATCTGTTGAATACCAAGATTAATCAACAGTCCTTGTAGTTTGAGAGTAGGCTGGAAGGTATTGAGAAGACTTTGGTTGATTATCTTGAAAGACAAGAAAACAATGCAAAATTTACAGCCATTAGATCAGATGCACTAATAAAGACAATTAGGGAAGTTTTCAACTCTGTTGCTTACACTCAAGCTGAGATTTTTGACAAAGTGCAGTCAATTGAAGAAGCACTACAAAGAGGAGCTGAAAAGACCAATGACATTTCAGATATGGTCCAGACAGTTCATCAAATTACTAACAGGATGAACATTCTGAGAGGCTATCATGAAGACATGTCTCATAAACACAAACTGGTGAGAGATGAGTTTAACCAAGTATGGAAGCTACATGATGTGACTGACACAGCTGAAAGTAATCAAGCCACCTCATCTGCAGTTGTCCCTCTAATGCCTCATGGAATTGATCATGTACTAGTTGTGCTTGAGAATCAGTTTGAGAAATTGGAAGATTTTCTAAACACCAGGTTCAATGCAGTTCAATACTATCTTCGGGACTACTATGGTGGTCTGCACATTCAGTTGTCCAGCATTGAGAGCAGACTATTCCCGCAGTAGCCACCTCCACCTCCTCAGTGATTGCCCACTTTTTGATTATGTCAAAGGGGGAGAACACTCTCATAGATGTTTGTAGTTGTTTGGTGCCGATGATGTTTGTAGTTACTTTGATACTTTGATGTTTCTTGTAAAACTCACTCTTATCAGTAATGAAATCAACGAAGTGTGTTTGTGTGAAATGCTCCTGTGTGAACTTGTGTGGATGGCTTGTGTATTTGTGTGAATGGATGAATGGCTTGTGTGGACTGATATTTTTGCATAATAACATGTTTGTACATGAATTTCATCTAACAGTCCAAACTTCTATGATCAAATGTTGCCATCATCAAAAAGGGGGAGATTTTTGTGTCCCTGGTTTTGATGATGTCATAAATCAAGTAAAATGTCATAAATGTCTAACACAAGTTATTTGTATCACAGGAACACTTATAAAGATAGAGTCAACTCATTTGCATCAACGAAAAAGTTATTAAAGTTCAGTGATGTGTCATAAGGTCGACTCTATACAGAGGTTAGGTCGACACTCAAAGAGTTCTTCATTGCACAGTCTTCCAGAGTTTCATATGAGGTCGACACTACTCGAAGAATAGGTAGACTCTAGTTGTTTTTCTGACCAGCACTGAAGGGGAGAAATCAGATAAGGTCGACACCAGATGTGGATTAGGTCAACACTAGTCAATTTCCCAGAGTGCCTTATGAAGAGAAGTGTTGGATGAGGTCGACTCTACCAGTCTATCAGGTCGACTCTAAAGGTAGGCCAGGTCGACTTTATCAGTAGATGAGGTCGACGCTACGATGCTGTAAGGTCGACACTACATCATAGTCTATCAGTTAGAATCTTAGTCATTTGGATGAGGTCGACTCTGGAAGGCATAGAGTAGACTCTATTGAAGATTTTACACTAATCCAAGTTTAGTCTCATGGTTATGTGTCGACTCTATAATCTGGTTACATCGACTCCATGACACTTATCATTCAGAGATGCAAAGAATCTACCAACACATAAGTGATGGGCACGTGATCCTAGGTCCAACGATTGGGACTTCGGGTACATGTCACATGGTTCTGGAAGATTCCACCTTTTGGCGGCAAAAAAATCTCCCAAATTTATGGGATTCCGTTGAGGGGCCCACTGAGAAGATTCCGCGTATCATATCAAAAGAGGCGAGTCATCCCCGACAGTTGGGCAGTGCGTACAGAGGAAAAACGGCAGTGATCTAAGAGCGCAAAAACTGCAGAGAGCAAGAGTTTGCGTTCAAGAAGAGCAGCCGACTTTGGTGTTGCCCAGGTAGCAAGCTCAGAGGGGGGTGAATGGATTGCAATAAAAAAACCTTTTGGAATAAAACCTGTAAATAAAACACTAGACAGAAGACACTCAATTTGATAGTTAGTGTTAGTGTAAAATAGAACACACAAGCAAACACACAGACAACAGAGGATTTTTATCCTGGTTCAGATCTCCTATCCCAATGAGTCCTACGTTCAGTCCCCAAGCAACAACTTGGGATTCCACTAACCAAGGGTACCGTCCCCCTTAAGGACACTTACACATCCAACACCAGCTGGCCTTCTCTTCTCTACCAGAAGAGGAACACACCACCTGATACACCAGGTCTTCTCTTTACACACGAAGAGGAAAGCACACAGAAAAAGTGTTTTGAGGAGGACCCCAAGACCAAGCTTAAAGACAATGCTTGATCTGAGGCGAAGATCGAGAGACAGAAAGAATAATCTAAATGAACTCCCTCTCAGATCTACGCTAGCTCTCGAAAGCAATGTAATGTTTACACTGAGAGCTAAGAGCTATGAAAAACTAGAATGGATGAGTAGGCTCTTGTTCTTCAAATGACTCAGGCTTTTCGTCTTTTTGAAAATGAGTGATCGAACTGTTCTTCATGGAGTATCAGTCCTGTATTTTTCTTCTTGAAGTATTTTGACTATTGCAATGTCCGTTGAAGAATCTGTTGTCTCACAGTTTTCATGCACGTTAGATAGACTGGTCCGAAGCGTAGAGTAGGTGAGCCTGCAGCCATAAATGCTAGGATTGACTCTTACATCTTCAAGGAAAGATTGTCTGAATCTTCCATCTTCTTGACAGGTTAACAGGTTCATCTTTGACAGATTTACTACAATAGTCCTGCATACAATAAATGTTGACAACTCCTTTTTGTCTAGACTGTCAGTCAACATTAGTAGTCGTGCAGTATGGAGATATACAAGAAAGGAAATGTTGTTCTATTAACATATAAGGCAAGACTTTATATGATACTGTGATGTAAGCAAAGATATATTATACTGGATGAATAATAGAAGTCACACAGGATACAGTACGATGCGCGGAAAGCCTTTTGAAATCCATAGAGATTTGAAATTATATGAATATTTAACGATTATGTGGAGTGACATTTTGATCAGAAGACTTATTCAAAGGTGGCCTAACCTTTATAAGTATAAAGATGATGCTCAAAAGACATTCAGTAAAAAGGGAGATGATGCTCACGTCAAATCGGTGAAATAGAATATATAGAGACGCAATTTATGTTGTATCAGGTTGATGTGAACATATTCTATGTATTAATGACGTGAAATCAATATTCAAACAAGAAGTCGTTGTTTAAGTGAAATCGATCTTGAAATCGTTGTTTCCCTGAGAGCAAATCGTTGTTGTGACCAAATCATTCTTTAAGTCAAAGCAAATCGTTGTTTGTGATCAAATCATTCTTTAAGTGAACCGAAATCGTTGTTTGCAACCAAATCGTTCTTTAAGTGAACTGAAATCATTGTTTGCAACCAAATCGTTCTTTAAGAGAACTGAAATCGTTGTTTCAATCAAATCGTTGTTTAAGTAAAGGCAAATCGTTGTTGCGATCGAATCGTTGTTTAAGTAAAGGCAAATTGTTGTTGCGATCGAATCGTTGTTTAAGTAAAGGCAAATCGTTGTTGCAATCGAATCGTTATTTAAGTAAAGGCAAATCATTGTTCTATCAAATCGTTGTGAGACCAAAATCGTTGTAGCGATGGAAATCGTTGTTTTACTTATGAAATCGTTGTAGCGATAGAAATCGTTGTTTTACTTATGAAATCATTGTGGCGATGGAAATCATTGTTTTACTTATGAAATCGTTGTAGCGATAGAAATCGTTGTTTTACTTATGAAATCGTTGTAGTGATATAAATCATTGTTTTACTTATGAAATAGTTATTTTCTTAAGGGAGACGATGTGTACTTAGAAGAAATGCATGCTCCGAACTTTAAATGATAAAGTGTGAGAATAACTTACAGATTTAGCTTGACTTATTTCCTATGGATAAGCTTCAGAAAAGATTGTTAGGAAATATTTATTGAGGTTTTTGTTAATCACCAAAAAATTACATATAATAAATAATGTTATATGGAGATGGATTGATCATCAATCTCCCCCTTTTTGGTGATGACAAAACATAAAGATATACAGATGTAAAAACAATGAAATGAATTTTGACAAAAATTTAAGTATGTATTTCAGAATATGTATGTTCTCCCCCTTTTTATCATTAAGCAAAAAGAAACAAAGTCTTCGAAGAAAGAAGATAGAGAACAAAGAGAAATGGGAGCCAAGAGAAGATATTCTATTAATCAATGGGGTTGAGAAATGTAGAAGGCAGGTGCAAGAGAGAGGCATGGAGAGTGATTATGGGCCAAGCCTGTAGTTCCTGCTCTTCAAAGTGATTCTTAAATGCTCCCCAACTGATGTTGTAAGAGGGCCCCATATCAAGAACCATTCACTGGAGGTGGAGTTGCCTTTGAGCTTCAATGAAGTTGGCATACTCTTCCTTGCCAAGAGAGGTCTGGAAATGACTGATGGAACCAAAGCTAGATGCTGCAAAAACTGATCAAGGGATATAGGATAGAAGATCTTGAGCTGACACAGTTCCTTTTTCAAAGGTACATAAACCTTGTACCTCTCAGCCCAAGCAGTAAGAGGATCCTGAACGAGGTGAATGGAGTTCAGATCCAAGAACTGTTCAGCAGATAAAGTGGGTTTTCCTGAGCTGGCCAAGGAAAGGTTGGTCTGGTCCAACTGCTGAGCAGAATGGTGATAGTGATTTGCCCAATCAGAAGGAAAATGCCTTTCATATTCAGATAGGAGTGGAGCAAGCACATCAGACTTGATGAATCCCCTATGATACTCTCTAAATAAGAATATATGGAAGGCAAGAGAAGCACCCTGCTAAACGGTGATTCTGCTCATCACCCTAGCAATTTTTTCAAAAATAATTGGGCCAACTGATGAACCCATGACCAAGGAGTGAAGCTTAGGGAGGAAAACAATGTCCGGGATTTGCAAGGTAGCAAAATCTTCTTGAATGGTAGTGTTGACAGGATTTTCAGTCCGAAATTCTGCAATAGCTGCCCTGAACTGCCCAAGCTGAACTTCTGACATTTTATGAAGAAAGCGATAATCATTGAACATCTGGTAATGCTTGATCAGCTTGATTTCCTTCTGAATGAATGGACCCCATGTATTCTTGTGGTGGATGACAAACCACTCAGATAGAGTTAGTGGGTGATCCCTGGGAGGAAATCTGTCAGATTTGGCAAGCAGATACTTCTTGTAGAGAGACTGATGGCCTTGAGACCACTGGTCTTCAGTCTTGGACTCAGCCATGGAAAAGATTTTGAACTGATTAGCTTTAGATAGAGGAGAAAGAGGAAGAACAATGGTGAGGTGTTCTGTGAGGTTGAGGTGAGGAAGACCAAAAAGAACAGCAAATGTACATTTCTGTAGGAATTCACAATATAGGGATCTCCTTCTATTTTCAACAGAAAGAGAGAACCAAAGAGGAGGAAATTTAGGTTCAGAAGAGAGAGCAAGGTCCTTGGAGACTTTCCTCTTCTTAGGAGTAGAACTAGAAGAGCCTGTCCTATGAATGTGAGTGCCAACAGTCAGGACTGAGTGAAGAATTGCTTCTTCAAACTCATCTTTGATGTTCTGAATAATGTGGCCTTGTACACAAGCACTCTCCGGAATCAGAGTGATGAAGGAGGGAGGAGTAGGTGGATGAAGAGAAGAGAAAGAAGTAGGAGGAGGTGGTGTTGATGGTCTAGAAGATGATGGACTGGCAGAGGAGATACCAACAGAAGAAATGATGCTAGAAGATCCTCAAAAATGGGAGGAGGAGGAGGAATAGAAGTAGAGGAGGTAGTGGAAGAAGTGTGTCTAGGAAGGGGTTGCTTGAAGGTTTCAGGTGCTGGAGGGGCAGTGGAAGAAGAAGGAGGAGGAGGGGCTGGAGTCTGAAGAGGAGAAGAAGCAGGAGGCTCTGGGGGCACAACAGCAGCTTCTACAGGTTCTTGAGATCTGGATTGCTGTGCCTCTGACTCCACTGGTCCTGATGGCCCTGACTCTCCAACTGATGGCCCTGGTGGCCCTGATTTCTCTTCAACTGGCCCTGTTGACCGGATAACTTCTTCAACAACTGGCCATGATGGCCCTGACTCCTCAAAAACTGGCCCTGATGGCCCTACAACAAGCTCTTCTGATACTGATTGAGTGGGAGCAGGAGGGGCAGGAGAGGATAAATGCACCCTCACAAAGTCTGATAGATCTGTTACTAATTGCTTCAAGCTTCCCGGCTCACCTCTCATTTCCTGGAGTTCATTTTTCACTGCTCTAATTTCCTTTACTCCAGTGCTCTGACTAATGAAAATAGAAGAAATGTCAGACTATTTAGAGCATAAGATCTCCCCTTGTGCATTTAATCTTTCAATTATAGGCTTCAGGTGCACAAGAATCTTCTTCTTCTTGGATCTTCGGTGTGCCTTCCTGGTTAGCAATGGAATTTTAGTGGCAACACCCTTGCTTCTATCATCTGAGCCACCAGCTGGCTCACCATCATCATCACTGGAGGTGCTCTCCTCTAAGCCTTCCATAAATTGCTCGGTAGCTGCACTGGCTGTGGGCTCCCCCTGAAGATCATGCTCCCCTTTAGTTGGAGCTTCCTTCATTTGAACATTTTCAGGCTCCCCCTGAAATGGAGCATCTTCCATTTGCAAGTCTTCACTGTGACCTGGAGCCACAACTTCTGGAATAACTGCTTCCTGACTTTCTTCCATATTAACATCTTTAGCAGGAATATTTGGGATGATTTTTACATGAGTCTCCTCTTGCTCCCCCTCAATATGAGCAACAGTCTCCAAAATTTCTTCAATAACAGATGCAATGACTGTTGAGGGTGTCTCAACTCCAGATGGCTGCCCAACGGGATCAATGTGTGCTGGCACAATATCCTCAATCCTCCTAGCAGGAGGTTCTTCAATTCTGACAGCAGCTTCTGCCTCTTCCTCCTGAACTGGTTGGGTTTCAGGAGCTTCACCAATTATAGCTTCTTCTTCAACCATAGAGTTCTTTGTCCACACACTTCCCACTAGAGTGAAGCCACTCTTTTTAAGGTTCTTGGACCAAATGGGCTGGCCCATTTTCTCCATCACTTCTCCCTTCAAATCAATGCCATAGTCCTTGAAAATCCTAGTCAGCAAATGGGCATATGGTAGAGATACATTCAATTTATTCTTCTTGTCCCATAGCATCTCTGCAGCAAACTTCATTCTCTCAATTATAACTTGAGCCATATTGATATCCTATTTCTGGATGGCCCAAAACATCATATCGGAGTCACCTTTTGGACATGTGGAGAAAGTGGCACTCCCTGGCACTAATATCTGGCAGACTATGAAATGAAGAATCCTGTTGAATGCATTCAGCTGGTTGATATCTATTTTTCCATCTTTCAACTTGTACTCTGTTCTGATGATACCTAATCCCTTTACATGAATGTCGACAGTGTCTACCCCACTGTGACCGACGGTAGATACACCAAACAGCCTCTCCAAAAGATCATAAGTGATATGGATGTGGGTACTTTTAACTGAGGAGAAGAGAGACCCATCTTCTTCTGTCTTCAGGCAGGTGTAGAACGTCTTGGCTAGGTCTGGGTAGCTAGCTTCAGATACAGTTACCATCTTCGTCCACTTCATCCTTTCGATAGCTTCTATAATACTGTGCATCCCATTCTTCTCTAAATCTGCAATATCCACTGCCTTGTTACCACACATCTTGATCTTGACAGCTGCGAATCGTTCATGTTGCTCCACCGAGAGGAAGGCGATGTTGTAGCCTCCTACGCTGTTGAAACTCCCAGAAGCGGCCATGGAATCAAACAAGGAGAGTTCCGGGAGGATTGTTGCGAAGGAAGGAATAGAACCCCTCAAGAAATTTGAGTGGGAATAGAAAGATCCTTTGAAATCGCATAGAAATGATTCTGGAATCAATAGGGTTTATCGCTCCAGGCAAGTCGAAAGAGATAATAGAGAGAGAGGAAATCGATGCGGCATGGATTACGGATTTAACGGCAGGTAATAAAGTTGCTTTTGAAACGCCAAAGTAATAAAGGCGGATAACGACAAAAGAGGAGAGAATGAAGCAAATAATAAATAATTTATTTTGAAACGACATAGCAACTTTATGAAGCAAGAAATAAGGGATTACTTAATTCCAGCGGGAAGGATAAGCATTATTCTGAAATTTTAATATTTCAGTTACATACAGACATATCTATTACAAATTACACATGCCTAATTCCCTTCTAAGAGATGTAAATCTCTCTTCAGGTAAGGCTTTTGTAAAGATATCTGCTAACTAATTTGAAGTATCTACAAAAGAGACATTAATGTTACCATTAGCTACATGATCTCTAATAAAATGATATCTGACCTCTATGTGTTTTGTTCTGGAGTGCTGAACTAAATTTTTTGTGAGATTGATTGCACTTGTGTTGTCACACAGCAATGGGATGGTCTTGATGTGTATTCCATAGTCTTCAAGCTGTTGTTTTATCCATAGGAGTTGAGTGCAATAGCTCCCAGCAACTATGTATTTAGCTTCAGCTATTGATAGTGCTATTGAATTTTGCTTCTTTGAAGACCATGAAATCAAGCATCCTGCAAGAAATTGACAACCACCACTGGTGCTTTTTCTATCTACCTTGCATCCAACATAGTCAGCATCAGAATATCCTAATAAGTTAATTTCACATGATTTTGGATAGCATAAACCTAGGTCATGGGTTTTAGCTAAATATCTAAAAATCTTTTTAACAGATACTAGATGGGATTCTTTCGGATCAGACTGATATCTAGCACACATGCATACACTAAATAAAATATCAGGTCTACTGGCTATCAAGTAATGTAAGGCCCTCTAATTTCCGTCGCATTAGTTGCAATTATGTGTGTATGTTTGTGCTTATGTATGTATGTACTTATTTACGTACGTATTAATTAGTATAATTACGTATGCATATGTTTATATTAAGTATAAATAATGTATACATTGCATGATGATAGTGTGGATATAATACCATATACATATTGCATGTATATACGCTTGATATGCATGGTTTTCTGCATAAATTAGGGTTCTGGCCGAAGGCCACCTTGGCGTCAAGCCCAGGCCGTTGAGCCAGTGTCAGCGTCCAGACATGGACGCCAACACTAACTCCGGCGTCCAGCGATCTGGACGCCAACTTCTCTGACCTGCATGCGTTGCAGAGCCAGAAAATCCGGGAGCAAGGCATGGCCTCCATTGGGGGGATGTCCCCCAACGGCTCTAAGGCTGTCTAATCGGTATGGTGAGTGGGTGAGGGGCTCTCATTAGGTCTGAACCCGGATTTGGCCTCTCCCACTTCTCATGTCACCTTGCAAGAGGAGAAATAGAGGAGAGAAAAACTCTAGGTGAGCTATGAGAAAAACCCCATTTTAGAACCCCCAAATCCGACCACTTGGAGCTTGGTTTGGAGATCTACTGCGACAAGGAGGAAGCTGGAGCAAAGGAGAAGGCATCCCCATCATCCCCTCGGCGTGGAGATCACCCAGGAGCCCGGAGGAAGGCGATCTAGAGGGAGGTTCTGCAACTTCTTGGGACTGCCCAAGGAGGTCTTCACCAAGCCTTTAAATCCCTTAGAAGAATTTTTGAAAGGCAAGTGACCTATCTATGGTGTCCCCGTATGAGTCTAGGTGGTTTTTGTAATTTTTAAGGATTTTTCCTCGAGTCCTAGACCCTCCAATTCACCCAAGTTTCAGAGCTCGGGTCTGTGTTTTCTGCACAGACCTGGTTAGACGGCAAGATCCCTGGACGTCCAGTTTATGCTTGGCGTCCATCGACCATGCCGCTGACCTTGAGTCAGCGGCCAGAGACCGCCGCCTAGTTCTTCTAGACAGAACAGTGAGCTGTTCTGTCCCACTTATGCAGTAATTTCGGTATGTTTTATGCGATGAGGATATATGGTAAAGCTTATACTCTATGTATATGGTTAGTTGTGGTGTGTGAATGAATGTGGGATGTGAATGGTGAATGTAGGATAATGATATTTTGTGAACTTGTGAGCATGACTTGTAGGCAATTTTGCAAAATCCATGATTCATGATTTAGATGAGTGTGAATGCCTTAGTTTCGGTTTGATCATGAAGAATAGTGGGTCAGCATATGCGTTTGTAAATTTTAGTAATTTATCCATGCTTGTGAAATTTGTAAATAAGCTCGGTTCGGTAAAATGAAAACATGCGAAAATGGTTTGTGATAATTGATCAATAGATGTATGAATTAGGGTAATGTTGTATTCTAGATTCATGCATATGTTAGTAACTTATGTTTAAATAGCAAGTGGCAATTTACAAGATGTGTTAAACCCCGTGTTAAATTAAATTATGAACGGCATGCTAATTAGGTGTTTTATTTACTGTAAATTCCATGAAGCTCATAAAAATCTGAAAAATTGAGGGTATCATCTTGAACCCGAAAACAGCATGTGGTAAAAATGTCAGGTCATTTGGACCCGTAGATAAAGAGTTATGTGTTTTCATGTGAAATGTGAATAATTCGTACATATGATCGAAATGTAATTAGATTTTGTTTAAACCCAGCATGATTAGTGTGTTTACTGTGTGTTAAACCTTGAAACTCTGTAATACCATGTTAGGAAAAAAATAGAGGATTTATGTGAGTGAGAAAGTGAATGTGATAAAAAAGTGTAAAGTGTAAAAACCATGTGTAAAACGGTAAATGTGTAAAAGTGTAATTGTGCCAATGTGATACTGCTTCCGAGAAGGCAGTGGAGCCGTATCAGGGAAAAGTCCCCCTGAGAAGGTTCATTGTGTTAAGTGACCCTAAGGGCATTAGGGGGAAATCCTGGAGGTGGACAAGTACCACTGGTTAGGGTGGAGACTTGTTCTCCCGGTCTGCGCAGTCCAAGAGTCGCCATTGTATTGCCTAGATGGCGTCTATGTGATGTGATGTGTTTGTGTCCTTCTTTGGTGGTTTGGACTATGTGTCACGGCACCTAAAAATGTGTAAAGTGTAATGTGAAATGTGTATGTGACCATGTGTAAATGTGTAAGTGACATGTGAATGTGTATGTGAAAAGTGTAGCCACGTGAAAAGAGGAAATTTGTGTAAAAGAAAATGTGAAATTCCCGATGTGTAAATGTGTTATTGAAACCATGTGAGACTAAATCTGAAACCATGTGAATTCAGAAAATGCATGTTATTATTCTCATGTTATGTGTACAAAGTGTTTAGAATCCATGGCAGGGACCATAAATGAATATGTGTGCAAAGTGGCATGATGGATTGTTCATATGTGAGGTTTTAAGCAACGTTGTAGCTCTCATGTGTAGATTTATAGTCATTGAACCATGTGAAATCAGCAACCTAAAGCATGTGAAAAAGTTATGTATGCACTTAAGAATATGTGGAATCCATGCAAATTGTGTTCCCTTTTCATGCATGTAAATTGTCCATATTGATAGCTCTCATGTTTGATTCGGTAAAAGATTAAAGTTCATGAGTAAATTGAATAGAGACCATGTGATAGGTGGATTTTATTTTAAAAATCTGAAAGCATGAGTTATGTATAAAATTGTAGAACTTTCATGATAGGTTGAAAACTCGAATTGACTAGCATGCTATGTGTTGCTAATTGTAATGTGCATGTAGAAACCACCAGGATTTGTATGTGTATATCATGAATAGTGTTGCTTGCTGAGTCCCTGGACTCACTCCTTGCTTCGGCGTACAGGTATAGTTGGTGACACCGTACCCTTGGAGGAGGCAGCAGAGACGGACTCCGAGCGTGGAGACTAGCTAGTTTTTGGAGCTCTTTGTGATTGTGTACTTCCTAGTATGTACTTGGAACATTGTACTAGAATTATCATGAGAAGAATGTATTATGTGGACATTATGTATTTCCATTTCAGTAATTTAATTTATGTGAACTTTGGTTCCTTTTCTGGCAAATTGTAAACTGCATGTATGTTTAATGTGGATGATGAATGAATGGAGATAGTTCTCTTTTACTTCCGCTACTCTGTTGTATATTCGCGTGTATCTCAGCTGTTTGTATCGTTGGGTAAATGTCCCACTGTGGCAGCACTTGTTATACCGACGTGGGTTGGTATAACCGTACCGGTATAATGAGGGCCGTCACAAGTAAAGTAATGACCCTATCATACCTCTATAAAGTTTTTGATCAACTTTCTTACCTTCCTTATCACTATCTAACCTGGTGGATGTGCTCATTGGGGTGGACAGTGGTTTAGCATTGTCGAATCCAAATTTCTTCAGCAATTCTTTGATGTATTTTGCTTGACAAATATGTGTACCTTCTTTACCTTGCTTGATTTGTAATCCAAGAAAGTAGTTGAGCTCTCCCATCATGCTTATCTCAAATTCTCCCTACATAAGCTTTTCAAAATACTTACATAAGGATTCATCAGTAGAACCAAATATAATATCATCTACATAAATTTGCACAAGTAATATATTTTTGACTTTTGACTTAATGAAGAGTGTGCTATCCACCTGTCCTCTAGTAAAACCATGATTTAATAAGAATGCACTAAGTCTTTCATACCATGCTCTAGGTGCTTGTTTTAAACCATATAGAGCTTTATGCAGTTTGAAAACATGATTTCGATACTCTAAATCATCAAAACCAAGAGGTTGTTCAACATAATCTTCCTCCTTTATATAACCATTTAAAAATGTGGATTTTACATCCATTTGATAGAGTTTCGAATCTAGTGCACATGCATATGCAAGTAGAATCCGAATAGCCTCTAGTCTAGCCACTAGTGCATAGGTTTCATCGAAATCTATGCCTTTCTCTTGGGAATAGCCTTGAGCAACAAGTCTAGCCTTGTTTCTAGTAATAACACCAGCTTCATCCATTTTGTTCCTAAAAACCCATTTGGTGCCAATCACTGGATGATCTGATGGTCTTGGAACAAGGGACCAAACTTGATTTCTCTTGAACTGATTTAGTTCATCTTGCATGGCTAAGATCCAAGATTTATCAGACAGTGCTTCATTGACTGTCTTCAGCTCGATTTGAGACACAAATGATAAATAATCACAAGGAATAACATTACCTCTAGTTCTTACCCCAACCGATGGATCTCCAATGATGTTGTCTTTTGGGTGATCCTTCCTGTATCTCCATTCCTTTGGAAGATCATCATGTGTAATTTATTTTTGTTGCAGTTCTCCTAAGGGTGGATCTTCATTATCCTTGATAGATGTGTCCTCAATTTGTCAGATACTTTTCTACATTTTCGTCATCACTATCTACTTCCTTTCTCAAGGAAGGGTTAGACTCATCAAAGATAACATTAACGGTTTGTTCAATTAATAAGGTGCTTTTATTAAAAACTCTATAGCCTTTAGGTTTAGAAGTGTACCCCATGAAGATTCCTTCATCAGATTTGGAATCCAGCTTACCCAAGTCTTTCTTACCATTGTTGTGAATGAAGCATGGACATCCAAATGTTCTGAAGTGGTTGATCTTTGGCTTTCTTTGCTTGTAAAGCTCATATGCTGTCTTCTTCAGAATTGGTCTGATCATTACTCTATTTATGAAATAACATGTTGTGTTAAGAGCTTCTGCCCAGAAATATCTTGGAAGGATGTATTCTGATAGCATGGTCCTGGCCATATCCAATAAAGTCCTATTCTTCCTCTCAGCTACTCCATTCTGTTGAGGTGTCCTTGGTGCTAAGAAGTTGTGTTATATACCTTGGTCATCACAAAATTCTGCAAATTTATTATTTTGGAATTCACCTCCATGATCTGAACGAATACTTATGATACTGAACTTCATGTCCTTTTGAACTACTTTACTAAACTTCACAAAACTTTCAAATGTGTCATCTTTGTGTTCCAAAAATGATACCCATGTAAATCTTGAATAGTCATCAACTATGACAAATCCAAAGTTCTTTCCTCCTAGGCTTGTAGTTCTCATAGGTCCAAACAAATCCATGTGTAGCAGTTCTAGTGGTTTGGAAGTAGTTACTACAGTCTTTGATTTGAAAGAAGATTTTGCATGCTTCCCTTTTGCGCATGGTTCACAGATGCCTTCAAATCTTGAGTTTATCTTTGGCAGACCTTCCACTAGATCATGTTTGATGAGCTTTCTTATTCCATTCAAGCTGCAATGACCTAATCTTCTGTGCCACAGTTCTGTATTCTATTCTTTGTTCGCTACTAGGCAGATATCTTAATCCTTTAATTCTTCTAGATGTTGTACATAAAGATTCTTTTCTCTGTTGGCTTCAAATACAACTGCACCATCCTTGATAATTAGACACTTGGATTCCTGAAACATGATTTCATGACCCTTGTCGCACAGCTGACTGATGCTGATGAGATTGTGCTTGAGTCCCTTGACGCACAGAACGTCTTCTATGAGGGTTCTGTCTTGACTTCCAATGGATCCACATCCAATGACTGACCCTTTTCCATTGTCGCCATAGGTTACTGTGCCTTGTTCACTCTTGATATGAAAAATAGCTTCTTGTTACCTGTCATATGCCTTGAGCACCCGCTGTCCAGGTACCATTTAGATGCTCTAAGGCTTCCCTTTTCATCAATATTTGCCATGAAGGCGAAGTTGGCCTTTTCTTCTTCTTCACTACTGGAGCTTGACTCACTGTCTGAGTCACTCTCGTTGTTCCATGCAGCAGCCATGGCCTTCTTCTTGTATCTTTTGAATTTCTTTGAGTTCTCTTTCTTCTTGAACTCAGTTTTCTTTAATTTTGGACACTCAGCTTTGATGTGTCCAGGCTTCTTGCACTCATAGCATATCAGTTCTGGTTTCTTAATATCTTTGACTTCAGGTCTTTTAAAGTCTTTACCTTGCTTGAAGTATCTTCTTCATGATTGGTATTTCTTTTTGGCTAGAATGCGCTATAGTCTTCTAGAGAGAAAGGCTTCTTCATCTTCACTGCCTTCATCACTTCTTTCACTTTCTAACTCGTCCTCAGAACTACCTTCAGTTGCCTTTAGAGCATTGTTATGTTTCTTCCTACTAGAGGATTCTCCAAGCCTTTCTATATTTATCTCATGAGCCATTAATGACCCAATGAGTTTCTCAAGTGACATTCTCCTAAGGTCGTTGGCTTCTTCAATGGCTGTCACCTTTGGAGTCCATGAGGCTGGTAGGGATCTTAATATTTTTCTCACCATATCTCCGATATCATATGTTTTTCTAAGCCCAGCCAGACCGTTTGTGATGTCAGTGAATCTGTTGTACATTTGAGAAATGGACTCTCCAGATTGTGTAGCACCCCGAAAAGTTTAATTGTATAAAAATTCAAATAAATGGGAATAAATAATTTCCATAATATCATAGTATTTAAAACATACGTATCATTATCGTATGTGCTAAAACATATCAAAAGATTCCGTAAAAATTATAAATCGACCCCAAACATTATTACTAAATGTTTCAAAAAGAAATTTGTGAAGAGAAAAATCAGATCAGCCAAGTTTAAAGTGTTTCGCGACTTATTATCGTAATTCATGAATAAGTCTAAAAATCATTATCACACGTACTCGGTTGAGTCAGAAAATTAAATAAAAATCATATACGAACTTCAAATAATATCCTCTAATGACCCATCAAGAAATTTGGGTCAATAAAAATCATTTGGGCTAGGTTTAAGAGTTATTGTGACCGATTATCCAAATTAGGAAACAAGTCGGAAAACCGTTAACAGGGAAATACGACACAACCATAAATTAAATAAAAATGTTGGAGAGATTTCTAACATTATATATTAATGAACCAATATCATAATTTGGCCAATGGACATCATTTGGCCCAAAAATTAAGTGAAGCAAGAAAATACATAGAAATTCACAACTTTAAATAAGCTGAAACTAGGAAGAGGTAATTAGAGTTGAATTGGGAAGAGATCTTGCAATCTTGGCAACCCAAATTCATGCTTAACTATGGTGGGAGGTTTCCTAAAGCCTCACACACTCAAATGGAGGAGGAAATCCTCAAAATAGGAAACTAATATGTCAAAACTGCAACTTAGCTTTCCTTGTCACAATAGGACTCCTAAACACCATGGTTGCTTAAATACTCCTCACCCAAACCCTAGGGACAAGTTTTAGAACTTGATGGGGTCATGTGGAGGAGCTCTTGGTGGCTGGGGAGCTGTGGATCGACCACAAGAAGCTCATCTTCTTCCTCTTTTCGTCTGCTTCAGCCTGTGCAAACCGTCCTCTTAGAGTCGACCAAAGGTAGGTCAAACCTAAATCCCATCGTGCAAGGCGTATACCCCTAAAAAGAGGGTCAAGTCTATGTTCTAACCCAACTAGAATGCCCAATTTCTATGTAGTATACATTGAGTATTAAGCGTTCTTCAAACAGTGGTCTGAACAATAGATTTCTGAAGAACGAGACTTCATCAACCTAGAAGGTAGGCTTTCTCGGGCCAAACCTTAACAAATCTTATACCAATGTGTAGATCATCAAGTCTAGTTTCATGTCTAATTGGTTTAATCGAATTCCAATAAGTAGATTTTGAATTATAAGCGTTTTGCCAAAGTCGCGCATGTTAGGGTCTTTTCCTATTTAAGTCGATTTATCACACATCTTGATGCTGTTTAAAATTATTTAAAAATCATAGTTCGAACCTATTCCATGTTCCCAACAACTTTAATGTTGAGACTTTTTTCTGAAGAGCCCTAGTTTAGGAGATATAAGTGTTGCATGATCGAACCCCCTATGTGCAGTTTTTTCCTGCATTTTCGGTCTGACCCTGAACCCCGTCCATGCAGGTGGACGCAATTCAAGGGCCTGGTATCACATCGCCTAGGGGTGACGCGATGCCATGAAAGGTGTCCGCATGCCCGGACGTAATTTGGGGGTTGACCTAGTCCATGCCTCGCATAGGTCTGCGCACCGCCTGGGAGTCTGGGCCGCTCTGAAACTCGACGTCCGACCCCGACACGTTTCAGAGGATTTTCCCGCCCACATTTTTTTAATGGTTTTCTGTAGACGCGTCCATGTCCCCCGACGCGATTCAGTCTTGAAGGTGGCCACCACTGTGGACGCGATTTAGTATCTTTACAGTTTCGCCTGCTTTTCGCTGTGCACTACATTTTTAAGTGCGTCCTCTATGTTGGACGCATATTTCAAGGCATACCCGATGTCTATTTAACATAGTATCCAGTGTGTTATTGGCATATCTTGGGTCTGATCATTACATGATGTTTATTTAATGGCTTAAAAGTGATTAACCCATTTAAAAAGCTTTAAGTATACGAACATTATTCTAATTGCTTTCTTATTGATGTGATTATTCATGTAACTTTTGATTTACTCTTTGTACTGTTCTAGCTTATTTAAATGATAATTACTATCTTAAAATCTTGCAAACCCATGTGTAGTTAAATGCATTGGTCATTACATGCCATCATGTTAAGTGCTTTCCGCGAATTTGAGACCGATGGACTGTGGATTGAGACGCGTACATCACTACACACTTGCACATCTAGGCAGCCTTTTCTTCGGAAATTGGAAGCTCTCTACCGGTCATTCCGAATCGGTAGACTAGCGACCTTTTCTCCAAGGCCTCCGTAAATCTCCTCTGACCATGGATTCCCACATGGCCGACGAGTTGGTTGTACCATTGAAGTTCCCTGGAGATAGCGTGCACTTCCTCTCTCATCTTGTTCTCGTGAGTGTGAATTACAATCTAGACTAAAGCCATTAATGTAAAAATTGAACTAAAGTATAAATCGTACCGTTATACTGCCAAATTTATCTCGTGACCATTGTTTTCATGAAATCATGATCAATTACTTATTACTTGTTCTCATCATCATCATGAACATGACATTACACATGCTTACTTATTGAAACTCTCATTGGCCATTATTAATGACTGTGGGTATCTACATTTAAATTTTAAGTGAGATGTTGATCCGGCACGGCGAGTGTCCAAGGGCTCCAGTCTAGCCCCAATGACGGAGAGTCATAAATATACTATTAACCATGGGGTATAATGATTACTGGTGTTGCATCTGTGCTGGGAGTCGTACGTGCATGTTGAATGATAGATACAATAACCACATACACGTGTCCTTGTGTGCATTCTTGATGGATCTTTTCTTGGTGTACATTAGTGTCTACGTGCCTAATTAGTGTTACATGATCGTGCTCATGCGTTCTTGCTTGCTTGCGTGATATGGACATCCTACATTTATTGCAATTAGTGATATCTTGCGTTCTTGAAAGCTATTAACATCAAGTGAAATCTTGCGTGCTTGTACAAAGTGATCTATTGTTAGTTCTATCTTGTCATCTTGTTCAAAAATCTTGTTCTATCATGATCACTCTATCTAGCTTGTTCACGTATCATGTTTTAATGAGTTTCATTCGTACATGCATATCATGACATTCATCGTGCTTACCTAGTTCTAAATTGTTAATCACATATATCATTGCCCTCACATTGAGATATAAATCCTACTGGGCTAGTTTGCTCGTCCCCTACTTTTACCCAATCTAGGTGACTATGATGTTCAAGAGGAGGAGCAAGTCGAGGATGGGAATGCGTCCGAGTGATGAGCGTTCCAGCTATGAGTCTAGTTATAGTAGTTTGCTTTGAGTGTTCGATTCATGTAGTAGGAAGTGAGGTATTATGTACTTTTCTTTTTACTGAGTCTTAGTCTTGTACTAGTTCTTCTGAGATAAATATGAGATTTGAATACAATTTCCATTGAGTTCAATATTTAGGCCCTATGATGATGTATGTTGTTATACATTTAGTGCGTGCTAGCTAGAGGCTTATTTGCCGACTGTTCATGTCTCAGGATATTGACTTGAATTATCCCGCTTTATTAATATCCGCTACGAAACTCTCGGGACGTGACAGATTGCATTTGAAATCTCTCATATTGAGCTACCAAAATATCTATTCTAGTTTCCTTTACCTTATCAGTTCCTTCATATGTGAGCCTTAGTTTTCCCACATCTCCATAGCTGACTTGCAGGCGGAAATCCTATAGAATTCTTTCTTACTGAGCGCACAACACAATATGCTCTTAGCTTTGCTGTTCAGGGATATTTTCTTCTTGTCTTCATCTGTCCAGTTCTCTCTGTTGTTGAGCACCACGAGGTCTCCTTCTTCAATGATTGACCATAATTGGAAATCGAGACCTTGAAGGAAGAATTTCATTCGAGTCTTCCAATAGTTGTAGTCTTCACCGTCAAATAGAGGAGGTCTATTGACGGACTAACCTTTAGCATATCCTTGAGCTGCCATTTATCTTTGCTCTTAAGACTGTGAGATCTTCTTTCTTGAAGAGACTTGGCTTTGATACCACTTGTTGCCCAGGTAGCAAGTCCAGATGGGGGGTGAATGGATTGCAAAAAAAAACCTTTTGGAATAAAACCTGTAAATAAAACACTAGACAGAAGACACTCAATTCGATAGTTAGTGTTAGTGTAAAATAGAACACACAAGCAAACACACAGACATTAGAGGATTTTTATCCTAGTTCAGATCTTTTTCCCAAGGAGTCCAACGTCCAGTCCCCAAGCAACAACTTGGGATTCCACTAACCAAGGGTACCGTCCCCCTTAAGGACACTTACACATCCAACAGCAATTGGCCTTCTCTTCTCTACCAGAAGAGGAACACACCACCTGATACACCAGGTCTTCTCTTCACACACGAAGAGGAAAGCACACAGAAAAAGAGTTTTGAGGAGGGCCCCAAGACCAAGCTTAAAGACAATGCTTGATCTGAGGCGAAGATCGAGAGACAGAAAGAATAATCTAAATGAACTCTCTCTCAGATCTACGCTAGCTCTTGAAAGCAATGCAATGTTTACACTGAGAGCTAAGAGTTATGAAAAATTAGAATGGATGAGCAGGCTCTTGTTCTTCAAACGACTCAGGCTTTTCGTCTTTTTGAAAATGAGTGATCGAACTGTTCTTCATGGAGTCCCAGTCTTGTATTTATCTTCTTGAAGTATTTTGAACGTTGCAATGTCCGTTGAAGTATCTGTTGTCTTACAGTCTTCATGCACGTTTGATATACAGGTCCGAAGCGTAGAGTAGGTGAGCCTGCAGCCATAAATGCTAGGATTGACTCTTACATCTTCAGGGAAAGATTGTCTGAATCTTCCATCTTCTTGACAGGTTAATAGGTTCATCTTTGACGGCTTTACTACAAAAGTCCTGCATATAATAAATGCTGACAACTCCTTTTTGTCTAGACTGCCAGTCAACATTAGTAGTCGTGTAGTATAGAGATATACAAGAAAGGAAATGTTGTTCTATCAACATATAAGGCAAGACTTTATATGATACTGTGATGTAAGCAAAGATATATTATACTGGATGAATAATAGAAGTCACACAGGATACAGTATGATGCGCGGGAAGCCTTTTGAAATCCACAGAGATTTGAAATTATATGAATATTTAAAGATTATGTGAAGTGACATTTTGCTCAGAAGACTTATTCAAAGGTGGCCTAACCTTTATAAGTATAAAGATGATGCTCAAAAGACATTCATTAAAGGGAGAGATTATGCTCACGTCAAATCGATGAAATATAATATATAGAGACGCAATCTATGTTGTATCAAGTTGATGTGAACATATTCTATGTATTAATGACGTGGAATCGATATTCAAACAAGAAGTCGTTGTTTACGTGAAATTGATCTTGAAATCGTTGTTTCACTAAGAGCAAATCATTGTTGTGACCAAATCGTTCTTTAAGTCAAAACAAATCATTGTTTGTGATCAAATCATTCTTTAAGTGAACTAAAATTGTTGTTTCCAACCAAATCGTTCTTTAAGTGAACTGAAATCGTTGTTTGCAACCAAATCATTCTTTAAGTGAACTGAAATCATTATTTCGATCAAATCTTTGTTTAAGTAAAGGCAAATCGTTGTTGCGATCGAATCGTTGTTTAAGTAAAGGCAAATCGTTGTTGCGATCAAATCGTTGTTTAAGTAAAGTCAAATCGTTGTTGCGATCGAATCGTTGTTTAAGTAAAGGCAAATTGTTGTTGTGATCGAATCGTTATTTAAGTAAAGGCAAATCGTTGTTCTGTCAAATCGTTGTGAGACCAAAATCGTTGTAGCGATAGAAATCGTTATTTTACTTATGAAATCGTTGTAGCGATAGAAATCATTGTTTTTCTTATGAAATTGTTGTAGCGATAGAAATCGTTGTTTTACTTATGAAATCATTGTAACGATGGAAATCATTGTTTTACTTATGAAATCATTGTAGCGATAGAAATCGTTGTTTTACTTATGAAATCGTTGTAGCGATGGAAATCGTTGTTTTAGTTATGAAATCGTTGTAGCGATAGACATCGTTGTTTTATTAAGGGAGTCGCTGTGTACTTAGAAGAAAAGCATGCTCCGAACTTTAAATTATAAAGTGTGAGAATAACTTACAGATTTAGCTTGACTTATTTCCTGTGGATAAGCTTCAGAAAAGATTGTTAGAAAATATTTATTGAGGTTTTGTTAATCACCAAAAAATTATAAATAATAAATAATGTTATATGGAGATGGACTGATCATCATTCGGAACAGTTATCTGACCAAGAGGAGAGGTCACTGGATTGTGCCTTCTTCCAATATGAAGACCTGTTGTTGGTCAACTGGAGCAGAGGATCAGATTTCATCTCAGATTGAGAGACAATTGATTCGTGTGCTGCAACTAGAAGTTGAATTCAATGAACTCAAGCTTGAAGAAGTTGCAATTGAAGCTCGAGGAGTCTTTTGATCAGATCTAACTCCAGAGCAGAGCGTTTGATGTTCTCTGAACTTCTTCAGACTCCTGTTTACTTTGTTTTTCTCAATTTCTTCAAAACATCACTCTGATTGGTTGTCTACTTCGATTGAAGTAGACGAAGTTGATCCTACACTTGCTGTGTTTGGATCTTCAGATTTGAGTCAAATCTTGAAGCTGTGAATCAGTGGTTTGTTTAAGTTGTGCATCAGCAGTTGTGAAGAAGCTGTGAATCAGTGGATGTGTGAGAGTCTCACACATTTGATCATATAGTGAAGCCTCACTGGTTTAGTGAGGGGTGGACGTAGGTCTCCACACTGGAGTCGAACCACCTTAAAAATATCGCTCGCACTTGTGTGGTTTGATTTTATCTGCTTAGATTATTTACATCAGATCAGTTCATTATTTTGAGGTTTTAATTTTTTAATTGGCGTTTAAATTGGTGGATATCTATTCACCCCCCCCCCCTCTAGATATTCCTTCTACACTCAACAAGTTCACTGATCTGGCAGATCTTCAACCACCCAAGCCTACCAGTTAACTGACTAAAATCTACAACCTTTCATGGGCAAATGGAGGCCTTGGCTGAAGACTCCCTCTGAAACTATTCAAGGGTGAAGAAGGTGCCTTCTGGAGCCCTAGATGAGGCCATCTAGAAAAAAACAAAACAGAAGAGTGAGAGGAATGATAGAGGAGATATCGAAAAGGTCCATAGAGGTCAAAGAACCTACCTTTCTTCAGAGGAAGGGAGAGATTCTGCAGAAGGTTCGAAGATGGTTCTGTCATGTTGAAGAACACGCGTGGGAACAAGGAAGACGACAGGAGAGTCGGAGATGTTTGAAAGAGGGTGATTTGCAAAGAATGAGGGAAAGGTCCTAATATAGAAAGAGGAAATGTAACGGACCGTAGATGAGGAGATGAACGGCTGGGATTAAATGAATGAATCGTTATAATTAATTCCTCTTTAAATGAAAATTTAAAAAGCCTTAAATTAAAACCCTTTTTTTAATTAATATTGACACCGACTTCATAAACTCCAACTCCACAAGAGTCACAGTACACAACTCTGACTTCATGAGAGTCGTAGAGCCGAGAAACTCTGACTTCGTGAGAGTCGCAAAACACAACTCCAACTTCAGATAAGTCGAAGTTCCAGAACTTAGCAAAAATTTTGTAATGAATGTAACATGTAGTGCAGTAAAAAAAATTTATCAAGATTGCACATACCTCTTCTCTTCTTATTGAAGTAAATCTATCTTCAGGAAGAGGTTTGGTAAATATATCAACTAATTGATTATCTGTAGAGACAAATTCAAGTAAAATATCTCCATTACTTACATGGTCCCTGATGAAATGATGTCTGATCTCAATGTGCTTGGTTCTTGAATGTTGAATTGGATTTTTGGTCAAGTTGATTGTGCTTGTGTTGTCACACAACATTGGAATTTCATGAAGTGTATGACCATAGTCTTCCAGTTGATGTTTAATCCACAGCAGTTGAGTGCAGCAACTTTCAGGTGCAATATATTCTGCTTATGTTGTGGACAAGGCTACTGAATTTTACTTTCTGGAAGACTAGAAAATTAAACATCCCGCAAAACTTTGACAAGTACCACTGGTGCTTTTTCTATCTATTTTGCATCCAGCATAGTCAGCATCACTATATCCAATCAATTTGAATTCAGAACATATGGGATACCATAAACCCAATTTACTTGTGTTTATAAGATATTTAAAGATTCTTTTAACAGCATTAACATGAGATTCGTTAGGATCAGCTTGAAATCTGGCACACAAACATACATTGAACATTATGTCTGGTCTACTAGCAATAAGATAGAGTAATGACCAAATCATTCCTCTATAGATCTTCTGATCTGCTTTCTTGCCAAGTGGATCACTATCTAACTTAATTATAGAGCTCATGGGTGTTCCTAAGGGCTTACACTTGTCAAAACCATATTTAGATAGTAAATCTGAAATGTATTTGGTTTGACAAATGTTAGTACCTTCCTTGGTCTGCTTGATTTGCAACCTAAGAAAATAGTTAAGCTCACCCATCATGCTCATCTCAAACTCACTTTGCATAAGGTTTTCAAAGAATTTTCAAAGTGATTCATTAGTAGAACCAAAAATAATATCATCAACATATATTTGTATAATCAAGATTCCTTCTGAAAATTTCTTAATAAATAGTGTGTTATCTACTTTACCTCTTATAAAATCATGTGATATAAGATAAGCACTTAGTCTTTCATACCAAGCTCTTGGAGCTTGTTTCAAACCATACAATGCTTTCTTTAAACGAAAAACATGATTTAGATACTTAGTATCTTCAAAACCAGGTGGTTGCTCAACATAAACTTCTTCTTTTATGAAACCATTCAGAAAAGCACTTTTAACATCCATTTGAAATAAATTGATATTAAGAGAACATGTATATGCTAATAGAATTCTAATTGCCTCTAATCTAGCAACTGGAGCATAGGTTTCATCAAAATCAATGCCTTCCTCTTTGGAGTATCATTGTGCTACCAGTCTGGCCTTGTTCCTGGTGATTACTCCTGATTCATCTATTTTGTTTCTGAAGACCCATCTAGTCCCAATAACTGGATGGTCAGAAGGTCTAGGGACAAGAGTCCAAACCTAACTGCGATGGAACTGGTTAAGTTCCTCTTTCATAGCTAGGATCCAATATTCATCTGCTAGTGCATCATTGATTGTCCTAGGCTCAATCTCAGAAACAAATGCAGAAAAATCATAGGGAATGTTCATACCTCTTGTTCTTACCCTATCTTGAGGATCACCTATAATATTTTCTCTTGGATGATCTCTGTGATACCTCAATTCTCTAGGTAGTCCTTCATATGGTTCTTCTTGTTGTTGAAGCTCTTCTAATGGTGGATCTTCTTTCTCTTCTTTTTCTTCAAGAGATATTTGTTCCAGATCCCTGCACAAATCTTCAACAACATCTTCTTCTTCTTCTATTCTCTTAAAAGAAGGGTTAGTTTCATCAAATAAAATATAAACTGATTGTTCTACAGTTAAAGTCTTTCTGTTAAACACTTTATGTCCTCTAGGTTTTGAGATATATCCTAGCAGAAAACCTTCATCACTTTTAGCATCTAATTTTCCTAAGTTATCTTTACCATTATTTAAAATGAAACACTTACAACCAAAGGGTTGAAGATGACTGATGTTTAACTTTTTCTCCTTGTATAGCTCATAAGGTGTCTTCTTCAAAATTGGTCTGATCATACACCTGTTGATAATGTAGCAGACTGTGTTGACTGCTTCTGCCCAGAAATATCATGGTAGATTGTATTCTATAAACATAGTTCCGGCCATGTTCAGTAGTGTTCTGTTCTTCCTTTTTGCTACTCCATTCTGTTGAGGTGTTCTTGGTGCAGAGAAATTGTGTTCTATGCCATTTTCTTCATAGAATCTGACAAATTCTTCATTCTTGAATTCTCCACCATGATCAGATCTAATACTGATTATCTGAAATTTCTGGTTCTTTTGTAGTAATTTACTGAACTTCAGAAAAGCTGAAAATGTTTCTGATTTGGCTTCCAGAAATGATACCCAAGTATACCTTGAATAATCAACTACAATTACATAGCCATAAACTTTTCCTCCAAGACTTATTGTTCTTATAGGTCCAAACAAATTCATGTGAATGAGTTCCAAAGGCTTGGAAGTTGTTACCACAATTTTGGACTGAAATGATGTCTTGGTTTGCTCTCCCTTTGCACATGTTGTACAGATTCCAAATTTCTTCAGTTTAAGCTTTGGAAGACCTTCAACTAGATCATGCTTGATTAATTTCTTGATCACTGATGTGCTTGCATGTCCTAGTCTTCTGTGCCATAAATCAGTCTCCTTACTTTTTGTAGTTGCAAGACATAGGTTAACTTCTTTCAATTCTGCTAATTGTAGAGTGTACAGATTTTTGACTCTTTATGATTCAAAAATTGTTCTTCCATCCTTTTGAATAATGCACTTATCATTCTGAAATATTACTAAATGACCTTTGTCACATAACTGACTTATGCTAATGAGGTTATGCTTTAGTCCTTCTACATACATCACATCTTCTGTCAAATCCTTTTCTTCTTTTCCTACTGTTCCACATCCTAATACTTTGCCTTTTCCATTGTCTCCATAAGTGACTTGACCAACCTCATCTCTAAAACTTGCAAATAGCTTTCTGTCACCTGTCATATACCTTGAGCACCCACTATCCAAATACCATTTGGATGCCCTCAGGTGACCCTGCAAACAAATTTAAGTTGTAACTTTTGGTACCCAAATTTTCTTGGGTCCTTCATGGTTAGTTTTCGGAATCCAACGCAAATGCCTAGTTGTGCAGGTGCTAATTGTGTGTCCTAGTTGATTACAGTGACTACAACATAAATCAAATGCATTCTTTGTATGTGTAGTGTTGTTATATTTCTATTTTTATTTGTAGACAAATTGATGAACTTTTCTAGGATTTTTAATTCTAATTTCTTTCACAAATTTTAGAGTTGCGTATTTTTCAGGATACACTTCTTCAACATTATGTGGAGGTGTATATCCTACTCCATGTTTCTTTTTACCAGTTCTAGTACTTTTCAGTTTTACAACTAGAGATGTTTTACAGTTAGTAATTTTATCTATGGTAGCTCTTAGATAGTTATTTTCTTCTCTTAATTTTTCTTCATCTTTCAATTCTTTTAGATTTGATTCAATTTCCATGACTTTACTATTTTTAGTTTTTAAATCTTCACACAGTTGTTCATTTGATCTTTTAGTTTCATTTAGGTTTTGTCATAATCTTTCTACTTCATTTTTTAGAAAGGTATTAGTTTTTTCTTAATTAAGTAAATTTAACTTAACTATTTTCATCTGTTTAACTACTATTTTATATTTTTCATATAATTCATTAAATGCATCTTCAAGACTATCAGAATCAGATTCAGAACATGATGTAAAAGAAGTTTCAAAATTTACCTGATCCAATCCTGCCATGAGGGCTAGATTTACTTTTTTTCCTCTTCTTCTGATTCTGAGCTTGAGGAGTCTGAACTTGTGGCTTCTTCATTATCCCATGTTGTTGTCATTGCCTTCTTTTTGTACTTTCTGAACTTTTTTTCTTTACCTTTCTTTTTCTCATATTTTTCAGTTGGATCTTTCTTCTTGAGCTTAGGACATTCTGATTTGTAATGTCCAGGTTGATTGCATTCATAGCAAGTTGGTTCTTTCTTCTTTTCTTTCTTGAAATATCTCTTCGAGCCAAACTTCTTCTTCTTGGCAAGAATCCTTTAGAGTTTTCTTGACAGCATGGCTTCATCATCACTGTCATCTGATTTCTCTTTCGAATCCTCAGTGGAAGAAGAATCTGCAGCTTTTAAAGCATTTGGCATTTTCTTTTTCGAAGAGCTTTCAGAAAATCTTTCCATATTAATTTCATGAGCCATTAAAAAAACCAATTGATTTATCAATAGAAAGTTCGGTTAGATTATGTGCCTCTTCAATAGCAGTGACCTTAGGGGTCCAGACATGAGTTAATGACCTTAGAATTTTTCTTATTGTTTCTTCATTAGTAAGAATCTTACCTAGTGAACTCAGACCTACTATTATATTTGAAAAACGATTATACATTTGGGTTATGTTTTTATTAGGAAGCATTTTGAATTGTTCATACTGGGAGACAAGAATATCTATTCTAGTTTGCTTTACTCTATCAGTTCCTTCATAACTTACTTGTAGTTTACCCCACAATTCCTTAGCACATCTACAAGCAAATAACCTATTAAACTCTCTTTTAGATAAAGCACAACATAGATAGTTCTTGGCTTTATAATTTAGGGACATATTTCTTTTATCAGCTATAGAAAGGGCAGAAGTACTCTCACCAAGTATAGTAAAACCACCTTGTTCTATTACCTGCCACAGATTAAAATTTGTGCCTCTAATGAAGCATTCCATTCGCATCTTCCAATAATGGTAATCTTCACCATCGAAGAATGGAGGCGTTGTAACAGACTGTCCATCATAGTTGTGGCCTTCAGCTACCATCTCTTCTCAAATCTTTCGATTCTTATGAGAAGACCTCGCTCTGATACCACTTGTTGCATCGAGATGGCACTATAAGTGTCCTAGAGGGGGGGTGAATAGGACTTCTTGCGCTTTTAAAAATTATCTGAAAGTAGATAACACTAAATAGAGTTGTTAGTATTTAGTGTGGTGTGTGTGAAACAAGTGAAAGCTTGGCGGAAACAATTACACAAATGCACAAAAGATTTTATCCTGGTTCGGTCCTTCCCACATGGAAGTCCTACATCCAGTCCCCAAGTAACCTCTTGGGATTTCACTAAACTACCAAGAACACTTGGCCTTCTCTCAACCTGAGAGGTATTACAAACCCACTTGCTCCCAAGCAAGTCTTCTCTTTACCAAGGGGTACAATGACTACCTACACCAGTAGGTCTTCCCTTCACAAGAGGGGCACTACAGGAAACAAACCTCTTGCGAGTTATCTAATATAGAAATAATGAACACTTGTGTGTCTACTCAAAAAAATGAGCAAACACAGAGAATCAGAAATAGATACAATAAGAATTGAAGCTCTAATTCTTTCTGAATCTATGTAGGTGGACTGAGAAAGATCTACAGTTACACAATGCCACCCAACAGAGAAAGACTTCTAAAGAACTAGAGAGCTTGGAAGTTGTGGACTGAAGAAGCAGCTCTCTCTTTTCTTTTTCAATAGAAGGCTTGTGAAGACTCTTGCTTGCAAATTCAGATTGGAGTTGAGTGTGTTGCTAGCTGGTCGGTGTGTCTTGTTCAAACTCCAGCTTCTATATATGAGCTTCAGATATCTTCCCGTTTGAAACTGACTGTTGGAAGCTAGCCGTTGAAGGATATTCATTTGAAAAGAGACTATGAGCTTTCTAGGTTTTCCATCAGATCTTCAGCTCTTCAGAGTCCATCGTCTTCAAGCTATGTAGGTAGCTTCATGGCTTGATAGACAGCTTCATTAATGTTCTGTAAACTCCATGCTCAAGGCTGAAAGCTAAGCATGCTGCATTAATGTTCTGAAAACCTAAAAGGACAAGACAGACAAGGATACCTGCATACTTTCGGAGGTAGGTGAGATATAAAAATATAAAGCAAGAATGAGCTTACACAGACAGAAGTTCAGAGCATTTAAAGATTAGACAGACAGTTGTATAGGGAATACAAAGTCTTTTCTTGAAAGTCATCGTGTTCTGACAGTGGTAGGTGAGCTCTGACAGATAGCCCATGCTGCTTATACCTACCATTGCATTTAGTGCATAGCAATTGTCAAATGGAGAAGAACTGAACTTCTGACAGCAAACAAGAGATCACATTGTATAATTATTTTAGATCTTAACAAGGATATTTTATATGATCATTTAGAATATAATTTTTTCTGCTTAATCAGAATATTTAAATGGTGATAGCAAGAAGAACATCATTTTGTTAAGACATATAGGTGTTATTCATTCTGTAAAGGATCCCATTGGGATAACAAACACTATTGAAATAAACAAGATTAAGATTTCGTGGATTCTGTGGAATGACAAATTTATACAAAAATTATTTATCAAGTACACAGACGTTGATATAGTATACTTCGACTTTCCTGAAGTCGGAGTCAAGGATAAGAGATGCATAAAAAACATCAACTATATAGAAGTCGCAGTGAGACATTGATCACAAACTTCAACTTTTGGAGAGTTGGAGTGAGAAACGTTTGTTCATCAATCGATGTCATACTTCAACTTCTGGGGAGTCGAAGTGCAAACAATAATAGACTTCGACTTTCAAGGAGTTAGAGTAAGATACGAAGACTTCGACTTCTTAGGAGTCAGAGTGAGAGGACTTCGACTTCTCAAAAGTCGGAGTGAAATATCATTTGATAGCAAGTCATACTTCGACTTCTAAGGAGTCGAAGTCTAGACAGACTTCAACTTTCAAGAAGTCGGAGTCCACCTACACTTCAACTTTTCAGGAGTCAGAGTCTTGTTAGACTTCGACTTTTCCGAATTCGGAGTACTACCTGTTGGTTCATCAAATGGTACAACACTTCGACTTTTCTAAAGTCAGAGTCCGAAGTCAGAGTTAGTATGGTACATAGTGTACGCTGTGGACTTAGAGAAATTTTTGTAAGACAGTGTTGATACTTAGATTTTGTGTAAGCATAAATTTTGACTAAGATATATTCAGTATGTACATGAAAGCCTTTGTATATTAATTTTCATAAATGTAAGCATAAAAAAGTATTTAAAATATATTAAAAGGTTTTGTCATAGCAAAAATATTATGATAAATGTTTAGCAATATTTTTAGGGATAGTTGCTCAATAGGAGAGGCATTTACCTCTAGTGGAGTTTGCCTATAATAACAGTTTTCATGCAAGTATAGGTATGGCCCCGTTCGTGGCTTTGTATGGCAGGCCCTATAGATCTCCTTTATGTTGGGAGGAAGCTAGAGATAGACAGTTGGTTGGACCTGAGATTGTGCAATAAACATCTAGCAAGATTTAGTTAATCAAGCAGAGATTAGATGCAGCTTAGAACTGGCAAAAATGCTATGCAGATAATAGAAGGAAATATTTGGAGTTTGAGGTGGGAGAGCATGTTTTCCTTAAGGTCTCTCCTACAAAGGGGGTAATCAGATTTGGTCTGCGTGGAAAATTGAACCCAAGGTTCATTGGACCATTTGAAATCTTGAAGAAGGTTGGAAATGTGGCTTACCAATTGGCATTACTACCATCTATGGCAAGCATCCATCTCGTTTCACATTTCTATGCTAAGGAAGTATGTACGGGACCCATCTCATGTTATTAACTATGAGCCCATTGAATTACAACAAGATTTATCCTTTGAGGAGAAGCCCATAATGATTTTAGACCGCACGGTTGAACATTTGAGGACCAAGAGAATTCCCCTGGTGAAAGTCTTATGAAGGAATTTTGCTCAAGAGGAGGCAATATGGGAGCTTGAAGAAGGAATAAAGATGAAGTACCCACATCTCTTCGGTGAGTATTCTTAGATGCAATCTTCGAGGATGAAGATTATTTTAAGGGGGAAAGAATGTGATGCCTGAATTTTTATTCATAGATTTTAATTATAATTGTTATTTATTTTTTGTGCAATTAAAAATTTATGTGAATATGTATGAGTAGTTAAGATTTCTTTGGTAATTGTTGGTCTGTTCTCGGGCAGGTCGATGGTTGTGTCGACCAGTGTTGTTGACGACAACATCAATTGCTGCCTGCAGTAGGTAGACGACAGCATCGATTGACGTCAACCATAGGTAGATGGAAATCATCCTTGCCGTCAATTTCTTACGGTGCAAACCGCGGAATTCTCACAACCCAGCTCCGGTTGGGATATGGTAAGGGGCGAAATCTCGAGTAACGTCCGAAGACACGACTCCTACCCTATTTGGACCGAGTTAGGGAAGGCAAATCCTTTTAAAAAGGGGGTGTCTTGTCTCCTTATTCTCGTTTTGGAGTCTTCTCCAAATCTCAAGGGGAAGAAGAAGGGAGATCCAGCATTTGATCTTCGTGGTGACCAAGTTCAAGCATCTGGGAGTTAGAAGGCCATGCCATTGAAGGTTGAAAGCATCTCCATGGTGATGTTGGCATAGGAGAACGTCTGGTTGAGGATTTAACCTCGGAGTGAGAACCGTCTTGGTTGGCCAAGGCGGGCTTCATCGGCTAAATCCATAGTTCTCTTGGTGTTTTAGAGGCAAGTAACCTAGGGATCTGGTTCCCAACCCTAGTTTCTACCTTTTATAATTTTCCCATGATTTTAGAAAATAAAACAATGGTTGGATTTGAGGATTGTATGGTTTCCAGTGAAGTTCTATTTTCTATCAGGTTAACAGCAACCTTGATTGCCGCCAAGGATGAACTTAACGTAAAACCCCTTTTCCGTCAACTTAACTTAACAGCAACCCTATTGTCGTCAAGTTATTTTGATTACCATTTTTTTCCTATTTTACTTCTAGATTTATATCTTTATGTTTAAACTTCGAATGTATTTTCTGTGAGATGTGTAGGGTTAATTAGGTTAAATTTTAACTATGCTACAATTTGGGTTATTTTCTGTAGGCACCATGATATTAGGGTAATTTCTGAAATCTGCGAATACGCATAGATTTAAGAAGAAATTTTGTATGTGTAGCATGTTTGTGATAAAAATCTAGGTTTCTATTTAGAAATACATGTCAAGTTTATGTTCACGCTTTGATGGATCTGTAACTAGATATTGACTATTTTCTATAATTTCCATGACTAAAATACTAAAATTAGTAGCGCTATTTTAATTTTATAAATAGCTTTTAAAGTCTGAAAATCTTGAGATTTAAACTTGTGTGTTATATTGGTACGTTATTCTCTCAGTAAAAATATTGAGTTTGTTTGACAATCGGTTTCAATATGGTGAATATTTCTCTATTTATATCAGTAATTAGATAAATACGAAAACTAGTGTGTTTGTCAGAAAATCATGAAAAAGTACAATTTTAATCCATGACCATAAGGGCACGTTTTAAAAAAAAATTGTGAATTTATGGCATTTTTAACTATTTTAAGCCTATTATTATCATGTGAAATGTGTTATATTAAATAAATATTGAGGAAAATTCCCAAAAACTACAGCATGTGATCAATCTGAGTTATGTCTCTGTTATGATTTGAATATGTGTATATGATTTTGGGCAGCATGCTATGTTGCATTTGAAATTTGTAAATTCATATATGATTCTCTATTCGGCCAATAAGACACTACCAACATAGAAGTAATCTGGAACAGAACCATAGTAATGCTGCTATGGAAGTGTTCCATATGTTATATATGTTCCCGAGGGCACAGGAAGAAATCTTGGAGGTGGACAAGTACCACTGGTAATGGTGGGGAGAACTTCCCTCAGTTCTGTGCAGTAACCTAGACTCTATCACTGTCTACCTAGGTGATGAGTATATCTTCATATGTCTATGTGGCTTCTAATAGGTGGTTTGGGCTATGTCTTGGCAATTTGTACATATGTATGTGTCATTTGATATGTTTATGTTTAGCGTTAGCATGATTAGAATATCATACTAGTCATATTTCCTTTCTACTATTAATGTTTAATAGTCATGCTCACTTATGTGAACTCTTGAAACTGTGTATACTATGTACACCATGTTTATATTTGAAATTTTGTCATCATGATCAGATCTGAAACCACTTGCAAAAGTAAAGATTAAGAAGTTAGTGTAATTTCTTTATCTCATGTCTTAGACAAATATCATTTGTATGTAAATTTTGATCAAAAATATGTTTAGCATATGTTACAATACAACTAGTATGATTTCTGAAATCAATATGCATTAATATGGTTTGAAAATATTATATATGTTAGGTTGGTAGCCCATTTTTGGGTTGCTTGTTGAGTCTTCGTTGTAGACTCATACTTGCTTAACATTTCAGACGAGGCGTCGGATCCCGAGACTGTAGTAGCGGGATCGATCGATTCGGAGCGTAAGGATTAGTTTGGGTGTGGAGTGACCTTTGTATGTGAGGAGTTATTATGTTATGAACTTTGTAATAAACCATTTAGCATTTGTGGACTTTTCTATGGATTATGGACATGGATATTAAAGTTGATGTGATTGTTCTTATTTCCCACTGCATTGGTATATATTTGTGAATGACTCAACCTGCATTTGATGATTGTTAGGGTGTGTTCCCCATGTAGCACGTCACTTAGACTTGAGGAGAGTTGGTGTAACTTGACCAGGTCTAAGTGAGGTGTTACAGAGATTGGTATCAGAGCTTTCGTAGGTTGAGGATATTTAGGAATAACCATCAGCTAAAAAGAATCCATGTTCCTAAGTCTAATAGAAAGTTTGTAGATATACTGAGTTATAGAAATTAACTAGTTTGTTGTTTTGCTAGGCCATGGCTAGTCGTGGGCGTCATGCTAATGTCCCAGCTCGTGGGGAGGAGCGGAGAGAGAATGTTGATGTGGAGCAGTAGGCCCCAATGCCTCAGGGACCACCTGTACTATTGGGTTCTCATGTATGATGTTGAGATTAAATGTTTTTGATGATGAACAATGTTAATTGATGTTGTGTGAATATTTGAAACATGATGACAGTGACAAAGTCAAGCAAGTTATAATCATGAAAGAACATGCTTCTATTAATCATCTATACATTCATTATATCTTACTTAGAATGTCCTTCAATGTAGGTGTGAATGTAGGCAAGACATGTATCAAAATACAAGAGCAAAGACTCAAGAACAAGACATCAAGCAAGCACCTGTCAACAGCCCTAAAGGTACCTGTCGACAGCTAAGCACAGGGAAGACAGACAAGTTTCTGGAAACACAAGTGAAGTGTGCCTGTCGACAGCAACAAATCGCCTGTTGACAGCTACACACAGAAAAGTCCTTCACGGAAGACCATTGTTTTGGAAATTGGGAATCTGTCAGCACCTGTTGACAGACACATTACTGGCTGTCGACAGACGAAGAGAAAACTCAGTTACGAGATTTGGATATGTTTTATATTTGGATGTTTCCTTTTACCACGTCTCTCTAAACTTGGACACCCATATATATATAACATATTGAGCTATTTTCCTAGCAAGAAGCCACCATACCAAAACCCTAAGCAAAACCCAAGAGAGAAAGCTTCTCCCTGCTGCTCTGCTTCAACCCTCCGTCCAGAGCAAAGAAGATCCATCTTCCGAGCAGAGTTGAAGATGGTTCATCCATGGTTCAGGCTTCTACGTCGTCTGAGGATCATCAAAGAGAAGCTTGGAGTTCTTCTGGACGACCAACGACAAGAGTTCTTGATTGGGATTTGTTCTTTCACCTCAGAACTCCTGTCTTTTCATATCTCTCATACATCTATGTGTGTGGTTGTGATTCAAGAGTCCCTTGTGCTTGATTCACATGTGGCTAGTTGTTCTGAATGGGTGTTAGCTTTAGACAACTTGAGTGTGTGTGTTGTAAGAGTCGAACTCGCTTATAAGCAGTCTTTCTGCGTGTGTGTGTGGACGGTGGATGTAGGATACACAAGTTGTGTACTCCGAACCACCTTAAATCATCGTGTATGTGGTTTGAACATTTTACAGTAGATGTTTGGTAGGCACGTTGATCACTCATATGTTAGATAGGTTGTTAATTGTTCTACTCTTAATCAACACGAACATCTTGGTTCGAATTCAAATCAAATCTGTTTGAGATTTTGATAAGTCTGTATTTCCATCGAAAAGAAGGTCATAGTGGTTTAATTGGAAGTAATCTATTCAACCCCCCCCCCCCCTTCTAGATTACCATAATAGATAATTCCGCACATCTTTCAATTGGTATCAGAGCAAGGTTTCTCCGATTTACTGCTTTTGTAGCTTGATCTTACGATCAGGAGATTCTCAATCTCATGGAATCTAACAAGGGGTTTTTGGTTGGGGACATTCAGTGTCCAGGCCACCTTTCTTTGATGGCACCGATTATCCATATTGGAAAAATCGTATGCAGGTCTTTCTGAGAGCTCAAGACTTTGAGCTATGGAAGATCGTCAGTAAAGGAGCGTATGTGCTGCCCGAAGATGAAGATACTTGGACAAAGGAACAGATTAAAAAAGGCACCTTGAATTGGAGTGCATTGAACATGATGCAATGCGCTGTGCATCCCAAGGAGTATTCAAGAGTCTCCACATGCTCTTCATCAAAAGAAATGTGGGACAAGCTGGAACTCATCTATGAAGGTACGTCTGAGGTAAGGGAAACTAAAGCCAGCATGCTTATATCTGAGTATGGAATGTTTAAAATGAAAAATGATGAAACCATATCAGATATGTTTGCAAGGTTCATGCTAATAATCAACGGGTTGAAAGGTCTTAAGAAAGAATGCTCAGAAAGTGACTTAGTTAGGAAGATACTTCGGTCTCTTCCATCCTCTTGGAATACTAAGGCCACCGTCATTGAGGATTCTAAAGATCTTTCAAAAATGAAATTAGATGAGCTAATTGGTTCCTCGATGACCTATGAAATAAATGTAAAGAGGAAAGAAATTGAAGAAAATCCAAGAAAATCAATTGCTCTAAAAGCTTTAAACAAAAATTTCTCTAGTTCCAAAAAGGATGTTCAACGGGAAAGTGATGACAATGAAATGTCTAGTGATAGTGAGCACAATGAAATGGCTATGCTCACTAGACAGTTCAAGAAATTCCTTAAGTTCAAAAGGAAAGGCTCAGGTAACTCCAAATCTTTTCAAAAGAAAGATTTTTCAAATAAATTTGAATCTAACAAGAAATCTGATATGATTGTGTGCTATGAGTGTAAGAAACTAGGGCATATGAGAGGAGAATGCCCGGAGCTCAAGAAGAAACTGAAGAAAGAAAAATTCACCTTCAAGAAAGCCAAGGCAATGTTGGCAACTTGGAGTGATGAAGATGAAGACGAGGACGCACAAGCAAGCTCAGGAGATGAAGAAATTCACTGCTTAATGGCAAGGAGTGAGGACTCCGCTGATGTAAACTCTTCCCTTGAGAACTATACTATAGATGAATGGGAAGAAGCTTACACACTGCTCTTTGAGAAATTTTGTAAGTTCAAGTCTGAAAACGAAGCACTGAAAAAGAAAATCAACTCATTTGTTCATAGCACATTCAATGATGAACAAATTGCCATTCTAAATAAAGAATTTGAGATGATGAAAATTGATGAGGAAGCTCACAGTGAGGAAATGGATTGCATGAAAGAAAAATTTCAAGAAAGTGAAAAGGAAAAACAAAGTCTAATAAATTCTCTTGAAAATCTTCAACATGAACATCAAGAAATCAAGAAAAAGTTGGAACAAATTGAAAAAGAGTTAAAAGAAAAGATTGAAGATCTTACAAGATTTGTAAAGGGAAAACAAAATCTTGATGTTGTTTTGGGTGAAAAAGTTAATATAACAAAGCATGGGCTTAGATACCAACCAGTAAAACAAAATAAAATTGGAGAGACATTGATAACATCCTTTGTTGATTGTAGTCCAAGCACAAGAAAACAAGTTCCTCCCAAGAACAAGAAAACTCAAGCAAAGGGTAAGCAGCAGCAACCTAAACAAAAGACTTCAGTTGTTCAACAAACTAAGAAGTCTGTCGACAGACCCAATGAGTGCTCTCGACAAGCCTGGAAATATGCTGTCAAGGGACAGCCATCTAGGCAACAAAAGGAAAAAATGCAAATAAATGTTAATCAAAATAACAAAACAAAGGTTTTGAGAAAATCTTCATCATGCAATGTTTGTAAGAAACTTGGCTATAATGAAAAACAATGCTGGAATAATTCAAATAAACTGAAACTCAAACAAGTTTGGATTCCAAAACATTTACTTTTTAGCATGAATGAAAAATTGGGACCCAAAGTAATTTGGGTACCAAAACCTCTTGTCTGATCCATCTATGCAGGAATGCCTAGCAGCCCAAAATCAAAACAAATGGTACTTGGATAGTGGCTGCTCGAGGCACATGACGGGCGACAAAGAAAAATTCTGTCTACTAGTGGAGAAAGATGGAGGTCAGGTTGTCTTTAGAGGTAACAATAAGGGCCAAATCATTGGCACAGGTAAGGTAGGTAAGTATGCCTCTAACTCAATAGACAATGTGTTGTTGGTTGATGGTATTAATCACAATTTGCTTAGCATAAGCCAACTGTGTGATAAAGGCCACAAAGTAATCTTTGAATCAAATGCAAGCAAAATTGTTGATAAAGAAACAGGAAGACTCAAGTTTTCTGGAAAAAGGGTGAATAACATCTATTTAGTTGATTTAGATGAAGCAGAAAACAAAAATTTGTGTCTTGTTGCATGTAAATAGGATGAATTGACTTTGTGGCATCGTAGGCTTGGCCATGCGAGCGACAATGTTTTGCACAAGATCATGAGGATGAAATTGGTAAGTGGACTTCCTGAAATTTCTTTCAATAAGAATGAAAGTTTTTGTAATGCATGTGCATAGGGAAAACAAACCAGAAAGTCTTCCAAGTCAAAAGCACCGGTAATCACTTCAAAACCCTATGAATTGTTGCACATGGATCTTTTTGGACTTACTAGAACACTTAGTCTCAATGGCAAACATTTTGGATTTGTCATTGTGGATGATTTTTCTAGGTTCTCTTGGGTCAAATTCTTGGCTCACAAAAATGAAGCATTAAAAATCTTTGAAGAGTTCTTTAATAAGATTGAGCATGGGAGCACAAACAAAATATGCTCAATCCGGACTAATAATAGGGGAGAGTTTGACAATAACTCTTTTTCTGATTTTTGCAGAAACTAAGGAATAAATCATATGTTTTCCTCCCCAAGGACACCAGAACAAAATGGAGTAGTGGAAAGAAAAAACAGAACCTTGGTGGAAATGGCCCACACTCTTCTGGTTGAAAGCCTACTCACAAGAAGCTTTTAGGCAGAAGCAGCAAACACCTCATACTATATCCTTAATAGAGCCATGGTAAGACCTGTGATGAAGAAAACTCCCTATGAACTCTTAAAAGGTAAAAAAACCCAGTATTGGGTATTTCAGAGTTTTTGGCTCCAAAGTCTTCATTCATAACAATGATAAAGTTGAATTAGATAAATTTGAAGCCAAAGGTGATCCAGGTATTTTCCTAGGATACTCAGAACACTATAGAGCATATAGAGTGTTTAACAATAAAAATAGAACTGTGGAAGAAACTCCACATGTTGTTTTTGATGAGTATCATGCAAAGACTAATGATGCAAATTCTCACAGGTATGATGATGAAGATGAAGGAACAATACTTCAGAAACAACATGAGACCACAAAAACAAAACCTCAAGTAGAAACAAAGACTAACAATGCATACTTTCGCAGGTACGATAATGATGATGAAGGAATACTCTTTAGAAAACAAGATGCTGAAAGTGAAGAAGATCCTCAAGAGGACAAGACTCAAGATGAAAATCTTCAAGATCCACTTCCTCCAGTCCAAGATCAATTTCCTCAAGTTCAAGAACAACTTCCTCAAGTCCAAGATCAACCGGGTCCTTTAACAATCACAAATGTCAGGTACTCAAAAGATCACCCGCTTGATAATGTAATTGGAAATGTAAATGATAAAGTTCAAATTAGGTCTCAGCTTAGACAAATAGTTGAACAAGATCATTTAGCTTTTGTCTCTCAAGTGGAACCTAAAAATGTTGAAGAGGCTCTAAAAGATAATTCTTGGATAGATGACATGCATGAGGAACTTGGTCAGTTTCAAAGAAATAATGTCTGCAGTTTAGTTCCTAGAACCCCTGAAATTTCTATCATTGGTACAAGATGGATGTTTAGGAATAAACTAAATGAAGACGGTAAAGTGGTGAGAAACAAAGCTAGACTGGTAGCAAAAGGGTATAACCAAGAATTTGGGATAGATTTTGAAGAATCCTTTGCACCTGTAGCTAGGTTTGAAGCAGTTAGGATCTTGTTAGCATATGCATGTTCAAACAAGTTCAAACTTTTTCAAATGGATGTTAAAACTGCTTTCTTGAATAGCTACATCAAAGAAGAAGTCTATGTTTCTCAGCCATCTGGATTTGAGGATAATGAAAAGCCTAACCATGTTTATAAGTTGCACAAAGCTCTTTATGGTTTGAAACAGGCACCCCGAGCTTGGTACGACAGACTAAGCAATTTTCTGGTGAGTAAAAACTACTCAAGAGGTAAAGTGGAACAAACCCTTTTTACTGAGAAGGTTCGCAATCATATAATTGTTGTTCAAGTTTATGTTGATGACATCATCTTTGGTTCCACTAACCCATCACTTTGTGAAGAGTTCTCTAAACACATGCACAGTGAATTTGAGATGAGTTTAATGGGGAAGCTTTAATTTTTTCTTGGCTTGCAGGTAAAACAACATGAAGATGGCTTCTTCATTAATCAAGAAAAATATGTAAAAGAGCTACTAAAAAGATTTCAGTTCGAACAAGCCAAGTCTGCTTCAACACCAATAAGCACAAGCATTAAACTGGAAAATGATGAGAAAAGTAAAACGGTAGATGCAAAGCAATTCCGAGGTATGATTGGCTCTCTCCTTTATCTCACTGCAAGTAGGCTAGATATACAGTTCAACATTTGCCTTTATGCTAGATACCAATCTAGCCCAAAGAAAAGCCATTTGGTTGCAGTCAAAAGGATTTTCTGATATCTCTCAGGTACATAGGATTTGGGTTTATGGTATCCAGCAGGTAGTCATTTCGAATTGATTTCATATTCTGACGCTGATTATGTTGGGTGTAAAATTGATAGAAAAAGCACTAGTGGGTGCTGTCAATTTCTTGGTGGTTGCATGGTTTCGTGGGCATCCAAGAAACAACACTCGGTTGCACTTTCCACTGCAGAAGCAGAATATGTTACTGCAGGAAGTTGTGCGGCTCAAGTGTTGTGGATCAAAAGTCAATTGTGTGATTACAACATTGACATTGGATGCACACCTATTTTATGTGACAATACTAGTGCTATCAACCTTTCCAAAAACCCAATTCAACACTCAAGGACCAAACACATTAAGATTAGACATCATTTCTTGAGAGATGAGGTAGCCAACAAATCCTTGGAGCTTAGCTTCATACCCATTGAAAAGCAACTGGTAAATATCTTCACCAAACCCTTGTCTGAAGATAGGTTCACTTCATTGAGGAGAGAATTGAGCTTGTGTAAAATGCAATGAAACTTATATCCAATCTTCGAGTATATTCTCTTTGTGTGTAATGACTATGTGGTATATCATATGGTGACATATGGAAGAACAAGTTATGCTTGTTCAGAAACTATCATTATGCGTGAGAAAATATTCTCCGCCACGTATCCATAGTCAAGTTGCATATAAAGGTCATCTACTTCAAATGGGGTATATAGTTTCTTTTAGGTTGGCCCATTTACTTTTGAAACCAAATGACAATCTGTGCTCATATGCTTTTGAATGCTGTCTTGTGTGCAAATGCTTCCCATGCATATGAATATCCTGTTTGAATTGCTTGAATGTTGAGTCATCACATGCACACACTATGGGGGAGTGAGTTCAGGTTTGGTGAGTGAAATTCATGAGGGAAATTCCCCATTCTTAATGTGTCTTAAATTCCTAAGCATGTAGTTCAAAGTTCTCTCTTTACTCAGCCTTAAACCTATTTGTCAAGCTTCTGTCGACAGCCCCAAACACATCTGTCGACAGCTATGTCTTCACAGACACCAGGCTTTGAAGCCTGTCTGCATCTGTTGACAGCCATCATCCCAGCTGTCGACAGCCAGACACAGTAATTGTCCTCCCTGAAGTCCATTCTTTCAGTCTGTGTGCATCTGTCGACAGCCATGATCTGCCTGAACCCAATATTTCAAAACTATCTGCATCTGTCGACAAGCTCAAATCTGTTGTCGACAGATACCACTTCAAATGCAATCCTGCATCTTCTCTCAACATCCTTCATGAGCATGTTCATTCAACTAATGTAAGGTTAATATTGGGTACTTACTTGTGTTATAATCTTTCATATCCACATAATACCAAAGATATTGTCTGAGTCACAATGATTTTGACATACTATTCTTGTATGAGTCTAGGTTGTATCATTCGGAGTACATTGCACAAACCTAATGGGTTCAACCTAACTCACTTGAATAACTCCCTTCTGGATAATCATTTTTCTCAAGTGACTTGATAAGTCCTAAGGTCATTGAACTTTATGTCTTGCATGGGCTTTTAACCTTAAATACTCCTTGACCTTGATTTACAAAACAAAAAAAAGGGAGAAAAGCCATCTATTTCTAATACTCAAAAAGTGTATCAACAAAATAATGTAATGGGGCAACGACAGAGCAATGATGAGTATTACTGAGTAACCGGGGACATGGGCATCAAAAATGTGACAGACCGGGGTATTTATGCCCATTAAGGCTCCATATCCAGATCCGCCTCCCACGAACGGACTGAAGTCTCGCAAGGGATAGCTCACACAAGTGTCCAGTAAGAATATAAAAGACAAACCACAACAGTATAAGACACAAGAAAGTACATGTGCTCATACCTGCATATAACAATTTACAACTGTCCCATTACATTAATACATGTCCAATTAAAAAACACAACTACTTGGGACATACCCCGAGGGAGGGAGCACAAGCTCACACAACACTAACTACTACACAACTGCTGGTGGTACAAGTCTGACACAACGTCGCTGCAAGCCAAACACTCGGCAAGCCCTGAAAAGAACTGTAGGGGAGTGAGCCTCAACAAGTCACTGGCTCAGTAGGGGCTACCCAAAACAACACCGTAACCACGGACACCTCAACCCCAATGGGTCTCACTGGCAACACCAATAGCCAAACCATTTCATGCTCACAACATTTATATTTAAATAACAGCTTAAACAGTAATTGATAAACAAATGCATATTCCTTATAAAGAAAGAGGAACCATAGGCTAGTCCTCTCAACAACTGAAATGCCTAGGCCGCAAGCTTCACAGGCACATTATTCCAACGACTGGTTGCCTAAGCTACAAGCTTCACAGGCAAATCTCAAGTACGTGGGTAACAGAGTTGTTAACCAAAAGCTGGCCCTTTATACCCAAACCACAATATGTCGGAAACCACATACACCAAGTAACATGATCGGCTACAGCGGGCCAATCCATCACAAATGAAAACCATATACGGTAGCTTACTCGAGGGAGGGTGAAGCACATTGTGTGGAAGGTCACACCACACGACCTCCACGAAACACAGTTCCACGTCAACACCAAAAAGATTAGTATACGACATGCCACCACAAACCATTACCCACACAGGGTACAGGTACCTATTACCACAAGGCACCAGCATAGAAACTACAAGTAAACCAGTGCCGTAACAGGGCATACCATAGCAAACTAAACCACATTTGTGGTGAGTCAATACTCACCATCTATAGCTGAAACTGTGCCACCACTCGGGCACACCACAAGCCACAATCGCAGTCACAACTGTGCCAACACCAAAGCACACCTCGAACGAGTCAAACCTCGACTACGAGTCACAAACTCACGAACCAGAGCTAGTGGTAAAGCACGAGTCGGAAAGGAACGACGTCACCACAACCACAACTAGAGCTAACAAAGCACGAGTCGCGAAGAACGACGCCACCACACGGGAACGGTATACTGGCTGATCAGGCCAGTATCCAACCCGGATAACACAACACAAGAACAACCTCTCAGCCTCGCAGTCACGGACGAAAGGTCCAACTGCCGCTCCACGAGAACAAGTCAAACAACTGTGGAGACCAACCAACACGACACCTGCAGACACACAACTGTAGGTCCATGCCTGGCACCTCTAGGGTCTCTGGCCGGAGCACCCTAAAGTGAGGCACTATAAAACAGGACTAGATGGGGACCAGTGTCAACTACTGGTGTCTGTACCCCCAACTACGAGCGTGCTACAAGCGACTGCACACCCACCAACACAAGCCGATGCCCTACTGTCGTCTTTCCCTCAGCCGGACGTACAACTCAAACACAGGAGTGAGGGTGTCCAGGAAGACGACACAGACCTCAACGGTACCAAACTGTACTGGGACAAACCCCGAGCACAACAAACACACGTGCCTGGCTCACAAAGAACCTGGGGTACCCGACTAGAGAGGCATTCCGGAATAGGCGCCGGACCACCACACTCGGCAAGCTCAAACCACGATATATACACAAACACTTTTTGTTACCGATCACGGTACATATGTTAGGAAGAGCTTGTTCCAGTCACCCTGTGACTTACAAGCTAACTTACGCAATCACACACATAAACCACATTAATAATAATACCACGACCTGTCATCGGTCACAAAGTGACAGTGAAGGTTACACTAAACACTGACGATAAATCATATAATAATCACACTTGTATTTCACTAATTATCCGTCCAGAATAATCTATAAAAGATTCTAGAAGATCGAGGCTAGGTTCAGACGTGAACCTCATCGCCACAACACCACAGTAATTAATATATAATAAACATGATAACGTACGATATGCCATGCATATACAAATCACTTGCACGACATCAAAACCCTGTGATATTTCACAACCTCATAGCCGGTAAACTGACCTCAAAAGCCCCGTGCTCCAAGAGCACCACAGGTGTTAATACACCGCAACACTTATAACAAGAATGCCATTAAAAACACACTGCGCACATGCACAGGTTGGCGGCGACATCGATTGCCGTCCAAAGAATATAGACGACAATGTCCCTTGCCGTCAACACCAAGTAAGCGACCACCACTTGGCCGTTTACCCACACTCAACGGCTAGATACCTAGTCGTTAATCTCCCAACGAAGAACTCTGCGTCAACCGATGTTGACGCCAAGATCTTCACTGCAGAACCCGCCAGAACACACAAAATGGCCCTAGACCGATTACACGGGCAATCTAGCCATAAATACAATAGAAAAACAAGGGGAAACACTCCCCCTTACATGTATATACCATAATTAAACCAGAGAAGCAAGATCCAATACTTGGATCGATCAAACCACCCAATTTCCCAGCATGGTAACCCTTTTTCCCAAAAACACAATTAACAAGTAATCTATACAAACGGAGCACGACAATTCAAACAAGAGAAGTCAAGGGGTCCAATCCCTACCTCAGAAACGCAAATAAACTCCTAAAGAACTTCAAATCGCGCCGAAACCCCCAGGATCTTCCCGCGAACACCACCCTCCAATCCGTCATTCCCCGCCCGATCTGCCGCTACTGCGCGCATCACTGCCTTCCTACGTGCTCCCGTCAACTGCCGGAAGTAGTGAAGAGGCACAAAGGTGAAAGATGGGGAAAGAGGAGAGGAGAAAATGGGGAAAGAAGAAGGCTCGGGTTTACCTAAAAACACAGGCGCCTCAGGTTAACGTCAACCTCTGCGCCGCTAACCAAACCGCCCCAACTAGGCGTCCACATCGCTCGACGCCAAGTTCAAGCAATAAAACCCATTAGAATAAACGGTAAACGTCCACGTCGATGGACGCCAAAAACATGTTAACGGCAACCCATGGCTGCCAACACAAGGTCGACGTCACCCACCTGGACGCCAACCCACTGTTGATGTCCAGCGTACTGAACACCAACACAGACCCATAACCAAACCCGGTAAGGATCTAATAAGAAACACACAACACTAATGGGCCTCACATTGGCCACCAAACCCGCTAAACTTGGATCCACGGGGATCCGGAAAACGCGCGACGTTACATTATTATCACCTAAAAAGAAATGTACATATAAAACAAATTTATCACCTAAAAAGAAATGAAACCATATACAGAACAAGAAGGATACTCTTTCTCTGCATTAGCCTTTCAATTCATCTATCCATTTCCATCCTTGCTTTGTTCTTTTCTTTTCTTTCAATTCATTTCACAATTACTCTGTTCTGTCGATTCCATTACCTTTCCTTACTTTTCAGTTGTAGACGATTCTACCTTGCCAATGGCGCTTTATCTCCTTGGACTGAACCTACTTTCACATTTTTCCAGCTGTGTTTGCAACATTTCTTTCGAGACTACTTTACCTTTCTCGAATATCATATACTGTAATATTCTTTCATGCCGCCATTTTCTTTTTCTATTTATCATTGCTTGCTGTTATTCTGCCTCATCTGCATTTACATTCGCAACTGTCACTTCTTCAAAGAAAACAAATCACCATCTTTGAATTTCTTGCTCTTTTTCATATTATTTTGCTCATACCGTTTCAAGTCATCTCTGATTAAAAACCATAATAAACTCTGCTCCTTTATTCCACTGTGCAAAACTTTACACTTTCTTCTTATCCCAGCAAATCTTAAACAATCTGTGGATATTAAATCTTTCTTGTTTCAGTTTCCATTGCGCTACTCTGATCACACCGAACAATTACTTTCAATTACTTTCTTCTGATTTCAACTGCATTCATTTCTAACTTTAACTGCTTCTCAAATCATCTCATTCAATTAATTCATGCTGAAAATATTACTGCAATTTCTGACCTGCCAAACCACTATTAACATGCTTCACTCTTCATATACCTTTCTTGCTTTACTGACATTCTCTGGCTAATCTCATAATTCTGGGGCATAAACTTTCTAAATATTATTTAATCAATCTGTTCTAGCATTAAACCCTGAAATATCTTAACAACGGTTCACTTCTGTTCAATTAAATCATTTCTTTGCACCGATATGCAAGCTCTAACTGACATTTTCTGACTCATCTAATTTTATTTACTTCATCATTTGCTAAATTCTTTCTTTTTCTGGTCCATATTTCTTCTTTATCTAAACTGCCAATCATTCTAATCATAACATCTTTTCCGCAAAATACTTCTCTTATTCATTCTGCTGCCTGGCTAATCTTGTTGTACCGTTCATACTATAAATCTTTCTGGTATTTAATCATCCTTCTTTAAAATACAGCAAAAACTCAAATTTAAATACCAATTTCTTTAAATATAACAACTTGCTCTGTCTGCTTCCTTATTCCATTAAATGCTCTTTTCTCAAATAACATAAATATTACAGTCTGCCTTGCTATTTTTCTCAACTCAATATTTATTAACTGCTTCTCCATTAATGCACTTCTTTCCATTCTATTTCATTTGCTTTGAACTCATTCTAACATGCTTAACTTTAATTTTATTTTCCTCGAACTGCTCACAGTTACTAACTTTCACTGCTCTTATCTTTAGCACAGCCATCTTTACTAACTTTTTCTGAAGAATTCCTCATAACTTGTCGTTCATCAACTAAATATTTCTCTTATGCAATTCTTAGAAAATCTCTTTACACACTGATTCTTCTTTTCTTTCTTTCTTTATTCAACTGATCTTTTCTGTACATATTTGTACAAATCCTCATATCAAACTTCATATTACCATCACTATTCATAACAACGTTTTTCTCAAATTTCCGATCTCAGGTACACTTAATCATCACTATTCTTTTATATACCAGCACCTCTTTTAAAGCTGATCTGCTTTACTTAATCATGTCAAACTCTTCATAATACTAATCACATTCTCATTCACACTATTTCTTGATATCATCTGACTCAGATCTCTGATGCCACAATACCTCTACTGAGGTTCTCAACTATATTTTGCACATTTAATCATTTTCTGACACACCCTGAGCTGTTCCTCATCACCTCGTTACCATATACCTGTCTCTGCTAACTCTGTATTCTTACTGAATTCCATATCCAAACTTATTAATTTCCTCAATTCCTTTAACTGCGAATCTTTAACAACCAAATCATTCTATCACAAACTAACACACTGGTATAATCACACAGATTATACCACCTCTAATCACATCAACTTTCAACAACTGCTAACAACTGCCAAATTCTCAACTCAAAAACACATTTTACAAAACAAAAACTTAAACAAATACCACTTTAACCAACACAAAACCGCAGACTTACTACCAGTAGTGGACATTAATTCATGTAATGGGACATTGCAACCTTATTGTCTTTTCATATTCTAACTGGACCATGCTCTGATACCAACTGTGACGGACCGGGGTATTTATGCCCATTAAGGCTCCATATCCAGATCCGCCTCCCACGAACGGACCGAAGTCTCGTAAGGGATAGCTCACACAAGTGTCCAGTAAGAATATAAAAGACAAACCACAACAGTATAAGACACAAGAAAGTACATGTGCTCATACCTGCATATAACAATTTACAACTGTCCCATTACATTAATACATGTTCAATTAAAAAGTACAACTACCTAGGGCATACCCCGAGGGAGCACAAGCTCACACAACACTAACTACTACACAACTTCTGGTGGTACAAGTCTGACACAACGCCGCTGCAAGTCAAACACTCGGCAAGCCCTGAAAAGAACTATAGGGGAGTGAGCCTCAACAAGTCACTGGCTCAGTAGGGGCTACCTAAAACAACACCGTAACCACAGACACCTCAACCCCAATGGGTCTCACTGGCAGCACCAATAGCCAAACCATTTCATGCTCACAACATTTATATTTAAATAACATCTTAAACAGTAATTAATAAACAAATGCATATTCCTTATAAAGAAAGAGGAACCATAGGCTAGTCGTCTCAACAACTGAAATGCCTAGGCCGCAAGCCTCACAGGCACATTATTCCAACGACTGGTTGCCTAAGCTACAAGCTTCACAGGCAAATCTCAAGTACGTGGGTAACAGAGCTGTTAACCAAAAGATGGCCCTTTATACCCAAACCACAATATGTCGTAAACCACATATACCAAGTAACATGATCGGCTACAGCGGGCCAATCCATCACACATGAAAACCATATACGGTAGCTTACCCGAGGGAGGGTGAAGCACATTGTGTGGAAGGTCACACCACACGACCTCCACGAAACACAGTTCCACGACAACACCAGAAAGACTGGTATACGACGTGCCACCACAAACCATTACCCACACAGGGTACAAGTACCTATTACCACAAGGCACCAGCAGTGAAACCGCAAGTAAACCAGTGCCGTAACAGGGCACACCATAGCAAACTAAACCACATTTGTGGTGAGTCAATACTCACCATCTATAGCTGAAACTGTGCCACCACTCGGGCACACCACAAGCCACAATCGCAGTCACAACTGTGCCAACACCAGGGCACACCTCAAACGAGTCAAACCTCGACTACGAGTCACAAACTCACGAACCAGAGCCAGTGGCAAAGCACGAGTCAGAAAGGAACGACGTCACCACAACCACAAATGGAGCTAACAAAGCACGAGTCGCGAAGAACGATGCAGCCACACGGGAACGGTATACTGGCTGATCAGGCCAGTATCCAACCCGGACAACACAACACAAGAAAAACCTCTCAGCCTCGCAGTCACGGACGAATGGTCCAACTGCCGCTCCATTAGCACAAGTCAAACAACTGTGGAGACCAACCAACACGACACCTGCAGACACACAACTGCAGGTCCATGCCTGGCACCTCTAGGGTCTCTGGCCGGAGCACCCTAAAGTGAGGCACTATAAAACAGGACTAGCTGGGGACCAGTGTCGACTACTGGTGTCCGTACCCCCAACTACGAGCGCGCTACAAGCGACTGCACACCCACCAACACAAGCCGCTGCCCTACTGTCGTCTTTCCCTCAGCCGGACGTACAACTCAAACACAGGAGTGAGGGTGTCCAGAAAGATGACACAGACCTCAACGGTACCACACTATACTGGGACAAACCCCGAGCACAACAAACACACGTGCCTGGCTCACAAAGAACCTGGGGTACCCTACTAGAGAGGCATTCTGGAATAGGCGCCGGACCACCACACTCGGCAAGCTCAAACCACGATATATACACAAACACTTTCTGTTACCGATCACGGTACATATGTTAGGAAGAGCTTGTTCCAGTCACCCTGTGACTTACAAGCTAACTTACGCAATCACACACATAAACCACATTAATAATAATACCACGACCTGTCATCGGTCACAAAGTGACAGTGAAGGTTACACTAAACACTGACGATAAATCATATAATAATCACACTTGTATTTAACTAATTATCCGTCCAGAATAATCTATAAAAGATTCTAGAAGATCGAGACTAGGTTCAGACGTGAACCTCATCGCCACAACACCACAGTAATTAATATATAATAAACATGATAACGTACGATATGCCATGCATATACAAATCAGTTGCACGACATCAAAACCCTGTGATATTTCACAACCTCATAGCCGGTAAACTGACCTCAAAAGCCCCGTGCTCCAAGAGCACCACAGGTGTTAATACACCGCAACACTTATAACAAGAATGCCATTAAAAACATACTGCGCACATGCACAGGTTGGCGGCGACATCGATTGCCGTCCAAAGAATATAGACGACAATGTCCCTTGCCGTCAACACCAAGTAAGCGACCACCACTTGGCCGTTTACCCACACTCAACGGCTAGATACCTAGCCGTTAATCTCCCAACGAAGAACTCTGCGTCAACCAATGTTGACGCCAAGATCTTCACTGCAGAACCCGCCAGAACACACAAAATGTCCCTAGACCGATTACACGGGCAATCTAGCCATAAATACAATAGAAAAACAAGGGGAAACACTCCCCCTTACATGTATATACCATAATTAAACAGAAGAAGCAAGATCCAATACTTGGATCGATCAAACCACCCAATTTCCCAGCATGGTAACCCTTTTTCCCAAAAACACAATTAATAAGTAATCTATACAAACGGTGCATGACAATTCAAACAAGAGAAGTCAAGGCCAGTCCCTACCTCAGAAACGCAAATAAACTCCTAAAGAACTTCAAATCGCGTCGAAACCCCCAGGAGCTTCCCGCGAACACCACCCTCCAATCCATCATTCCCCGCCCGATCTGCCACTACTGCGCGCATCACGGTCTTCCCACGTGCTCCCGTCAACTGCCAGAAGTAGTGAAGAGGAACAAAGGTGAAAGGTGGGGAATGAGGAGAGGAGAAAATGGGGAAAGAAGAAGGCTCGGGTTTACCTAAAAACACAGGTGCCTCAGGTTAACGTCAACCTCTGCGCCGCTAACCAAACCGCCCCAACTAGGCGTCCACATCGCTCGACGCCAAGTTCAAGCAATAAAACCCATTAAAATAAACGGTAGACGTCCACGTCGATGGATGCCAAAAACATGTTAACGGCAACCCATGGCCGCCAACACAAAGTCGACGTCACCCACCTGGACGCCAACCCACTGTTGATGTCCAGCGTACTGAACACCAACACAGACCCATAACCAAACCTGGTAAGGATCTAATAAGAAACACACAACACTAATGGGCCTCACATTGGCCACCAAACCCGCTAAACCTGGATCCACGGGGATCCGAAAAATGCGCGACGTTACAAAAAATGTCTGTCTTCACGTCAAAAAGCTTATTCATTATCTCTATATAAGGGTATGATGGTCACTCCCACAGAGTAACTGGGGGTACGGGCATTCCCCATGTCTATCCCCACGTCAAAAGGTGATCGTGATCCTAATTACCACTTTTCTCATTAAATTAAACAATACTTCAAAGTAGAAATAGAGTGAAGCCTCCATGCTAAAAAATCAAGGGCAATATGATGTTTATGGTTGATTGCTCATGTAGACATCACTTTCATATACCAACTGACCATCACCCACTAAGAAATATGTTTTTCTACAATGGTTTTATTCAAAGGGGTTATCTTATTTTCATATGTGTTTGTACGGTGTCTTCTTAATGCTATAACTTGAGACTACTGAGGTATTATTACATAATCATTGTAGACTTTTGACGCATCTTAATATCAGTGGGTATGACATTTTATCATGTGTATATACCTATTTTTCAACCTTAAATACCATTTGGATGCTCATTGCCCAGTACATTCTGTCAAAATGCAAAACTGGCTAAAACCTATTTGTGCCTGTCGACAACTGCAAAGTCACCTGTTGACAGCCGGCAGCTAGGGCGGTTCAGAAGCCCAACCGGCGTGCCATTTTGGCTGGATTTTGTGGGTCCCCTTCCCTTTCAAACTCTTTCTAAAACTCTTTAAAAGGGAACCCACGCCTCCTCCTCCTTTCCCCACTTCCAAAATCTCTCTTCTTCCTCTCACAACCCCAACTTTCCCTCTCCAGGGCGCCAGACCTAGATTTCGATCCCACAGATCTTGTCCACTCCAACCTCCTCTTCCTCATGGATCTCTTGGGTCCCCTCTCTCCAGAAGCCGCTCTGGGGTTCCTACCGAGCACCGAAGCAAGCATCGGGACGACCGTCTACCAGTCATCGTCCCTCCAAATTTGCAACTCATCAAAGTTCTCGGCACCTTCACCAAGTTTTTCCAACCCCGTTATGTGGATTTCGTTTCTTTGGAAGACATGTTCCCTGATCTGCAGCCCCTATTCGACGTCCAGGGTTGGACCACTTTTTGTTACTCCCATAAGCGGTATTCTCCAACCGCTGTGACAGAGTTCTACAACAATCTGGGGACGTCAGATGCTGGTGATCTCTACACCCAAGTGAAAGGCACTCCCTTCAAACTCACACTCAATCTTCTCACTCGTGCTTTTCAAATCCCCAACTCTGGCATTGATGTTCTGATTAATCATCCTGCTGCATCAGACTACTACAATCTCATTACTTTGCAGCCATACGATTCTACCAAAGATCATATGAAGTTGAATGCCAATTCCTTCCCTCCTCTTCATCGTCTCATTCATCACATCTTCACCACCATTATTGTGCCAAAGGATGGAAGTTGAGAACTTGTGACTGAAGTTCACAAATCCCTTTTCTACTCCTTCCTCAATGGTGAACAAGTAAATCTGCTTATTCTCATGATCGACCTACTCAGGCAATGTTTCCGTAACTCCAAAAGGTTGATGCCCTATGCTTGCCCCATTACCTCTCTCCTTCTGTTCATTGGCATCCACATTCCAAAAGGGGAGATGGTTGATCTCAAATCCCGTAGTTCCTTTGATCTTACTACAGCCCATAGGATGGGCTATAAGCTTATTGATGGGAAAGTCACACGGGAACTCAAGGGCAAGGAGCAGGCAGTTGAAGAAGAAGATCTTGAGGATGAAGAATCCAGTGATGAAGCCTCCCAAGCAAAGCCAATGGACGCTCAGGGAGATGATGATGAAGATGCAGAGATGCCGAAGATCAAGGACCACCAGAGCCTCAAGAACCATCTCTTAGAGATTTCCTCACTGCTCAGCTGGCCCAAATGCAACAACAGATCACCACTGGTTTTGCACATCTCAATGCTCAGTTTGATCACGTTGATACAAGGATGGATGCTTTTGCTGACACTAATGTGCAAATTCAACATAGACTTACCAGGCTCTCCACAGAGCAACATGGGATCCGTCATCCCCATGCTACTGGGAATGACACTGTCTAGAGAGTCTAGGATTCAGTCTCGGTTATCTAGTTTTATTTCTCACTAGGCTTGCGTCATATGATTGGTATCTTAGTTTGCTACGTCATTCCTGTTATTTCCCTTCTTTTGCATTTCTTTAAGTCATGTCATGAAAATCTTTTGTAACGTGTGTACTGAATGATTATTCAATGCCATTCACAGTTCTTTGGCTACTTTCTATTCATCAGTGCATGATTTGCCTTTTTGGATGTTGCTAAAAGGGGGAGAACATCAATTGTGCATAAATTGAAATTTTTGTCATCATCAAAAAGGAGAATGTTGGGTTCTCATGTATGATGTTGAGATTAAATGTTTTTGATGATGAACAATGTCAATTGATGTTGTGTGAATATTTGAAACACGATGACAGTGAAAAAGTCAAGCAAGTTATAATCATGAAAGAACATGCTTCTATTAATCATCTATACATTCATTATATCTTACTTAGAATGTCCTTCAATGTAAGTGTGAATGTAGGCAAGACATGTATCAAAATACAAGAGCAAAGACTCAAGAATAAGACATTAAGCAAGCACCTGTCGACAGCTAAGCACAGAGAAGACAAACAAGTTTCTGGAAACACAAGTGAAGTGTGTCTGTCGACAGCAACAAATCGCATGTCGACAGCTACACACAGAAAAGTCCTTCCCGGAAGACCATTGTTCTGGAAATTGGAAATCTGTCAGCACCTGTCGACAGACACATTACTGGCTGTCGACAGACGAAGAGAAAACTCAGTTACGAGATTTGGATATGTTTTATATTTGGGTGTTTCCTTTTACCACGTCTCTCCAAACTTGGACACCCATATATATAGAACATATTGAGCTATTTTCGTAGCAAGAAGCCACCATACTAAAATCCTAAGCAAAACCCAAGAGAGAAAGCTTCTCCCTACTACTCCACTTTAACCCTCCGTCCAGAGCAAAGAAGATCTATCTTCCGAGCGGAGTTGAAGACGGTTTGTCTACGGTTCAAGCTTCTACATCGTCTGAGGATCATCAAAGAGAATCTTGGAGTTCTTCTGGACGACCAGCGATAAGAGTTCTTCATTGGGATTTGTTCTTTCACCTCAGAACTCCTATCTTTTCGTATCTCTCATACATTTGTGTGTGTGGTTGTGATTCAAGCATCCCTTGTGCTTGATTCACGTGTGGCTAGTTGTTCTGAATGCATGTTTGCTTCAGACAACTTGAGTGTGTGTGTTGTAAGAGTCGAACTCACTTATAAGCAGTCTTTCTGCGTGTGTGTGTGGACGGTGGACGTAGGATACATAAGTTGTGTACTCCGAACCACCTTAAATCATCGTGTCTGTGGTTTGAACGTTTTACTGTAGATGTTTGGTAGGCACGTTGATCACTCACACATTAGATAGGTTGTCAATTGTTCTACTCTTAATCAACACATACATCTTGGTTCGAATTCAAATCAAATCTGTTTGAGATTTTGATAAGTCTGTATTTCCATCGAAAAGAAGGTCATAGTGGTTTAATTGGAAGTAATCTAGTCAACCCCCCCCCCTTCTAGATTACCATAATAGATAATTTCGCACATCTTTCAAGTACCACCTCCTCCACCATTGATAGATTATGGAACGTTCATGCAAGGGTTAGTTCAAGCTATGCAGACTTAGGCCCAGACCCAGGCAGCATTGCAGGCCCAAGTGCAAGCTCAAGTTAGATGTAGCTCTAATGGTTGTCAGTAGTTTTCTTTAGTGAACCTATCTTATGCTGATCCTTGTTGTCTCAGACTCAGGCTCTACCCGCAGTGCATTTGGAGCATAGGGGCCCATCTGTGATGGAGAGGTTCAGGAGGATGTCTCCACCCTCTTTTAAGGGGGAGAGTCAACTGTTGTTGGCTGAGAGTTGGCTAATGGACACCGAAAAGATTTTTAGAGCTATTCGTTGTGCTGAGGAAGATAAAGTTAGTTTGGGGACCTATATATTGTAGGTAATTGTAAGGCAAGGTTTAATTATAAATCATTATAGTGTGGTTGGTTATGCTTAATGGAGATGTACTCTTTGTAGGAGAGGGCTGATGTTTGGTGGTCATTGTTAACCAGGTTGCAAGCCCAAGGGGGGTGAATGGGTTGTTAGAAATTATATCTTAAAATTTTTCTGTTAAATATAACTTCGAACAGAAACACTAAATGCAGGTGTTAGAGTTAGTGAGCAACGGAAATAAGATAAAAGCAATCACACAAAATGCACAAGTATTTTTATCCTGGTTTGGACCTCCTATCACCAAGAGTCCTAAGTCCAGTCCCTAAGAAACTACTTGGGATTCCACTAACCAATGGTACAGTCCCCCTTAAGGACACTTATACATCTAGCACCCGCTGGCCTACTCTTCTACCCACGAAGAGGCAATACAACCACCTGTAGCAACAGGTCTTCCCTTCAACAAGGGGAATAAACCACCTACCTACAGTAGGTCTTCTCTTCACACAGGAAGAAGAGCACTCTTAAAGAAGAGTTGAAGGAATGCCCCCTAGACCAAGCTTATACAGCAATGCAGTGCTTGATCTGAGGCATGATCTAAGAGAGAGAAGAATAGGCTATGATGCTACTCTCTCAGAAACAGCAGGCTCTTAAAAGAAAAAGAGTAGTGAAAGCTTTAGAAGAGCTCTGAGCATATGAACTTGGAGTGAGGACGCACTGCTCTTCTAGTGGTTATGAAGGCTTGTATATTTATTTCTTGGTTTACTTGAATTATCATTCCTTTACAACCATCGTCTTCCTTTTTATAGGCACTTCACCTATCTTCAGATGTGTCTGTTGATGTGTCTGTTGTCTCTCATTTCTTGATGCTCGTTTCCATGCAGTCTCTACAGGTCTTACGTTGTAGAAACATGTGACTACCGGAAACCTGGAGGCATTAAATGCTAAGAGAGAGATCTTCAGTCAACGAACAAAAAGGTGTTATACAGAAATAGATATGTCCATTCTGTCACAATATAAATCATAAGAAGACTTGTTATAAGAATGGCAAACTGTAAAGCGCTTTCTGCAAGAGCTCTATGTCACGTGACTAAACCTCAACCAGATATGTTCCTTTTTGTTCACATGTAAAGTATTAGAAGACTTACCATGAAAATAGTAGTCAGTCAAAAGTCATATTGTATGGAAACTATATCCAGCAATAGACTATGCGTATGAAAGACGTATGTGAAATATTAACAGATGGTGGGAGATTTGAATTTCACGTGTTCAAATTGCTAAGGACATTTGAAACAAGTCTGAGAATACTTTAATCATTTTATCAAAGATGTTTTCAAAAAGTTCCTTAATCAAAAGATATGCAATATGATCAATATGATTTCAAGAAAAAATGGTTTGATAAAGATAATATATATTTATTTATTTATTTGAAATAACATTTGATATGATAAAGGCAATCGATGTTCATATAGGCAATCGATATCTAAGAAGTTATTATTTAAAGATAAGGAAATCGATGATTATGCAGACAATTGATATAAGATGGCAATTGATGTTTCAGTGCAATGCAATCGATGTTTACGAAGGCAATCGGTATGTAAGGCAATCAATTGGTGAAGGTAATCGATATTTAAAAGGACAATCGATGTTTAAAAAGGTTAGCAATTGATATGAATAGAGCAACAATCGATTGGTCAAGAATATAACGTAAACGGTTGAAGTGAAGCTTCAGATGGCCAAAATATAACACAATCGGTCGAAGTGAAGCTTTGAATATGACGAAGTGTAACTTCGGATATGACAAAGTTAACTTTAGATATGACGAAGTGAACTTCATATATGATGAAGTGAAACATCGTATAAAACAGTTCATAACATTGTCGGTCAAAGTGAAACTTCGGATATGATGAAGTTGAGCTTCGACTGATCATGACCAAAACATGCATGATGAAGTGCTAGCCTCGGATATGACGAAGTGGACTTCGGATATGACAAAGCTAGCTTCGTATATGACAAAGTGTAGCTTCGACTGATCAAGACCAAAAACATGCATGACCTCGGATGATTAAGTTTAAAGCAATAAAAGATGAAACTTGACTTCGATTGAAACTGTGAAAAAATTATCAGTGATGAAGCACATGAACTTATGAATGAAACTATGAGTGACAACAAGGACTTACAAGCAATTGAACACCATCTAATGAATCTTAGAAATACTTGGATTACTTACAATGATGTTCCTTGAAGTATACTTTATTTCCTATGAGTCTCCTGTTGACAGACTTAACCAAAATGATATTAAGGTAAATGCACATGATTTAGATAAATATAAAAATATTCTGATAAGTTTTGTTATCACGAAAATATATAATCATAGAGATAAAGGAGTCAACAGTCATCCATACTACGCACCAAGTTTGAGGGTAGGTATGTTGGTTGAGTGCAGGTAAATGCTTACGTTGTGGTGATAAGGACCACAAGATAAATGATTGCCCAAAGATGTCGTAGCAGACAGCAACAGCAGCGGCGCCGGCAGTAGCAAAACCAGTAGGAACACCTCGGGCCCAAGTCCGAGTGTATGCATTGGCCAAAGAAGATGCATAGTAGGCAGAACATGAGTCCTCTTTTATACTGGTGCTACACATACATTTGTGTCTGAGAGATTTGCAAAGATGCCACTTAAGGAATCAGATGCAGAAGCTATTGATTTAGATATTCCCTTAACTGGGCATACACTAGCAGGAGCCATGATCACTAAGAAGTGTTTTCACTCACTGTATGTGTGCATAGAAGAGCGGGATTTGGCAAGATGCTTTTATCTATTAAAGATGAAAGATTATGATGCTATTCTAAGTTTAGATTGGCTGGAAGAACACTATGCCCTACTAGATTGTTGGAAGAATGAAATCATTTTCTGTATTCCATGAGAGGATGAGTTTTCACATCCCTTGCCCAGGAACATGGCTGGGAAGTTTGTGGTGTCTGCCTTAAAGGCAGCCAAGATGCTGAACGAAGGCTGTAGTGTGTACTTGGCTAGTGTGGTTGTGTCTAAGGACACTAAAACCAAACTTATTGAAGAGGTAAAGGTTGTTCGTGATTATGCAGATGTTTTTCCTGAGGATCTTTCTAGTTTGCCACCAGAGAGGGAGATTGAGTTCACTATTGAGTTGATGCTAGGTACAGCTCCGATTTCTAAGGCACCTTATCGTATGACACCAACATAGCTGGTGGAGCTCAGGAGGCAGTTGCAAGACTTGTTGGACAAGGGTTTCATTCTTCCAAGTTCTTCGCCATAGGACGCTCTAGTTCTCTTTGTTAACAAGAAAGATGGTTCGATGAGGCTATGCATTGATTACCAGAAGCTTAATCAAGTGACGGTCAAGAACATGCATCCTTTACCCCGTATTGATGACCTATTTGATCAGTTGCAAGGAGCTTCTATATTTTCTAAAATAGATCTTCACTCGGGTTATCAACAACTTCGGATAAAGGTCAATGATACGTTCAAAACAGCTTTTCAGACACGATATAGTCATTACGAGTTTTTGGTGTTGCCTTTTGGCCTAGCAAATACCCCAGCAGCATTTATGGATTTGATGAATCGGGTTTTTAGACCTTATCTGGATAGTTTTGTAGTTGTCTTCATAGACGATGTACTAGTATATTCTCCTGATGAAGCATCTCACCATGAGCATTTGAAGATGTGCTAGAAGTGTTGCGAGAAAACAAATTGTTTGCCAAGCTTAGTACGTGTGACTTATGGATGAAGGAAGTTCATTTCCTTGGTCAGGTAATTTTTGGAAATGAGATAGCTATGGATCCATCTAAGGTGAAGGCAGTGCTAGAATGGGAGACTCCAAGATCACCATATGAGATACGGAGTTTCTTGGGATTAGCTATTATTACCACCACTTTATAGAGAGCTTTGCATCCATTGCGGCACTGTTAACCAAGCTAACCAGGAAGCGAGTCAAGTTTGTTTGGTCCAAGGAATGTGAACAGAGTTTTCGAGAGTTGAGGAGTAGGTTGACATCTACCCCCGTGTTGATTCTACCTAATGGGGTAGATGGTTTCACGATCTCCACGAAAGCTTCTCATATTGGTCTTGGTTGTGTGTTAATGCAGGATGGGAAAGTGGTTGCCTATGCTTCTCAACAATTAAAGGAACATGAGCATAACTATCCGACCCATGATTTGGAGTTGGCAGTAGCGGTTCATGCTTTGAAGATCTGGTGACACTATCTTTATGGTGTCAAGTTTAAGGTGTTTACTGATCATCAGAGTCTCAAGTACTCGTTCTCACAAAAGGAGCTAAATCTGAGGCAGAGAAGATGGATAGAATTCTTAAACTATTATATTTTGAGTTGCAATATCACCCAGGCAAGGCAAATGTTGTAGTCGATGAGCTAAGTAGGAGAGGACCGCAATGCAGAAGGATTGGAAATTCGGTTGTGTGTTAAGGATGGAAAGTGGTTGCCTATGCTTCTCAACAATTAAAGGAACATGAGCATAACTATCCGACCCATGATTTGGAGTTGGCAGTAGCGGTTCATGCTTTGAAGATCTGGTGACACTATCTTTATGGTGTCAAGTTTAAGGTGTTTACTGATCATCAGAGTCTCAAGTACTCGTTCTCGCAAAAGGAGCTAAATCTGAGGCAGAGAAGATGGATAGAATTCTTAAACTATTATGATTTTGAGTTGCAATATCACCCAGGCAAGGCAAATGTTGTAGTCGATGAGCTAAGTAGGAAGAGGACCGCAATGCAGAAGGATTGGAAATTGAAGGAAGATGCGGCTTGTGCTTTAGTAGAGGTTGAGTCACAGTTATGTCAAGCTTTTGTTGCTCAATTGTCTATCAGATCTACTATTCTGGATAGTGTGGTGGATGGTTAGAAGGATGATCCTAGGTTGCTAGAGATGATTGGAAAGTCAGGCATTGCTAGTGATGACGAAGGCGTTATCAGGTTCCAACATAGAGTGTGTGTGCCAGACATTGCTGATGTGAGGAAGAAGATTTTAGAGGAAGCTTGTAGATCCAAGTTTTCAATACATCCAGACAGTGGCAAGATGTATCAGGATCTGAAGCAAACTTTTTGGTGGCAAGGCATGAAGAGGGATGTTGCAGATTTTGTGGCTAGATGCTTGACATGCCAACAAGTAAAAGCAGAATGCCAGAGGCCATCCGAGCTGATGCAGAAGATTGATATTCTGTTATGGAAATGGGAAGCGATCACCATGGATTTTGTCACAGGCTTACCCGGACTACTAGGGGTAATGACTCTATCTGGGTGATTATGGACAGATTCTCCAAGACCGCTAATTTCTTAGCCATGAACAAGAAGCAGTCTATTGAGAGTTTAACCAAGCTTTATGTGGATAGTATTGTCAAGTTGCATGGAGTTGCAAAATTTATCATTTCGGATAGAGATCCAAGGTTTACTTCAAGGCTATGGCAAGGTTTGCAAGATGCTTGTCACGTCTCGAGAATTACGCAGCAGATGTTAATTCAGATAATTCAAGTCAATATTCCGAGACGTGATCAGTCGGCAAATAAGCCTCTAGCTAGCACGCACTAAATGTGTATCAACACAACATCATAATAGGGCCCAAATATTAAACTCAAAGGAAATTGTATTCAAATCTCATCTCATTGTGTCAAAGTGGAAACTAATACAACTCTTTAACTATGGTGTAACAGAACTAAGACTCAATAAAATGAAAAGTACATTATTCCTCACTTCCTACTACATGAATATAACACTCAAAGCAAACTAACTATAACTAGACACATAGTTGGAATGCTCAACACTCGGACGCATTCCCATCCTCGACTTGCTCCTCTTCTTGAATTTCATAGTCACCTAGAATGGTTAAAGGTAGGGAATGAGCAAACTAGCCCAGTAGGATTTATATCTCAATGTGCGGGCAATGATATAAGTGATTAACAATTTAGAACTAGGTAAGCACGATGATGGTCATGATATGCATGTACGAATAAAACTCATTAAAACATGATACATGAAACAAGCTAGATAGAGTGATCATGATAGAGCAAGATCTAGAACGTTATAATGAGCAAGAGATTATCAATAGTGAGGCATGTAACAAGCATGCAAGATATCACTTTAAATTGCAATAAATGCAGGATGGCCATATCATGTAAGCACGCACGAGCACAATCATGTAACACTAATCAGGCACGAAGACACTAATGTACACCAAAGAAAGATCCACCTTGAAATGCACACTAGGACACGTGTATGTGGATATTGTATCTAGCATTCAACACGACACGCATGACTCCCAGCACAGATGCAACGCCAGTAATCATTATACCCCATGATTAATGGTATATTTATGACTCTCCGTCATTGGGGCTAGACTAGAGCCCTTGGACACTCGCCGTCATTGGGGCTAGACTGGAGACCTTGGACAACATCTCACTATTTTTAAATGTAGATACCTACCGTCATTAATGGCCAATAAGAGTTTCAAGATGTAAGCATGTGTATCATCATGTTCATGATGATGATGAGAACAAGTAATAAGTAAATGTGAACATGATTTCATGATACAATAGTCAAGAGATAATTTCGGCAGCATAACGGTGCAATTTGTACTTTAGTTCACTCTTACATTAATGGCTTAAGTCCAGATTACAAATCACACTCACGAGAACAAGAGAAGAGAGGAAGTGCACGCTATCTCCAAGGAACTTCAATGGTACAACCAACTCGGTCTCCATGAGGAAATCCACGGAGTACGGAGATTTACAGAGGTCTTAGAGAAAAGGTCGCTAGTCTACCGATACGGAATGACCGATAGAGAGCTTCTAAATCCTCAAGAAAGGGCTGCCTAGATGTGCAAGTGTGTAGTGAACACGTGTCTCAATCCACAATCCATCGGTTTCAAACTTGCAGAAAACAATTCACATGATAGCATGAAATGAACTATGCATTTAACTATACATGGGTTTGCAATATTTTAAGATAACAATTCTCATTTTAACAAGCTAGAACAGTAAGAAGAGTGAATCACTAGTTGCATGAATGGTCACATCTAGGGGTGTACAACGGTTCGGTTCGGTTCGGTTTCCCCATTTTTGGGGGAAACCAAACCGAACCGAATCCATTTGATGAACCGAACCGGTTCGGTTCGGTTCAAACTGAAATTGGCATTTTTTTGGAAAAACCAGGCAATTTTCTGCATTTTTATGTGCAAAAGTTGCAAAAAATGGGTTTTTTGGGTGGTCACGAGTTTCGAACTCGCGACCACCGGGGCGCGCGGAGGGCGCGCGACGCGCCTTCCACTGTGCTACCCTTTTTTTTGTATAAATGTATTATTATATAATGATATATAGATATTCGATTCATTTCGGTTTCCCAGCCTGAAACCAAACTGAACAACGAGGTCCGTGAAACCGAACCGGCCGGTTCGGTTCGGGTTTTCGGTTTGGACCATATTTTGCACAGCCTAGTCACATCATTAAGGGAGCAATTAGCATAACATTCGTGTAATTATAGCTTTTAATGGGTTAAATTTTAAGCCATTAAACACACCTCATGAAATGACCAGAATAAAGACATGCAAATGATGAACTCAATACCATGTTATGCAGACCTCGGTTAAGCCTTGAAATACGTGTCCTACACAGTGGACGTAATTCATAACGCAGTGTACAGTCAAAACAGGCGAAACTATGAAGAAGGTAAATCGCGTCCACCTATGTGGCCGCGATTTGATGTGAATCGCGTTGGGGGAACCCGTCGCGTTCATGAAAAACGTTAAATATGGCAATGGGCGGGAAAACCGCTTGAATCGCGTCGAGGTATCCCGCCGCGTTTTAGACAAGCACAGACTCCCACGTGGCGCGAAGTCTCACGCGTGCCGTTGACTGGTCAGTGCGTGAATTGCGTCAGGTCACACGGATGCCTTTTGATGAATCGCATCGGCTAAGGTCGACGTGATACCAGGCGCGGTAATCGCGTCGCCTGGACCGGACGCGGTTCTAAAAACAACCCGAAAACACAAAAAAAAAAATGCAGGAAACACATGATTTGATCCATGCAACACTTATATCTTCTAAACTAGGGCTCTTGGGACAAACGTATCAACATGAAAGTTGTTGGAAACATGGAGTAGAAGGGAACTATGATTTTTAAATAATTTAAAATGGCCTCGAGATCTGTGATAAATCGACATGAACGTGAAAATTCCCTGACATGCGTGACTTTGGCAAGACGCCTATAACTCAAGATGTACTCATTGGAATTCGATGAAACCACTTGGAAATGAAACTATACTTGATGCTCTACACATTGGTATATGATTTGTTAAGGTTTGACCCGAGAAAGCCTACCTTTCGGGTTGAGGAAGTTTCATTCTTCAAAAAACCCTTGTTCAGACCACTAGTTGAAGAACGCCTAATACACCCAGTATACTGCATGAAAAGTGTGTATTCTAGTTGGGTTAGGAAGTAGACTTGACCCTCTTTCCAGGGGTATAATCCTTGCATGATGTGGTTTAGGTTTGACCTACCTTTGGTCGACTCTAAGTGGACAGTTCGCACAGGTCGAAGCAGACGAAATGGGGAAGAAGATGAGATTGGTGTGGCCGATCTCCTACTCCCCAGCCGCCAAGAACTCCTCCACATGACCCCAGCAAGATGTAAAACTCGTCCCCCAGGGTTTTGTGGAGAGTATTTATGCATCTATGGCTTTTGGAAGTCATATTGCAACAAGGAAAGAACATTTGCGGTTTTAGCATGCCCCCTTCCATGTTTTGAAGATCTCTTCCCCCATTGGAGTGTCTTGGCCATCAAGCAACCTCCAATGATGGCTAGGCACAAATTTGGGTTGCCAAGAGAGCATTATTGCATCCAATTTCTACCCTAATTACCTCCTTCCATTTTCAACTCAATTAGGGTTGCAAATTTATGGGTATTTTTCATGCTCCATTTGATTTTTGGACCAAAGTTGATCCATTGGCCCAATATCGATAATGGGTCATCAATATGTAATGTTGGAAGTCTCTCCAACATTTTTATTTAATTTATGGTCGTGTCGTATTTCCGTATTAACGATTTTTCGACTTGTTTCCTTATTTGGTTAATCGGTCACCGTGTGACGTACACTTGGTCAATCGGATTTTTTGTTACACGAATTTCTTCATGGAACATTTAGGAATAATGTGTGGGGTTGATTTAAAAATTTCATGGAATTTTCCGATGTGTTCTTGCACATACGGTAGTGGTACGTATGTTTTAAACACTTCGATATTATGGAAATCATTTATTTCCATTTATTCAAATATTTATTTAATAAATTTTCCAGGGTGCTACAATGCTCTTAGCTCACAATTGACGCTTAGTTCAGCATTTCACCCACAGATAGATGGACAATCTGAAAGGACAATCCAGACACTCTAGGACATGTTTAGGGCATGTGCCCTGGATTGGAAGGGTGACTGGGAGCGACATTTACCTCATGTGGAGTTTGCCTATAAAAATAGTTTTCATGCAAGTATAGATATGGCCCCATTCGAGGCTTTGCATGGAAGGCCTTGTAGATCTCCTTTATGTTTGGAGGAAACTGGAAATAGACAGTTGGTTGGACCTAAGATTGTGCAAGAAACATCTAGCAAGATTCAGCTAATCAAGCAGAGATTAAATGCTGCCCAAGACCGGTAGAAAAGCTATGCAGATATAGAAGGAAAGATTTGGAGTTTGAGGTGGGAGAACATGTTTTCCTTAAGGTCTCTCCTACAAATGGGGTAATCAAATTTGGTCGGCATGGAAAATTGAACCCAAGGTTCATTGGAACATTTAAAATCCTGAAGAAGGTTGGAAATATGGCTTACCAATTGTCATTACTATCATCTATGGCAAACATTCATCTTGTGTTTCACATTTCTATGCTAAGGAAGTATGCCCATCTCATGTTATTGAAATGTTGCGGAAAAAACTGCTGCTAGAAATCTAGAAGGGGGGGTTGAATAGATTTCTCCAAATTTTTAAAACCACTTGAACAGAAACATAGAGAAACTCAATTGAGTGTGAAATCTGAGTGTTAATGACAATTCTAAACAAATTAGACAAGTTAAATGATGAAATTTTGACGAACCTATCAAGCATCTAGCGTAAGAGACAAGCAAACCACAATGACACAAAGATTTAGGGTGGTTCGGATTACACAACAGTGTATCCTACATCCACCATCCACACACACACACAATTGTGGCTTATCTTGCCAGTTCAGAAAAGTCACAAAGGAACACACACTCTCTGAGATATAGAAATCTCAGATTCAATCACACACACGTGAAATTGGGCACAAGGATTGCACCACTTTCACAAAAACACATAGTATAGAGTGAAATTGAAATGAGGAACCAGTCAGAGCAATTGAATTCCAAATTGAAGAGGACTGGTTCGAAGATCCCTGTTTCTGCTTTAGGAATGGGGATCAGTTCTTCTGCTTCAGCTCCAAGAAGAAGACTCAGATGGATCAAAATTCTCCTTCAATTGGATCATCTAAGGTGTATAAAGCTCTAGTTCCTTCAGATTTGGGAGCTATTCGCCAGGTTGGAGCCTTCCTCAGAAATTGGCTGGAATTCTCTAGAGTCTTTTTAAGAACAGAAGTGTGGCTCAATCTCTCTTTAAAGCCGAGTGGATAAGGGGTATTTATAGCTCCATGGGTCCACAAAATATCTTGGGATCTGTGGGCATAAAAGTTCCCGCCCAAAAAGCCTTCCCAAAAGCTTCCATGTGTCCCTGTTAATTAGATCAAAAAGAGAGAGAAAAAATAGACTGACTGTGTCGACACACCTTACCTATGTGTCGACACCCTATCCCAGTCATCACAAAACGATCTCCTGGACTGGGAACTAGTGTCGACACACAATTGAACTGTGTCGACACACAGGTTCATGGCAGAGCACCGGATTTTCTGATAGGCTACTGGTGTCGACACCACAGGTGAACTGTGTCGACACAATGGAGCACTTATGACTTTTGTTCCTTTGAGCTATACATGAGAAAACATTGTGAGATATAAATGTAAGCATGATAAGCATGACTTTAATGCATTAATGAATCATATTTGGATATCATCAAAATAAGAGATCCAACAATCTCCCCCTTTTTATGATGGCAACTATGATTCATTAATTTGGTTTAATTTTCTCACAAATATGACTTGAAAAAAATCCATTCACACTTTCAAAGCATATCACAAATGTAACAATGACATCCACAATTTTCATCAGTAGCATCTAAACATTTTCATCTCTTTGCAAACAAGCATGTCAATTATTTGTTATTGCCAAAGAAGAAATCAATCACACAAGCATCCAACAACAAAAAAAATGTGCTAGCATTCACATCACACAGAATTATATTACCCCCAAAAAGTTTGGAAATTTAACATAACATTTCTCAAAAAATTTTCAAAATATTTCTTGATTTCTCAATGCCAAAAAGTAAATCATGAATCCTTCTCCCCCTTTGACATCATCAAAACCAAAAATATCAACCAGAAGGGGGTGGAGGAGGAGGAGAATAGGCAATAAGATGGTTTCCATGGACTTCAATCTTGCTTCTACAGCAGACAGATTTGATCTTAATTGATTCTGCATTGTTGAAAGTCTGGTGTGCAAAAGATCTTCTATCCTTTGATGATTTTCATATATATTCTCTTGAAAGACACTAGTTGCATGACGAGATGAGGAAGATGAGCTGGGAACAGTGCCATGTTGCATGAAATTTGCAAAGTCAGACTTTAGAGCTGTCATCTCTTGATCAATGTGAGTCATCAAGTTTTTCATGCCTTCCATATCATCAACCAAATGTGCAAAGGACAATCTTGTTTTAGAGACTTGAGATACAACTTCTTGACTGTTGAATAGTCCATTTTGAGTGTTAAGCAAAATGCCTTCAAGAACTACTTGAATCTTATCTTGGAGATCCTTAAGTTGGGTACATACATCACCCAAAGTACCAATCAACCTATTGAATCTTCTAGTGGCATGCTCAGCTGCTTCATGTTGTCTCACAAACTAACCAGTCATTGAATTTTCTAGCCTCTGAATTCGAAGTTCAAATCTGTTGGACATTTCTGTCATGGTGGAATTGAGAGTTTCAAACTGAGTTTGCAGAAATGTATATAGCTCAGGTGGAATGGGAGGTCCACTAGATGAAGTTGAGGCTGAGCTGTGATGTTGGGTGAATATGGTTGGAGGGACAGGTATGCTGATGGAGGTGGAGAGGCATGAGGAGGAAGCACAGTTTGTGGTTCAAAAGGAATTTCAGGATTCTCAACTTCAATTTGTGGTTGGTCCACTAGATCACCTTGGGGTCCCGCATCTTCTGGAGAAACTTGTTCTTGAATATGGTCAACAGGAGGCTCTGGCTCTACAACCTGACCTCTTAGAACCTGATCTCCCTCAATTCGAAATCTCATGAATTTCTATACATGATGTAAGCAGTAAATGTTGCTTTGAGGAATTTTCTGAACCTTCTCATTTTCAATAGAGATTCCAAAGTGTTTAAAAACTGTTGTGAGGTGAGCAGCATATGGCAAGGATATGTGTAAATCTTTTCTGTTTGTTTCAAAAAATATCTGAGTCATAATCAAGTTCAAATTGATCTTCACATTTTTCTTCATGCTATACAACACAAATCTCTGAATGTTTGTCAATCGATTTCTGCCACCACCCTGTGGTGTGATGATGGTGGTTAGAATGTGATGAATCAGCCTCAGAATTGGAGGAAAAGTATTTGTGTTGTATCTGATGATCAGTCGGTCCCCATGTAATTTCAATTAATTACATATGTATTTTGGTGATTACCAAAACTAAACTAATTTTTAAAAATAATATCTAATGAATATTTCATAAGTCTCAAAGTATAGGAAAAATACCAAGGTCAAACAAGTCAATAAAGGTATGTATTACTTCTCTGAAGCTTTAATCTTTTCAACATGATATTTCTCTAAGTCCATAACGATTTCTGTTGAAATTCATAACGATTTCCTTATAAGACTGAAAAGTCATGTTGTTTCAAACAAGTCGATGTCGTAACGATTTCATAAGTTATCGTGACGATTTCTTTAGAACTCGCAACGACTTGCCCGTCGTAACGATTTCATAAGTTACCGTAACGATTTCTTTAGAACTCGCAACGACTTGCCCGTCGTAACGATTTCATAAGTTATCGTAACGATTTCTTTAGAACTCGCAACGACTTGCCCGTCGTAACGATTTCATAAGTTACCGTAACGATTTCTTTAGAACTCGCAACGACTTGCCCGTCATAACGATTTCATAAGTTACCGTAACGATTTCTTTAGAACTCGCAACGACTTGCCCGTCGTAACGATTTCATAAGTTACCGTAACGATTTCTTTAGAACTCGCAACGACTTGCCCGTCGTAACGATTTCATAAGTTACCGTAACGATTTCTTTAGAACTCGCAACGACTTGCCTGTCGTAACGATTTCATAAGTTACCGTAAGGATTTCTTTAGAACTCGCAACGACTTGCCTATCGTAACGATTTCATAAGTTACCGTAATGATTTCTTTAGAACTCGCAACGACTTGCCGTTCATAACGATTTGCTTTGCACAAAGATTTCTTTAAGCGCTCATAACGATTTGCTTAGCACAAAGATTTCTTTAAGCGTTCATAACGATTTGCTTTGCACAAAGATTTCTTTAAGCGTTCATAACGATTTGCTTTGCACAAAGATTTCTTTAAACGCTCATAACGATTTGCTTTACACAAAGATTTCTTTAAGCGCCCACAACGATTTGCTTTGCGCAACGATTTCTTTAGAACTCATAACTACTTGATAAGTGTTCATAACGATTTGCTCTCTATAATGACTTGTTAGTATTCATAACGATTTCATAAGTCATATAGACAACGACTTTACAGTTTATATCAACTTGATTTTTATCTTATCTCCTGAAGCGTTACTAGTCAAAGTCACGCATATATCTATCTGTCACTCCTGCATTTATGAGTTCTGAATGTATCTATGCATGCATGCAGACAATATCATCCATTATTGTGCTTACTCTGTATACATCTTTTAAAACAAGCTATTTGGGATTGCTATTCTAGTGAACACTCACATCAACGTATACTGACAACAAGAGACAGTTTGAGTTGTCTACTGTCTAGCATTTAATGTGTGCAGGGTCCTGAAGACTTTCTATCATACAACGTTGGACCTATAGATGTCAGAAGACCCTATCACTTTGCGTGCTCAAATGGATAAAAGATAGTTGAAGCTTCCAAATTTCAAACAGTCTAACGACTACTCAAGAGAGAGAGACAACGGACACTTCAACGTCTATATTTCAAATTGAAGATATAAATTCAAGTCAGAAGAATAGAAGAAAACAGAGAGATCAGATAGATACTACAATAGATCTTGTGTTCAAGTATTCAAATTCTTCTGCAGAAAAGTCTAGAGCCAAGAATCTCATTCCTCATCACCTTCAGCTTTTCGCTCTCTCTGCTGTAATAGATTTTCTAAGAGAGCCCGTGTAGTTCTGAGAGTGTGCCTTGTTTACATCCTTGCTCTCAGTGCTAGTTGCTTCAGATCTTGGCTTGTTAAAAGCTTGATCTAGGGGCTTGAATTTCATTCAATTCTCTTTGAGTTGTTGTTCCCTTCGGGTGTGAAGGAAGACCTGGTAGTATTCAGGGTGTAGTTCCCTTCAGTTGTGAAGAAAGACCTGGTGAGGTATCCAGGGTGTTGTTGTTCCCTTCGGGTGTGAAGGAAGACCAGCTGAGCTGGGTGTTGTTGCGTCCATAGGGGGACTGTACCCTAGTTAGTGAAATCCTGAGTTGTTGCTCAGGGACTGGACGTAGGACTCCTAAGGAGAGGAGGTCCGAACTAGGATAATCCTTGTGTTGTGTGATTGTCTTCTTTGTGTGTTTGATATTTAAATTAACAGTCACTAACCTCCTTCGAAGAACATTTGTGTGAATATTTTTAGTTACAGGTATCTTGTAGATTATTTTTAAAAGACCCATTCACCCCCCCTCTGGGCTCGTCAACTGGGCAACAAGTGGTATCAGAGCGAGTCTCTTCGACAAAGAAAAAGGATCCAACGATCTGAAGAGTAAAGATCCATGGCAGCCCAAGGTAACTTTGAAGGTCAGTCTGTCAACCGACCCCCGCTCTTCGATGGTGAAGATTATCCTTACTGGAAGACCAGAATGGAATACTTTCTACAAGGCCACGACTATCAAATCTGGTCCATAGTACAAGAAGGTGATCTGGTAGTCACAAATGAGAAAGCTCAATGGACAGATGATGACAGAAAGAAGATCTCCTTGAATTGCAAAGCAAAGAGCATCTTATGCTGTGCTCTAAGAAAGAAGGAGTTCAACAGAGTTTCAGCCCTACAAATCCTCAATGGAAATGTGGGAAAAGCTCAGGATCACATATGAAGGCACAGACAAGGTAAAGGAAACAAGAATCGACATTCTTGTCACTCAGTATGAGAGATTTCAGATGCAATCAGGTGAATCCATAACTCAAATGTTCAGTCGGTTCACTGACATCACAAATGGACTAGCTGCTCTGGGGAAAATTTATGAGATTGGAGACATGGTGAGGAAAATACTTAGATCCTTACCGTCCTCATGGACCCCAAAGGTCACAACAATAGAAGAAGCTAATGACCTGAAGAGAATGTCAGTAGAAAAGCTCATTGGGTCCATCATGGCCCATGAGATCAACATGGAAAGGCTAGGAGAGTCCTCTAGTAGAAAGAAGCACTCCAACGCCTTAAAAGCTGAAGAAGATTCACCAGAAGCAAGTTCAACTGAGAGTAAAAGTGATATGGACAGCGAGAATGAGGAAGCAATGCTATCTAGAAGATTACAGCGGATTTTGGCTAAGAAGAAGAAGTTCCAATCGAGTAGAAGGCACTTCAAAAGGAATAAGGATTTCAAGAAGCCAGATGGAAAAGAGATGAAGAAAGGAGAACCCATCTGCTATGAATGTAAGAAGCCAGGACACATTAAAGCTGAGTGTCCAAAATTCAAAAAGCCAGAGTTCATGAAGAAAGACAGCTCCAAGAAGTTCAGAAAATACAAAAAGAAGGCGATGGCAGCAGCATGGGAAAATAGTAGCGACTCAGACAGTGAGTCAAGCTCCTGCAGCAATGAAGAAGAAGCCAACTTGGCTTTCATGGCTAATACTGAAGAAAAGGTAACCTCTGACTCTTCTTTTGATTCCTGCAATGATTCTGATTCAGACAATTTAGAGGAAGCATTCAACGAATTATATAATAAATATAAAGAAGTAACTAAACTGTTAAAAGCAAGTAAGAAAAACAGTGCTTGTCTAGAAAACACTAATTCAGATCTGAAAACAGAAAATGAGGAATTAGAAAAACAAATAACTGAACTTAAAAGAAGAAATGAATTACTATGTGAGGATCTAAAAGCTAAGAATGAACAAATAATTAAACTTGAAAAACAGGAAAATGTAGATGAACTAAGAACTGAAATCAAGACTCTAACAGAAGAAAACATAAATTTATCTAGCATGTTAGAAAAATTCACAAATGGTAAAAACTCCCTCATATTAAAGGGTGCTAGAAGATCAGGTAAGAAGAAAAACGGATTAGGATATACACCCCCAGATAATGAAGAAACCATAGTCTATCCTAAAACATATCCAACACCAAAATTTGTACCTGAACAAGATATAGCAAACAAAGCTGATTTCAAATATATAGAAAAAGTAACCAAATTTTCCTGCTATAGTCACTGCAACAAGTTAGGACATATCATAACGACATGCCCAACAAGACATAAGAAATGGATAATAAAAGGTAAAATCAATGATACTAACCCATCAGGACCAAAAGAATTTGGGTACCTAAAACTTGATGTTTTTATTTCAGGTTATCCCTCGAGCATCCAAATGGTATTTGGATAGTGGGTGCTCAAGGCACATGTCAGGAAACCAGAAGTTATTCTCTCATCTCAAGCTGAAGAAGGAACAGTCACTTATGGAGATAATGGGAAAGGAACAGTAATTGGTAGCGGCTCTGTGAATAGTAAAGGAAGAACAGTTATAGAAGATGTGTTATTAGTCAAGGGATTGAAGCACAATCTCATTAGCATCAGCCAGCTGTGTGACAGAGGCCATCAATCAAGTTTCAAGAGTCAAAGTGCAGCATACTGAAGGATGAGCAGTCATCTTTGAAGCTAATAGAGAAAAGAATTTGTATGTGCTCTATTTGAGGAACTCAAGGAACAAAACGTCTGTCTGGCAGCAAATAGGGATAAATCTACTGAATTATGGCACAGACGACTAGGTCATTGCAGCATAGATGGCATGAGAAAATTGTTGAAGAAAAATCTTGTAGAAGGTCTGCCAAAGGTCAGTGCAAAAATGGAAGGTGTCTGTAGACCTTGCGCTAAGGGAAAGCACACCAAAAGCTCCTTCAAGTCAAAGATGGTGGTGACCACCCCAAAACCCTTAGAGCTCCTTCATATGGATCTATTTGGGCCAATGAGGACTACCAGTCTTGGAGGAAAGAACTTTGGATTTGTCATAGTCGATGACTACTCAAGATTCACATGGGTGTCATTTCTAGAGCATAAAGATGACACATTTGATAACTTTGTCAGTTTCAGCAAGAAAGTTCAGAAGGATCAAAAGTTCAGCATTGTTTCTATCCGATCAGATCATGGTGGTGAATTTCAGAACGAAAAATTTGCTAAGTTCTGTGATGATCAGGGAATTGAGCATAATTTCTCAGCACCAAGGACACCACAGCAAAATGGAATTGCTGAGAGAAAGAATAGAACTCTATTGGATATGGCAAGAACAATGTTATCAGAATATGATCTGCCAAGGTATTTTTGGGCTGAAGCAGTCAACACAGCAAGCTACATTATCAACAGAGTCATGATCAGACCAATCCTGAAGAAGACTACATATGAACTGTTCAAAGGAAAGAAACCAAAGATCAGCCATTTTAGGACATTTGGATGTCCTTGCTTCATTCACAACAATGGAAAAAGAGACATTGGTAAGTTGGATGCCAAATCAGATGAAGGAATCTTCATGGGGTACACCTCTAAACACAAAGGCTATAGAGTATTTAATAAACGCACTTTATTAATTGAGCAGTCTGTACATGTTATTTTTTATGAAACTAACCCTTTCTTGAGAAAGGAAGAAGATAGTGATAATGATGATATAGATGAGCTGTCCAAGAAACTAAAGAATACTTCAATTGACGACAAGGATGATCCACCTCTGGAAGACTTGCAACAAAAAGAAATTACACATGAAAATCTTCCAAAGGAATGGAGACACAAGAAAGATCACCCACTTGAGAATATTATTGGTGATCCATCCGTAGGGGTAAGAACAAGAGGTAATGTTATTCCTTGTGATTACCTAGCTTTTGTTTCTCAAATAGAGCCTAGGACAGTCAATGAAGCTCTTATGATGAATCTTGGATAATAGCCATGCAAGATGAATTAAATCAATTCAAGAGAAACCAAGTATGGTCACTTGTTCCTAGACCATCAGACCGTCCAGCCATTGGCACCAAATGGGTGTTCAGAAATAAACTGGATGAAACTGGTGTTATCTTAAGAAACAAGGCTAGATTGGTAGCTCAAGGCTATTCACAAGAGGAAGGCATAGATTTCGATGAAACCTATGCACCTGTAGCTAGACTTGAGGCTATTAGAATTTTGCGTGCATATGCATCCGCATTAGATTTGAAATTATTTCAAATGGATGTTAAGTCTGCATTTTTGAATGGTTTTATTAAGGAGGAAGTCTATGTAGAACAACCTCTAGGTTTTGATGATACTGATTTTCCGGATCACGTTTTCAAATTACACAAGGCATTATATGGTTTAAAGCAAGCACCTAGAGCCTGGTATGAAAGGCTTAGTTCCTTTCTTTTAAACCATGGTTTCAGTAGAGGTCAAGTAGATAGTACTCTTTTCATAAAGTCAAAGGTCAAACACATTCTACTAGTTCAAATTTATGTAGATGATATTATTTTTGGTCTACTGATGAATCCCTTTGCAAGTACTTTGAAAAGTTGATGCAGGGAGAATTTGAAATGAGCATGATGGGAGAACTTAATTATTTCTTGGATTACAAATCAAACAAGGAAAGGAAGGAACTCACATCTGTCAAGCAAAGTACACAAAAGAACTCTTAAAGAAATTTGGATTCGAAAATACCAAGCCACTGTCAACACCGATGAGCACATCAACAATGATGGACAGTGACAAAGATGGTAAGAAAGTAGATCAAAAGATCTACAGAGGTATGATAGGTTCACTCCTTTATTTAATAGCTAGTAGACCTGATATTTTATTTAGTGTATGCATGTGTGCTAGGTATCAAGTAGATCCTAAAGAATCACATTTAATTTTTGTGAAAAGAATATTTAGATATTTAGCAAGAACTCATGACTTAGGTCTATGGTATCCAAAACATTGTGAAATTAACTTAGTAGGTTACTCTGATGCTGACTATGCTGGATGCAAATTAGATAGAAAAAGCACCAGTGGTTGTTGTCAATTTCTTGCAGGATGTTTAATATCTTGGTCTTCAAAGAAACAAAATTCAGTGGCACTATCTATAGCTGAAGCTGAGTACGTAGCTGCTGGAAATTGTTGTACACAACTCTTGTGGATAAAGCAACAACTTGAAGATTTCAGATTAAACATCAAATCCATCCCACTGTTGTGTGACAACACCAGTGCCATAAATCTCACCAAGAATCCAGTTCAACATTCAAGGACCAAGCATATTGAGGTTAGATATCATTTTATTCGTGATCATGTAGCAAATGGTAATATTGAAATATCCTTTATTGATACAAATGGTCAGTTAGCAGACATTTTCACAAAAGCCTTACCCGAGGAGAGATTCACATCTCTTAGAAGGGAATTAGGCATGTGCAATTTGTGAAAAAGGTTTTGTTTAAAACTGGCACATTAAATTTCAGAATTAAGTAACTTTTCCCTCCATGGCTTTAAGCAAAAGAAATTCAAATTATCCTTTGTAACCGCTCTCTCATTGAAGTCGGTTTGAATAGTCAAACTCTTTTTTCTTCTTTTGCCGCCTTTTGGCGCCTCACTTTCCACAACGCATTAATTTATTCCTAAAAATTGAATGAGATAACGATTCATATCTCGTCTTCTACCTTTACCCTCTTTCGTCTGGTTGCTTGAGCCGATGCCCTAGCAATTTCGACATCAACTCTCTGATAAATTTTGAAGCTTCTCTCCTCTTCCCGCGAAATTTCTTGAGGGCTTTCACTCCTCCTTCCTTCTCAACCCTCCAGAAAACCTCCACACTTGATTCCATGGCCGCATCCTCCGTTTCCGGGAGTTTGGGTGGCTACAGCGCCGAGTTCCTTACTCCTGAGCAGCAGGAGAGGTTCACGTTTGTGAAGACCAAAGTTTGTGGGAACAAGGCAGTGGACGTTGCTGATCTGGAAAAGAATGGTATGCGCAGTGTGGTTGAAGCTTTGATCAGGATGCAATGGATAGGAGTAACAACTTTCTCTGAGGTAAGTTATCCAGACCTTGTGAAGGCCTTCTATGTATGTTTGAAGACTCAAGAAGATGGGTCCCTAGTTTCATATGTCAAGGGAACCCAGATTAAGATAGACAGTGAGCTATTGCATGAGTTGTTCGGAGTAACAATATTAGGGCACATCACTCCGTGAACGCCTAGGTCAAGGGTCTTGGCATTGTAGGGCCGGGATACAAATTAAGAGATGGAAAATTGGACATCAACCAACTAAATGCATTCAACCACCTCCTTCACTTCATAGTGTGTCAGATTTTGGTTCCAAGAAGCGCCACATTCTCCACCTGTTCAAAGGCAGATTCTGACATGATGTTTTGGACCATACAGAACAAGGAAATCAACATGGCCGCAGTGATGATGGAAAGAATGGTTTTTGCCAGAGATCAGATTTGGGACACTAAATCCAAGCTAAATGTTTCCTTGTCGTATGCACATCTGCTTACCAAAGTTTTCAAGCACTTTGGTATTGATCTAGCAGGAGTAGTTGTTGAGAAAATGGGTCAATCAATTAGGTCCAGAAATCTCCGAAAAAGTGGTTTCTCAGTCATAAATGGTGTTTGGTCTAAGACCACAGTGGCCGAGGGAGAGGCCATCATAGGAGACATTCCGAATTTTCCTGATGTTCAGGAAGAAGCAGCAGAACCAGCAGCAGAGCCATCTCCAGCAGTCCAAGCAGCAGTAGAGCAGAGAATAGAGTTTGAGCCAGCAGTACCTTCTCTTCCAGTAGAATCAGTAGAAGAAACTCAAGCAGAAGTTGAGACTGCAGGGTCACCCCTTATTCAAGCAGTTTCACAATCTCCAGAAGGACTTGAAGAAGAAGCAGTGGTAAGTGCAGCAGATAATCTGCCCACCTCCATTATTGCCTCCATTCTTAGAGATGTAGTAGATTCTGTTCTCACCTCTCCAGTCACCTCAGAGACTGGTGGAATTGTAGAAGAAATTGTGGCATCAGGCCACATTGAGGAATCAGTGACAGCATCAGTTCAAGAGGAGCAGTCTAGTGCTTCATCAAGTGTTATTTTGGAAGATGCTCCCATTCAGGGGGAGCAAGAATTCATGGAAGGAGATACTCCCATTCAGGGGGAGCAATCCAAGGAAGGTCAAGAAGAAGAAGCAGCTCACCATGATGAGCCAATAGGTGATGTACCAATTGATGAAGACCTGCCTCGTGATCAGAATGATGTCAGAGAAGGGGAGACAGCCAGCTCCTTAGATTCAGATGATGATCAGCCTCCTCCAGCTTTAGAGGCTAGGCAGAAAGGGAAAGAAGTAGAGCCTGGAGTACCACTCATATCAGATACTCCTCATGAAAGACAAATAAGGCAGAAGATTGTAATAAATCTAAAGCCTGTGATTGAGAGGCTTGATGCTCAAGGCACAATCCTGTGCTCTCTCCAATCAGATGTTAGTTCAATCTTCATGAGCCAAGCATCAGCTACTAAGGAAATTTCCAGCATAAGAAATGCCATGAAGTGGTTTAACCAGGAAATGGGCACCATGAAAAGTTTGCTGGGAGACATTCTCAAGGTGGTTGGAGCTCAAATTCCTCCTCCTCCACCTCCTGCAGCCCAGGTTCCGGAGTCAGGGCCTTCAAGGCCATCAGTTCAAGAAGCAGAGCCAACAGGGCCAGAAGCAGCAGCAGCACCAGCAGAGGCAGCAGTAAATGTTGAAGGGCCATCTGTGCCAGCTGATCAGATTAAAGGGCCTCCAGGGCAAGCTGAGCAAGGGTCAGGGCCATCAGGGCCATTGGAGAGTGAATCTGTGCAGAAAGAGGCAGAAGAGTCCTTGGCACCCAAGCCCCCAGCTCCCTCTTCTCCCTCTCACACACCTATTCCTCCAACTCCACCCTCAGCTCCTACAGCTCCTCCTGCTCCACAAACCTTCAAGAAGCCTCAATCCAGATCTGTTTCCTCTCCAACACCATTTCAATCCACCTCATCTCCTGCCTCCTCTACTGCAATTCCTTCTCCTTCTCCTATCCTTGAGGCCCCTCCAGCATCCTCAGCTGGAGCCTCCTCCTCCTCCTCTGGTCCCTCCCTTGGACCAGTTGATGATCTCCCAACTACTTCCCACTCTTTTCTTCATCCTACAGCTCCACCCTCTTTCATCACTATCATACCTGAAAGAGCTCAACTCAACTCTCCCTTTATGGAACAGATAAAGGATGAGTTTGAGGAAGGGATCCTCAGGTCTGTGTTGAAGGTTGGAGAACATGTCCATAGGGCAGACTTTTCCAATCCTGCCCCCAAAAAGAGGAAACTTACTTCTACCTCCTCCATTTCCTCTGAACCTCAATACCCACCTTTGTGGTTTTCTCTCACAGTGGACAACAAACATAAACCACTGTACAGAGAATATCTCTCAAAGGTTGTTCTTGCAACTATCATTATATCATTAACCTTCCTTTTCTTGATCTCACAGATCACTTGCACACCATTCTACCCTACACTTCTCTTTCAAAATCTGAAAAGTCCAAAATCTTCTCTCTTGCCCACTCCAAAACTGCAGAGCAGTGGGGCAAAGGTCACAAGGATCTCCTCAAGAAATTTATTCTTGCCAAATCTGCTAGATTCCCTCCAAGGGACCACTCCCTACCTTATCAGAATGGTTCAGGTTGTATCATAGAGAACTTTGGGCTCCCTTCATTCAAAAGAAAATCAAAATGATCAGACATTTCATGCTATTCAACAATTACAGATATGTTCATAGACTTCCAGAGGTTCAGCTTAGCCAATTCAGAAAGGCCATTTCAGCTATGACTCCGGATATCTCTCAAACTTCAGATGTTCAGGTAGATTTTGCTACCCTCCAAGTGCCTGAAGAATTAGCCCTTCCTCAAATTCATTTTCTAGTTATGGAATCCTCTGTAGGATCCATCATCTTTGAGCGTTTTGCCAGAGTAATGGGCAGAATTAAAGTACAGAAAGGCTGCCTGGTTGCTTTTCCCAGATTCCTATTTAGGGAATATCACCAGGGGCATGTAAGTACTGAAGTTCTAGCCCCCATTCTGTCTGAATGTGAAAGGCTGACATCCTCAGAATGGTCCAAGTTCTACCCTTTGTCAGCTCAGCAGTTGTTTGCTCTCAATGAAGCTCAGGCCAGGGAAGGCAAACCAGCTATTTCTCCAGCTACCTTCTTGGATATGAATTCTATACATCTTGTTAATGACCCTTTCAAAGTCTGGGAGGAAAGATACAAAGTATATGTGGCTATGCACAAGGCTCTCAGAGACAACCACAACCACTATCCTGTGACCATGGACCAATTCCTCACCTGTGCCAGCTTTGGGACTCGTCGTTTCCTCAAGATGAACATGGACAAAAATGCATATGCTGATCTCCTCTATCAGCACCAAGATCTTCATCTCAAAAGGATGGCTTCCTCCAAGGGACCAACCTACTCTTTGTCTTTTGAAGTCTTTAAAACTCTTTTTGAAGAGCAGGAAGCACAGGCATGCGAAACTATTTCCCATTTTACCTCTCTTTTGTCTCCTGCTTTCTATTTACCTGTACCACCTCAAAGTTAATGAAAATTCCCTTGGTTATCTGCTTCTATCTTTTCTTTTCTTTCTTTGTCTCAGATTGTCTTTTTACACAATGACAAAAAGGGGGAGAAAATTAGCATGTCTGAAATACACTCCAATTTTTTTTAAGGAAGAAAATTAGCTTGTCATATCTTAAGACTAATTTCAGATTTTTTTTCCATGCTTATTGTTCAGTTTTGTCATCACCAAAAAGGGGGAGATTAATGATCAGTCTGTCCCCATGTAATTTCAATTAATTACATATGTATTTTGGTGATTAACAAAACTAAACTAGTTTTTAAAAATAATATCTAATGAATATTTCATAAGTCTTAAAGTACAGAAAAAATACCAAGGTCAAACAAGCCAATAAAGGTATGCATTACTTCTCTAAAGCTTTAATCTTTTCAACATGATATTTCTCTAAGTCCATATCGATTTCTGTTGAAATTCATAACGATTTCCTTATAAGACTGAAAAGTCATGTTGTTTCAAACAAGTCGATGCCGTAACGATTTCATAAGTTATCGTATCGATTTCTTTAGAACTCGCAACGACTTACCCGTCGTAACTATTTCATAAGTTACCGTAACGAATTTTTTAGAACTCGCAACGACTTGCCCGTCGTAATGATTTCAAAAGTTTTCGTAACGATTTCTTTAGAACTCGCAACGACTTGCCCGTCGTAATGATTTCATAAGTTACCGTAACGATTTCTTTAGAACTCGCAACGACTTACCCATCGTAACGATTTCATAAGTTACCGTAACGATTTCTTTAGAACTCGCAATGACTTGCCTGTCGTAATGATTTCATAAGTTACCGTAACGATTTCTTTAGAACTCGCAATGACTTGCCGTTCATAACGATTTGCTTTGCACAAAGATTTCTTTAAGCGCTCATAACGATTTGCTTTGCACAAAGATTTCTTTAAGTGTTAATAACGATTTGCTTTGCACAAAGATTTCTTTAAGCGTTCATAACGATTTACTTTGCACAAAGATTTCTTTGAGCGCTCATAATGATTTGCTTTGCACAAAGATTTCTTTAAGCGCCCACAACGATTTGCTTTGCGCAACGATTTCTTTAGAACTCATAACGACTTGATAAGTGTTCATAACGATTTGCTCTCTATAATGACTTGTTAGTATTCATAACGATTTCATAAGTCATATAGACAACGACTTTACAGTTTATATCAACTTGATTTTTATCTTATCTCTTGAAGCGTTGACTAGTCAAAGTCACGCATATATCTATCTGTCACTCCTGCATTTATGAGTTCTGAATGTATCTCTGCATGCATGCAGACAATATCGTCCATTATTGTGCTTACTCTGTATACTTCTTTTAAAACAAGCTATTTGGGATTGCTATTCTAGTGAACACTCACATCAACATATACTGACAACAAGAGACAGTTTGAGTTGTCTACTGTTTAGCATTTAATATGTGTAGGGTCCTGAAGACTTTCTATCATACAACGTTGGACCTATAGACGTCAGAAGACCCTATCTCTTTGTGTGCTCAAATGGATAAAAGATAGTTGAAGCTTCCAAATTTCAAACAGTCTAACGACTACTCAAGAGAGAGAGACAACGGACACTTCAACGTCTATATTTCAAATTGAAGATATAAATTCAAGTCAGAAGAATAGAAGAAAACAGATAGACCAGATAGATACTACAATAGATCTTGTGTTCAAGTATTCAAATTTTTCTGCAGAAAAGTCTAGAGCCAAGAATCTCATTCCTCATCACCTTCAGCTCTTCGCTCTCTATGTTGTAATAGATTTTCTAAGAGAGCCCGTGTAGTTCTGAGAGTGTGCCTTGTTTAGATCCTTGCACTCAGTGGTAGTTGCTTCAGATCTTGGCTTGTTAAAAGCTTGATCTAGGGGCTTGAATTTCATTCAATTCTCTTTGAGTTGCTGTTCCCTCCGGGTGTGAAGGAAGACTTGGTAGTATCCAAGGTGTAGTTCCCTTCGGTTGTGAAGGAAGACCTGGTGAGGTATCCAGGGTGTTGTTGTTCCCTTCGGGTGTGAAGGAAGACCAGCTGAGCTGGGTGTTGTTGCGTCTTTAGGGGGACTGTACCCTAGTTAGTGAAATCCTGAGTTGTTGCTCAGGGAGTGAACGTAGGACTCCTTAGGAGAGGAGGTCCGAACCAGGATAATCCTTGTGTTGTATGATTGTCTTCTTTGTGTGTTTGATATTTAAACTAACAGTCACTAACCTCCTTCGAAGAACGTTTGTGTGAATATTTTTAGTTATAGGTATCTTGTAGATTATTTTAAAAAGACACATTCACCCCCCTCTGGGCTCGCCAACTGGGCAACAGTATCTTGTTACATGTGTTTGCCTAGAATCATTTTCATCATGTGGAAGACCAGTAAGTAGAGAGTAGGCCTCATGAAAATCAAATTCATATTCACTCTAGGCTTCACCATCATCAGGAATACCAAAGAGTTCTGATGCTAATTCAGCTGTGAAAAGAATGGAAACATTTTTGACCTCAGACTTAAAACCCTCTTGAACATTTGTCAAATTCAAGTAAAATTCCTGAACCAACTGTGGATAGAATGTCCTGAATTCTGAAATGAATTTCAACCAGCCTTGAAATTTAAAGAAGGGAATGAGTTTAGGAAAAGCAGTCGTCAAGGCTTCATCATGAATATTCACAGCCCTAGGTTTAAGTATAGAGCGACCTTCAAATGCAGTTTGGGATGGGGTGACTGCTTGGTCCTCAGATGAATCAGAAGATTTAGAAGATGATTCTCCAGAAGATTCAGTAGAGTCCGGTATGAGTTTCCTTCTAGGGTAACGTGAGGACATGGGAGACTTGCCTTTGCTGAGAGCAGATGCTCTTCCCCTTTTAGATGGGGTGCCTGAAGGAGTGTCCTCACCTTTTCTCTTGGGCTGATCATGACTGAACTTGCTTCTTCTTTCTGGTTGAGGCTCTTCAATGGTGATACCCTTTGCCGCTGACCTGGTCTTGGCTCCTCTCCTTGGAGTCTGCTTGGGAGCCATGGAAGAGGGAAGAATGGGAAGAGAGGAAGAATGGAGATTTGGAAGAGAAGAAACGACCAGACAAGGGATCAGTAGTTTAAGAGTTTGATGGAGGGAGGAGTTCAAATGGGGAAAAGAACAAGTGGTAGGGTCGACCTGAGGGTTAGGGTATATAAAAAGGAGGTTTGCTCTCTTAAGACGGGAGTTAAGATAAACCCTCGGTCCAAATACCTTAAACATGATCCACCTGTCAAGCCCAGGTGTGTTGACACACAGGGTGAGTGTGTCGACCTGACAGGGTCATTGTGTCGACACACACAGAGAATGTGTCGACCTCACAGATACAAGAATTTGCAGTTTTGAGAGAGATGAAGGAGAAGGGATATATTTAATATGATGAATCATATATGAAATCAATTATTCAGGGATTTTTAATATGTTAAAGAAATCATTTCCATTTTTTTTTCTCAACATCATCCCATTATTATTTCGTGGGTTGAAAGATATCTGACATGAAATTGATCACCACGAAATTCTGAAGGAATGGAGTGATTGCTTAAGTGATATAAACGATTCTATACAGTCAATTTCAACCTTTTACACTTTTCTTAACCAAAAGTAATGTGATTGCTTTAGGATTAAGACAATTCATATGGAGATTGAACACTTTTAGAAGATTTGATTCAGGTTTAAGCTGTTCATTTTCTTTAACTGTATTTTCTTTCACTTTTAAGTAATGAGCAGTCAAATATAGTAAATCTTTTTCACTCAAGTAAACATATTTTTTACACACCAGAATCCCTGGTTACTAATGATTTACTAATTATCCTGCCTCAAGGGGTGAATGAAAACCTTTTTACATGGAAATATGTGTTTATCAGACGCCAATATTTCCAGTTACTCAGTTAACATTAGTTATTTTTGTCTTTATTTTACCCCTTAGAACAGAGATAACACAACACCTCATGACATACATGGCACTTCACTGTTTGTGAAGGTGTGCAGTTTCTCAGTATTATGCCATTGCTCTGTAAAATATTTTCTTTAAAATGAACATTGAGACTTTTGACACAGCTTTACCTTTCATCAGTCTTGAAGGAAGTGTTTAAAATCAATACATAATTGGAATCAAATTACTTGAGGAATTCAAAGTAAAAGAGAGTGTTGACAGAAAGAACATGTTATAGCATTTAAGAAATCATCCCTTATGTTCTTCAGAAGAATGAATGAACATTTAATGTATTAGATATTCATCAACATACTGAATTAACTTTGGTTTAATGAGAGAAAAATGGTAATGAAGTCTTTAGCTCCCCCTGAGTTATTGATCTCATCTATTTGTCATCACAAGTAAAGAAATCCTTCTTCAGTGAAAGAATGAGTAAGATGATCAAATGAATTTGATGAAATTGAAATTGAAGAGATAATGATTACAAGAATGAGCATGAATTTGATAGAATTCAGTGTGAGATATGTTCACCACACAGAAGTTTTCAGCAACTCAATCAGACTTCAGCATTATCTTGATCAACTCCAGCAACTTGTTCTCAAAAGGTATTCATAAACAGTTCTAATTCTGAATTCAATTCTCAGACCTTACCTTTGTTTCTCAAGCAACAAGCTCCCCCTCAATATGTGCATTAATGAGCCATTCAACATTCAACTCAATGACATCTAATTGACATTCAATGTCAGAAAGTAATCATCCAGGAACAGTCAACCTTCAACATTCAGTTTTTGGCAGTCAAATTCATCAAGTAAACATACATGATCAATTATGTTTCAAGCACATGAATGATTCTTACACATTTTAGATCATGGGTACTTGGTGGAGGATTTTCCTCAACACATAATGATTGTGGACGATGCGTTTCCCGTGACTCCCGTCAGACTGTGAGATCCTCCGGTGGTTCACAAACGTCGTCGCTCCCTCGTTGGGGATGGAGGGTTGTTGGTTGACCTCGTTGAGTGAGTTGACTAGGGAGAAAACCAAGAAACCAGCAAGGGAAAGGAAGATGTTGTGATCGCCAGGGCCTTACCTGTGCCCAAGGAAGTGTTGTGACCACGTTGGTGATGCTGCCTCACGTAGCGGACGGAGATGGGGCCTCAACTTCTCCTTCTTCGGCCGGCCAAAGAAGGAGAGCTCCACGGTCTCGTACAAGTGTTCCTTCCATAGAAAGAAGACTCTATTAGACTCTAAGAAGTGCAGTGAATGTTCAAAACGAAAAGAGAAAGGCCCAAAAGGAGAGTCTCGTATCAGTTACGGACTTGAGAAGAGGGGTGGCCAAGTGCTATGACCACCCTTCTTCCCTCCGTTTTTGGTTGGGAAACCCCTTTATAGGTGTGTAGGAGGGTGCCCTGCGTGCCTAGGGTGTGTGTGAGGGTGTGTGTGACATGCAAAATTAAAGGGAAAGAGAGAGGAGGAGAGGGAGAAAATGGAGGTGATGATCCTCGTTTGGCGTTGTTGACTCCTTGTTGGGCTCCTCCAGCTCGGGATGAACCCTTCTCCACGTCCCAAATGATGATAGAAAGAAGAAGAAGGTGATGGAAGGTAGGGTGCACTTTTTCTCTCTCTTCTCTCAATGTGATAGCATGTGGACGTCCAGCCTCTCCCCCCTGCTTAGAAGGCCTAAGGGTGAGTTATATAGACAGTAGGGTCGGAGTTCAGAAGCTTTGGATGACCAAGTGTGAAGAAACACACTTGTACAAGTGGAAATCCATGTATTAAAGTCCAACCAATGAGGAGAGGCCAAGTAGGATTTTTACTAGGTCAATGGGGTGCCAAGGTGGCCCATATGCCCGTTGAGAACGGCTACATGTGTTGCATGGCAGAGAGAATGGCGCATGTGGGCTGGAACCTCGGGCAGTTGCGCAGACCAAGTAAACCAGGTTGACATCCAACGATCCTGCCGCCAACCCCATGCAGACGTCCACATCTGTGGACTCCAACAACAGTCAGCATCCAGGGGCTTGCCGCCAACATGAAGTCAGCGGCAGTCGATGCTGCCGTCTACATGGGATCCGAGGCAAGTCAACAAATGGTCAAACGGGCCTTATTGGGCCATGGAACCAAGTGGGGATGGGCCAAATCTCGCTTCTGCAAATGCTCCTCCGAGACATCTGATCTTTCAAGGGAGCAGAACGGACTGAAAGGTTGGTGTCTCGGTAAACAAAGGATGCAGAGATTTTAATGGAAGGGCCATCTCCGAGGATAGGAAATCTAGCAAGCCATACGAAAGATTTAGGCTAGAAACAAATGACGAATCGTCTCAGAGACAAATGTGGATAAGAGGGAGGGTGATCTACCCGTGTAACTACAACTGCAACCCAACGGTAGAGTCCCTGGCGTTGCCGTGTTGGACTTTGACTAGTTTCTAGTGTGTCTGAGTCAAAGGAGTTGTAATATGACGGTTGAATCTAGAAAGTCTCATAACCGGAGCTCGTGTGGGCTCGTTGACCTAATTAGGACGTCTGTCCAAATTTATGGGGTCATGGAGACAAGGGATTGGTTGATCTCTCAAAGGACTATCAAAAGATTCTAACTGGAATCAATGTTTGGAAAGCCTGAAGTCCGAAATTAAGCTCGTGACTGGCGAAGGTTCAAGTGAACTCAACAAGACTGGAATGATTATTTGTGATATGTGTAGGATCGACTGATTAGGGGAAACAGATTTGGGGGGGGGGGGGGGGGGGGGGGGGGGGGGCTTGAATAGATCTGATGCCAATTCTTCCGGAAGCTTAATGAGACTTCAAATTACTTTGACTCAGAGATCTAATCACCACAATAATTTCCAGTGGTGATTGACTCGTGACTGGCGAAGGTTCAAGTGAACTCAACAAGGCTGGAATGATTATTTGTGATATGTGTAGGATCGAGTGATTAGGGGAAACAGATCTAGAAGGGGGGTTGAATAGATCTGATGTCAATTCTTGCGGAAGCTTAATGAGACTTAAAATTACTTTGACTCAGAGATATAATCACCACAATAATTTCCAGAGCTGATGTGTGAGTGTGTAAGAGGAGGTGTGAAACAATTGAGCAATTAGTGTGAAACCGCAATCCTATGCAATCATCTAGCGCAAATCAACAAGTCAAACCATTTCACATAGGATTTTTTAGGTGGTTTGGAAATCACCCATGTGATCCCTACGTCCACCCCTCACACAGTGAGGACACACTACTAAAAAAATCGAGTACAACTCACACTGGAGCACGACGACTCCAACACACTTGAGTTCAATGACTCACACACAAATTCTAGAGTACAGCCACTCTAGAAACTGAGCACACTTCCTCAAACACACACTGAGTGTTCAACTCACCAACACTGATCATAATGGCTTACAAAACATGAGCTAGATCAAGACCAACATAAATTAGATCCTCTAGCAATGATCTGATCCAAGGTGAATTCGATCACAGAAATTTGTGCAACCATTCATGCACAAATTTCATGGATGAATCAGAAGAACGACTTCAGAATAGTAAGAGATAGATACAACTTTTGTGTTCTTCGGTGAAGATTCCTTGCAGAAGGTTGAATTGAAGAGTCTTGGAGTTGCTCTCAGTCACTTGGCGATGCTCTGCTCCAATTGCCTTGAATCGCCAGAAACACTCTCTTCAATTGCTTGCTTCTGCTGGATCTCCTTTGCGAAGTGCTCCAACTCCTTCTGCAGAGCTCTTCTTGGCTTCCTCGTGCTTTTCCAGGGAGGTAGATGGATCACCACAGCAACGAGATGAGCAGGAGCAGGAGATTCCCCTTTTGCCGCCAAAAGCTTTTTTGGAATCTTCTGGAGGTCTCTTCTTGGCTTGGGGGCCAATTAGTGGGGTATATATAGCCCTACATGTCCAATTGTACCCTTGGAGTGTGTGGGCACATGATCCAAGATAGATTCTATTGAACCCCAGGCAGCCACGTGTCCAGATGAATCATAAGTTGAAATTTCAGTCGGAGTGTGTCGACACTACCACTGAGTGTGTCGACACACTGTCTCATTTGCGCAAAAATGGTCTTCTGGATGCTGGGTCTAGTGTCAACACGACCACTGAGTGTGTCGACACACTGTCCGAGTCAGACAAATGGATCTCCTGGATCCTGGGTCTAGTGTCGACACTATCATTGACTGTGTCGACACACTTGACCCTGTCTTCATAAAAAGGCTTCAGGGATAATGATCCAGTGTCGACACCATCAATGGATGTGTCGACACTACCATTATAAAAGCTGTATATCCCTGAGAATTTAACACATAGGACATTAGTACAAGGCATTATCATCAAAGTATGAGGTGTAAAGTATTTGGAACAGGTTGTTTGAGCATTGTTATTGCATAAATGAGGTATGTAACATGTTCCACCCATTAAGCATTAAAATCACAAAATGTCATCATCAAAACTATAAGGAGAAATACATCAAAACCACACTCAACCCAACATTTTTCCCCTTTTTGATGATGGCAACATTAAGTCAACATGAAATTTTGATTTTCTTAAGGATGTGATTTTAAGCCATTCTTTCACAAAATCCAAGCACACACACTGAATGAATTTCAACAACTTGATTAACTTCATCAAATGTCATTGAAAGAGGTTTTACAAAATATGATAGTTGTCACAACCAGGACAAAATATTACTAACAACCATCTCTTTTCAAAATGAACCAAACAGGATATGACATTCACATCTAAAGAGTATTTGTTGTGACAAACACTCCTTTCACAAAATGAACCAAACCCTTCTCCCCCTTTGACATCATCAAAACAAGACATTCATCAAGAAGATGGAGGTGGAGGAGGGATAGGAAGTAAAATAGACTCTATAGACTTCATCCTGGTCTCCATAGCAGATAAGTTTGATCGCAGCTGAGTTTGCATGGTTGCCAAACGAGTATGTAGCAAAGATTCCATTCGTTGATGATTATCATGAATGTGCTCTTGAAGTGTACTGAAATTAACTAGAACTTGAGATGCAGTGGAAGATGAGCTTGGCACATTGCTTGATGGTTGGATATTTCTGAGAACACCCTTGATTTTTAACATTTCCTCATCAATGTGAACTAAGACTGTCTTCATTCTATCCATATCATCAACCAAGTGAGCAAATGACAGTCTAGTCTTAGACACTTGTGTGACTGTTTCTTGACTATTGAAAAGATCTTTCTGAGAGTTAGCTAAAATGCCTTGGAGAACTACTTCAAGCCTGTCTTGAAGTTCTTTCAGTTGGCCACATGCATCTCCCAAGGTACCAATAAGCTTGTTGAACCTATGAGTTGCATGTTCTGCCAGCTCTTGTTGTCGAATGAATTTACCATTTACTGTATTCTCAAACCTCTGAATTCTGAGCTCAAATCTATCAGCTAGCTATTGTATAGAGGAGTTGAGGGTTGCAAATTTTTCTTCAAGAATGTTGTATAATTCTGGAGGAACAGAAGGTCCATCAGAAGAAGTTGATGTTGAACCAGGGAATTGATGAAAGATAGATGGAGGATTCACATCATGATGTAGAGGTGAGGAGCCATGTTGAGTGGGTGAATGGTGTGTATCTTGAGGAATTTGGACCTCAACCTTAGATGGGGGCTGAATCTCTGGAGTAGCTTCTAGTGTTTGAACAGCAGGAGGCTGTGCCTCTACTTCAGGTGTAGTAGGAGGCTCAACAATTGGTCCTCGAGAAACTTGAGCACCCTCAATCCGAAAGCCCATAAATTTTTGCAAATATTTTAAACAATAAATATTTGATTTTGGAATAGACTGAACTTTCTCATGTGCAAAAGAAACACCAAAATGATCAAACACAGTAGTCAGGTGAGCAACACAGAGCAGTGATCTATGAAGATCCTTCTTGGTTGTTTTAGATAGAATTTGGTGCATGATCACATGCAAATTGACTTTGATATCCTTCTTCATACAATATAGGACAAACCTATGAATGTCTGTGAGCATGTCTCTTCCACCACCCTGTGGTGTGATAATTGTGGTGAGAATGTGATGAATCAACCTAAGAACAGGTGGAAAGTTGTTTGCGTTGAACCTAGTGACATAGGTTTGCCTGGAGTCTGATTGATCATGAGGAAGACCAGTAAGCAATGTGTATGCTTCATGCAAATCAAATTCAAAGTCATGGTAGTCTTCCCCTTCATGAGGAAATTTGAACAGTGTAGAGGCCAACTCAGTAGTTAGGAGAATAGAAACCCCTTTCACTTCTGATTTAAAGCCCTCTGGTACATCAGTCAAATTCATGTAAAATTCTTGTACCAATCGAGGATAGAAAGTGTGGAAGGCAGAAATAAAATGCAGCCAGCCTTGAAACTTGAAAAAATTAATGAAGTCAGGAAGTGCACTGGCAAAAGCTTCATCTTGCAAGTCAACGGCTCATGGCTTGAGAATAGGTTTTCCTTCAGTGATCATTTTGGAGGTTGTAGCCTCAGAAGGATGAGAGGAACCGGATGAGGTAGAAGATGATTCCTCTGAAGAATCTGAAGAACTGGAAAGAAGTTTCCACCGAGGATGTCGAGGCACTCTGGGGGATTTGCCACAAATAGAGGATGACAGCCTACCTCGCTTGGAGGGTGTTGCAGAGGAAGAGGACACAACCTGTGGTTGTGTCGGATCATGGCGGCATTTGCTTCTGCGTTCAGATGGAGGCTCTTCAATGACAACCCCGCGCGCAGTAGCCCTAGACCGCGCTCCCCGTTTTGGCGTTTGCTTGGGAGGCATCGCAGCAAGCAGGGAAGGAAGAAGGAGAAGAGAAGGAAGATGATGGAAAGGAGGAGGAGATGGCAGGAACAAGAAGAAATTGCCTGGTTCTATGGGTATGCAATGGGGCGGTGCGTCGACCTACACAAGAAGGCAGATAAAAAGGTCCCACGCAAGAGATGAAAAGGTGGGATGTGCCGCCAGAACACTTTACCCTAAACAGGGGATAATAAAGAAAACCGCCTGGAGAAGCAATAGTGTCGACACAGGAGGGGACTGTGTCGACCTGATCAGGGATGGTGTTGACACATGAGAAGGACTGTGTCAACCTGATTGAAGAACCACTGATGATATGTAAAAAAAATGAAATGAAATGAAATGAATTCTTTAGATTGATGAAAGATGGATAGAATCAACTTGTCAAGGATTTTTAATATGTCAAAGAATTCATTTGTCATTTCTTAACAAAAGCCCATTATTAATTCAAGTGTTAAACAACAACCTACAAGATATGTTCATTAATTGTAATGAAACACTGAAATGACATTTTGAATAAAATAGAACATTCAGCATAGTCAATGGAAATCATTCATATTCTTCTAATCCAAAGTAATGAAAATTTCTTTAAGATTGAAGTCAATTGTGATGAAACTAAACAGTCTTAAGCAAGCTGAGTTGGGGTAAGGTTGTTTGTTTTGTTGGATTCTCCTTGGACATTTAATTTATTATTATTTAAATCAATCTATCAAATGTAGTAAATCTTTTTCACACAAAAACTAATGTTTTTACACACCATAGTCCCTGGTTACTAAAGATTTGCCCATTATCCAGTTTCAAGGGGCAAATGATAACCGTTGGACATGAAAATATACGTTTATCAGATGCTAATATTTCCAGGTACTCAGTCATCATCAATATTGTCGATTTTTTTTTTGTTTAACCCCTTTGAACAGAGATAGCAAAAACACTTCATGACATACATGGCACTTCATTCTTTGTGAAGGTTTGTAGTTTCTCAGCATTAGTGCCATTGCTCTGTTGAATGATAGAGTTAAGGAGAATGTTATAAAACTGAAAGCAACCTTTTCCCACATCAATTGTAAAAGAAATGTCTAAATTCAAAGCACAAATGATCTTCATGTCTTGAAAGAAATTAAATTACTGCAGGATTTTAGAATATAGTTGAGGATTGACTGTAAGGATGTAGTAGATCAGTCAAAAATTCATTCTGGGGTTTCTTTTGAAAGGATTAATGAACATGTCATGAATAGGAGTTGTGATAACTCAAGGAATTAATCCTGAAGTTATGTAAGAAAAGAGTTATGAATTCCTTAACCCCCCTGAATTGTTGATCCCAGAAATCCTTCATCAAGATAAAGAGAATCAAAGGTTTTGAAAGAAGACTGAAATGATCTTTTTGAAGAACAAAGACTCCCCCTCAACAATTGCATATATGACTCTTGATACTTGGCGGAGACATATACTCTCGCATAGTGAAAGTGTCCAGACAATCCTAACTTGTCTTTCTTCAAATCACCATTTGATATACCAAGAATTTCAATGCAATGTGAGAGTGATGAATTTACTTAAAAAAAGGTGGAGAGTGTTGAATTTGAAAAGAAGATAGATATAAGAATGTAAAAAGAAGGAAATATTTACACCATGAAGCAATGACTCCCCCTCAGAGTGTGCCTGAACAAGGACACACACAACACTCAACCCAATGATAGAGAGGTCAAGAAGAATAAGGACATTTGCATAACCCAAGCTCTCTCCTTAAGGATGAAAATCTGTTTTCTAGAAGAGGTTTAGTGAAGATATCAGCAATTTGTTTTTTGGTTTCAATGAAAAGAAGTTCAAAAGATTTCTTACCCACTTCATCCCTTAAGAAATGATGTCTTATCTCAATGTGTTTTGTGCGTGAATGCTGAATTGGGTTTTTAGACAAATTGATAGCACTAGTGTTGTCACATAAAATGGGAATGCATCCTAACTCATGATTATAGTCTAGGAGCTGGTGTTTCACCCAAAGGATTTGAGTGCCACAACAACCAGCTGCAACATACTCAGCCTCTGCAGTGGATAAAGCAACTAAGTGTTGCTTTTTGGAAGCCCAAGAAATCAGGCATCCAACTAGATATAAGCACAAGCCACTAGTAATTTTTCTATCAAGCTTACAACCCGCATAATCAGCATCACAATAAGCAATTAAATCTAATTTACAACCAGCAGGATACCAAATGCCAAGTTCACATGTTCCAACAAGATATTTAAAGATTCGTTTGACAGCTAACATGTGACTTTCCTTAGGATTAGCTTGAAACCTTGCACACAAGCATACACTGAATTGAATATCAGGTCTAGAAGTAGTAAGATAAAGTAGAGATCCAATCATACCTCTGTATGTCTTTGGGTCTACTGACTTACCAAGTGAATCTTCTTCTAGTTTTACATTTACTGCAATTGGTGTGCTTGAGTGCTTGAGGTTCTGAAAGTTAAACTTTTCAGAAGTTCTTTGACATACTTTGTTTGACTTATGAAGATCCCTTCACTGGTTTGGTTAACCTGCAGTCCCAAAAAGAATTGTAAGTCACCCATTAAACTCATTTCAAATTCAGTTTGCATTTGGTCAGCAAATTCAGTGCACAACCCTTCATTTGTGGATCCAAAAATTATGTCATCAACATAAATTTGGACAGTAATTATTTATTTATTTACTATTTTTGAACAGAGTTTGATCAACATTATCTCGAGTGTATCCTTTCTCCAATAAGAATGAACTCAAACGGTCATACCAAGCTCTTGGAGAGTGCTTAAGACCATAAAGAGCCTTATGAAGTTTGAAAACATGATCAGGAAATTTTCCATTTTCAAAGCCAGGAGGTTGTTCTACAAAAACATTTTCTTTGATGTATCCATTTAAAAAGGCAATTTTGACATCCATTTGGTAAACTTTAAATCTCAGAGATGATGCAAAAGCAAGAAATATTCTCACAACTTCTAGCCTAGCTAAGCGGGCATATGACTCTTCAAAATCAATGCCAAACTCTTGATTGTACCCCTTGGCAACTAGTCTAGCTTTATTCCTAACAACCTAGCCATTTTCATTCAATTTATTTCTAAACACCCATCTAATGCCAATAACTGATTGGTCACTAGGCCTAGGTACTAATTCCCATACTTGATTTCTATCGAATTGATGAAGTTCATCATGCATTGCATTGATCCAATCCTCACTCATTAGAGCTTCATCAATTGACTTGGGTTCAATTTGGGAAATTAGTGCTAGAGGGTCTTGAATTATTACATTCAGAAAGGATGATCTAGTTCTAACTCTATCATGCACATTACCAACTACATTCTCAATTGGATGATCTCTCAAGAATCTATTTTCAGGAATTACCTCTTGAGATGCATTCAAGTCTGGAACAATATTACCTGATCCACTTGTAGTAGGTGAATGGTTGTCCAGAGTTTCAAGAGAGTCTTGGTTTTCCTCAACAGTTGGTGAAGGGTCAACAATAAAATCATCCTCTTCTTTGTTTTGAGAAACCCTGCAAGATGTAGAATCATTAGTTGAGAAAAAGTTTTCATCAAAAACTACATGTGGAAATTCTTCCACATTTTTTTTTGAGAATGTACACTCTAAAAGCTCTAGAAATTTCTGAATAGCCAAGAAAAATGGTTTCATGACTTTTGGCATCAAATTTATCAAGATTTTCTTTATTGATGTTATGTACCAAGTATTTGCAACAAAAGACTTTAAAGTACGACAAAGTTGGTTTTTTGTTTTTCAACAGTTCATAGGGGGTTTTTCTGATTTTTGGTCTGACCAATGCTCTATTTAGAATGTGATTTGTTGTGTTTACAACTTCAGCCCAGAAGGATTTGGGCAGTTTGCTTTCCAAGAGCATGTATCTAGCCATTTCCACAAGTGTTCTATTTTTCCTTTCCACAACTCCATTTTGTTCTAGAGTTCTTGGAGAAGAGAATATGTGGAAGATGTTTAGTTCAGCACACAAATCAGAAAAGGTTTTGTTTTCAAATTCTCCGCCATGATCAGTCAAAATGGATTTTATTTTATGTGAAAAACCTATTAAGGCAGAGGTGCAGATGTTCCTGAATTCTAGACAAGCATTACACTCTTGTGGGTTAGGAAAATAACCCATGTATATCTAGTAAAATCATCAATGATGACAAAGCCATATCTTTTGCCACTAAGACTAAGAATCCTTGTTGGTCCAAAAAGGTCCATATGAAGTAATTCTAGTGGCTTAGATGTGAGTACATCATTGAAGGTTTTAAAAGACTTTCTGGTTTGTTTTCCTTGAGCACATATCTCACAAAGTTGATTTTCAATGTTTGGAAAAGATTCAGGAAGTCCTTTAACCAGATTTAGCCTTAAACGTTTGTTTATTGTGTTGAAACTTGCATGACCAAGTCTTTTATGCCTTGTCCATGCAATTTCATCTTTATTTGCAACTAAATAAATATTTTCAGCAAAATTTTTATCAAGATTGATCATGTAGACATTATTTTCTCTCTTCCCAAAAAATTTTAGTTTTTCAGTTGAGGAATCAATTATTTTGCAAAAATGATTCAAACACAACCTTGTGACCTTTGTCACACAGTTGGCTAATACTCAACAAATTATAGTTCAAGCCATCAACTAACAGCACATTTTCAATTGAGTTTGAGGAGGATTTACCAACCTTTCCAGATCCAATGATTTTCCCTTTATTTTTACCTCCAAATGTGACAGATCCTCCCTCCTTTTCAATCAGAAATGAGAATTTTGTTCTGTCTCCTGTCATGTGTCGTGAACACCCACTATCAAGAAACCAAGTGTTGGAGTTGGGTGCACGACCTTCCTGCAAAAATCAGATCAGAGAAGAAAAGATTTTGGTACCCAAACATTGTTGGGACCATCAGTTTGTTTGAGTAAAGACAATAGATCTTTTCTAATCCATATTTGAGTTGTTTTTGGCATTTCCTTGGTTTCAGAAGTGATTTTCTTTTTGTCAACCTAGCATTTCTTTTTGGAATGAAAACACCAGTGTTCTTTCTTTCATGAGCAAGGAGATTATGAAATTGGGCATGATCATTCATGTATGGAAATTCAAACCAAGGATTCTGTTGGTATCTTGGACATTTTGGATAAACGAATTGTGAATGGTACCAATAAAGATTGTGATACCATTGATTCCAAGAGTTGATCCAATCAGATTGATGTGTTGTCTTGAATGTCCAAGAATTATCATGAAATTTTGTTTTTGTGTTTTGATGATTTTTTAAATTTTTGTTTGATTTTTTGTTTAGCTGATTGTTGATTTTCAGAGTTGGACAGGTCGACCTGTTTTAGACTGGTGTCGACTCAGCAACAGCTTTCAGCTTGTGGTTGGTTGGTGTCGACCTGTTTTGCTTCTTTTGGTTATAAACATTCTTTTTGTTCTATTTTTTTAGAGTTTTAAATGTATTAATTGACACTTGTTTATTGTTGTTTTCTAGACTGGCACTTTTAACACATTTTATCAAGGGAGTTTTTGATGATTTTTCTTCCTTTTCACCAGATTTATTTTTCAAGGATTTATGTGTGCTGAAACCTAGTCCATGTTTCTCAGATCTCATTCTTGCTCCTAACAAAGCATCGAGATTGTCTTTTCCTTTTGTGAAGTTTTCAATTACCTGTTCCTTTTCTTCCAATAAATTCTTAAGTTTCTGGATTTCATCAATTTCTTGTTGCTTTTCCTTTTGATGCACTTCTATTTTTTCAGAGAGTTTTTCAAAGTTATTATTAGCCTTTTGAGATGCAATTTTCAGTTCATCGATTTTGTTCAAAAGTTCTTCCTTTTCTTCATTGAGTTCATATACCTCATTTTCAAGTTTAGTGATTCTTCTATTCAGTGAGGTATCATGCATGGAATTTTCAAATTTCCTTTTCAAATACATGTTTTCCTTTCTTATTTCAGAAAACTTTTCAACCAATTCGGCATATGCATCTTGCCAATCTTCAATAGAGTATTGTTCAAAGGAAGTGCTTACCTTTCCATCGCTGCTGTTGGCCATAAAACATAGCTCCTCATTTACTGAACTTGAGGACTTTTCTTCTTCATCTTCACTTTGGTCATCATCTGACCAAGTTGCTACCATAGCTTTAGGCTTCTTCATTTTATTGCTCTTTTTGTACTTGTCCTTCTTGTTCTCTGGACATTCTCCTTTCATATGTCCTGCTTTGTTGCACCTGTAGCAAATAATAATCTCATCAATTTTTTGATTTCTATTAGAATTAGCATTTGAAAAAGAAATGTTCCTTTTGCCAGAAGAAAATTTCTTCTTTCCAGTGAATCTTCCTTTTCTTGATTTTAGAAATTTTATGAATTGCCTAGTCATGAGGGCAAGTTCATCCTCATTGGACTCAGACTCTTCAGAACTTGATCTCTCTTGACTTTTCTCTTTGTTACTTGATGAGGCTTTAAGTGCTACTAGTTTGGTCTTAAGCATATGCTCTTCATTTCTTTTCAAATTTATTTTATATGTCATTAAAGATCCTATGAGTTCATCCAAAGAGATTTTGGACAAATCCTTAGAATCTTCAATCACAGTGGCCTTAGTATGCCAGATAGATGAGAGAGAGCGCAATTTTTTTCTTACCAAATCAGCATCAGTGTACTCTTTACCTAGCGCCTTCAGTCCATTGACAATTGTCATAAACCTAGCAAACATTTAGAAATTGATTCATCAGATTTCATCATGAACAATTCATATTCAGAAACAAGTATGTTTGCTTCAGTTTCCCTAACTTGAGATGTTCCCTCATATATTAATTCAAGTTTATCCCACATCTCTTTAGCAGATTTACACATGGATATTCTTGAATATTCTTTAGGATGGACTGCACACTGAAGCATGTTCATGGCACTATAGTTAAGAGTGGCCCTCCTAATCTGTTCTCTAGTCCAATTCTCCTCATCTCCTTGATTTTCATAAGGACCCACTTCAACTACTTTCCAGATTTCATAGTTTTGAGCTCTAAAAAAAACTTGCATGCGATTTTTCCAATAGGAGTAATCAGACCCATTGAAAAATGGTGGCCTATTAATGGAATGACCTTTAGCAATAAAACCTCGAGAATCCATTAAGTAGGAGGCAAAACAGAAACAAGACAATCAACCAATTCAATCAAGTGTCACACAAAAAGCAGACAAAAACACTCAAATCAGATCAGAACAATTGTGAACCGGCTCTGATACCAATTGTAGGATCGAGTAATTAGGGGAAAATAATCTAGAAGGGGGTGTTGAATAGATCTGATGCCAATTCTTGTGGAAGCTTAATGAGACTTAAAATTACTTTGACTCAGAGATCTAATCACCACAATAATTTCCAGATCTGATGTGTGAGTGTGTAAGAGGAGGTGTGAAACAATTGAGCAATTAGCGTGAAACCGCAATCCTATGCAATCATCTAGCGCAAATCAACAAGTCAAACCATTGCACATAGGATTTTTTAGGTGGTTCGGAAATCACCCTTGTGATTCCTATGTCCACCCCTCACACAGTGAGGACACACTACTGAAAAATTCGAGTACAACTCACACTGGAGCACGATGACTCCAACACACTTGAGTTCAACGACTCACACACAAATTCGGGAGTACAACCACTCCAGAAACTGAGCACACTTGCTCAAACACACACTGAGTGTTCAATTCACCAACACCGAGCACAATGGCTCACAAAACACGAGCTAGATCAAGACCAACATAAATCAGATCCTCTAGCAATGATCTGATCCAAAGTGAATTCGATCACAGAAATTTGTGCAACCATTCATGCACAAATCTCATGGATGAATCAGAAGAACGACTTCAGAATAATAAGAGATAGATACAACTTTTGTGTTCTTTGATGAAGATTCCTTGCAGAAGGTTGAATTGAAGAGTCTTGGAGTTGCCCTCAGTCACTTGGCGATGCTCTACTCCAATTGCCTTGAATCGCCAGAAACTCTCTCTTCAATTGCTTGCTTCTGCTGGATCTGCTCCTTTGCGAAGTGCTCCAACTCCTTCTGCAGAGCTCTTCTTCCATGCTTTTTCAAGGAGGTAGATGGATCACCACATCAACGACATGAGCAGGAGCAGGAGATTCCCCTTTTGCCGCCAAAAGCTTTTTCTGGAATCTTCTGGAGGTCTCTTCTTGGCTTGGGGGCCAATTAGTGGGGTATATATAGCCCTACATGTCCAATTGTACCCTTGGAGTGTGTGGGCACATGAACCAAGACAGATTCTATTGAACCCCAGGCAGCCACATGTCCAGATGAATCATAAGTTGAAATTTCAACCAGAGTGTGTCGACACTACCACTGAGTGTGTCGACACACTGTCCCATTTGCGCAAAAAGTGTCTTCTAGATGTTGGGTCTAGTGTCGACACGACCACTGAGTGTGTCGACACACTGTCCGAGTCAGACAAATGGATCTCCTGGAACCTGGGTCCAGTGTCGACACTATCATTGACTGTGTCGACACACTTGACCCTGTCTTCATAAAAAGGCTTCAGGGATAATGACCCAGTGTGGACACCATCAATGGATGTGTCGACACTACCATTATAAAAGCTGTATATCCCTGAGAATTTAACACATAGGACATTAGTACAAGGCATTATCATCAAAGTATGAGGTGTAAAGTATTTGAAACATGTGTTTGAGCATTGTTATTGCATAAATGAGGTATGTAACATGTTCCACCCATTAAGCATTAAAATCACAAAATGTCATCATCAAAACTATAAGGAGAAATACATCAAAACCACACTCAACCCAACAATATGCACGGTGGGACAAGTTCCCGAAGGGGGGACAACAAAGGCCTGAAATTGGCTTAAATATAAAGAGGGTGTTGACCCGGTAGGCCACCTGAACTGGAGAACCACAGAATGATCTAGGAAAATCACCATTTTTTTTTTAGTTAGCAAGAGAATGTTAGCAGTGAAGACCTAAATGCATGCTGGTGTGGGTTGCCTATCTAAAATGCAAGTTAGAACCAGAGGAAAATTCTAAAGGCCAACAAATAACTGAGAGATCGCAAACCCGTCATTGTTTTTGGTAAAGGGGAACTCGGGGTTCACAGTCGCCAAGTTATTCACCTCTGGTGGGGTCCTATGTTAGACATACCTGTGCAACACTCGGTCGTATGAGTGTTCCAAATCTGAAGCATTGCTTGTGCTTAAATATTTGCAAGACAACTTGAAGCACCAGATAAAATTTAATGGCCATATTAAATATTTAAACTTTGAAAACTTCCGGGTAGTAAACGTCCACCCCGATTGCCGCCAATATGCAGTTAACATCAACATATGCTGTCGTTAACCATGCACTGGCGTCAAACGATATGGATGTCTAAGGGCCAGCGGATCAGGCCGAAAATATAGGTGTTGGGAGTCCATAAGGACTCTTCTTTCTTCTTCCTCCGCCCCTCCCTTTCCCAACTGCGAACCAGAGAGCTTGGGGACGAATTGTAGCAGAAAACATGGCCTCCTCGTCGACCGAAAAACTCACGAGCATGAACTCGAGGATTCTGAGCGAGGTCCTGAAGCATCTGAGCACCAGACTGGCCAACGGAGAGGTAAGTACTGTTCATTTCTGCTTCTTCTTAGGCTGAAAACGCCTCAACTTCTCTCTTATGGTGCACCATGAATACGCAGGAGGTACCTACCTTCCCGAGCCATGGCCAAGTGCGGGCTTTCTCTTGGCTTGTGAAATTGGTGAATATCATCACCCTGGACATGAGAGGCTTTATCGGGATGTGGAATTTGAGCTTCATGGTGGTGCTGGCGAAGAATATGAAGGAGATGTGGTGGGGTTTTGACTCCCTGGGAGCGCTGGTGGAGCGGTGGCACCCACATACGCACACGTTCGTGTTCCAGGGATTCGAGGCGAGCGTACTACTGGAAGAGGTGGAATGGTTCTTGGGCTGGAGGCGGTGTTTGGAGTACGACGTAATGACCCCTCTCCTCCCGTGGGAAGAGATCCTGGTGGACATCGTACAGGACAAGAAAGAAGTGTTGAGGATGACGAACAAGAATGGGATCTTCCTAGACCGGCTGGCCTGGTGGATGATCCAGCACGTGAAAGAGATTGGCGGTGAGAGGGAGACCCGTGGACTGACACTCTGCCTGGCTGGAGTTTTCTTGTTCCCTACCAGTGGCGATTTCCTCCTCTATGAGCATGTGGGAATCCTATCTCTACTGTGGTGCAGGCAGTCACTTGCCCCTGTAGTGCTGGCACACCTCTACAGCTCACTCACTACGATGAGCCTAGGCGGACACACATGCGGGAGCTTGTTCCTGCTTCAGGTATGGATGGAAGCTCATTTGAAATTTGATTTTGCTGAGAAGCAACCCACCCCCTCCAGAATCTTCCTTCGGAGTTCGGTGCACTGCAGCAGGGCATTGTACAAGCCAGAGGATGAGATCAAGTGTGTGACACCACACTTGAAGAGCAGAGATGCATGGCGGGACTACCTGGGTCACTTCCCTGTGGAGGACTTCATAGTCAGGCCGCTGTTCATGAGGGCAATTGAATTCAGAGTTCGCACCAGGGAGGACAGAGACTTGTGGTTGATTGGGGCAGATCGGATGGTGGTGTACCAGCCACATCGGTGCCATTGTCAACTTGGAATTTCACGGGTCATCCCAACTTCATCTAGCTGCACCGATATGATCATCCTAGGGAGAAATGAGAAGCTGACGAAGAAGGCGAGGAAGACTTGGGAAAGCCATACAGTGAGCAAGAAGGTGGGACAGGCTGTGCAGGAGAGTTGGGAGGACATCTGGAAATATGAGGAATTCATTGGCACTATTTGCCCTATTTCTTGTGATTTTTACATGGCCCATAGGGCAAAGTGATGTACTTCCCTCATTTCAATAAGTGTAACACAAACTAGATGAATAAAGAGTGATTTGCATTGTGTTCAATTGTGTTGAATTGCTTGAGAGACTTGAATTGTGTCAAATTGTCTTTCAAATGTGTTCATTGGAGTGTTCTGTGAGGACCGAGTGCGCAGGAATTGGCGTCCACATCGATGGATGCCAAGAACAGGTAAACGGCTACATGTAGACGTTAACTACCTCAGAGATAGTAGACATCCACATTCATAGCTGCCTAATTCAAACTCGGCGTCCACAACCAGGACGTTTACAGGATCTCGAGGTCTGACAGAAATGAGACGTCGATGTCCACCACGTGGACGTCGACGGTACATCAACGGCCACACTCTTAACATCACAAAACGTTAAATGGCAGGCCCTTGACGTCAATCTTGAAAAATAGCTTTTTGCGAACCGACGCCTCATTCCGGCGCCATTTGGTTGCTCAAACCGTCGGAGAGCCTTCTCTCTCTATATTTCTATACTTCCCACACTCTCACTTGCTAATCTTCTCTACTCTTCTGATCTTTGCTTCTTCTTTCCTCTTCCAAACGCTTCACCTTCTTGAGACGTTAGACCCTTCCGATGAGGACAAGAGGGAAAAGATTGATCTTCCGGACCCGTCGCCAACCGGGGGAGGAGGAGGAGGAGACGAGGGAGGAGAGCATGGTGGAGGAAGAAGGGACCATGGTAGCCGGCGCCGACGGTGATAGTGCACCGGAGGAGGAGGGAACCACCGGAGATGACAGAGGGGGAGATGAGACGAGGCGGAGATGAGACGGAGGCGGAGGCGCCTCGACGACCCAAGGTAGGTCTCATAAAACCTCAGAAACTCCTGTGTGGTGTGTTTGTAGAAAGTGGAAAGAGAGGAGAAACAGAGGAGGTGCTATAGATTTTGACAGGAACTTGACGTCCACATCGTTGGATGTTGGGTTCCTCTTGACGTCTAGCCCCATGCCGTCCATGTGAACTGGACGGCAAGGGGTGGACGCCGACTGTTGAACTAGACGGCAATACCTAGGACGCCTATTTCTCATAAACGGCATACCCCTTGTCGTCAATTTATCTTTAACAACAATCGATACTGACGTTTATTTTTCTATGTTCTCTGCAGGGCAAAGGCCGAATGAGGAGCAGAGTGACTTGGGATCTATGCTGGGCATGGTACCGGGCGTTGCCAGAGGCCTAGCAGACTCGGATTGTCCGGATGGGGTTTGGGCACCTCTTGCCGGTGCGGCCCTTCCATGTGGATGTGTCGTACCTAGAGGCACTGAGGGAGAGGTGGGAGGAGGATTGCAAGTCATTCATCATGCCTCGGGGTCACATGATACCCACGTTGGAGGACGTGGCGTATCTGACGGGACTGTCGGTTCAGGGAGAGCCGGTGGTAGGATAGGAGCGGAGTGACAACTATGAGGACATAGTAGAGCTGTTGGGGGCAGAGTTCATGGCTGGGAGGAGGAGACCGATCTGGAGCATCCTGCTCGGATCATTGTCTGAGGCCGTAGGACTGAGAGGCTGGAGGAGAGGACCTCTAGAGACTCTCGAGGAGTTCTACACTGGGGTGCAGGGCGGCACTCCATCTAGGAGACAGGAGCGAGGAGCAGTCTGTGTGGATTTTCATCGATGTAGTCATCTCAGATGAACTGCAAGTTCGTGCTGCTCCTCCGAGACCTAGAGCGGGCTGGGCGGTACGCGTGGGGTGCCGCGATGTTGGGGCACCTCTTCTCTCTCCTCCCCAATAGCTCGCGACGTTCTCAGAGCACTGGGGGCTTCACCCATTTTCTACAGGTACGCCACTTTCTTTCTTTTAATGGTCGTCATTGAATTAAACTGCTTGAATTGCCTGACTGACATTCCTGTTCTTGCCGCCTTGCAGATTTGGGGGTACACCCGCTTCCCTATGGGACGCGGGGTACAGGTAGAGGGGTGCCAGACCATGGTGCCTCTGATGGCCCGGTGGGAGGTGGCGCCGGATCCGAGGGTGGCGGATCGACGCGCGGAGGACGTGCGCGCTGCACTAGACCACTACCCCCACGACCAGGTATACAACTTTCAGCTAACACTCCTTGTTTTCAATTGTTCTTTAATGTGACTGACCAATGCTCTTTTCCTTGCAGGTGGTGTGGACCCCGTATCGGGGGGAGGTGGACGGTTCCCACCCAGCGGTAGCGGCGGGTCGCCCTCTCTTCGACTGCCACCTGCTCCTACTATGTCTGGGGACGTGCGAGGTCCTCTACCTGGAGCTGGTGGTGCGGACTTTGGGCTGGCACCAACCGGCCGTAGAGGTACCCTCTCTAGGGAGAGAGGGGCACTCCCGTCGCCGGTTCTTTGCCGAGGACCGGGATTGGAGCAAGGAGCATGGGAGCACAGTCGCCTACTGGCGAGAGGGTGGGGAGCAGGTGCTCTAGCAGACAGCCCTCCAGGACAGCTCAGGGTACTTGGAGGACTACTGGGTACGCTATGCTGGGCAACTCCGGCTGGACAGGCGAGCGGTAAGTGAATTTCCATCCTTAAGCTTTTGTCATTTAAATTGCTTGACTTGATTTCTAGCCTTGATGTGTGAATGACAGATGTCGGAGTCACAGGCGGTGTGTCTCCTGGAGGGGCGACTGGCGGAGCTGGAGGTGGAGCTGGAGAGGCTCCGTGTTGAGATCTATACATTGGTAAGTAACATCTCACCCTTGACCATATCTTGAATTTGATTTATGATTGATTTGACTTGATAACTGACCAAGGTATGTGGATGCAGAAGGGGGAGCTAGCGAGAGTGCTGGCGAGCCGCGATGTAGGGGCGAGCTCGTCCGTACAGCCGGCCAGAGGGGATCTGGCAGTCCGCCTATAGGACGCGCTGGACTGGGCACAGGCGCGGGTTCAGGAGCTCGAGATGAGGACCCGGGAGCTAGAGGCTGAGGTAAGACATTGAACCAAAACCTTTCTGCACATGATTTGATTTGATTAACTTGACATGTTTTCCCCTTTGTATGCAGCAGCAAGGAGGAGGAGTGGCGACCCTTCAGGTGCAGATGGACGGTCTGCGGCTGGAGTTGGTGAGGACGAAGGGTCGCTTGCTTGAGGCGAGAGAGAGACAGAGCCAGGCAGAGGCCGACCGGGCGCAGGCAATAGAGGAGTGGGCGCGGGCTGTCGCAGATTTAGAGTTCTTGAAGGATCGAGTGCTGAGGAAGCGCCGGGAGCAACAGCGACAGGCCCAGCAGGAGGCAGCGGGGAGGACTGGGTCAGTGTTTGGATCTCTCTATGATATCGTGTCACTGAGAGATCCGCCCGTAGGGCGAGGAGGAGCACGACCAGAGGCTTCTACAGCGACGAGACCCCCTCTCCCGGACCCGCGTCAAGAGAGAGAGGAGGAGGAGGTGAGCAGCTCGCGTAGGCAGAGGCCTAGCGAGGGGGAGAGGAGAGGGGAGTGAGACTCTTAGTTGTACCATCAGGGGTATGCCCCTGTTATGACATGTATAGAACTTCATCCTTCATAGTGGATTTTTGTGGACTTTGTCATTTGTGTGCTTGAATGGTTTACCTTTTTACTTTGGTTCCTGCATCCACAACACTTAAGGGAAAAAAGTTAGTGTAGATCTGTCTTTAGCCCTTGCCTAAATGATGTACCTTTCTTGAGATCTGGTCAAAGGGCTAATGTCTAATTAAAGATAGGAACATAAATGAAATAATTGAAGGGAAATATGGACATGCGCTTTTTTGTCTTTTTGTCTCTTTTTGATTTTTTTTTGGATTTTTGGACTCTAGGACACATACTCATCACACGTCAAAGCATAGGGTCCGTATGATCTACTTAACCATGGAGGTCATGAATAAGGAGGATCGTGCATGAAATCTTTGACGTCGGAAACTGCCCCTAGCCTTCTTAATATTTTCCACCACGGAAGGTCTTACAAGGTCAAATTTGCCCCTAGAGGGAGGAGTTAGAAGAAATAAGTAGGAAGTCATGCAAGGATTTGGTTCAAACCATTTTCTGTTTCCAAACCAACATCTCACACTAAAAGACTTGGTCAACAATTATTTCCAGGGAAATTTTTCATTTTTTTGATGTTCAGGGTAGAGGCACGTACTTTTTACTACCTCCTTGATTTGGCCAGCCTTTTCTGGCTACGTACTTTTTGCTACCCTTTTTTGACCTTTTTGGCTTTTCTTTGCCCCCTTTGGCTTGATTTGTTATTTTGCCTTTGTTGATTGCCCCTTTTGTGGTGACCTTGTCTCTTAAGATGGGAGTGGATGGTCCCCTACTTGTAGTTTGCTCTGCTTCCAGACGCGACCGAGTGGGAAGAGAATAGGGGAAGCACATTGACCAGATTAGACCGCCCGAGTGTACTTGTGATTTTCCAGCTAAAGGACAGTATTTCAATATCATGTGGTGTGTGAAGAGACCCTATCTTACTAATGACCAAGTGGAGAAGTAGAGTCCTAAACCTACACCATTGACAAGTGATGAATGACAGACCTGACTGACTGACGGACTAAGAGTAGAAGTTCTTGAGGTAGACTGCATTCCAAGGATGTGACAACTCAACTCCTTCAGAGTCCACTAACCTATAAGCATTCCCCGAATACACCTCTTTGATAACGAACGGACCTTCCCAATTTTTTTGCAATTTGCTCCTGGGACCTGGTGCCTTTATGATTTTACGCTTTAGGACCATTTCACCCACTTCAAAATTTCTCTCAAGCACTCTTTTAGCATAAAAATCTGCAATTCTTTGGCGATAGACTTGAGCGTGGTCAGCCACTATCATCCGCCTTTCCCCTAAGAGTTCAAGTTGTGCTAATAAAGCCTCCCATCGTTGACCGAGATCAAGATCGGAATCCAATTGAACCCTTAGTGAAGGAACGAAGATCTCATATGGGAGTATCACATCTGATCCGTATGTCAAAGCATAGGGGGTTTGCCCCGTAGGAGTTTGGACTAAGGTGCGATAAGCCCAAAGAGCCTCAACTAAACGGTCTGGCCAGTCAGCATTGTTATGAGATTTGCAAGTTTTCTTTATAATTTTGATGAGAGTTTTATTAGTGGCTTCCGCTTGTCCATTACCTTGTGGATAATATGGGGATGAATGATGCAAATTAATACCATATTTACCACACATGTCGCGAAGCTCCTGCGAAGTGAATTGAGGTCCATTGTCAGTGACGATGTCCCAAGGCACGCCGAACCTTGCAAGAATGTTGCGCTTGATGAACTTGACCACTGTCGAAGCTTTGACCTCTATGAACGCTTCTGCTTTAGCCCACTTTGTGAAGTACTCTGTGGTGGTTAAGATGAAGGACTTCTTATGGATTTCTTCGGTTCTGTCCGCGAGTGGACCGACCACATCAAATGCCCACATGGCGAAAGGCCATGGAGCGATGAGAGGGTGAAGAGAAGAGGAAGGAGCATGGATTTTGTCACCGTGTAATTGGCATTTAGCACAATGATGGACAAAGTGACGACAATCTTCTTCCATGGTAGGCCAGTAATAGTGTCTTAGCAATTTATGAGTGATTGCTCTACCATTGACATGACCACCACATTCACTAGAGTGAGCGGCTTCAACGACATTTTGGGATCGATTTCATCAAGACAACGGAGATAAACCCCACTGAGAGATTTCTTGTAAAGAACACCACCTATGATCTTGTAACGTTCCGAGACATGGCAAATAGCCTGTCTATCAGAAGAGGTGGCATAATCGTGGAAGGATCCATCCTTGAGATAGTTCTCGATGTCAAAGTACCAAGGATGGCCATCTTCGAGGTCAATTTCGGGCTCCTTTGAGAGTGCGTGGACCCGAAGGGAGGGAGATTTGAGTTGAGAGAACCAAGGATCGATATGGGAAGGGACTTTTAACCTTTGAACAGAGACGGTTTCGGAAGATTTTCCCAAAGGAATAGGAATAGAAGAAGCCAGGGAAGCGAGTGAATCTGCTAAAATATTCTGAGCCCTAGGAGTGTGGACTAGAGTGAGCTTTCTAAACTGCCGGACTACCTTTCCTACCAATTCTTAGTATGGTTTCAACTTGGGATCCCGGGTCTGGTACTTGCTAAGAGACTACCGGAGTATCAACTGCGAATCACCAATAATCCTTAACTCCTTTACTCCGAGCAACAAAGCCATTTTCAGCCCAACTAAGAGCGCCTCATACTCGGACACATTGTTCGTGGCACGGAAGGTTAATTGGTAGGCGTGCGGAATGACTACCCCTTCCGGTGAGAGGAAGACTGCCCCTATTCCACACCCTTTGGAGTTGAGGGCTCCGTCGAAGTATAGTATCCATGAAGGTTCACCATCGATAATGGCTCCTAACTCTTCATCCGGAAAACTTTCGCCGACAGGAGAGTACGAAGGTAAGGGGTGGTGGGCCAAATGGTCAGCAATAGCATGCCCCTTGAATGACTTTTGGTTGACATAGGTGACATCAAATTGATTGAGGAAGCTTTTCCACCTCATCAACCGCTCAGTCAGGACGGGCTTCTCAAGCATGTACCAAATTGGGTCCATATGCGCCAGAAGTTTAACCTCATGAGCTAGGAAATAGTGTTTTAACTTCTTGGCAACCCAGACGACGGACGCACACGTCCTTTCCATGGCAGTGTACTTCTTCTCAGCCTCATTGAACAACTTTGATAGATAGTACACCGCTCTCTCCTTCTTCTCGTCGTCATATTGGGCCAAAACTGCTCCCGTTGAATCTTCAGTGGTTGACACATAGAGCAGTACAGGCCGACCCGGAACTGGAGGAGCGAGAACAGGGGGATTGAATAAATAACTCTTCAACTCATCAAAGGCCTTTTGACATTTATCATTCCAATCAAATTTAGCCTCTCCTCTAAGCATCTCATAGAAGGGCTTGCAGTGAATTGAATGCTGAGAGATGAACCTCCTAATGAACTGCAGTCTGCCAATTAGCCCTCTAACTTCTCTAATATTCCTAGGAGGAGGCATATCGATTATTGCTTTGGCCTTATTGGGGTCAATCTCAATTCCCCGCTTGCTAACAATGAACCCTAGCAACATCCCCGAGGAGACTCCAAAGACACATTTCTTGGGGTTCATCTTAAGCTTATGTTCTCTAGACCGTTGGAGAACTGCTCGGAGGACCTCAGCATGGCCATGTCGAGTCTTTGATTTAACCAAGACATCGTCCACATAGACCTCCATGTGCACATGCATCATGTCATGAAAAATTGCCATCATTGCCCTTTGATAAGTTGCTCCCGCATTCTTTAATCCGAAGGGCATGACAACATAATAGTAGGTCCCCCAAGGCGTTGTGAAAGAAGTTTTCTCCTGATCTTCCTCTGCCAGACGAATTTGGTTATACCCAGAGAAACTATCCATGAAAGATAACATCTCAAAGCTGGAAGTGTTGTCTACTAGGACATCTATGTGTGGAAGAGGAAAATCATCCTTTGGGCAAGCACGATTAAGGTCATGGAAATCTATGCAGATCCTAACCTTATCGTCCTTCTTCATCACAGGGACGATATTAGCTACCCATTGTGGATAAAGCACAACCCGAATGAATTTGGCTTTGTGCAATTTGTCAATCTCCTCTTTGACAAGCTTGGGATGTAGCCCCCTTAGCTTTTGTTTGACGACTTTTGCGTCGGCTTTTAGGATTAACCGGTGTTCAACCAAAGAGGTGTCAAGTCCCGGCATGTCCTCGTAGAACCAAGCAAAACTATCGGAGAATTCTTTAAGGATAGCTACAAAGGCTTCTTCTTCTTCAACACTCAAGTTGGCACTAACCAAGACTACCTTCGGGGATTCTTCAGTGCCAAGATTGACCTCTTTGGTTGGTTCATCCGCAGCCATTGTTGGCTCATCGAACCTTTTTGTGCCATCCACATAGGAGCTCACTGGGTCCTCTTCTTCTGACCCAAGATCTCCCGGCTCACCCTTCTCATCAAAATCTAGCAGATAAACTCCTAAACCATCATCTACAGAGTCACCTTCTTCAAAATTAGCCTCTGTAAGGGTAGGCTCCTCAAGAAATTCTGGGACTTGACTTAACTTAACACATTTCTCAGCCAAGGCCATGACATAACGGGCAGGAACTTGCCTACCCTTCTCCTTACGAATACATGGCTGAGAGGAACTAGACTCTTCTAAACTTAGGCTTGACTCTAGACTAGACTCTAAACTCGAATCTAAACTAGAACCTAGACCACTATGTACAGGACTGCCATGTACAAAACTATGTACAGGGGAAGTGCCCCCAGACGGGCGGGAGCGGGAATTTAGGCTGGAAAGCATCGGCCCTTGGCCGAGTGAAAGAGATTCCAGAGAGGAAGGGTGCTCGATGGAAACCTCGCATTCCCACCTTTCAAAATCGGCGTTTTTTTTTTTTTTTTGGAGTCAAGGCTCAAAACCATGAGTTGTTGACTCAATGATACACCGATTGGCCACGTGAGGGATGGAGGAAGGATAAAGGAAGAAATAAGAGAGGAAGACGTGAATGGAGGAGAAGAGTGAGATGCCAGGCACATCTCAGTGGTGGGAGATTGTGAAAGAGATGAAGGAGATGGGGGTGATGAGGAGGGAGAAGAAGGAGAGTCAGAACCAAAGAGTGAAAGAAGGCCAAAGTTTTCACAGACTTCTTCGATTTCAACAATTTCCTCTTCTTCCTCGCTCTCGGAGTCGGACAGCTCCTCTACCACAGGTTCCCGAGTTCCTGGTTGGAGGGGCCCCTGAATGAAATGCTCCTTCAGGGTCCAAGTAAGGGGTTGATAGGGGATGAAAGGATCCGGATGAATGGGGTCTGGATGAAAACCTAAACCAGCCCTATCTAGCAACCTTCTCGTCTGCACACTACGGATAGGACCCTGCTCGCTCCTACCCAATCCTCGGCCATGTATGTAGCCGATCTTGACCATCACTTCCCAACCTTTCCCATGGGGACATGGGACATGCTCGATTTCCTCACGCAGAAAGGGAGGTTGGTTGAGATCACAAGGTATGGGGAAGTCAAAGATGGACATGACTGGATTCTTCCCCTTGTCCGGAATGAACAAATGTGGCATCTGCTCTGAAGTGATAGAGTTGAGAGTTTCCAAGGTAGGAATGCTCTTGATTTTCATGACCCGCCCATTGAAAGGAAATTTGAAACATTGGTGGGCGGTGGAAGGGACCCCTAAAGTTTGCTCTAGCCAAGGACGACCAAGGATGGCCTTATAAGCCGGGTCGACATCTAAAACTAGAAACTCAGAGGACATAGTGACGGGTCCTATCTCGAGCTGAAGAGCTATCTTACCTTTGGCAACCCTTTTTGGAATTGTCGTGGGCAGCAATAGTGGAGCAGATTTTCTCCAGATTGTCCTCTCCCAAGCCCAATTGCTTGAGGGTCTTCATCGGACACACATTGATGGATGCCCCAGTGTCAATAAGGGTGGAGTCCACCGAAACCCCGTTGAGGTTAATGGTATGACAGAGAGGAAGTGAACGACACTCGGGAGCAGTAAGATCTTTGTCTGAGAAGGAGATTGATGGTCCGTGGGTGAGGGAGAGGATAGCATTAGTGACCCCACCGGGAGGAAGGTCATCGTTGACCATGATTTTCTAGAGGAATTGTAGGAGGGTGGACTGATGAGACGGCGATCTCCGAATCAATTCCAAAATAGACACCCTCGCGGGAGTCTTATCTAAGTGTTGCAGAATGTCATATTCGGTGCCGACAGGGGGTAGAGGTTCATTATCCTCCTCATATTGAGATGGCCGCAGGGGTGGAGGAACAATTCGGTTCCTAAGTATGACATGAACATCTTCCTGAGACTTAGGGAGAATGAGCTGGAGAGGTCTGGTTCCGGGAGTAGATGACTCAAAGACATGGGAAACAGGAATGGAAGGGCAGGCCTCCTAACGTATGGGTCGGATAAGAACTAAAGGCCGCTCTTCTAAAATGGCATCTATGGTGGTGGAGGGCTTTTCATACTCTATGGAGGGACACGGGTACCACTCCTCAAAACCTTCTACCCCCCATTGTTGCTTTCTCCTCACTACTCGGGGTTCCGAATGTGTCATGGTGTGGACACTTTCCCGGGACTTAGAGGAGGAGGGATTGTTGCTTTGGTAGTTGGAGAGAGGGTTGTGGACAATTCCCAGATCCTTCTTGGTGTATCTAGACTTGGCTATGGCTACCTTAACATCCTCCCAGTTGATCCTACCCTGGTCGTTCATGTCGTACACCCAGTCACCAAAGGTGAAGCAATTGTTGATATCATGACTGGGAGCCCTATGATAAGGATAGTATTTTGAGGTATCCACCCTCGGATTGACGCTTTCCCTTTGTGGGGGGAGCCGGATAGCATCACAGGACATGAGGGCGAAGAATACGTCCTCGAGATTCTCAGGGAGAGGAGGGTAGTGAGACCTTTTAGGACCGGGCCGGGTGTAGCCAGAAGGAGGAGGAACAGCGGAATAAGGCTTGGAGGGGTGTGACGGGAACTGGTGAGGATTAGAAGGAGGGTTGGGAGGAGGATTGGAGGACTTTTGGGAGGCCTCAATGGCTGACTGCAAGCACTGATGGACTCATTGACGGTCACCCCCTCGGTAGTAGGTGCCGCGGGAGCCTTACGTCCCTTGGGCTTCCCTTCGAAGAAATGTGGGAGAGAGGAGTCTTTGATTTGATTCTGAACCACCCTAGCTCTATTATAAAGATGTGCAAAGGTGGGGAACTCACTTAGCATCAAAATGGATTTGAGCTGAGAAGTGGTGTTATTGACAATCATAATGATGGCTTGAGACTCCGGGATGGTGACATCGGCTCTCGAAGCCATGGATCTCCAACGGTTGGCAAAAGTAACAAAGTCTTCGTCCGGCCTCATCTTCTCTGCCACCAAGTCGGAAAGTGTAGGGACTTGAGTGGCCATGTAGGAGAAATGGGAGATGAAGCGTTCGGAGACTATGTCGAAATTAATGAGATCTGATGCGGGTAAGGAGGTGAACCACCTCAAAGCTTCCCCTTCTAACGACTGTTGGAAGAGGTGAACTAAGAGGACCCGATCGTAGAGCCACCGATGGGAATCCATGGTAAAGCCAGCGAGGTGATATTGAGGGTCGGAGGTCCCGTCATACTTGCGGTATTTTGGGGACTTGAAACCCAGGGGAAAGTAGGCGTTAGGAAGCTTGCAGTAGTTCTGAAGGGAATAAGGCTTAGAAAGAGACAGAGATTCAGCCAAGAGCTTCCTAATAAGACCCTCCATCTCCGATCGGGAAATGGATTCGGATTGAGCGGGAGGCGAGGGCTGAGCATAAGATGGATAGACAGGAGGAGGAGTTGGGGTAGAAGGAGGTAAAGGAGTAAGGGGAGGAATAGGGGTGGCTAAAGGAGTGGGAGGAAGAGGAGTGGAGATGGGAATGGGAATGGGGGAGATAGGAGCCCGAGAAGGGGTGACAGGCCTAGGAGAGGGCCTAGATGAAGAAGTGTAGAAAGGAGAAGGGGATGGAGGGGAAGGAGAGGCTGCTGCCCGAACAGTATGCTTAGAAAGCATTGAGATGGTGTCCTCAGGCGAATAGGGAGAGAGGAGTTTGGAGAATTCGGGGTCCTCCTGAACATCTTGGGCATATGTGGGGTTGACCCTAAGACTCACACTCTCCTCATTATCGGCTTGAGAGGAGGACTGAACAGACTCTTCAAACTGATTGTTAGTGTCAACCATTCCGACAAATTCATGGACATTGTCCTCATATTCAAAGGCTTGATAGTCAGTCATATTCAAAGAGTTCAACCAAGAGTCCATTAGCACACAACCTACTGATTTTAGAATGGTTAAGTTGAGTTAATTACATTATTTTAGAAGAAAAGTAGATTTCTAATGAACAATGTGATCAAACAACGTCCCCAAGAATTTTAGATATTGAAGTTATGTGTTAATTAACCTTGCAAAATCCGGTTCTCTCAAACCTTACTCAAACCCAGGTAAATAGGCGGACTAAATAGGAAGGTGAAAGGTCCTCCTGCCCCGTACCGTGAGGGAATCCACGGAATTTAGGGACTTATAGAGTTCTCCTTGGAACCAACCCAATTTACTTGAGAGGGAATCCCCGAGTAAAAGGTTGTAAACCAAGGAGGGGCTATCCTAAAATGTGCGGGGAGGCTAGAACAGGGAAGAAGAATGACTCCCTCGAGACTGAGGACCGTTAGGAACACACAGGAAGCAAACAGGAAAGAAAAATAAATTAAAACAGTCAAAAAATAGGTTTCTGTGAAATAAACGACAAGCACATGGACGCACAGTTCACCAGAAAGAGTTAGACGGCATGATCGACTGATGCTAATAGTGTGTAGACGACAACATATATGGACGTTAAACGAAGATAAACGGCAGGAAGGGTGGATGCTTACCTGGGTCGACGGCAGGAGCGCTTGCCGTTTACCTGGGTGCAGACTCAGACCGTGGCAGCACTGTTGGTCCCACCGTGATCGCCAGAAAAGAGTTGTGGACGATGCATTTCCGGTGACTCCCGTCGGACTGTGAGATCCTCCGGTGGTTCACGAATGTTGTTGCTCCCTCGTTGGCGATGTAGGGTTGTTGGTTGACCTCGTTGACTCCTCAGTTGACTGAGTTGACTAGGGAGAAAACCAAAAAACTAGCAAGAGAAAGGGAGATGTTGTGATTGCCAGGGCCTTACCTGTGGCCAAGGAAGTGTTGTGACCACATTGGTGATGCCGCCTCACGTAGCGGACGGAGATGAGGCCTCAACTTCTCCTTCTTCGGCCAGCCAAAGAAGGAGAGCTCCACGGTCTCGTACAAGTGTTCCTGCCACAGAAAGAAGACTCTATTAGACTCTAAGAAGTGCAATGAATTTTCAAAACGAAAAGAGAAAGGCTCAAAAGGAGAGTCCCGTACCGATTACGGGCTTGAGAAGAGGGGTGGCCAAGTGTTATGACCACCCTTCTTCCCTTCGTTTATGGTTGGGAAACCCCTTTATAGGTGTGTAGGAGGGTGCCCTACGTGCCTAGGGTGTGTGTGAGGGTGTGTGTGACATGCAAAATTAAAGGGAAAGAGAGAGGAGGAGAGGGAGAAAATGGAGGTGATGATCCTCGTTTGGCGTTGTTGACTCCTTGCTGGGCTCCTCCAGCTCAGGATGAACCCTTCTCCACATCCCAAATGATAAGTGAAAGAAGAAGAAGGTGATGGAAGGTAGGGTGCACTTTTTCTCTCTCTTCTCTCAAGGTGATAGCATGTGGACGTCCAGCCTCTCCCCCCTGCTTAGAAGGCCTAAGGGTGAGTTATATAGACAGTAGGGTCGGAGTTCAGAAGCTTTGGATGCCCAAGTGTGAAGAAACACACTTGTACAAGTGGCAATCCATGTATTAAAGCTCCAACCAATGAGGAGAGGCCAAGTAGGATTTTTACTAGGTCAATGGGGTGCCAAGGTGGCCCATATGCACGTCGGGAACGGCTTCATACGTTGCATGGCCGAGAGAATGGCGCAAGTGGGCTGGAATCTCGGGCAGTTGCGTAGACCAAGTAAACCAGGTTGACGTCCAACGATCCTGCCGCCAACCCCATGCAGACGTCCACATCTGTGGACGCCAACAATAGTCAGCATCCAAGGGGCTTGCCGCCAACATGAAGTCAGCGGCAGTCGATGCTGCCGTCTACATGGGATCCGAGGCAAGTCAACAAATGGTCAAACGGGCCTTATTGGGCCATGGAACCAAGCGGGGATGGGCCAAATCTCGCGTCTACAATGATAGCTTTCAAACAAGCATAACTTATTCTTCCACTAATCACCATTTGATATACCTCATAATCTTAGCATAACGAATCACAAAGTTCTCAGTTTTTTTTTTTTATTCCATGTTGCATATTCCAAGTTCTCTTCTTAAGGAAGTGAATCTATCTTTGGCCAAAGGTTTTGTGAAAATATCTATAATTTGTTTTTCAGTTGGGATGAACTCTAATTCAATGCTTTTATTTGCAACTTCATCTCTTAGAAAATAATGCCTGATTTCAATGTGTTTTGTTCTAGAGGGTTGAATTGGGTTTTTGGAAAGGTTGATTGCACTACTATTGTCACACATGATAGATGAACATCCAATATCAATGTTGTAGTCAAGCAATTGACTTTTAATCCACAACACTTGAGTTGCACAACTTCCTACAGCAACATATTATGCTTCTGCAGTAGATAGTGCAACTGAGTGTTGCTTTTTGGATGCCCATATTATCATGCAATTTCTTAAGAATTGACAATATCCACTAGTACTCTTCCTGTCAAGTTTACACTCAGCATAATCAGCATCAGAATACAAAATTAGATTAGCAGGACATCCAACTAGATACCATAAACCCAAATCACAAGTTCCACGGAGATATCTAAAAATCCTCTTAACTACAAGCAAGTGACTCTCTTTTGGACTAGACTGAAATCTAGCACAAAGACATACACTAAATTGAATATCTGGTCTACTTGCAGTAAGATACAAAAGAGATCCAATCATACCTCTGTATTGCTTTGCATCAACCAGTTTACCTTTTTCATCTTTTTCTAATTTGATGCTAGTACTCATGGGAGTAGTTGCTGGTTTGGCTTGGTCAAAGTGAAATTTCTTGAGCAGCTCTTTGACATATTTGGCTTGATTAATAAAGAATTCATCCTCATGTTGTTTGACTTGCAAACCAAGAAAGAATTGTAATTCTCCCATTAGGCTCATTTCAAATTCATTGTGCATTAGATTAGAAAATTCTTCACACAGTGAAGGGTTAGTGGATCCAAAAATGATATCATCCACATACACTTGAACTACAATGATATGATTGTGGATTGATCTTGTGAAAAGAGTTTGATCCACCTTACCTCTGGAGTAATTCTTACTAACCAGAAAATTGCTCAATCTATCATACCATGCTCTCGGAGCCTGTTTCAAACCATAAAGAGCTTTATGCAATTTGTAAACATGGTTAGGTTTATCAAGATCTTCAAATCTAGGGGGTTGAGCAACAAAAACTTCTTCTTTAATATAACCATTCAAAAATGCATTTTTCACATCCATTTGAAACAATTTGAAGTTTTTAGAACATGCATATGCCAAGAGAATTCTCACTGCTTCTAATCTAGCTACTGGTGCAAAGGATTCCTCAAAGTCAACTCCAAATTCTTGATTATATCCTTTAGCAACCAGTTTGCTTTATTTCTGACAACTTTTCCTTCTTCATTCAATTTATTCCTAAACACCCATCTAGTTCCAATTATTGAGTTTTCAGGATTTTTAGGAACTAGACTCCAAACATTATTTCTTTTGAATTGATTCAATTCATCATGCATGGCTTCTATCCAAGAATCATCTTTTAGTGCTTCTTCAATGTTTTTGGGTTCTATTTGAGAAATAAAAGCCATATGATCTTGTTCAATGACATTTCTAAATTGAGATCTTGTATGGACTCTGTGATGAACATTTCCAACAACATTCTCAAGTGGATGGTCTTTAGAGTATTTGAAATTACCTCTTGTTGTTGTGCTTACTTGCTCTGGTGTCGACTCAGTGTTCTATGGTGTCGACTCAGTTTCAGGTTCAGCAGCTTCTTCATTTTCCACAGTTTGATCTTTTTCTCTCATAAGAATGTCAGCATCTTCTTCTTGATTCCTGCACAAATCAAGGTCAGTAGATTTTTCAAAATTCTCATCAAATATGACATGAGGAGTTTCCTCTACACTGTTTGATTCATTGTTAAACACTCTATATGACCTTGAATTTTCAGAGTATCCAAGAAAGATGCCTACATCACTTTTCATTTCAAATTTATCAAGATCATGTTTGTCATTATTGTGAATGAAAACTTTACATCCAAAGACTCTAAAATATGCAATGTGAGGTTTCTTATCTTTCAGAAGTTCATAGGAAGTTTTCTTAAGAACTGGTCTTACCATTACCCTGTTGAGGACATAGCATGAGGTGTTGACAGCTTCTGCCCAGAATTTTCTTGGAAGCTCACTTTCAATCAACAAGGTTCTTACCATTTGAACTAGAGTCATATTCTTCCTTTCTACAATTCCATTTTGTTCAGGAGTCCTTGGAGAAGCAAACTTATGCTCAATTCCTTTATTCCTGCAAAAATCAAAAAACAAATTATTGTCAAATTCTCCACCATAATCAATAAGGACAGAATGGATTTTATTTATTTTTGCATTTTCAATTTTATCAACAAATTCTTTGAAGTTTTCTAAAGTGTCACTCTTGTGAGATAGAAAATACACCCATGTGAATCTAGAAAAATCATCCACAATCACAAATCCAAATCTATGTCCATTAAGACGGAGTGTCCTAGTTGGACCAAATAAATCCATATGCAACAATTCAAAGGGTTTGGAGGTGATTAAGGGTGCAACAGATTTGAAAGATTTCCTGGTTTGTTTGCCTTGGGCACATGAAGCACATATAATTGCATTTTTATTTTTCTTCATTTTTGGCAAACCATTCACAAGAGAATTTCTTAACAACTTATTCAGAACATTTTCACGAGCATGACCTAACCTTCTATGCCACAGTTGAAATAGATCATGCTGATTGGCAACAAGACACAAATTTTCATGTTGATGATCATTCAAATCAACCAAGTAAACATTATTTATTCTTTGGCCAAGAAATTTTATTTTTCTAGAATCTTTGTCAACAATTTCACATGATTCAGAATCAAAAATTACCTTAAGGCCTTTGTCACATAGTTGACTTATGCTCAAGAGATTGTGATTAAGACCTTCAACAAGTAAAACATTCTCAATGGAGCTTGAAGGAGTCTTACCAATTTTTCCTGTTCCAGTGATTTGACATTTGTTCTTACCTCCAAAAATCACTTGTCCACCATTTTTTTCAATCAGTGTAGAAAATTTTCCTTTATCTCCAGTCATATGTCTTGAACAGCCACTATCAAGGTACCACTTATCCTTCTTGTGGGCTGTAAGACATTCTTGCAAAACAGATTTAGAAAGACAATTTTGGTACCCAAATTGCTTTGGGTCCCATCAGTTGTTTCAGCTCAACAACAAGATGTTTCGGAATCCAGATTTATTTTATTTTCTTGGAATTTATTCTTGATCTGCATTTTTCATCAGTATGACCAGATTTCTTGCATATTGTGCACATCATAACTCTTTGTGGTGTAAAAACATTATTCCTTTTGGTATGAAAATTATATCCAACTGAGAAATTTTTGTTGTTCTTTGGATACAAATCTGGTCTATCATTTGATTTCCATTTTTGTTGATTTCTACTTTGAACTTTTCATGTCTCACTTGGATTTTGTTTTTGGATTTTAGATTTGTTGTGGTTTTTCTTTGATGTTCTCTTCAAAGTTGCTATAAGAGGTACTACCTTAAACAAATGAAGTTATCAAGGTTTGTCCAATTTTTTCTTTATTTTCAGGCTGAAAACCTAAACCATGTTTGATAGTGTTCTTTCGAATTCTAAAGATAGCATCTAGGTTTTGTTTGCCTTTGACAAGTTTTGACAAGGTCTCTTTCTTGTCATCCAGTTCTTTTTTAATAGTTTTTAGTTCCTCTTGTATCACTTCTTTTTCATTTATGAGTTTTTCATTTTCATTCGTCAAGATCTATTTTTCTTTTTCAATTGATTGACATCTCTTCTTGATTTCATCAATTTGTTCATCCACACATTCTTTCTCCTTTTTTAGATTATTGATTTCATCAGTCAACAATTTTAATTGCTCAAATTCTTGAGGACTTTGCACCATGCTGTTCATTTTTCTTTTCAATGTCTTATTTTCAGATTTTAATTCACACAGTTTTTTAAATAACACAGCATAGGCTTCCTCCCAGTCATCAGTTGTAAAATCTTCAAAGGAGAGACTTACCTCAGTATTTTCTTCATGCCTAGCCATAAGACATGTCACCTCTTCCTCATCTGAGCTACTTTCTTCTTAGTCTTCTTCATCCTCATCACTCCATGTAGCTAACATTGCTCTTGTCTTCTTGAATATCTGATTTTTCAGCTTCTTCTTTAGATCAGAGCACTCTCCTCTCATATGTCCTGGTTTCCTACATTCATAACAAATAATGTCAGTCTTTTAGTGGTTTCTAATTTTTTATTAAAATCATGTTTCCTTGAAATATCCTTTCTGATGAAGGGTTTGAACTTACCTTTTCCTTTATTTCTCAAGAACTTTTTGAACTTCCTTGTCAATAAGGCTAGTTCTTCATCATTCTCTTCATCAGAAGAATCATCATTTTCATCAGATTGATCAGTAACAATTTTTGAGCTAGATGAAGCTTTTAAAGCAATAGGTTTCTTAGATGTGTTCAGAGATGTATTTCTTTTCAAATTAATTTCATATGTCATGAGAGAACCTATTAACTCATCCAATTGCATGGTTGATAGATTTTTGGAATCCTCAATTACATTAGCCTTTGTGTGCCAAGCTGATGGATGTGATCTAAGAACTTTCCTAACAATGTCACTATTTGAATAGTCCTTTCCTAGACCTCTAAGACCATTTACTAAAAGCATGAATCTAGCAAACATCTCAGAAATAGTTTCATCACTCTTCATTCTGAACATTTCATATTCTAAGACTAGAATACTTGCCTTGGTCTCTCTTACCTCAGAAGTTCCCTCATAAATGAGTTGGAGTTTATCCCACATCTCCTTGGCAAACTTACATGAGGACACTCTGGAATACTCTTTGGGATGGATGGCACATTGCATCATGTTCATGGCACTCCAACTGAGTGTGGACTTGTTGATCTAGTCCTTGGTCCATAGACTTTCATCCTCAGGAATTTCATCTGGTCCCTTGTCAACAATTTTCCGGAGCTTATAATTCTGTGCTCTAAGGAACACTTGCATCCTATTTTTCCAATAAGCATAGTCAGATCCATCGAAAAAAGGAGGCCTAGAGATTGAATGACCTTCAGCAATAAATCCCCTAACATTCTCCATAGCAATAAACTCTTGATCATTAGATCAAACACTTAAAGTGTAATGAGAACCCGCTCTGATACCAAATGAAATGTTGCGGAAAAAACTGCTACTAGAAATCTAGAAGGGGGGGTTGAATAGATTTCTCCAAGTTTTTAAAACCACTTGAATAGAAACTTAGAGAAACTCAATTGAGTGTGAAATCTGAGTGTTAATGACAATTCTAAGCAAATTAGACAAGCTAGATGATGAAATTTTGACGAACCTATCAAGCATCTAGTGCAAGAGACAAGCAAACCACAATGACACAAAGATTTAGGGTGGTTCGGATTACACAACAGTGTATCCTACATCCACCATCCATACACACACACAATTGTAGCTTATCTTGCCAGTTCAGAAAAGTCACAAAGGAACACACACACTTTGAGATACAGAAATCTCAGATTCAATCACACACACATGAAATTGGACACAAGGATTGCACCACTTTCACAAAAAACACACAATATAGAGTGAAATTGAAATGAGAAACCAGTTGGAGCAATTGAATTCCAAATTGAAGAGAACTGGTTCGAAGATCCTTGTTTCTGCTTCAGGAATGGGGATCAGTTCTTCTGCTTCAACTCCAGGAAGAAGACTCAGATGGATAGAAATTCTCCGTCAATTGGATCATCTAAGGTGTACAAAGCTCTTGTTCCTTCAGATCTGGGAGCGATTCACCAGGTCGGAGCCTTCCTCAGAAATTGGCTAGAATTCTCTAGAGTCTTTTTAAGAACAGAAGTGTGGCTCGATCTCTCTTTAAAGCCGAGTGGATAAGGGGTATTTATAGCCTCATGGGTCCACAAAATATCTTGGGATCTATGGGCATAAAAGTTCCCGCCCAAAAAGCCTTTCTCAAAAGCTTCCACGTGTCCCTGTTAATTAGATCAAAAAGAGAGAGAAAAAATAGACTGACTGTGTCCACACACCTTACCTATGTGTCGACACCCTATCCCAGTCATCACAAAACGATCTCCTGGACTGGGAACTAGTGTCGACACACAATTAAACTGTGTTGACACACAAGTTTGGCAGAGCACCAATTTTCTGATAGGCTACTGGTGTCGACACCACAGGTGAACTGTGTCAACACAATGGAGCACTTATGACTTTTGTTCCTTCGAGCTATACATGAGAAAACATTGTGAGATATAAATGTAAGCATGATAAGCATGACTTTAATGCATTAATGAGTCATATTTGGATATCATCAAAATAAGAGATCCAACAGTTATTAACTATTAGCCCGTGGAATTACAGCAAGATTTATCCTTTGAGGAGCAGCCCATAAAGATTTTAGACCATAATTTTCAACATTTGAGGACCAAGAGAATTCCCCTAGTGAAAGTCTTATGGAGGAATTTTGCTCAAGAGGAGGCAACATGGGAGCTCGAAGAAGGAATGAAGATGAAGTACCCACATCTCTTCGGTGAGTATTCTTAGTTGCAATTTTCAAGGACGAAGATTATTTTAAGGGGAAGAGAATGTGACGCCTGAATTTTTATTCATAGACTTTAATTATAATTCTTATTTATTTTGCTATGCAATTAAATTTTTTGTGAATGTGTATGAGTAGTTAAGATTTCGTTGGTAATTGTTGACCTATTCTCGAGCAGGTTGATGGTTGTGTCAACATGTTTGTTGAACCACTCTTATATTTTATCATTTATTTTGGTGATAACAAAACTCATGATTAACTTAAATATCATGAATATATTTAATATCATGTTTTCCTCATAAATACAACGTACTATGGCACTATCGTTTCATGATTTGCACTAGAAAGCAAAATCGATTGTTGTTCAATGCATATCGATTACTGACTAAGTGCCACATCGATTAGAGAACAAAGGTTCTATCGATTACTGTTTTAAGTCTTTGTTTGAATGTCCTACTCTAACTCTTAGACAGACAAAGTGGCACATCGATTATTGTTTTAATATCACATTGATTGCTATACAAACTCACATCGATTATATTTCACTTAAACATCGATTGCCTCTTTACAGATTGATTGCCTCATAACATCAACTGCTTCATTTAAACATCGATTACTGTTATAAATCAAACATCGATTGCATGAACATTGATTACACTTCAACATCGATTACACTTAAACATCAATTGCACTCTAACATCCATTATACTTAAACATCAATTACATAAACATCGATTACACTTAAACATCGATTGCATAAACATCGATTGCGTTCACATCGATTAGCTTTTAACATCGATTGTCTTAAACATCGATTGCGTTCACATAGATTGTCCTTCACATCGATTACCTCTTAACATTGACTACATTAGAATATCGATTGCACTAAACATCGATTACTTTTTTGAACATCGATTACCCTTAGACATCGATTGCCTTTTGACATCGACTGTCTTTAGACATCGATTATCTTTAGACATTGATTGCCTTTGGACATCAATTACCTTAGACATTGATTGCCTTCATGCATCAATTATAGTTGTTTCATATTGATTGCCTCTGAAATATCGGTTGTCTTTAAGCAAATATTGATTGCCTCTCTATTTCTACCGATTGGTGTTATAAACTTAATCTCATATCGATTGCTATTATGACTTATGCCAATTGGGTTTAAAAATACATTTGTAATTCAAATGACTTTCTAACTCTTATATTGTCATTTCTCTGACAAATAAAAAGCTCTTACAGCAAGCTGTCAGCATGAAAAAATGGACAAAAGGCGAAAGAGAATTCCTCCTTCCTGCAACAAAAGAAAAGCATCTTACCTTCTATTTTTAGCTATCTACAGGAAATATAGATAGAAGGCAAAAAGAGGTATGAGTCACTTGACAAAAGATTTCACGAGTCTGATCATCTGCATTTAATGTCTGTAGACCCTCTTCTGATCATAGTCAACAAATTGGGACCTGTTATCTGTGCCCCTGGAAATACGCACCAGCCAGAAGAATCTTTTGTTCAAAGGAGCCAGTAGGCACAAGAAAGAAGTCGTTAGACTCAAGAGAAAGAGAGCAGAAAAAGAAGAAGGAGAAGAATAAGAGCAACGGCTATTCTTCAACAGATCCTTTTCATCTACTCTATATAAAGATGAAGCAATGACTGAAGACAAAAGTGTGAAAACCTGAAGATCATTCAAGGAGTGTACATCCAGTGAGCATCTAACTCCATACACACTCAAGCAAAAAGAAAGAGAGCTCAAGCCCATTCAAGCTGAAGCATTGAAGTTGTCTTCCTTCTTCCTCATTCTCTCTCTATGTGTCTTTGTGTATTTGAGAGAGAGAGAGCTGGGGGTTTAGCCTAAGGAGAGTCTTGTCCTGTAAACTCTTTCTTTCTTAGGCTTAGTCTCGGATCAAGCATTTCATTGTGTATCTTGAGCTTGATCTAGAGGCTTTAGGTCATTGCTTCTGTGTTTAGAAGTGTTCCTCTTCGGTTGGAAGAGAAGGTTTTCTGTGCAAGCGTTCCCCTTGATTAGAAGGGAAGACCAGCTTGCGGTTGGTGGTGACCATCTGGGGTCTGTACCAGTGTTCTCATTGTTTGAAGGGAAGACCTACTGAGGTGTGTACCAGTAAGTTGCTTCTAAGCTCGTAAAAGAAGCACCTGGCTAAGGTGAAACAGTGGGCTGCCTTCTTGTCCGAGAAAGAGAAGAAGACCAGCTAGGGTGTTGGGTGTTGTATGCCCCTTGTTTAAGGGAAGACCAAGGTTACTTGGTGGTTAGTGAAATCCCAAGAGTTTGCTTGGGGACTGGACGTAGGACTTCCATTTGGAAGGGTCAAACCAAGATAAATTTCTGTGTTCCTTGTGTGCTTGCTTCTGCACTTTTTACTTCCATTGCACACGCTTATTTATACTAACTAAACATTTTCAAGTGGTGATTTTTGTTCTAGTTTTCATATTTCCTATTCACCCCCCCCCCTCTAGGTTAGTCTTGTTGTCATATCAAGAGGGCCAACAAGTGGTATCAAAGCTCTGGTCTCTCAACATCTAGAAGATGCAACAATCTTTGAGCAAAGATCCATGGTAGCTCAAGGTTTTGCATAAGGTCAATCCATTTTCCGGCCTCCACTATTTGATGGAGAAGATTATCAATACTGGAAGACTAGGATGGAGTTCTTCCTTCAAGGCTACGACTACCAAATCTGGAGCATCATAGAAGATGGTGATTTCCAAATCTCCAAACCCAAGGAAGAATGGACTACTGAAGATAAGAACAAGTTGTCCTTGAACAGCAAGGCAAAAAGCTTCATGTGTTGCACTCTGACCAAGCAAGAGTTCAACAGAATTTCTGGCTGCAAAACAGCAAAGGATATGTGGGAAACACTAAATCTCACATATGAGGGAACATATAAAGTTAAAGAGACAAGAATAGACATACTTGTTACACAATATGAGAAGTTCTAAATGGAATCAGGTGACTCCATATCTCAGATGTACAATGACTTTACTGAAATTATCAATGGACTTGTAGGTTTAGGAAAGAAATACAGTCAGGGAGAGATGATCAGAAAGATTCTAAGATCTTTTCCAACAAAATGGACTCCAAAGGTCACTGCTATAGAAGAAGCAAATGACCTCTCCACTATGACTTTGGAGAAGCACATTTGAACTCTCATGGCCCATGACATCAACATGAACACTACAAGAAAAAGCGGTTTTAGCGACCAACAACTTCGGTCCCTATTCGATCACTATTCGGTCACTAATTTAGTGACCAAATAGGGACCAGAGTTGTCAGTGAAGAATTTTTTGTCACAATACTGTGACCGAAAAGTTTCGGTCGCTACTCGGTAGCTGATAGTGCCCGAATTGTTTCGGTCTCTATCAGCGACCGGTACACTCAGTGACTATTTTGGTCATTATATAGTGACCGAATTATTTCAGTCACTATGAGAGACCGAAATTATTCAGTCACTATTTCAGTCACTATTTTTGTGACTGAAATAGTGACTCAAATGTTTGGTCGTTATTTACGATTGATATGTTCGGTCACTATAACGGTCACAAACTAGTGACTGAATGTATCGATCGTTGGTAGCGACCGAAATAATTTGGTCACTAATCAGTCTATAATTTTTTAATTATTTTTTTAATACACATTTTTTAACAAAATAACCTGTGCATATAATTAAAATAAAAATTGTACTATGAGAAATGTCAACAATAATAAACTGTCCATAAAATGTCAACAATAATAAAACATAAAATGTCCACAACAATACATAAAATGTTCATAACAATGAAAAGAAAATCATGAATCCTCGTCCTCATCCTCGTCTCCTCCGACGCCACTCGATGAAGGAACCTACAATAGATATATAACAATAATAAGTTAAAATTAAATACTACTATAAGCAATAAATTATTTAACATTTTAGATTTTATTCACTCACTTTTAAACTAAATTAATTAGCTTAATGTGAATTCGAGCGTCGAGCTTAAACCGGAAGTCTGATTTGAATTCTGTCAGTTTTCACAAGTCACACTCATCGCCCTGACCGTAATAGAACAAACTAGAGGCCAAACGGATTAGTATTTTTAATTTTGGACCCTCAAACCTAGCTAATTTATTCCTTTTTAAACTAAACTAACTTGCTTAATATGAATTTGAGTGTCGAGCTCAAACCGGGAGTCCGATTTGAACTTTATTAATTTTCACAAGTCACAATCATCGTCCTAGTCGTGCTGGAACAAATCGATGGTCATTCGAATTAGTATTTCTAATTTTGGACCCTCAAACCTAAGTTCTTCATTTTTAAACTAAACTAACATGCTTAATGTGAATTTGAGCGCCGAGCTCAAACCGGGAGTCCGAATTGAACTCTGTCAGTTTCCACAAGTCACAATCATCGCCCTGGCCATGCTGGAAAAAATTGGAGGCCAATCGGATTAGTATTTCTAATTTTGGACCCTTAATTCTAATTTCTCCATTTTTAAACTAAACTAACTTTCTTAATGTGAATTTGAGCGTCGAGCTCAAACCGAGAGTCCGAATTAAACTCCGTCAGTTTCCACAAGTCACACTCATTGCCCCAGCCGTGCTAGAATAAACCAGAGGCCTATTGGATTAGTATTTCTAATTTTGGACTCCCAAACCTAGTTGAGTTCTTCCTTTTTAAACAAAACTAAACTAAACTACCTTGCTTAAGGTGTATTTGAGTGCCAACCTCAAACCGGGAGTCCGATTTGAACTCCGTCAGTTTTCACAAGTCACAATCATCGCTCTGGCCATGCTGGAACAAACCGGAGGCCAATCGGATTAGTATTTATAATTTTGGACCACCAAACCTAAGTTCTTCGTTTTAAAATAAACTAACTTGCTTAATGTGAATTTGAGCGCTGAGCTCAAACCGGGAGTCCAAATTGAACTCCGCCAGTTTCCAAAAGTCACACTCATTGCCCCGGCCGTGTTGGAACAAACCAAAGGTCGATCGGATTAGTATTTCTAATTTTGGACCCCCAAACCTAGTTAAGTCTACCTTTTTAAACAAAACAAAATAAAACTAACTTGCATAAGGTGAATTTGAGTGCCAAGCTCAAACCGGCAGTCCGATTTGAACTCCGTCAATTTCCACAAGTCACAATCATCGCCCTGGCCGTGCTGGAACAAACCGGAGGCCAATCGGATTAATATTTCTAATTTGGACCCCCAAACCGATGTTCTTCATTTTTAAACTAAACTAACTTGCTTAATGTGAATTTGAGCGTCGAGCTCAAACCGGGAGTCCAAATCAAACTCCGCAAGTTTCCACAAGTCACACTCATTACCCCAGCTGTGCTGGAACAAACCAGAGTCGATCAAATTACTATTTCTAATTTTGGACCCCCAAACCTAGTTAAGTTCTACCTTTTTAAACAAAACAAAATAAAACTAACTTGCTTAAGGTGAATTTGAGTGCCAAGCTCAAACCGGGAGTCCGATTTGAACTCCGTCAATTTCCACAAGTCACAATCATCGCCCTGGCCATGCTGGAACAAACTAGAGGCCAATCGGATTAGTATTTCTAATTTTGTACCCCCAAACCTAAGTTCTTCATTTTTAAACTAAACTAACTTGCTTAATGTGAATTTGAGCGTCGAGCTCAAACCGGGAGTCCGAATTGAACTCTGTCAGTTTTCACAAGTCACAATCATCGCCCTAGTCGTGCTAGAAAAAATTGGAGGCCAATCGGATTAGTATTTCTAATTTTGGACCCCCAAACCTAAGTTCTTTGTTTTGAAACTAAACTAACTTGCTTAATGTGAATTTGAGCGTCGAGCTCAAACCGGGAGTCCGAATTGAACTCCGTCAATTTCCACAAGTCTCAATCATCACCTTGGCCGTGCTGGAAAAAATTAGAGGCCAATCGGATTAATATTTCTAACTTTGGACCCCCCAAACCTAAGTTCTTCATTTTTAAACTAAACTAACTTGCTTAATGTCAATTTGAGCGTCGAGCTCAAACCGGGAGTCCAAATCAAACTCTGCCAGTTTCCACAAGTCACACTCATTGCCCCGGCCGTGCTGGAACAAACTAGAGGCTGATCAAATTAGTATTTCTAATTTTCGACCCCCAAACCTAGTTAAGTTCTTTCTTTTTAAATAAAACTAAACTAAACTAACTTGCTTATGATGAATTTGAGTGTCGAGCTCAAACCGGGAGTCTGATTTGAACTCCGTCAGTTTCCACAAGTCACAATCATTACCCTGACTATGTTGGAACAAATCGGAGGCCAATCGGATTAGTATTTTTAATTTTGGACTCTCAAACCTAAGTTACTTCATTTTTAAACTAAACTAAATTTGCTTAATGTGAATTTGAGCATCGAGCTCAAACCAGGAGTCCGAATTGAACTCCGTCAGTTTCCACAAGTCACATTCATTGCCCCAACCGTGCTGGAACAAACAAGAGGCCGATCGAATTAGTATTTCTAATTTTGGACCCCCCAAACCTAGTTAAGTTCTTCCTTTTAAAACAAAACCTAAACTAACTTTCTTAAGGTGAATTTGAGTGTCGAGCTCAAACCGGGAGTCCGATTTGAGCTCTGTCAGTTTCCACAAGTCACAATCATCGCCCTGGTCGTGCTAGAACAAACTGGAGGCCAATCGGATTAGTATTCCTAATTTGGGACCTCCAAACCTAAGTTCTTCGTTTTTAAACTAAACTAACCTACTTAATGTGAATTTGAGCGTCGAGCACAAATCGGGAGTCCAAATTGAACTCCATCAGTTTTCGGAAGTCACACTCATTGCCATGGCCATGCTGGAACAAACCAGAGGCTGATCGGATTAGTATTTCTAATTTTGAACCCCCAAAACTAGTTAAGTTCTTCCTTTTAAAACAAAACTAAACTAAAATTGATTGTTAAAATAGAGAAATTAAATAAAATCAATTTACTCACATGAGGGGCTCGTGCTGATGTCGATGGCGCTGCTTGAGGAGGAATGCTGATCTGGGAGAGGGCTGGGAGATAGCCTGTCACGTCCTAATAAATAACTATTTATCAGAAAATGACAGAAAAACAGACATAAGAGATAGAACCTTGTTTATACAAACATCTGTCTCTATTACAGTGGAATTTTTACAAAGCAGTCCTTATGAAAGTCCACAGGAGGAGTGGGAAAAGAAAACATAATATGTACATCTATAACTAATATCCTCAAAAAGTAATCTATGAGATTCCAGAGACTGGTTGTCTTGCTCAGCACACACACACAGAGAGCTAGGCTCTTCCTGTTCATCTGAAAGAGTAAGATTTTAATGAGAAATTGTGCCCAGTAGAATTCACCCTTCTTATCAAAAAGATTATGACAACCAAAGAATCAGACAACATACTTGACTGGTGGCAGTATTGAATATCAAGGATGATTGTAAACTCATATAAGTAGATGACAATCGTGGAAAAAGAGTACTGCATAAAGCTTGTACAGAAAAGAAATCAGTATAGTAACCACATTCTGGTTCAAGTAGGGAATACATATTCAACTCATGCATGAATAAAATGATGACCAATCAAGCAAATATGATGTAATGCCAAAGATCCAGTAGATCCATTATCGTTCCGTACAGATAGTAAATGAATTTGGGTGCTCCTCCCAAGACTGGATCAGCCCCATTTGCACAAGCATTTATTTCAAATGAGTCCAATGACCCAAAGTTGTCATCACATTTCATTTTTGATAACATTTAAGTACGGTACATGGGTACTCAAAATCTCACATGTAACAGGGTTTTATGAGTCAATGTTAATGATATCGGGAAGATGTAGTCACGTAGGAAACAATCATCATTGGAAATGTTCAAGAATAATCCAAAATTAGATGTAGATGATGATTAAATGATTCATCTCAGTGGTATAATAGTTTAGAATCCAAAAAAATGAGAAAAGCAACTATAATACAAGAGTGTGTCAACTTTGATTGAGGAAGAAATGGTTCTTGCTAAAATCATAAACTAGTAGTTGTCAACATCCACTGGTTGGCTGTCGATAGCTACGAGTCCATCCAGAACTGTATTCTGGAATCTGGCCTTTAGCTGTCGACAGCTACTGGTAGTTGTCGACAGATGGTTGTCGACAGATGTGGTCTATCTATCGACATCCACTGGTGATTCTGGGTTCTGAGTTCTGAAAGCAAGGGTACCTATCGACAGATAGGTTCTGTCTGTCGACAGCCGCTGGTCATTCTTTCTGGAATGGTTAAAACCGACTAAAGAGACTTCTAAAAGTTTCTACTGTTCCTTGAAGGATCAAACAATATCTTGTGGATCTTAGGTACATTTCTTTACACATCCTTCATGAAGAAAATGATAGAACAAAGAGAGAAGATCTTTACAGTATAGGTGGCATGGAAAACTTATGGAAGAAAGGCTTTGTATATATATATCCTTTATGAGAATTTTCCTTACATCTAGAAGAAAGCTCACATCAAGTATACACGAACATCAACTACAGACATGAGCATTAGCTAAAAACATGATCACCGTGGAAGAGGAAGACACTCATGTTAGTTTTACTGAACATATGTCAAGGTAAGGCCACGGTACATGCTTAATCTTAGAGGTTCCAACAGAGGAAGAAAACAAGAGGAAGGAGAATCCTACATGATTCAGGAGAAATGGACATCCTCCTCTTCTCCTCAACAAGGGACCCGGCAGTAGTAGCAGTAGTAGTTGTAGTAGTAACAACTGCAACAATAGTAATAGTAGGAGTCGTAGCTGCAGTAGCTACAACAGCTTAAATAACAGTCGTAGCAGCAGTACAAGATGATGAACAAGTGGTAAACACCCACAAGGGTGGTTAAGGCGGAGTTTGTTGGGTTACAATGTGTATGATGATTGACTTGATGGTTGAATGTGTTTGAATGCTTAAATATTTTTGATGATTGACATAATTGATGTTGTAAACATTGTGAAAACATGATCAAGACATGAGAAGATATGATCAAATGAAAATGACTCTACGACCATATATGCATTCATGATATCTTACTTGGAATGTCTTTCATGTAGGTATGAATGAAAGCACAAGACAAGCAACAAAACCAAAGTGCAAAAGAATTGGAAATACACATAAAGTACTCATCTGTCGACAGGCCTGAAGCCATGTGTCGACAGCCAGTGAAGACAGCAACAAACAAGCTACTAAAAGATAAGAAAAAGTAGTAGTTGTTGACAGACAAAGCTCATCTATCGACAGATCAGGTATGCATGTCGACAGCACCAGGTTGCCTATTGACAGCCCATGGTTTCAGTAACAAACATGGTTCTGGAAACCCAGTTTGTAGCAGTACCTGTTGACAGCCACAAGGCATCTGTCGACAACCGTAGGTTTAGTCAGAACATGTGACAGGCATGTGATCTATTTTAGCGTGTTCTCTTCTGAGACGACTCTTAAGACTTATTTTCGAAGCAAGAAGCCTCCACATAAAAACCCTAAGCAAAGGTCAAGATCAAGAAGGTTTTCCTGCTGCTCTGCTTCAACAATCCAGTCTGTTCAAGAGAGATTCATCTCGTACAAGGAGTTGAAGCTGGTTCGTCCTCAAGTCAAGCTTCATCATCACCGTCTGATCGTCATCAACGTGAAGCTTGGAGTTCTTCTGGACGTGCATACTGAAGAGTTCAACTTTGGATTTGTTCTTCAACTCTAAACTCTTCTCTTACTTTATTTTCCATCATCTATCTGTGTAGTGTTGGTTTGAGCGTTCCTTGTGCTCAATCCATGTGTGTGTAGTTGTTCTGAGAGCGTGTTTGCCGTAGACATCGTGTGTGTGTTGTAGTTGGGTCAAACTTGCTTGATAAGCAATTTTCTGTGTGTGTGAGTGGACGGTGGATGTAGGATACACGAGTTGTGTACTCCAAACCACCTTAAATCATCGTGTCCTGTGGTTTGCATGTTCTTACGTTAGATGTATGGTAGGCACGATCATTTGTTCACACACTTGTCATACTACTAATTTCCCAAGCACATTCTACACACACATCTCAGCTTAAAATTAATCCCTATCTATTTAAGCTTTCATAAAGTCAGTATTAGTATCGAAAAGAAGGTTAGTTCATTTTAATTGGTAGTAATCTATTCAACCCCCCTCTAGATTACTGCTTTAGGTAATTCCACACACCTTTCAATTGATATCAGAGTGAGGTTTCTCTAATTTTACAGTTTTAATAGCTTGATCTAACGATCAAGAGAGATTCTGTTCAATGGAAACAAACAAAGGTTTTGTGGCTGAAGGACACTCAGTGTCTAGGCCTCCCTTCTTTGATGGCACTGACTACACGTACTGGAAAAATCGAATGCAGGTGTTTCTGAGAGCTCAAGACTATGAGCTATGGAAGATCGTAAGCAAGGGACCATATGAGCTGTACAAAGATGAAGACACCTGGACAAGGGAACAGATCCGCAAAGGAACCATGAACTGGAGTGTGTTAAACATGATGCAGTGCGCCGTGCATCCGAAGGAATACTCAAGAGTCTCCACATGCAAATCTGCAAAGGAAATGTGGGACAAATTGGAGCTGATATATGAAGGTACATTAGAGGTAAGGGAAACTAAAGCTAGCATGCTTGTCTCTGAATACGAAATGTTTAAAATGAAAAATGAAAAGAAACAATCTCGGACATGTTTGCTAGATTCATGATTATAATCAAAAAAGAAAAGAGGTTCAACAAGAAAAGTCTTAAGAAAAAAGAGGTTTGAAAGGTCTTAAGAAAAAGTACAGTGAGAGTGACTTAGTAAGGAAGATACTTCGGTCTCTTCCATCCTCTTGGCATACTAAGGCCACTGTCATTGAGGACTCTAAAGACCTATCTACAATGAAATTGGATGAATTGATAGGATCTCTGATGACTTATGAAATAAATCTAAAAAGAAAAGAAACTGAGATTAATCCCAGAAAATCCATTGCATTGAAAGCCTCTAGCAAAGGTTCTTCAAGTTCCAATAAAGAGGTTCAACAAGAAAATGATGAAATTGAAACATCTAGTGAAAGTGAGAATGATGAGATGGCCATGCTCACTAGACAGTTCAAGAAATTCCTCAAGTTCAAAAAGAAGGGATCAGGTAATTTTAAAACTCTTCCAAAAAGAGACTTCTCAAATAAATTTGATTCAAACAAGAAATCTGACTTGATTGTTTACTATGAGTGCAAGAGACAGGGGCACATGAGAGGTGAATGCCCAGAGCTCAAGAAGAAGCTAAAAAAGGACAAGTCTACATACAAGAAAGCCAAGGTCATGATGGCAACTTGAAGTGATGAAGATGAAGATGAGAATGCTCAAGAAAGTTCTGATGATGAAGAGATCCAATGCCTAATGGCAAGAAGTGAGGACTCAAATGAGGTAAACTCTTCCTTTGAAAGTTTCACTGTTGAAGAATGGGAAGAAGCTTATACCTTGTTATTTAAAAAATTCTGTGAATACAAATCTGAAAACAAAGCATTGAGAAAGAAAATCACCAATCTTGTTGATAGCAAAAATGTTGAACAACTTGCAATCCTAACTAAAGAGATAGAGTTACTAAAAAAAGAAGAAGAAAGCCACTATATTGAAATGGATTGCATGAAAGAAAAACTTCAAGAAAATAAAAAAGAAAAATAAATTCTAAACAAAACTGTTGAACATCTTCAAAATGAGAATCAAGAGATTCAGAAAAAAGCTAGAAGAAGTTCAAAATGAACTAAAAAGAAAAAATGACGATCTATCAAGATTTGTAAAAGGAAAAGAAAATCTTGATGCTATTTTGGGAGTCAAGTCAAACATAACAAGGCATGGGCTTGGATTTCAAACTGAAACTTAAAAGAAATTTGGACAAAAATTGATCACATCTTTTGTTCAGGACAATCCAAGTACAAGTAAACAAGTTCATGCTAAAAATAAAGACAGTCCAAGTACAAGTAAACAAGCCCAAGCTGAAAGCAAAGAATTGAAAAATAAACAAAAGAATGTAGCTGGTCAACAAACAGAAGCACCTGTCGACAGCTCCAAATTGAACTGTCGACAGGCCTGGAAATCTGTTGAAAAAGGAAAGTCAATAAAGCAACAAAAAGGACAACACTTTTCACAAGTTCAAGACAACAGCAAAAGAACTTCAAAGATTCAAACTCCATCATGTAATTGTTGTAAAAAACTTGGCCATACTGAAATTCAATGCTGGAATAAAATGAACATGAGGAAATGCAAACAATTATGGATTCCAAAGCATTTACTTTCTGGCATGATTGAAAGACTGGGACCCAAAGTAATTTGGGTACCAAAACCTCTTTTCTGATCTATCCATGCAAGAATGCCTAGCAGCCCAACATCAAAACAAGTGGTACTTGGACAGTGGCTGCTCGAGGCACATGACGGGTGATAAAGAAAAATTCTGTTTGCTAGTTGAAAAATATGGAGGTCAAGTTGTGTTTGGAGGTAACAATAAGGGCCAAATAATTGGCACGGGTAAGGTAGGTAAGTATGCATCTAACTCTATAGATAATGTGCTTTTAGTTGATGATCTTAATCACAATCATCTTAGCATCAGTCAATTGTGTGATAAAGGCCATAAAGTTATTTTTGATTCAGATGCATGCCAAATCTTTGATAAAGTTTCAGGAAGTGTCAAATTTTCTGGAAAAAAAAGTCAATAACATCTATCTAGTTGATCTAGATGAACCAGAAAATAAAAATTTGTGTCTTGTTGCAAATAGACATGATGAATTGTCTTTATGGCATCATAGGCTAGGCCATACAAGCTACAATGTTCTGCACAAGATCATGAGAATGAAACTGGAAAGTGGACTTCCTAAAATTCATTTCAATAAAAATGTGAGCTTTTGTGATGCATGTGCACAGGGAAAGCAAATCAGAAAGTCTTTTAAATCAAATGCTCCCATAGTCACTTCAAAACCTTTTGAACTGTTGCACATGGACCTTTTTGGACCTACAAGAACACTTAGTCTCAATGGTAAATGTTTTGGGTTTGTCATTGTAGATGATTTCTCTAGGTTCACTTGGGTTAAATTTCTAGCTCATAAAAATGAAGTTCTGAAACACTTTGAAGAGTTCTTTAACAAAATTGAGCATGGGAACATAAACAAAATATGTTCAATCCGTACTGATCATGGGGGAGAGTTTACCAATAATTCATTTTCTGATTTCTGTAGGAACCAAGGTATTGATCACAAATTCTCCTCTCCAAGGACTCCAGAACAAAATGGAGTAGTGGAGAGAAAGAACAGAACCTTGGTGGAAATGGCTCGCACACTTCTGGTTGAAAGTCAACTCTCAAGGAGTTTTTGGGCAGAAGCTGTGAACACATCATACTACATCCTAAATAGAGCCATGGTAAGACCTGTGATGAAGAAAACCCCATATGAGCTCTTGAAAGGTAAGAAACCCAATATTGGGTACTTCGGAATCTTTGGCTCCAAAGTTTTTATCCACAACAATGACAAGGTTGACTTAGATAAATTTGAAGCCAAAAGTGATCCAGGTATTTTTCTAGGTTACTCTGAACACTCTAGAGCCTATAGAGTGTTTAACAATAAAAGCATGACTATGGAAGAAACTCCACATGTTGTCTTCAATGAGTTTCATGCAAAAACTAACAATTCAAATGCCTGCAGGTATGATGATGAAGAAGGAAAAATACTTGAAGAACAAGCTGAGAAGCAGCTGTCGACAGACCAAGAAGTGGCTGTCGACAGACCTGAAGAAGATCAACCACATGACCAAATTCCTCAACATCAAATTCCTCAAGAACAATTTCCCCAAGAGAAATATCCTCAAGAACAAGTTCAACAGGGTTGGTCCACAGTAAGAAATGTCAGGTACTCAAAAGATCACCCACTTGAGAATGTCATTGGCAATGTAAATGATAGAGTTCACACTAGGTCTCACTTTAGACACATTGTTGAACAAGACCACTTAGCATTTATTTGCCAAGTGGAACCTAAAAATGTTGAAGAAGCTTTAAAAGAAAATTCTTGGATAGATGCCATGCATGAAGAACTTTGCCAATTTCAAAGAAACAATGTTTGGAGCTTAGTTCCTAGGACCCCTGAAATCTCAGTAATTGGAACAAGATGGGTATTTAGGAATAAGCTAAATGAAGAGAGAAAAGTGGTAAGAAACAAAGGTAGATTGGTTGCAAAAGGGTACAATCAAGAATTTGGGGTAGACTTTGAAGAATCCTTTGCACCAGTAGCTAGACTTGAGGCAGTTAGAATATTGTTAGCATATGCATGTTCTAACAATTTCAAACTTTTTCAAATGGATGTTAAAACTGCTTTCTTGAATGGTTACATCAAAGAAGAGGTGTATGTATCTCAGCCTCCTGGATTTGAAGTTCATGATAAACCTAACCATGTCTATAAATTTCACAAGGTTCTCTATAGTTTGAAACAAGCACCACGAGCTTGGTACGACAGGTTGAGCAACTTTTTGGTTAGTAAAAACTACTCTAGAGGTAAAGTGGACCAAACTCTCTTTACTAAATGTGTTCGCAATCATATAATTGATGTTCAAGTCTATGTGGATGACATTATTTTTGGTTCCACTAACCCCTCACTGTGTGAAGAATTTTTCAAACATATGCACAGTGAATTTGAGATGAGTTTGATGGGGGAATTACAATTCTTTCTTGGATTGTAGGTCAAGCAATATGAAGATGGCTTCTTCATCAATCAAGAGAAATATGTCAAGGAGCTACTGAAAAGATTTCAGTTCGAACAAGCCAAGCCAGCCTCTACACCAATGAGCACCAGTGTAAAATTGGAAAGTGACGAAAAAGGTAAAATGGTAGATGCAAAACAATACGGAGGTATGATTGGCTCTCTCCTTTATCTTACTGTAAGTAGACCGGATATACAGTTTAGTGTTTACCTTTGTGCTAGATATCAATCTAGTCCAAGGGAAAGCCATTTGATTGCAGTTAAAAGGATTTTAGATATCTTTCAGGATCATGTGATTTGGGTTTGTGGTATCCAGCTGGTAGCAGCTTTGATTTGATTTCATATTCTGATGCTGATTATGCTGGTTGTAAAATTGATAGGAAAAGCACTAGTGGGTGTAATCACGGTGGGATTGTACGCCCCCCAATACACGTAAATATGTGCTCAATATAAAGACATGGAAAAAAGGATGTGATCACCACCTAGATAGTTGCCTAAGAATAGAAATAACACGGGCTAACTAATCTAGGAAAAGGAGAGAGAACACCATACTGACTTGAGGTCGCGACGGGGAACCCCGTCGCGATGAAACTGGTGTCGCGATGCCCTATAGGGGCACGTTCTCGGTGTCGCATCGCCTTCCTCGATCGCATTCTCTGCAGTGTGGGAGAAGTGTGAAAGGACCTTCTTCTTGCCCTCCGGTCGGCTAGAGGACAAGAGCTCCTCGTGAGAACTAGCTTGAGTACCTGCCAAAACAATGAAAATAAGGAAAAGAACCCTATTAGAACATATTAAGCATAGTATCCATCCAAAAATGAAAAGAAGAGATGAAGCATGGTGGGAACGGACCTGGGGGTGGTTTTAAACCCCTTAGGTATATGGAAAACGTGGGAAGAAAAAGTGAAATGAGTTCTATCTAAGAAAAATAAGAAAATGCATGAAATGAAGAGGAAGAAGGAAAAGGAAAGAAGGAGCCCCGTATGGGGCGACTCCCTGGCGTGGTGGACATCCTCGGATGCTCCAGATGCTGAGGAAAGGTGGTGGGGTCGCCCTCTTTACTCACCAATCTCCATTGATGAAGAGATCGTCATGGCTTGGTGTGAAGAATGTGTGGAAATGAGAGGGGAAGGGTTGATTTCGAGCTAAGTCCAACTCACAGAAAATTTTGGCAGCCCTTCGGAGTGAAATTCGGGGTCCCCTCTTCTCTGAAGAAAATGGGCTTGCTTATATAGAAAATGAGAGAGAAAAACTCATTATTAGGTGATAAATACCCATATGAGAGGATAAATGTCATTAGAAATCGTGGGTAGAGTCATAGGGAGACTCCCAAGGAGACCCTTAGCCCCAAACTGCGGCCATGGGGGTTGGGAGGTTCAAATGGATAGAGATAAGGCCTTAAGGAGATAAATAGGAGGTGGTTGCGGAGGCCAGCTCATGCGGCTGAAGTCGCGACGCATCGTAGGGGCGCGACAAGAATGATCGTGACGGTCATGAGGAACGCGACAACGAGGTCACATGCATGGATATGCATGGGCTTTCGCGGCGGCCAAAGGGGTCGCGACAGAGAGTAACGTGGCGCTACGACCCGTCACATTACATAAAATCGATTATTCTTGAATTATTGGCCAATCACATAGGAGGATAATGATCATTAGGGCTCATGGACTCTTTAACAGATAATGGACGAGATTTTCATGGAAATTGGGCTGTTAATGGGCTCAAAGGAAGACTAATGATGGGCTCAAGGTGAGTGACCAACTTGGGGCTCACTGGGATAACAAGAAATATAGTTCAACTTATAAGTCAGAATCGGGTGTCTACAGATTGCCCCTCCTTGGCTTCCACTTTGCAAGGAAATGAAGCGGAAGTGCAGTGGAGGTGTCACGAAGTGACGAAGGAGCGGAAATGACGCGAAAAGAACTGAAAAGATGGGAGCCAAGGTAAAGAGACACCCGATCTAACCAACAAGCAATTGGAATCTTCGTGAAAGCCCTGAGTTAGCTGCTCGAGCAGAATGTAGAGAAAAGCACAAGTCTGGACGAGAAAGAAAAGAAAAGGACGATCAACCCCTCGATTGAGAGGTACCCTAGCCGATTGGCCTGCAGGTTTCATTTTGGAGGGACATGTGCGTGCCAGGCAGGTAACTCATGACTCTGTCCTGGGAGCGGTTCGCAACCAAAACGGATCAACGGAGTAAGATGAAAATTGGATAGAGAATCCAGACAGGGAAATTCTTTAACAAACTGACGGGAACAACTCACTCAGATGCAAACCTTCCGATTCGGAGTGGAAAAAGATTTCTTGTTTGAAACATGAAGAATGATTGTAGCAACTCGGAAAATTTAATACTTAAAAAAAATCAAAATAATAATTTCTTTAAATTGAAATAATAGAAACATACGTGCCATTATTGTATGTGCAAGAATACGCCGAAAAATTCCTTAAAAATTATAAATCAACCCCAAACAATATCCCTAAGTGTTCCACAAAGAAATTCGTGCAACAAAAAATTCGATTGGCCAAGTGTACGTCACAATGTGACTAATTATCCAAATTAAAAAACTAAGTCGGAAAACCGTTAACACGGAAAAATAACACAACCACAAATTACACAAACATGTTAACATCATTTGATGATTTTCCCATTATCGGAATTGGACTAATGGACCCCCCATAGCCCATGAATAATTCAAGTAAGAAATATATATATATATATATAACAATCATGAATAAATTGGAAAATGCAAAGGAAAGGGAAATAATTAGAACCCATTAAACGAAAAATGATAATGGGCTTTGCTAAATGGACCTAGTAGAATTTAGTGGGCCAAAATAAGGATTTTTAAAAGAAAAATAATAGGAAAATACCCTAAATTCGGAGTTTAATTATCTCCTAATTGGAAAAGGGTTATTAAAGCAATAAAAGTGACAATTAGAGTTGGAATTGGATTCCCAAACCTACCCCATATAGTCTAGCACGAATTTAGATACTATCCTAACCCAATTAGAGATTGGAAAGCAAGAGAGGAAAGGTGGAGTTAGGAAATCTCGGAATTTAGAGGAATTTGAGTAGTAGTAGGAATAGGAACTTGTATTTATATAAATACACCTCTTAAACCCTCTTGGCCGACCCTAGCTCATTGCCAAAGGTTGTTGGACGTGGAGAAGAGGCCAAGGAGGAGAAGATCTCGTAGGAAGAAGGAGTTCTTGGAGCTTCTTCCTCGTTCTTGGAGTTCTAAGCCCTAGAAGATAAATCAAGTCAAAGGTAGGCATTCTCACAAGCAAAACCAAATCAAATCCGTCTATAGGTAGTTCCAATCACCAGGAACAAAAGCCCTCTTGTTTCATAATTTTTCATCGAGCCAATCTTTTGCTCTTGATTTTTGAAGTTCTGCATACATGATAACCTCGAGTCATCATGTTTAAATCAGATCTCCATGTACACTTGTTCCCATGCTACGAAAATTTTACTGTAGATACTACTTGTTGTTAGAGATCTTTTGCCCCTAAAAGCCCTAATTTTTATCAAGCATGTTGCCCGAATTAAATCACTCATCTCTGCTGCATCTGGAATCAAGTTGCTTCTTGTTCAACTTGTTAGAACTATGTCGATACCATGATTGTTTTCAAATTCCTAATTACTGGAAGTACCCTTGCATGTCTAGATCAATTTAAAACTAGTTTCATGATTTTTTGTAGTGTATACAATTAGTTATGATTTTCTGAACTACCCTATGTCAAAAAGGCAAGTTTCTGGACCGCAATCCAAGATAGATCAGAGCTCTATCAGACTGAGGCCACGGACCTGAGAACGCGACGGCCCGACAGGTCGCATTCTCAAGCCTGTCGTAACACCTTTCTTGTCGCGTTCTGAACGCGACAGGACACCCCGTCGCGTTCTGGCCGCCTGAGCAGACAGCCCTGTCGCCACCCTTTTCATGCCCTGTCGCGATCGGCCTGTCCCTGTCGCTACCCTTACAGGCCTACGTCGCCTTCACAGGTTTTTGATGAAAACCCATAAAAATTATTTCTGTCGCTTTCTAAATTATTCTTACGCCTTTTTACAGTTATACCCCCAGTAAAAACTTGTTTTAAAAATGGAGCTACATTGAATGATTTAAAATACATATTCACGACTTATTTCTATCTACGATTTCTCTTACACATGCACACACATGAACCATCCATATATGGCTGAAATCTGGCATAAAATATCTCATAATGTATCTGGTAATTTATTGCAATAAAGTATATTAATTGCCCTATTTTTAAAGGACTTGTATTCGTTTCTTGCGTTGTTTACATATCGATATCGACGCTCCACTGTTCTAGAATTCCTCTAGAACGTCGAGCACCTGTTTTATATACACACTTTACTTGGCTTGTGGTGAACTCTCCGTCGGATATTCCTTTCGCCGGACTAGTGAACCCTTGCACAAGGTCTCCGTAAGTCTCCTCTGATCATGGATTCCCACATGGTCGACAAGCCGGTTGTTCCCTAACACCCATTACATCTTTAGGGATCGATATGATCCAAACGGCTATTAGAAGTTCGCTCTTACCTTGAATCACGTCGGACCTCTAGACTTGTGCATAACATGGCCAGCGGGAAGATCGTGAATTCCACCTGACTGCCAATACGACGTGCGCGTGTTGTGCAACTGTTACTATCGCCTGTTTACTCGTCGCATTACGTGCAATGTCCACTAGCTCTCATCTATACTCTACTCGCTCATCTATTCACGTTCACTCTACTATCTCATCTATTCATCTAGTGCTCTTATCTATTTCTTGGTACTCTCAAATTGGCCATTAATTGATTGTCTAAAGATAAACAATATAACCAATGCCAGCGCAATAGGGCCCGATCAGGTCCTGGGGGGAGCGCCCGAAAGTGCCATTTACCCGCGGGAGTTAAATGATCAGGATGTCGGCATTACATCCAAGTGCCATACTATCAAGATTCATCTAAGACAATCAACACAAAGTGCTATATTCTCTCCTTGTCTTTTGACAAACAAATGTTACTCTCTCTCTCGGCTATCTTCAGATAACGAAAGTGCAATTACTATCTCGATTGACAAGAAAGTTAATCAAAAGTGCTATACTATTCGATTGATAAGAAAATCAATCAAAGTGCAATTTACTCTCTATATGGCCAACTACTTTCTCTCTCCTTGCTATACATGTTGCTTGATATTGCTTGACGTTGACGCTATGTGCCATCGTATTATTGTGTTGCTTTATATCGTGCTATACTTGATTCATCTGCTATTGAACCATGTTACTTGTGCACTTACTTTCTCGACTTTACATAACTCTCTCTATGTTTAGTTGCTCTGCCATTTAATGCATTAATTATTTAAAGCCTACTTGAGCCTGAGATTTAAGTCCTACTGGGCGTTATCGCTCACCCTTCGTTATTTGTTATTGTGTCTCAGGTAAGTCGGACGATGACGTTATACGTACCAATGGGACAAGACTAGAGTGATGAGCGACCTGAAGTCAACTCATGAAGTTACCTTAGTAACATGGAGTCTAGTAGTTATTGCTTTAGATTTCTTTTCAATGTATTGACGTCATTGAGCCCTATGTATTGGCTCCAAATTAGTGGTTGTAATAGTCTTAGTGATTTTATAATGAAATCAAGAGTTATTTCAATTATTGTTCATTAGATGCTCTAATGTTTGCGAAAGTATGCGCAATTGTCATTACCATACTCGTTGTTCACGTCTCCCTCTGATTTATTCCGCTGCTAAATTGGAGGGGTGTGACAATGATTGGGCACTCAATAAGGGCTCACCATTAGCCAGGGATGAGTTGTGAAAGCTCAAAGACCTATATAATGCATGCTGGGCTAAAAGAAAAGAAATCATCAAAACAAATGCAAAGAAAAGGAGAAAATAGAAAATAGATCAAGGATAATAATGTTAAGCCAAATAAGAACGCGTCAAGAGACTACCCACAACCGCAGTGCAGGCCTGAATCCATCGTCCTCGAACTTACCCGACCTAACGGCCTATCCAACGATTGACAATGTGCACTTAGATTATCACTGTTTTTGATAAAGGGGAACTCAAATCCCAGAGCACATTGAGAACCAGCCGGTCCTTGAAATGATATAATAGATAGAATACCATATAGTAATTTAAGGAGTAGGGATAGAAATACATTACCTACTCACCTGTGACGTTCCTTTTTTGTGATTTTCTGATTTTCCGATTTTTTTTTGTTTTTTGACAAAGTAGACATAGTAAACACAAAAATGACAATATATACATAAACACAATTGAATAAGCAAATACATTATGCACAAACGTGGAAAATAACACACAAGATAGAGAGGCGACGCCTTTGGGGTCCAAGACATAGTCGCGTTGCCCCACCATGTCGCGTCATATCGTGGCGTCGCAACTCTGACCGAACTCAGAAAATGCAAAAACCTGTGTTTATCTCTATCCTAAGACCCTTAGACTTCTATTAGGACTCGTAGATCTCTTCTAATCTTATCCTAACACTTAGTTACGGGATTAGGATGGGATGACTCCCCCTAGAGCTCTATAAATAGGGCTATTTAGGGTGCTAATCCTACAGCTCTCTCTCCCCCCTCTCTCTTCTTTAGTTTTCTCTCTCCTGCAGTCATGAAGAGATCTTATTCTGCCTTCCAAGAAGACATCCCGCCTTATGCCGGTCCCAAGGCCGCCCGGGAGTCTCATGCTAAGCTCCAGCAGCTTTCCTCCATCCCCAGGCACATATGCACACGCTCAAAGCTTCAAGTAAGTGATCTTCTTCTTTAGCTTTGATTTTCTGCTCTATTTTTTTTTTCCTTTTTTCTTCTTCTCCCTCCCCTGCTCTCAATCTTCTCTTTTCTACTCTTCTATAGATCCTTCCTGGCCAGAGGAGATTCTCCAAAGTGCCTTGGCTAGCCCCAATGATAGAGCTACTCCCACCTTCGCCCATTCATCACTTGAAGGAGTGGGGACTGTCTACTGCGTTCGTGCTAGCCAAGCAATATCATAAGATCATGCACGTGTGGGACAGCATTACGGCATTGGTGGAGCTGTGGCATCCCCAAACCCACACGTTCATCTTCTCCAAGTTCGAGGCTACTATCCTGCTGGAGGAGTTGGAGACAATGTTAGGTCTCCCACGGTACCAGAGGGGGGAGGAGGTCGCTCTCTCCTGCACAGTAGCGCCAATCAATGCATGGAGCATCCTCGGGGAAATTACCAATAAGAAGACTGACCTGCACTCCATGACCAGCCGGACGCAGGTACATCTCCTCCCCATCTCCCAATGGGTGATCTCCCAGTGCAAGCGCAAAACTGGGAACCATCTCGCTATCTTCAAAGCAGCCGCCATATGTATCTGCGGCGTCATTCTCTTCCCAGCTGAAGACGGTGCTATCTCCATTGAGAATCTGAGCATAATTGACTCCATCTCAGAAGGTATGAGTATTGGTCAGGCCGTCCTTGGCTACCTTTATGCTGGACTTACTTCTGCAGCCACTGGAGGTCCCTTCTTCGGCTTCGTCATCTCCATCGAGCTGTGGATGGGCATGCACATACAGTTCCGGGCCATGGATACCCTCTCCACCGAGTGCAAGACCATACTACATCATCCATTAGCTTTTGTGGGTGCACCTCTCTACATGACACCACAAGCGTGGTGCAAGACTGCACAAGTGAAAGGGTTCAAGGACTAGCGCGATTATCTTAAGAACATGACAGTGGCGGAGTTTGACATGCGCCCACGCTTCCTGCACAACAAGATGATCCATGTACCACAATGCCTCAGACTGGCACTACGTCTCCTGGGCAACGAGGCGCTGACCCTCTATAACCCAGACTGTTGCTATCTACAGTGTGGAGCGGCCCGCACAGTGGTCCCCTATCTTTCACACTACCCGCCTATTCAAGTGAGGAAGAGGGGAGATGAGCAGGATGAACGGGACGTGCGGAGCGCCATCGTCCACTGGGAGGTGTGTGCCGTGAGCATCATCACGGCAGAGGTGGGCGAGGACGAGGATGTGATCCTAGAGTACCTCGAGATGCTGGGGCGGATCTGTCCAATTGCACCAGCGACTTGATAGCTTAGATAGATAGACATTGTATCAGGTGGTAATTAGGGGGAAAAGAGCATTGATTGATTGTAGGGGGAATTAGACAATGTATTTGATTATTTGACTTTTGTTCAATTTGTGCACACTGTCAAAGTCGCGACCTATACAGATGTCGCCTTAAGGTAGCGACAGGGCGGGCGGTCGCGACAAGGTCATAGCCGACCTAGCTGTCGCGATAACAACGCGACATCTGTGAGTGCCGCGACACCAACCGGCGATTCAAAAATGCAAAAGCCCTTTCTCTTCCCCCCTTTGTGTGTTCAAACCTCTTGCTTCGGCGATTTCTCCTCGGGCGACCCTCCACCTTTCTGCACTCTCTTCCTCTTTCTCTTTCTCTGTTTCTTCCTCACTCTCTCAAGGTGCTAGTGATGGAGGGAGGAAGCAACGGAGGCGGTGGCGGCGGTGATTCGCCAAGCGATGGGAGGAGGAAATGGCCGGCGACGAGGACCGCCCGGCGGCGCGAGGAAGCTCCTCCGGCTATTGAAGAGGCGCCTGAAGTGGAGATGGCAGAGGAGGAGGCCCCGTTGATCAACGTGGAGGCGGCGGCGGCGGCCCGGGAGGAGGTGATGAAAAAGGTAAGTTCCCCAACCCTAATCTCTTCAACTTTGATTGTGGATGAGTGGGGAAGCCCCTAGAGGGCCTAATGTAGGGTGAAAAGCCCATGAGAAACACCCCCAAACAAGGGGAATTCCGGCCAAAGTCGCGTCTGAGAACGCGACGGGTCGCCCCGACGCGACATCAGTAGTAGCGATGGGTCAACGGGTCGCGACACTGTCGCAGCGCATCGGTGCGGCGCGACAATGTCGCGACGCAAAGGTCCGACGTGACAGGGTCGCGGCACACCGCCACGACGTGACAAGGTCACGGTGGACTAAACCGCTGCAACCTCAGCCGAACAACCCCCGAAGTTAACAGCTTTTATTGATTAACTGTATATTTTGTTTGCAGGGAGAGATGAGGGCCCGGGTTTCTTGGATCGTAGTTTTAGCAGTGTTTCTAGCCTTCCCAGGGTTCCAAAGAGAGAGGATCGAGGAGATGGGGTTCGGGGAGATTCTACGAATGGAGTGGATGAGGGCGGATGCCCCTCTTACCCAGGCCCTGCGCGACAGGTGGGACATGGAGGCAACTACATTCGTGTTTCCATGGGGACACATGATCCCCAACCTAGAGGACGTAAGCAGGATTACCAGACTGAGGGTGCATGGTCGTCCGGTGAGCGAGTTCACTTACCCTTGCTACCGAGATCTAGCCCATAGGCTCTTAGATTTGACTGTAGGGCAGAGGTCTTCCCTCCTCTCTAGAGTTGATTTGCATGAGAGCCTTGGACTGTTAGAGACTGTGTGACGGAACGCCACGTTCAAGCCCGTTAAACCACTAACGAACTTGATCCGAGTCCACCTCCCACGAACGGGCCGAAGCCTCGCAAGGGATATCATACACACGTCCGTGAAACACAAAGGAACACACCTGATCACATATATGATTCACCAACTCATATATAATGTACAAGATTTACATAGCCAAATTTCAACAAAAGTATAAGAAGGTACAGGAGCCTGGGGCATACCCCGAGGTAAACTAGAACAACTGAGAAAAGAAACTACACTACTGGAGGTGCTGGTCCAACACCGCTGCGACGCGGCTCAGAACCGGACGACGGTAACGAAACGTCCTCCTCGCCCTCACCTGTGGGGGGTAGGGGTGAGCCTCTCTACTCACTGGCTTAGTAGGGAACTCCCCCAATACCGAGCAAACCAAAACACAGGTACGGAAGTAGTAAACTGCGCTAGCAATTTAGAGAACAACTAAGCAGGATATTAAAGCTGTAAATGTACTCACCGTTTGCCGACTACATAAAGCAACTGTAATAAATAAACTGCAAACCCAAACAGGTGTACGAGCTACAGTAGAGACCACCACACATGAGCCACGTGACACCAGTGACTGACTCGGACAAACTAACACAGGTCTACCTCTCAGTCTCGTAGCCACGAACGAAAGGTTCAGCTGCCACTCCACGTGGAAAAGTCAAACAACTGTGGAGACCAACTAAACACCACTCCTGCGGACACACAACCGCAGGCCCATGCCTGGCACCTTTAGGGTCTCTGGCCCGAGCACCCTAGAGTGAGGCACTGGAAAAGGACTAGTCGGGGACCAGTGTCGACTACCGGTGTCCGTACCCCCAACTAAGAGAGCGCTACAAGTGACTAAAAACAACTCAAGAGTCACTGTCCCACTGTCGTCTTTCCCTCATCTGGACGTACAACTCAAACAAAGGAGTGAGGGTGTCCAGGACAGATGACACAGACCTCGACGGTACAGCACAAGTACCGGGACAAAGCCCCGAGCTAACAGCCTGGCTCACAGAGAACCTGGGGCACCCAACTAGAGAGGTAACCACGGTAGGCGTCGTACTACTTGCCACGCACACAGAACCACGTGCACGTCACACACAAACCACGTGAAACGTCACGTAAACATCAAGTAACAATTGTCCATAACACGTGAACACAGTGCAACTCGTGTGCATACCACGCCAAACACACTAACCACTAGCTAGCTACGTAACCAACATACTAGCCTCGAAAACATGCATTCCCAGAACGCCACGGGTGCCAATGCACCACACGGTATTACCAAATACATCGAATAATAATATCCGGATAATCATATTACATAAATCATGCACATTCAGACCATTCGGTTGTGGTCGCGACAGGGGCCTGTGTCGCCTTCATAACGCGACAGCCCGATAGGTCGCCTTCACAACCTTAACGCGACACACAAGCAAGCCGTGTTCACAACCTTAACGTGACGGGTCGGCCCATCGCCATCTGATCGCGACAGGGGAATCTGTCGCCTTAGTAGACGGAAACCCTAATCTGGGATTCCCTCCACGGATTACCAACCCACACCATACAAACCACCCTTAATTAGTGTTTTTCATGCTTTAATGGATTTTTAGGCATGATATCTATTGTGTAGAAAGCGTTAAACTGATCACACCCTGCATTCCACGCGATTCTTACCCTGGAAACGGGAGGAGTCACCCTACCTCATGAAGAACACGCGATACAATGCTCCCCCGGTGTTTCTCTCGCTCCACGCGAGCTTCCTACAGCACGAGCACGCCGAAAACACGGATTTCCTGCAAAAACCGCCGCAGCTCCCCTTCCCCTGGCCGAGCAGAACTCACTACAGTTCTGTCCGGCTGGGGTTTCTTAAAAACACCCAGCGGTTTAGAACGCGACGTATCTTTGCGTCGCGACCTGGCCGCGATGGACCTAGGCGTCGCCTTCCTGCATGCCACTCTGTGCGCTACACATGGCGCACATGCAGACGACCAACGCCCCAAGGCGGCCACCAGAACGCGACGGTCACCTCGGTTGCATTCAGGACGCGACACTCCTCCCTGTCGAGATGACAGGCTGAGGACACGGGGGTGCTGTAGGCCCATACTATCAGCCCAATAGGCCCTTAAGACACGCACTCGTACCACACACAAACCACATTGGCCTTATGATAGCCATCACAACCACTAACCACAGGATCCACGAAGATCCGAAAGAAGATTCGAAAGATGCGCGACGTTACATTACTATCATCTAAAAAGAAATTTCGACCTCGAAATTCATAACTCAAATACAAAAAGTTTTATCACACATATTTACAAGTACTATCATCTAAAAAGAAATGCAAAACCTTACTCAAATAAGTAAGGATACCCTTTAGCCATTTCCTCGGCTAATTCCCAGGTATCCTCACCACCCAACCTATTCTCCCATCTCACCTTAACTAGTTCAATTTCTTTGTTTCTCAGCTTCTTTGTCTTTTGGCCAGTAATCTGTACTGGATACTCTGGCATAGTCATATCCGGTCTTAAGTCACCACCTTGGTAACTGATTATCTGCGCTGGATCTTCAATGCATTTTCTTAACATAGGAACATGGAAAATATCATGAACATCTGCAAAGTCAGCTGGCAAATCAAGTCTATAAGATGTTTCCCCAATTCTTTCTAATACTTGAAAGGGTCCCACATATCTCGGACTCAACTTTCCGGTTTTGCCAAACCTCATAATACCCTTACTAGGGGAAACTCTTAGAAAAACAAAGTCTCCCACTTCAAACTGAAGTGGTCTTCTCTGATTATCGGCATAACTTTTCTGCCTGCTTTGAGCTGCCTGCAATTTTTCTTTAATAAGCTTCACTATTTCCGTGGTTTGCTGAATTAATTCAGGACCCACCATCTGGCTTTCTCCCACTTCATGCCAGTTTAATGGGGTTCTACATGGCCTTCCATGTAGAGCTTCATATGGCGCCATTCCAAGACTGGTATGATAACTATTATTATAGGCAAACTCAACCATACCTAAATGATGCTCCCAGCTACCTCCCCAAACCAAACAACAAGCTCGCAACATGTCTTCAATCGTCTGAATAGTCCTTTCTGTCTAACCATCTGTCTGGGGATGATAAGCTGAGCTATATCTCATCTCGGTGCCAATTACTCTCTGCAAGCTTCTCCAAAAACCAGAAGTAAACCTTGGATCTCTATCAGACACAATAGTCTTCGGAATACCATGCAGTGGAACAATTCTATCAACATAAACTTTATCCAATTGTACCCTTAGCGAAGGAATGAGAATTTCATGTGGACATACCGCCTCCATCCCATAAGTAAGTGAAAATGGAGTTTGCCCAGTGGGGGTGCGGATGGAGGTACGGTAGGCCCATAGAGCTTCAATCAATTTCTCTGACCAATCAGCAAATTTATGGGACTCACAAGTTTTCTTTAGAATTTTCAAAAGTGTTTTGTTTGTGGCTTCGGCTTGACCGTTGCCCTGTGGATAATACGGAGACAAATGATGCAAAGCAATGTTAAATTTCTTACACAAATCCTGAAGTTCCTGGGATATGAACTGCGGCCCGTTGTCGGTGACGAAGTCACTTGGTACTCCAAACCGCGAGATGATGTTCTTCATGATGAACCTACACACGGTTGAACCTTTGATTTCTGCAAACGCTTCAGCTTCGGCCCACTTGGTGAAGTACTCAGTAGTAGTGGGAATGAAAGATTTTTTTTTACTTGAGCATTTGGATCACCAAGCGGCCCGATGATATCAAAGGCCCACATGGAGAAAGGCCAAGGGGAAGATAGTGGATGCAAAGAGGAAGACGAAGCATGGATTTTATCAGCATGGACTTGGCATTTGACGCACCTACAGACGTAGATGGCATAGTCTTCTTCTAGGGTTGGCCAGTAGTAGCCCTGCCTAAGAATCTTCTTAGCCAGCATTTGACTATTCACATGCCCACCGCATTCACTGGAATGAGATCCTTCCACTACCTTCCAGGCTTCTTCATCCGACAAACACCTGAGGAGCATTCCATTCAGAGCGCGTCTGTACAGCACTTCTCCGACGATGGTATACCTTAACGCCGCTCTACGGATGGCTTGCCTATCCTCCGCTTCAACTTCTTCTGGGAAGGTACCGTCCTTGCAGTATTGCTCGATCTCGTGATACCACAGCCTTTCTTCTTCCATCATCTCTCCTAGTTCCACAAGCATTATCTCCTTCACATCCTTTCTCTCTGCCTTCAACACCAATGAGCTCCTAAGGTTAATGAACCAAGGATCCTGAGTGGAGGGTGCTTCTAAACTTTGGACAGTGATTGTCTCAGCGCTGTGGCTGAGAGGGAAGGAGAGAGAGGAGGCCAGGGATGCCAGGGCATCGGCCAGGATATTCTGAGAGCGAGGAGTATGAATGTAGATAAGCTTGCAGAACTGCTTGGCTAGGAGCGTGACCAGATCTTGATAAGGCTTGAGCTTGGGGTCACGAGTGGGGTAGGTAGAAAGGACTTGCCGAAGAACGAGCTAAGAGTCTCCTATGATCTTGAGATGGCGCGCCTAAGAGATAGGCAAGCTTTAGACCAGCTAAGAGAGCCTCATACTCGAAGATATTATTGGTGGCGGGGAACTGGAGTTGATAGGCAAGTGGAATGGTGATCCCTTCTGAGGTAAGCAAGACAGCACCTATGCCCCGTCCCTTAGAATTGAGAGCTCCATCAAAGTGGAGTGACAAGAAGGGATCGCGAGAGATGAGTGACAGGTTCTCGTCGTGGAAATCCTCTTGAACCGTGTCACTCTGGGCAAGAGGGAGGTGAGCAAGGTGCTCAGCAATGGAATATCCTTTTATAGCCTTCTGGACTACAAAGGTGATATCGAATTGAGATAGGAACCTCTGCCAGCATGCCAATCTATCGGCGAGGACCGGCTTCTCTAGGAGATACCTAATAGGATCCATTCTAGAAATCAAACTCACATTATGGGCTAATAAGTAGTGTTTCAATTTCTTCACTACCCACACTAGCGCTGCACATATTTTCTCCATTGTGGTGAGTTTGAGCTCGGAAGGATTGAAGAGCCTAGATAGGTAATAGACTGCCCTCTCTTTGCCAGAGTCATCGTGTTGTGCAAGGACAGCTCCTAGGGAGTCCTCAATAGTCAACAGATATAGGATTAAGGGTTTCCCTGGGACAGGCGCCTGCAGCACGGGCGGATTCATAAGATAGCTCTTGAGTTCATCGAATGCTTCTTGGCACTTAGCATTCCACTCAAATTTGGCTCCTCCTTTTAACAGTTCATAGAAAGGGCGACATCTTTGAGAGTGTTGAGATATGAATCTCCTTATGAACTGTATCCGACCATTCAAACCTCGAAGCTCAGATATGTTCTTAGGAGGAGACATCTCATTGATTGCCTTGGCCTTATGAGGGTCTATCTGAATCCCCTGTTTGCTGACTATGAAACCTAGCAATTTGCCTGAAGAAACCCCAAACACGCACTTCTTTGGGTTCATCTTCAATTGGTATTCTTGTGCGCAGCGAAATACTTTGGCAAGCACGGAGGAGTGTTCTCTTCGAGTCTGAGACTTCACCATAATATCATCCCCGTATACCTCAATATCAATATGAATAATATCGTGGAAGATAGATAACATCGCCCTTTGATAAGTGGCACCGGCATTTTTCAATCCAAACGGCATGACCATGTAGCAATAAGTTCCCCTGGGTGTGGTGAAGGAGGTTTTCTCTTGGTCCTCCGGGGCTAGACGAATATGATTATAACCTGAGTACCCATCCATGAATGATAGAGTTTCGAACCCCGCGGTGTTATCAATCAAGACATCCAAGTGAGGCAAAGGGAAATCATCTTTTGGACATGCCTTATTCAAATCCCAGAAGTCTATGCAAATCTGCACCCTTCCATCTTTCTTCATTACCGGGACTTTATTCGCCACCCACAATGGATAGAGGACTACACTGATGAATTTAGCTTTGTGTAGTTTGTCAATCTCTTCCTTCATCTTTAGAGCAATGTGGGGGAGAAACCTCCTTAACTTTTGTTTAACAGCAACTGCCCCTGGTTTCAAGATTAACCTATGTTCTACCAATTCGGGGTCAATGTCAGGCATGTCATCATAAGACCAGGCAAAGGAATCCTTAAACTCCCTCAGCATTTCTATGAGTGCCTCCTCTTCCTCAGGAGGGAGACCAAAAGCTATGGTCAAGAGCCTAGGGTCATCTTATGTTCCCACGTTTACCTCTTTGGTGGGTTCGTCCACTGCCGAGGTGGGCTCATCAAATCTTCTCATGCCACTCGCATACATCTCGGCAGCGTCCTCTATCTCACAATTATCTTCATCCAATGGGTCGTCTTCGGCTAAGATCTCATATACTCCGAATCCATCGTCTAGCCCTTTCTCCTCGTGCTGAGCTTCTATGTTCAGAATTACCGCTTCTTGGACGAATTCTTCAACAGCTAGAAGAGCGCCACACCTTTGCACCATATCTAGAAGATACCTACGGGGTATGCCACTACCCTTCTTCTTCCTAGACGAGGACGGGGACTTGCTAGATCTTACCCTTGAATCTAAACTAGGTTTGATATTTTCAGAAGGCTCTGGAAAAGGGTCCAGATATTTATTGAAATAGAAAGGAATAGGCGGGGCGGGGCCGCAAAAACCCTCCGATGGGTCTGGAGGAAGAGGCGGGCCACCCGAGCTCAGGGTGCCTGCAGTAGACTCAGGGTGCAGGGGAATAGAAGGCCCCTCACCCAAATCGCCCAAAGTGACCATGGTGGTCAGTGGGCGAAGACCGCAGCTTGGGCCGAAGGAGAAAGGCGGGGATCGTCGCCAAGGAAGAAGGGGGTGACGGGGATCGCCGTCAAAGTAGAGAAAAGCGCGGGGGTGACGGGGATCGCCGTCAAGAGCAGGGGAATTTGACAGCAGAAGGCAGAAGGTGGGGAATGATGGGGATCACCGTCATGAGTCAAGATGGAGGTGGGGGTCAGGGAGCGCTGTCCGAAAATCAAGAGGTGACGGGGATCGCCGTCGAGGGCAGGAAGGCGAGGGGACGGGGATCGCCATCTGAAAATCAAGAGGTGACGAGGATCGTTGTCGAGAGCAGGAAGGCGAGGGGAGGGGATCGCCGTCCGAGGATGAGAACTGCAGCGAGAGATTGGTGTTTTGAAAGGAGAAGGATGGGTATTGCCATCCGATGAAAGAGAAAGGGGAAAGGCAGGGATCGCCGCCTGAAGAGAAGGGCAGAGAAAAGATGGGAAATGAGGAAGAGAGGAGGCATTTTTTTTATTTTGATTTTGATTTTTTTTTGCAACATATTAAGACAAGAAATTAACCCTCCTAAGAGCAAAGGCACCGGGAGAAGGATAGAACCGAGCCATTAAAAGAGACGGTCAAAGAAGATGCAGAGGAGGTTAACGCTTTGAGAGCGTCAGGAGAGAATTGGAGAATAATGGGAGGGGAAAAAGAGATGGAGGTGAATTTATGAACAAAGATGGAGGACACAAAATGATTGAAAGGCTGGGAATACCCTGGCCAGAACTCCGTTGTTGGGTTGATGAGGTTCATGGTTTCAAACTTTTCACCAAGTCCAAGCAGCTGTCACTTGGTGGTGATTGTTGATGCTGATTCTATCACTACTGGCAGCTGTGCCACACTGTCCTCGACGAACAAACGACTCACTAATGAAACAAGGTCTTCAAGGCCCTGCTCTTCTGCTTCTGCTTCTGCTTCTGATAGTGGGGTGTTGTTGTCCTCCCTGAATAGGAAACTCACTGCAGGGAATAAATCTTCAATATCTGAATCCAATGTCTTTGTCTTTGGCTTCCTTTTCTTGCTGGGTGATGACCCTCTAGGATTTGATATGCTGACATCGGTGCCTCTTCCACCGTGATGTTATATCCGGGCTGTATAGGCCCTCTGACAAAGTGGTCATATAATGTCCAGGTAAGAGGTCCGGGACTTGACTGTGAGGCAGATGAGAATGCTGCCCATTCTGCGTATCCTAGACCATGCTTTGTAAATTTCTTTGTGCCAGTGACGACCTTGGTCCGCCCTTGGAGATGGGTTCCCAAACCTTTTCCTGTCTGATAGCCAATCCTGAACATGATATCCCAGCCTTTGCTATTTGCTGACATATGCTTCCTAATGGCTGCCAATGATGGAGACACAATCAGACGTGTAGCAACCCGGAAAATTTGAATACAAAAAAAAATCCAAAATAATAATTTCTTTAAAAATAAAATAATAGAAACATACGTACCATTATCGTATGTGCACAAATACATCGAAAAATTCCGTAAAAATTATAAATCAAACCTAGACATTATTCCTAAATATTCCACGAAGAAATTCGTGCAACGAAAAATCAGATTGGTCAAGCGTATGTCACAACGTAACTAATTATCCAAATTAGAAAACTAAGTCCGGAAAACTAATAACATGAAAATATATCGGGCTCATAAATTAAATGAGTAGGTCAAAGAGACCTCCGACATCGGGTAATGATTACCCATTATCGGAATTAGACTAATGGACCTCCCATAGCCCAAGAATAAATATATATATATAATAGAAATAAGAATAATCTTGAATAAAAGGAAGATGTATTAAAATAACTAGGAAATAAAATAAGAGAGAATTAAATAAAACCCATTTAAAAGAAAAAGTAATGGACTTTGCTTAATGGATCCTCTAGAATTTATCGGGTCAAAAATATGAAATTGCAAGGGGAGAATAATAAGAAAATACCCTAAATTCGGAGTTTAATTATATCATAATTGGAAAGGGGTTATTAAAGCAATAAAAGTGGCAATTAGAGTTGGAATTAGATTCCTAAACCTACCCCATATAGTCTAGCACGAATTTAGATACTATCCTAACCCAATTAGTGATTGGAAAGCAAGAGAGGAAAGGTGGAGTTAGGAAATCACGGAATTAAGAGGAATTTGAGTAGTAGTAGGAATAAGAGCTTGTGTTTATATAAATACACCTCTTAAATCCTCATGGACGACCCTAGCTCGTGCAAAGGGGTTCTTGGACGTGGAGAAGAGGCCAAGGAGGAGGAGAAATCGAGGAGAGGAAGATCCATCAAGCTTCTTCTTTCGTTCTTGGAGTTCTAAGCCCTAGAAGATAAATCGAGTCAAAGGTAGGCATTCTCACAAGCAAAACCAAATCAAATCCGTCTATAGGTAGTTCCAATCACCATGAACAAAAGCCCTCTTGTTGCATAATTTTCCATCGAGCCAATCTTTTGTTCTTGATTTTAGAAGATCTGCAAACATGATAACCCGAGACATCATGTTTAATTCAAATCTCTATGTATACTTGATCCCATGCTACGAAATTTTTACTGTAGATACTTCATGTTGTTAGGGATCTTTTGCCTCTAAAAGCCCTAAATTTCATTGAGCATACTTATCGAATTTCATCAATCTTTCTCTCTGTGTCATGTTCTGAATAACTCATTCTTGCTCATGTTCAAACCCTGTGTGAACCATGCTCTCTCTCTAATTCCGATTTACTGGAAGTACCCTTACATGTCTAGTTTAATTTGCAACTTGTTTCGTGATTTTTCATCGACTATGTAATTAGTTATGATTTTTCAAAGTACCCTGTGTCCAAACAAGTCAAGTTGGCACGCAATCTGATGTAGAACATTTTCCTGCTCGAACTCAGGTGAAGTACTTGAGAACGGGACGGCTCGACATGTCACGTTCTCAGAGCCGTCGCAACCAACATCTTGTCACGTTCTGAACGCGACAGGAGACCCCGTCGCGTTCTGGCCACCTGAGCAGACAGTCCTGTCGCGACCCGTACAGGACCTTGTCGCGTTCCATCATGACCCTGTCGCAACCCTTACATGGATACGTCGCCTTCATAGGATTTTGCATAAAAACCCATAAGATTTATTGCCCTCACCTTCTACAATATTCTTACGCCTTTTAAACAGTCATATACGTAGTAAAACACCTGTTTTAAATTGGAGCTATATTGAATGCTTTAAAATACATATTCACGACTTCATTTCTATCTATGAATTCTCTTACACATGCACACACATGAACCATCCATATATGACTGAAATCTGGCATAAAGTATCTCATAATGTATCTAGTAATTTATTGCAATGAAGTATATTACTTGCCCTATTTTAAAGGACTTGTATTCATTTCTTGCGTAGGTTATATACCGATATCGACACTCCACTGTTCTAGAATTCCTCTAGAACGTCGAGCACATGTTTTATATATACACTTTACTTGGCTTGTGGTGAACTCTCCGTCGGATATTCCTTTCGCCGCACTAGTGAACCCTTGCACAAGGCCTCCGTAAGTCTCCTCTGATCATGGAATCCCACATGGTCGACGAGCCGGTTGTACCCTAACACCCATTACATCTTTAGGGATCTATATGATCCAAACGGCTATTAGAAATTCACCCTTGTCTTGAATCACGCCGGACCTCTGGACCTGTGCTTAACAAGGCCAGTGGTAGGGTCGTGAATTTCCACCTGACTGCCAACACCAAGTGCGTGTGTTGTGCAACTGTTACTATCGCCTGTTTACTCATTGTTTTACGTGATGTCCACTAGCTCTCATCTATACTCTACTCGCTCACCTATTCACGTTCACTCTACCATCTCATCTATTCATCTAGTGCTCTTATCTATTTCTTGGTACTCTCAAATTGTCCATTAATTGATTGTCTAAAGATAAACAATATAACCAATGCCAGCGCAATAGGGCCCGATCAGGTCCTGGGAGGAGCGCCCGAAAGTGCCATTTGCCCGTGGGAGTTAAATGATCAGGATGTCGGCATTACATCCAAGTGCCATACTATCAAGATTAATCTAAGACAATCAACACAAAGTGCTATATTCTCTCGTTGTCTTTTGACAAACAAGTACTATACTCTCTCTCTCGGCTATCTTGGGATACCCAAAGTGCAATTACTATCTCGATTCACAAGAAAGTTAATCAAAAGTGCTATACTATTCGATTGATAAGAAAATCAATCAAAGTGCAATTTACTCTCTATATGGCCAACTACTTTCTCTCTCCTTGTTATACATGTTGCTTGATATTGCTTGACGTTGACGCTATGTGCCATCATGTTGTTGTGTTGCTTTCTTTCGTGACTCAATCTTATTCATTGTACTATACTTGATTCATCTGCTATTTGAACCATGTTACTTGTGCTCTTTCTTTCTCGACTTTACATGACTCGCTCTATCTTTAATTACTCTGCCATTTAATGCACTAATTATTTAAAGCCTGCTTGAGCCTGAGATTTAAGTCCTACTGGGCGTTATCGCTCACCCTTCGTTATTTGTTATTGTGTCTCAAGTAAGTCGGACGATGACGTTATACATACCAATGGGACAAGACTAGAGTGATGAGCGACCCGAAGTCCACTCATGAAATTACCCTAGTACAATGAAGTCTAGTAGTTATTGCTTTGGATTTCTTTTCAATATAGTGATGTCATTGAGCCTTGTGTTTGGCTCTGAATTAGTGGTTGTAATAGTCTTAGTGATTTTATAATGAAATCAAGAGTTATTTCAATTATTGTTCATTAGATACTCTGATGTTTGCGAAAGTATGCGCAATTGTCGTTACCATACTCGTTGTTCGCGTCTCCCTCCGATTTATTCCGCTACTAAATTGGAGGGGCGTGACAAGACGCATGGAGGAGAAAGTGTAAGCCCATGGGTAATTTATATCGAGCACCAAGATGATAGGCTTATTAGATGGCCAAACTGACGGCATGATATTCTCTATAGCCTCCACAATGTGAGTAGTTGCTGCACTTTTGACTTTGACTATACGCCCTTGAAAGGGAAATTTTAAACACTGATGAGCTGTGGAGGGTACTGCCCCTAATGCTTCGATCCAAGGGCGGCCTAGGATAGCATTGTAGGTGGAATCGATATCTAGCACATAAAAGTCCACAGTCATGACAAGTGGCCCTAATTCAGCCTGTAGAGAAATAAGGCCATGGCAGGCTCGCCGAGAATTGTCATAAGTCGCCACCGTTGTAGGAGTGGGCTGCAAGCAGCGCTCCGAGATGTTACAAGCTCTCAAGGTGCTCAGTGGACATACATTAACAGAGGCCCCTGTATCAACCAATGCTGCATCAATGGCCACTTTGTTTATGGTGAGGGTTACACACAAGGGCATTCTTCTAGCCTCAGGAGGAGCTAACTCACCATCCGAAAATGTAATTGTCGGTCCTTTATTCATAATAGAGAGCACTGAAGGCAGGTTGTCAGTGTTCATGTCTTCACTTACCATGACCCTTTGCAAGAACGCTCTCAGGGCATCTTGATGGGTGTGTGACCTCTTGATTAACTCAAGGATGGAGATTTTTGCTGGAGTTTGGTCCAAGTGCTTCAAAATGTCATACTGAGTTCCCGAAACTGGATCTGACTCATCGGCATCCTGTTGCTGCTGCTGACTGTTTGAGGGTTGGGTTTGCTGACCCAGCATAGACCAGGATGTATTTGGGTACATCCGGTGAAACATACGCCCTCTCCGTAGGGAGAGGTTATGGTGGAGTGGAGGAGGAGTGGTGTCAAGAATAGAAGGGTTGGGTAATAGTGGCACTGGCGTAGGGGAGAACGGGATGCTAATAAGCGAAGGGACAACGGGTTGTATGACGGGGGAGCTGTAGAGTGGCGAGGTAATGGTGGCAATGGTGGGTGTGGTGGATGTAGGTATGACGGGAACATGGGTGGTATTGGAAATGGCCAAGAGTTGACCCACTTCGTGTCCGTCATCGAAGGCCCATGCGACTTCTGGTGGTGGGTGGTGGATGACTGAATTAACCTACGCAGGTGGGGGAGGTGGTGGAACTGGGCTGATGTTGAGGCATGGGATTACGAATTATGCCAAGGTCATTTTCCAGTTGTTGGGGTTGTTGTTGTTGTTGGAATTGTTGCTGGAAAGGCTGCTGGAATTGTTGCTGCTGTTGCTGGAATTGTTGTTGTTGTTGTGGCTGCTGTCGCCTCTACTGTTGTTGCTGCTGTCTTTGACCCTGCTGGTCCCTTAGTGTTTGGATCAATCTTTTCATCTCTGCCCAATCGATCTGATTTTGTTCATGAAGATCATATATGATATCCCGAAATTGGAAACAGTCTGACACATTATGGCCCGGATGGCGATGGTATATGCAGTACTTTGTCTGGTCTGCTGCCATGCTCCAATTTGGTTTCTCAAGAGGGAGCCTAAGAGCATTGAGAGACATAAGGGCTGCGAAGATATCGGCCAAAGTCTCTGGAAGAGGACGGTACTGGGCTCTCTTGGGCCCATTGGGCTTTCTGGGGGCAAAACCATTTTGGGGTGGAGGGACTTGGTTGTACTGACACTGGTCTTGCTGGGGGTTCTGACCCTGAGGAGGAGGCCGCCTATTGTTGTTCCACGGTTGTTGGGGCTTCTGAGTATAGGGAGACCTACCCACGGGGCCTTGGGGGTTATTTATCGCACCTACTTGTTCATTAGTTTGGACTCCCTCGGTGACTGGGCCCTGAGGCTTCTTAGGGTAACGAGATTTGGCGGTCTCAAACATAGAATGGATAGGTGAGTCCTTAAGCTATGTCTGGATGAAGCGAGCTCGACTATACAGCTAGTGCATGGTGGTGATATCGTTCATGGCTAGGATGGCCCGGTAGGTAGGAGTGGCATTGGAAATAAATAGCTTGACCTTTTCCTCTTCGGGCATTGGGCAGCATACCTTAGCAGCAAGGGAATGCCATATGTCGGCGTAGGCTGAAAATTCCTCATCTGCCTTCATCTTTTCGGCCACTAGATCAACAAATGAATATTCGGGTCCAACCCGATCTTGGAATTGTTGTAAGAACCTTTCTTGTACAATTCGGAAATCTTCGGCTTCCTCAGGTGGCAGAGAGTAAAACCATTCAAGGGCCGGACCATCCAACGACTTCCTGAACAAGTATGCCATGAGATGGAGGTCATACTTGTGCGGTGCAGACTCATATACAAAATCCTTCAAGTGTACGTAAGGGTCCCCTACCCCAGAGTACCGCCGATAGACAGGGAGTTCCGACTGGGGTGGAACCCGGAGATGCTGGAAGGATGGGAGGGGGATGTCAGCGACCTTCCGAGGGTCTATTTGTCTCCTGAGGTCATGGAACTCCCTCTTCATGGTTGTCCACTCCGCAAGGAAGTCGGAGGGGGATGTGGCATGGTGAGAAGGAATGAGGGAGCGAGATTGCTCCAACGAATAGGACCTCCCGCGAGGAAGGTGAGAAGGTTCAGCCTGACAGAAAGAGGACATTGGAGGGGACTTGGGCCGAACCTCCCATGCTGAAAGGTAGCTAGGCTCTGAAAAATGAATAGCCCGAGGACGGAGGGGTGTTGGGTCTGCCACAACGGAAGGTACATGTGGTGCTGAAATAACAGGGGCAGAGGAGGCCGTCTGTTGGGCTGAATTGTGAGTAGATGGAGACAAGGGTCGCTTGCCTTTGGCAGCGGCCAGAAACTCACGAACTTGGTCCGGACTAAGATGAGGAAGAAGCTGACTAAATTGAGAATGGGGGTCATCTACCCCTGGAGGAGAAGGAGGGTGGGATTGACTTCCAATGACAAGAGGGGGGCTGGATGTGCCTAGAGAGGACGGCCGCAGAGGTTTGGGCCACATCCTCAAGAAGTCCAATGAGCAGGACATCGTCGGCAAGGACCCGGAATTGGTCCATGTCGAACAAAGGATTGTAGTACAGTACAAAGGATGGGGGAGACCGACTCGATCTACCTAGACAATGACGCATGCACCGCCCCTAGGCAATTTAGGGGAGATGACACAGACCAACCAAACCTAGACTTTAACACAACATGAAGGGACTGTGAGATAAGAAGGAGCACTCAAGTTATCATGATTACGGTCCAAATTTTGAGGTTTGCACTTGAATTTTAAATGAATAAATTAATAGAAAGTCACTCGGTCAAGTGGGACCCTAATAGGTGTGAACTTGTAGCAACCTGAATTTTTGAGAAAAATAAAAATTTAAATAATAAATTTAAAACTCAGCTAAAGGGATATTCAATGAAAAGAGCATTAAATAAAACCCATTAAATGGAAAAGAGTAATGGGCTTTGCTTAATGGATCATCTAGAACTTATTGGGTCAAAATATGAATTTACAAATAGTAAATAAAAATAAAATACCCTAAATTCGGAGTCTTAATATCTCCTAAATAGAAAAGGACTCTTTAAGCATTAAAAGAGGCAATAAGAGTTGGAATTGGATTCCTAAGCCTACCCCTTATAATTTAGCACGAATTTAGATCCCATCTTAACCTAAATAGAGGTTGGAAAGCAAGAAAGGAAGGTTGGAGTTAGGAAATCTCGTAATTAATGAGCAATTATAATAGAAGTAGGAATAGGAACCCATGCATGCATAAATACACCTCTTAAACCCTCTTGGCCGACCCTAGCTCGTTGCCAAAGGTTGTTGGACGTGGAGAAGAGGCCAAGGAGGAGAGGATCACATGGGGAGAAGGAGTTCTTGGAGCTTCTTCCTCGTTCTTGGAGATTTTAACCCTAGAAGACAAATCGAGTCAAAGGTAGGCATTCTCACGAGCAAAATTAAATTAAACTCGTCTGTAGGTACTTCCAACCACCAGGAACAAAAGCCCTCTTGATTCCCTCTTTTTCATCAAGCCAATCTTTTGTTCTTGATTTTAGAAGATCTGCAAACATGATAACCCCGAGACATCATGTTTAATTCAAATCTCTATGTATACTTGATCCCATGCTACGGAATTTTTACTGTAGATACTTCATGTTGTAGGGATCTTTTGCCCCTAAAATCCCTAAATTTCATCGAGCATGCTTATCGAATTTAATCAATCTTTATATCTGTGTCATGTTCTGAATTCTTGTTCTTGCTCATGTTCAAACCATGTATGAACCATACTCTCTCTCTAATCCCGATTTACTGGAAGTACCCTTACATGTCTACTTTAATTTGCAACTTGTTTCGTGATTTTTCATTGACTACGTAATTAGTTATGATTTTTCAAAGTACCATGTGTCCAAACAAGTCAAGTTGGCACGTAATCCGATGTAGAACATTTTTCCCGCTCGAACTCAGGTGAAGTACCTGAGAACGTGACGGCTCTACACGCCGCGTTCTCAGAGCCGTCGCGACCAACATCTTGTCGCGTTCTGAATGCGACAGGAAACCCCGTCGCGTTCTGGCCGCCTGAGCAGACAGTCCTGTCGCGACCCATACAGGACCCTGTCGCGTTTCATCATGACCCTGTCGCGACCCTTACATGGGTACATCGCGTTCATAGAATTTTTGATGAAAACCTATAAAATTTATTGCTCTCACTTTCTACAAATATCTTATGCCTTTTTAACAGTCATACACGCAGTAAAAACACCTGTTTTAAAATGGAGCTTTATTAAATGCTTTAAAAAACATATTCACGACTTCTTTTCTATCTATGATTTCTCTTACACATGCACACACATGAACCATCCATATATGGCTGAAATCTGGCATAAAATATCTCATAATGTATCTGGTAATTTATTGCAATAAAGTATATTAATTGCCCTATTTTAAAGGACTTGTATTCGTTTCTTGGGTTGTTTATATACCGATATCGACGCTCCACTGTTCTAGAATTCCTCTAGAACGTCGAGCACCTGTTTTTATATACACACTTTACTTGGCTTGTGGTGAACTCTCCGTCAGATATTCCTTTCGCCGGACTAGTGAACCCTTGCACAAGGCCTCCGTAAGTCTCCTCTGATCATGGATTCCCACATGGTCGACGAGCCGGTTGTACCCTAATGCCCATTACACCTTTAGGGATCGATATGATCCAAACGGCTATTAGAAGTTCGCTCTTACCTTGAATCACGTCGGACCTCTGGACTTGTGCATAACATGGTCAGCGGGAAGATCGTGAATTCCACCTGACTGCCAATACGACATGCACGTGTTGTGCAACTGTTACTATCGCCAGTTTACTCGTTGTTTTACGTGATGTACCCTTAGCTCTCATCTATACTCTACTCGCTCGTCTATTTTTGTTCTCTCTACTATCTCGTCTATTCATCTAGTGCTCTTAACTATTCTTGGTACTCTATATTGGCCATTGATTGATTGTCTAAAGATACAATATAACCAATGCCTGGCAATATATAAAGGGCCCGATCTGGTCCTGGGATGTGCGCCCGAAAGTGCTAGTGCCCATGGGAGTTAAATGATCAGAGTGTTTGGCATTACACTCAAGTGCTATCTATCTCGACTATCTATATGACAATTAAAACACAAAATGTGCTATACTCTCTCGATGTCTAGAATGACAAACAAGTGCTATACTCGTCGTGCTATTATTATACTTGTGCTAGTTGGGCTATGGTCATCCTGCTATTCATGCTATACTCGATACTTGTGCTATTTTTGGAAACTATACTCGATCCCGTGCTATTATGCTATCCTGTTACCTGTTGTGCTATCTCTTGTTATATTTTGACTCTCTTGTACCTGCTATCTTAGATACTCTACCATTAAATGCGTTAATTATTTAAAGTCTGCTTGAGCCTGAGATTTAAGTCCTACTGGGCGTTATCATTCACCCTACGTTATTTGATGTTGTGTTCTTAGGTGAGACCGAGGATGACACATACACTCACAAGGAAGGGAATGACCAAGAGTGAAGCTAGGAGTACCCCCGAGTCATTATGTTATCTTAGAATTGTAGTTAGTTATTTCCTTTTATTGCAATGTAATTGGGCCCTATAGAATGGCTCTGATATTAGTGGTTGTAACTAGACATTTGGAAAGTTATTAATGAGAAAGATTTGCTTTAGTATTATTCAATGTGCAATGGTTTGATGTCTAGTATTCGCTCTATACCTTTTCCTTGCAACTGCCTTCGCGCTCCGATATTCCGCGTCGGGGCATGACAGTTTTGTGGTATCAGAGCTTAGGTTATCCTTAAGTATAGGGTGATCTAGATTGACCAGCCTCGACTAAGAGTCAGTAATCCTACCTATGAGAGATGTGGGTAGAACCATGGGTAATCAGCTAAAATAAACTCACACACGCACAAATTAAACTTTTAATCAGCATTATAACTATCAAACTATTTTGTAGGAACTAAACAGCTACAATGACTACGAAACGTGCCCAGATGAGAGGCATGCAACAGTCCCTCCAGGAGCTGACTCGTGCCATACTACAAGCCACCCAGCAAGGCGGTGGTAACCGCGGAGGGAACCAACCGGGTGCAGGCGAGCTGCATCGCAATTTCAGGGGTCTAAACCCGCCTAGGTTCAGTGGGTCTACGGATCCAGATGAAGCGGAGCACTGGCTAAAGGAAACGGAAAGGATCTTCCGTGTAATGCAATGTGCGGATGGAGACAAACTCCTATTAGAGACATTCCAACTGGAGAAGGATGCCCGCGCATGGTGGGAGTCTGTGGAAGCCACAAAAGCTAACGGCCAATTTACTTGGGCCGAATTTAAGGAAGCTTATAATGCTAAGCACTTCTCTGAACGAGTACAGGAAAAAGAAAGCTGCTGAATTCGCTGCTCTTAAACAGCGAAGCCTGACAGTAGCAGAATACGAAGCCTAGTTCTCTAGACTGGCATGCTATGCTGTACATCTAGTGAACACTAAAAGGATGAAGGCTAAGCACTTTCTAAACGGCCTTAAGCCCCACTACATCACTCAACTCGCACCATTCGACATCCCGACCTACGTCGAGATGGTGAAGAGGGCTCAGCTGCTAGAAGATGCTACGGACTTCACCGACCATATAAAAGGGAAGTTCGTCAAGAAGGAAGTAACCTCGGGTCAGTCATCTGCTAAGCCTACCAATGGCAAGAAGCATCCCTTCAACATCACAGAGGGGTCTAGCCAAGAAAGGAAACCCAAGGTTTTTGTACCCAACACTCCAACGAAGAGCCACTGCAAACACTGTGACAAGCCTGGTCACACAGCTGATGAGTGCTGGAGAAAAGCTGGAGCGTGTCTGCGCTGCGGAAGTCGTGAGCATCGCATACCCGAGTGCCTGATGCTGAAAGAAAATGAGAAGCACACTGCTATGCCTAAGAAACAAGGTAGGCTGCAAGCCCTGCACAATGAAGAAACCATCGAGGAAGGTGGCGTGGTAGAAGGTACCCTGCAAGTCTTTTCTTTGCCAGCATTTGTGTTATTTGATACTGGAGCTACTCATTCATTTATATCTCAACACTTTGCTGATACCCTGACTGCAAAACCTACAACCATGGGTTGTGAATTCTCTGTCACAACACCCTTGGGGGAGAAGGAGAAACTAAACCAATACTTTCCATCTGCCGATGTAATGATCGGAGACCATAACCTAAAGGCCGACCTGGTATGTATGTCCATGGAAGGGTATGATGTCATATTGGGAGCCGACTGGTTGTCCACATATGAGGCAAGCGTCGATTGTAAGAAAGGAAGGGTGACGTTTAGTGACTTTCCTAAATTAGCATTCACTGGGATTAGACATAAGAAGCGGATGTCTCTAGTCTCGCCTTAAAAGCCCATAACATGATAAGGAAAGGATGTTTTGCTTTCCTTGCGGCCGTCATAGTCGAAAAGAAGGGTTCAAAAATAGAAGACATCCACATAGTCCAGGACTACTCAGATGTATTCCCTGAAGACTTACCTGGAGTTCCCCCTAAACGTGACGTCAACTTCTCCATTGAGTTGACTCCTGGAGCTGCCCCGGTATCGCGTCAACCGTACCGGATGTCGCCTGCCGAATTGAAAGAACTAAAAACACAGCTGATGGAGCTGCTAGAGAAGGGGTTCATCAGACCAAGTACCTCCCCTTGGGGAGCACCTGTGCTATTCGTCAAGAAGAAGGATGGGTCGATGAGACTATGCATCGACTATCGCCAACTCAACCAAATGACCATCAAGAACAAGTACCCATTGCCTAGGGTCGATGAAGTATTCGACCAGATATCTGGAGCCCAATACTTCTCCAAGATCGACCTTCTGTCTGGTTATCATCAAATGAGGATGAAGGATGACGATATCTTTAAAACGGCTTTCAGAAGCAAGTATGGACATTATGAATTTGTTGTTATGCCTTTTGGTCTAACCAATGCTCCTGCAGCCTTTATGCAACTCATGAACAGCATATATCGGCCATACCTTGACAAATTTATGGTCGTCTTCATCGACGATATCCTCATATATTCAAAGACCAAGGAAGATCATGAAGAACACTTGAGGACCGCACTGCAAGTCTTACGAGACAACAAACTATATGTAAAATTAAGCAAGTGCGAGTTCTGGCTCGAAGAAGTGTCTTTCTTGGGCCATGTCATATCAAAGGACGGCATCTCTGTTGATCCTTCCAAAGTCAAAGTTGTACTCAACTGGGAGAGACCAACCAATGTCACAGAAATCAGAAGCTTCTTAGGACTGGCTGGATACTACAGGCGGTTCATAAAGGACTTCTCTAAGATCGCCGTACCACTCACACGTCTGACACGAAAGGAGAATACCTACTCCTGGAGTAAAGAGTGTGAGAAGAGTTTCCAAACTCTCAAAGACTGCCTTACCTCAGCACCCGTTCTAGCTCTACCAGTAGAGGGAGAAAGTTTCTCTGTCTACACTAATGCCTCAGGAATTGGGCTAGGCTGTGTACTAATGCAAAAGGAGAAGGTCATCGCCTATTCCTCAAGGCAATTGAAGACGCATGAAGTCAACTACCCTGTGCATGACTTAGAGTTGGTTGTCGTGGTCTTTGCATTAAAAATCTGGAGGCACTATCTCTATGGTGAGCAATTCACTGTCTATTCAGATCATAAACATATTTTGTAACATTGATACATGGAAGATGTCGTGTACATTGGACAACTGGGGTGATAATGCTAGCTGATACGTCATTTCCCCAACTCTTCTTAATATCTCAAATGGTCCAATGTATCGTGGACTAAACTTTCTTTTAATTCCAAATCTCTTGATTCCTCTTCGGGGTGATACTTTGAGAAAAACATGATCTCCTTGTTGGAATTCCAGCTCTCTTCTTCGTCGATCAGCATAACTCTTCTGTCGATCTTGAGCGGCTTTCATACGGTCTTGTACCAATTTTATAATTTCTGTAGTTTCTTGTATCATTTCAGGTCCAAGGATGTGTGACTCCTTCAATTCAATCCAACATATTGGTGATCTGCATTGTCGGCCATATAAGGCTTCAAATGGTGCCATTTGAATTGTAGACTGATAACTGTTGTTATAAGTAAATTCCATAATTGGTAAATGGTTACTCCAATCATTTCCAAATTCTAAAACACAGGCACGACACATATCCTCAATAATTTGATTCACCCGTTCTATCTGTCCATCAGTTTGAGGATGAAATGTCGTACTAAATTTTAACTTAGTTCCCAGTGCATCTTGTAGTTCTCTCCAAAAGTGTGAAGTAAATCTTGCATCTCTGTCAGAAATGATATCCTTTGGAATTCCATGTAGCCGAACAATTTCATTTAAATACAAGGCCGCTAACACATTGACAGACCATTTTGTCTTAATAGCCAGGAAATGAGCTGACTTTGTGAGTCGATCAATTATCACCCATATCGCATCATATCCATTACGTGTTCTGGGTAATCCCACAATAAAGTCCATGCCAACACTATCTCACTTCCACTCTGGTATCTCAAGAGGTTTTAGCTTTCCTACTGGTTTCTGGTGTTCAGCCTTGATTTTCTGACATATTAAGTATCTAGCAATAAAATCCACAATGTCTTTCTCCATGTTGCACCACCAAAAACTTTTCTTTAGATTTTGGTACATCTTAACAGCTCTCGGACGGATGGTATATCGTGCCCGATGAGCTTCTTCTAATACTTGTTTCTTAATTTCTGAATTATCTAGTATGCATAATCTGTTTCAAAATCGAAGATTTCCATGAGAATCTTCATTAAAGTCAGATTTGGAATTCAGTTTTTCTCTAATTTCTACCAATGTGGGGTCATTGTCTTGTTGTTCACCAATTTGCCTCAAAAGATCAGAGTGAACTTTCAAGTTATCTATCATAACTTTATCTTCTTGTGGTTCAACTTTCAAATTCAATGTGGAAAATTCTTCCAAGAGTTTCCATTCTTTTACTTGCAAGTGAAATATTTCTGCCATGGGGTTTCTACTAAGAGCATCAGCTACAGTATTGCCTTTTCCATGATTGTACTCAATCTTAAAATCATAATCCTTGATATATTCCACCCATTTTCTTTATCTCATATTCAACTCTTTCTGTGAGAATAAATATTTCAAACTCTTATGATCGGAGTACACTATGAATTGATTATCATACAAATAGTGTCTCCAGAGCTTTAGAGCAAAAATTACCGCTGCTAGATCCAAATCATGTACCGGATAATTTTTCTCATGGTTCTTTAGTTGTCTAGATGCATAGGCAATAATTTTTCCTTCTTGCATCAAAACACATCCTAATCCGATATTTGATGCATCGGTGTAGACTTCAAATGTTTTTCCTTCTACTGGTAAGGCCAGAACTGGTGCGGATGATAAGCACTCTTTTAATCTCTGAAATGCATGTTCACATCTTTCATTCCAGCTAAATGTAGTTCCCTTCCAGGTTAATTGTGTAAGAGGTGAGGCGATTCTGGAGAAATCTCTAACAAATCGCCGGTAATAGCTAGCCATACCCAGAAACTTCTGATTTTAGTAATGCTTTTAGGCTGCTCCCATCTCTAAATAGCCTCAATTTTGGAGGAGTCTACTGACAATCCCTCTCTAGAAATGACATATCCTAAGAATGTTACTTGTTCCAACCAAAATTCACATTTACTAAATTTTGCATACAACTTATGGTCTCGTAACAGTTGTAGAGTGACCTGAAGGTGTGCTTCATGTTCTTCCATACTCTTAGAATAAATCAATATGTCATCAATGAATACAACCACAAACTAATCTAGATATGACCTGAATACATCATTCATTAATCGCATGAAGGCAGCAGGTGCATTGGTCAATCCAAACGGCATTACCACAAATTTATAATGCCCATATCGGCTTTGAAAATCTATTTTATGAATGTCTTCTTCCTGAATTCTTAATTGATGATACCCAGATCTAAGATCAATCTTTGAAAAATATTGGGCTCCAGACAATTGATCAAATAGAACATCAATCCTAGGAAGTGGGTATTTATTTTTAATTGTTAACTGATTCAACTGTCTATAGTCTATGCATAATCGCAAAGCCCCATCCTTCTTCTTAACAAACAGTACTGGAGCACCCCAAGGAGATGTACTAGGTCTAATGAATCTTTTTTCCATTAGTTCCATCAATTGCCTTTTTAATTCTTTCAATTCTTTCACTGACATTCGATAAGGTGTTCTTGAAATTGGTGTGGCTCCTAGAACCAACTTAATTGAGAAATTCACTTCTCTACTAGGTGGTAATCCAGGTAGTTCCTCAGGAAATACATCAGAAAAATCTTTTACTACCGGAATATCCTTCAAACCTATAATACTCTGGTTCATTATTGTCACGGACGCTAGATATCCTTGACACCCTTTTTGTACCAACTTGTATGCTTTAACTGTCGATATTATGGGTATACTTCTTACATGAGGTTTATCAAAAGTCATGGAGGAAACCTTCTTACCCAGAAAGGTTACTTGCCTTAAATGACAATCCAAATTCGCATGGTGTTTAGACAACCAATCAGCCCCAAGGATTACGTCATATTCCCACATCTCAAGGCATATCAAATCACCCGAGAAATTATGTTCTTCAACTAAAATTTTACTAGCAGGGTAATATTTTTCGAGTTTCTTACCCTCACTAAGAGGAGTAGCCACTTCTAGTTTTACAGGTAGTGGAATTGATAGTATTTCTAAGGATCTAGCAAACTCATGACTGATAAAAGAATGAGTAGCTCCTGAATCAAATAGAATATATGCAGGTTTGGAGTTCACTAAAAGTGTACCTTCAATAAGTCCGCCTTCTTGCGGAGATTCTACCTCCACTTCCTGAATGGCTTGCAGATGCCCTTGTTTGGCTCGGGAATTTTGGGTTGCTGATACATTTTTCATCATAGGACATTCAGGAATCTGATGTTGATTGCTTCCACATCAGAGGCAAGCACCCAACGTACGCCAACAATTCTCAGTTTTGTGTCCACTGAGATGACAATGTCGATAAACGTCTTTATTCCCAACTGAGGCTTTTCCTATTTTCTTGGTGGACTGTTGTACTTTAGGGACACTTCCTGACTCAAACTTCCTTTTACGGTCAGTTGTTGAAGAGCTTTCACCAGACTTCCCTCTAATCCTCTCCATTGTTTCATTTGCAGCTTCTAGAGCCAAGGCCCTCTTAACTATTTCAGAGTATGTTGTAATTAAGTGGGATGTTAGCTGAGTAATGATGTAATACCCTGTATAAGAATATGTTAAATGGACTAAATCAGTAGACTACCAATAACTCGGACTAGTCATTTTCAGAGCTCGAGTAGGAAAAGAACTCTGAAGTTAAGCGTGCTTAGTTGGGAGTAGTCCCAAGATGGGTGACCTTCTAGGGAAGTCTACCAACTAGCACGGTTGTTGGGCCAGTTTGTTGGTTGGGTCGTCACAAATGGTATCAGAGCCTTGCCCAGCCAGAAGTGCAGAAACTAAGTGCCACACAGGGCAAAGTGCTACTGTCACGCCCCGACGTGAAATATTGGAGCGCGAAGGCAGTTGCAAGAAAAAGGTATCGAGCGAATACTAGACATCAAACCATTGCACATTGAATAATACTAAAGCAAATCTTTCTCATTAATAATTTTCCAAATGTCTAGTTACAATCACTAATATCAGAGCCATTCTATAGGGCCCAATTACATTGCAATAAAAGGAAATAACTAACTACAACTCTAACATAACGACTCGAGGGCACTCCTGGCTTCACTCTTGGTCATTCCCTTCCTCGTGAGTGTATGTATCATCCTCGGTCTCACCTGAGAACACAACATCAAATAACGTAGGGTGAGCGATAACGCCCAGTAGGACTTAAATCTCAGGCTCAAGCAGGCTTAAAATAATTAACGCATTTAAATGGCAGAGTATCTAAAGATAGCAGGTACAAGAGAGTCAAAATATAGCAAGAGATAGCACAACAGGTAACAAGATAGCACAATAGCATGAGATCGAGTATAGTTTCCAAAAATAGCACAAGCATCGAGTATAGCACGAATAGCAGGATGGCCATAGCACAACTAGCACAAGTATGGTAATAGCACGACGAGTATAGCACTTGTTTGTGATTCTAGACATCGAGAGAGTATAGCATGTTTTGTGTTTTGATTGTCATATAGATAGTCGAGATAGATAGCACTTGAGTGTAATGCCAAAACACTCTGATCATTTAACTCCCATGGGCACTAGCACTTTCGGGCTCACATCCCAGGACCAGATCGGGCCCTTTATATATTGCCAGGCATTTGTTATATTGTTTATCGTTAGACAATTAGTCAATGGCCAATATAGAGTACCAAGAAGTAGAGGAGAGCACTAGATGAATAGACGAGATAGTAGAGTGAACATGAATAGACGAGCGAGTAGAGGACAGATGAGAGCTAGTGGACATTGCACGTAAAGCGACGAGTAACAGGCGATAGTAACAGTTGCACAACACGCGCACGTCGTATTGGCAGTCAGGTGGAATTCACGATCTTCCCGCTGGCCATGTTATGCACAAGTCCAGAGGTCCGACGTGATTCAAGGTAAGAGCGAACTTCTAATAGCCGTTTGGATCATATCGATCCCTAAAGGTGTAATGGGTGTTAGGATACAACCAGCTCGTCGACCATGTGGGAATCCATGATCAGAGGAGACTTACGAAGGCCTTGTGCAAGGGTTCACTAGTCCGGCGAAAGGAATATCCGACGGAGAGTTCACCACAAGCCAAGTAAAGTGTGTATAAAACAGGTGCTCGACGTTCTAGAGGAATTCTAGAACAGTGGAGCGTCAATATCGGTATATAAACCACGCAAGAAACGAATACAAGTCCTTTAAAATAGGGCAATTAATATACTTTATTGCAATAAATTCCCAGATACAATATGAGATATTTTATGCCAAATTTCAGTCATATATGGATGGTTCATGTGTGTGCATGTGTAAGAGAAATCATAGATAGAAATAAGTCGTGAATATGTATTTTAAATCATTCAATGTAGCTCCATTTTTAAAACAAGTTTTTTACTGGGGGTATAACTGTAAAAAGGCGTAAGAATTATTTAGAAAGCGACAGAAATAATTTTTATGGGTTTTCATCAAAAACCTGTGAAGGCGACAGAGAGTTGTAAGGATGGCGACAGGGGTAGAGCAGGTAGCGACAGGGCCTGCAAAAGGTCGCGACAGGGCTGTCTGCTCAGGCGGCCAGAACGCAACGGGGTGTCCTGTCGCGTTCAGAACACGACAAGAAAGGCGTCACGACGGGCTTGAGAATGCGACATGTCAAGCCGTCGCGTTCTCAGGTCCGTGGCCTGAGTTTGACAGAGTTCTGCTCTGTCTTGCATTGCGGTCCAGAAATATCCGATTTCGATACATGGTCGTTCAGAAAATCATAACTAATTGTATACACGATGAAAAATCATGAAACTAGTTTTAAATTAATCTAGACATGCAAGGGTACTTCCAGTAATTAGTAATTGGAAAGCAATCATGGTATCGACATAGTTCTAACAAGTTGAACAAGAAGCAACCTAATTCCAGGTGCAGCAGAGATGAATGATTTAATTCGGGCAACATGCTTGATAAAAATTAGGGCTTTTAGGGGCAAAAGATCCTTAACAACAAGTAGTATCTATAGTAAAATTTTCGTAGCATGGGAACAAGTGTACATGGAGATCTGATTTAAACATGATGACTCGAGGTTATCATGTATGCAGAACTTCAAAAATCAAGAACAAAAGATTGGCTTGATGAAAAATTATGAAACAAGAGGGCTTTTGTTCCTGGTGATTGGAACTACCTATAGATGGATTTGATTTTGTTTTTCTTGTGAGAATGCCTATCTTTGACTAGATTTGTCTTCTAGGGCTTAGAACTCCAAGAACGAGGAAGAAGCTCCAAGAACTCCTTCTCCCCACGAGATCCTCTCCTCCTTGGCCTCTTCTCCACGTCCAACAACCTTTGGCAACGAGCTAGGGTCGGCCAAGAGGGTTTAAGAGATGTATTTATGTAAACACAAGTTCCTATTCCTACTACTACCCAAATTCTTCTTAATTCCGAGATTTCCTAACTCCACCTTTCCTCTCTTGCTTTCCAATCTCTAATTGGGTTAGGATAGTATCTAAATTCGTGCTAGACTATATGGGGTAGGTTTAGGAATCCAATTCCAACTCTAATTGCCACTTTTATTGCTTTAATAACCCCTTTCCAATTATGATATAATTAAACTCTGAATTTAGGGTATTTTCTTATTATTCTCCCTTTGTAAATTCATATTTTGACCCAATAAATTCTAGAGGGTCCATGAAGCAAAGCCCATTACTCTTTTCCATTTAATGGGTTTTATTTAATGCTCTTTTCATTTAAATATCCATTTAGCTAGGTTTTAATTCTTTATTTAAATTTTTATTTTTCTTAAAAATTTAGGTTGCTACAGCTACGCTATGGGAGCCACCTCTTGAGGCCATAATGGCGCAAAGTGCTACATGGTGGGAGCCACCTCTTGAGCCTGTGGGGGCCACCTCTAGAATCTTGCCTGCCTGGGGTTTGATTGTGTGCTATATGTGAGCAGCGACGAGGGCCTCATTTATATAAGAGGGGTAGATTGTAATACCCCGTATAAGAATACGTTAAATGGACTAAATCAGTAGACTACCAATAACTCAGACTAGTCATTTTTAGAGCTCGAGTAGGAAAAGAACTCTGAAGTTAAGCATGCTTAGTTGGGAGTAGTCCCAGGATGGGTGACCTTCTTAGGAAGTCTACCAACTAGCACGGTTGTTGGGCCAGTTTGCTGGTTGGGTCGTCACAAATGAAGTTTGGGCATAAGTCATTCATAAACCTTTTCTCCTTCAATTCTTCTGTGGCTATTAAATGAGAAGCATATTTAGACAGTCGAGCAAACTGCGCCTCATATTCAGACACTGTCATTCTGAGTTGCTTTAGATTAGAAAACTCAGTAGCCTTTTTCTCTTGAACCACTTCAGAGAAATACTGCTCATTAAACAACTCAATAAATTATCTGATTTGGATCCTCTAAAGTAGACTCTACAGCCTCCCACCATGCTCGAGCATCACGATCTAACTGAAATGTTGCCAAACGTATCTTATCCTCCTCTGCACATCGGGTTGCCCTAAAAATTCTTTCAATATCCTTTATCCAATTTGCTGCCTAGTCAGGATCTGTGCTACCTGCAAATCTTGGAGGATCTAAACTTTGGAAGTCTTTAAACATATTTGTTCCATTGTTCGTATTGTTTTTGGCCACTGTCCTCATTACTCGTGTCAAGTCATGCATGGTGTTTTCCATCTTTTTCCAGCTTGCATCGCCTCCTTCCATGACTATTTTAGAGAAATATCTGAGACATCCAACAATTCATATATTAATATAATCACCAAACCAATACATACATTCATCACATACAAACTTTCTTTTAACCACATAACATACATACTTTTCATTAATAAGCCGAGAACATTTACATCATCATCATCATCCTTAACCTCTCATTACATATATACATTGGGAGTTATACATGCAAACTCACTATTTATCAAAAGGAGAGGTTAACAAAAGTAAGTTCCTAAATTTCCTAGCTTGATTCATGTTTGTGTGGCAGATTCTTCCCTTGCTGCATCAGATAGCACCTCCCAATATCCTTCAATCTGATGTAGCAACATGTCTTGTCCTAACTTCAGGCTATCCAAATTGCCCATTATTTGAGTCATAGACTCTAAAGAAGCACGGGGATTTCCTGCTAGAAATGCGCCAACGATTAGCTTCAGTACTTCCTATTTTACTTGCATGTGTGCTTCTCTCTAGGCCTGAGTATATAACTCTACATTTTGTCGTAGTAGTTCCATTGCAGTCAATAATCGATCTTGAGCATTCATTTCCATTCTGTAACAAATAACAAATTAAGTGTATATACATATACAGAAGTTTCTATTACCTTCATAACTAATCCCAGATTTCTACCCCACCTCACTGGTCATTTCCTAGGTTTACGAAACCTAAAGCTCTAATACCAATTAACCTGTCACATCCTAATAAATAACTATTTACCAAAAAATGACAGAAAAATAGACATAAGAGATAGAACCTTGTTTATACAAACATATGTCTCTATTACAGTGGAATTTTTACAAAGCACTCCTTATGAAAGTCCACAGGAGGAGTGGGAAAAGAAAACCTAATATGTACATCTATAACTAATATCCTCAAAAAGTAATCTATGAGATTCCAGAGACTGGTTGTCCTGGTCAGCACACACCCCCCCCCCCTTAAGATCTAGGCTCTTCCTGTTCACCTGAAAGAGTAAGATTTTAATGAGCAATTGTGCCTAGTAGAATTCACCCTTCTTATCAAAAAGATTATGACAACCAAAGAATTAAACAACATACTTGACTGGTGGCAGTATTGAATATCAAAGATGATTGTAAACTCATATAAGTAGATGACAATTGTGGAAAAAGAGTACTAGATAAAGCTTGTACAGAAAAGAAATTAGTATAGTAACCACATTCTGGTTCAAGTAGGGAATACATATTCAACTCATGCATGAATAAAGTGATGACCAATCAAGCAAATATGATGTAATGCGAAAGATCCAGTAGATCCATTATCGTTCCGTACGGCCAGTAAACGAATTCGAGTGCTCCTCCCAGGACTGGATCAGCCCCATTTGCACAAACATTTATTTCAAATGAGTCCAAAGACCCAAAGTTGTCATCACATTTCATTTTTGCTAACATTTAAGTACGGTACATGGGTAATCAAAATCTCACATGTAACAGAGTTTTATGAGTCAATGTTAATGATATCAGGAAGATGTAGTCAAGTAGGAAACAATCATAATTGGAAATGTCCAAGAATAATCCAAAATTGGATGTAGATGATGATTAAATGATTCATCTCAGTGGTATAATAGTTTAGAATCCAAGAAAATGAGAAAAGCAACTTGTTTGGATAATACAAGAGTGTGTCAACTTTGATTGAGGAAGAAATGGTTCTTGCTAAAATCATAAACTCGTGGTTGTCGACAGCCACTGGTTGGCTGTCGACAGCTACTGGTCCATCTAGAACTATATTCTGGAATATGACCTTTAGCTGTCGACAGCTACTGGTAGTTGTCGATAGATATGGTCTGTCTGTCGACATCTACTAGTGATTCTGGGTTCTGGGTTCTGGAAGCAAGGGTACCTGTCGACAGATAGGTTCTGTCTGTCGACAGCTGCTGATCATTCTTTCTGGAATGGTTAAAACCGACTAAAGAGACTCATCTAAAAGTTTCTACTGTTCCTTGAAGGATCAAACAATATCTTGTGGATCTTAAGTACATTTCTTTACACATCCTTCATGAAGAAAATGATAGAACAAAGAGAGAATATCTTTACAGTATAGGTGGCATGGAAAACTTATGGAAGAAAGGCTTTGTATATATAAATCCTTTATGAGAATTTTCCTTGCATCAAGAGGAAAGCTCACATCAAGTATACATGAACATCAACTACAGACATGAGCATCAGCTTAAAACATGATCACCGTGGAAGAGGAAGACACTCATGTTAGTTTTACTGAACATATGTCAAGGTAAGGCCATAGTAGATGCTTAATCTCAGAGGTTCCAACAGAGGAAGAAAACAAGAGGAAGGAGAATCCTACATGACTCAGGAGAAATGGAGATCCTCCTCTTCTCCTCAACAAGGGACTCGGCAGTAGCAACAGTAGTAGTTGTAGCAGTAGCAACTACAACAGTAGCAATAGCAAGAGTCGTCGCAGCAGCAGCTTCAACAACAGTCGTAGCAGCAGTACAAAATGATGAACAAGTGGTAAACCCCCACAAGGGTGGTTAAGACGGAGTTTATATAAATGTCCAGGTTTCATGCATGTATGGCACGTAGCCATACACTTGTTGCCATAATATCTCCATCTTTACAGCATAGCCACGTTTTACTGAGAGGTTTTTACTGCCAACACGTACTATAGAACATGTAACCCTTTTACACAAGGAGTAAAAGGTCTTACGTAGCCAAGGTTACGTAAGCAAAATATTTCAAAAAAAAGGGTTACGTAAATGGGGGATAATTCATCTGGCCCTTTTGTTCTTATATTTTTGTATCCAAACGATATCTAATCAAGTTGAAATTTCAAACATAAACTAATTGAAAGATTTTAAAATTTATGGTAATTTTAGTTTAATTTTTAGAATTAATTTTTCTTCCATTAAAAATTATCTCGAAAATCATTATGTTGACTTAATCTTGATATCCTTGCATCAATAATTCACGATATTTACGTTTCTAGAATCAGCACAATTTTCTAGAAACTATTATGTTTTCGGATTTCAATTCCGTTATCGAATTTCGGTGACGCTCTGTAGGAGTGCGCACCTCTGAAGACAATGCTAGAATTATATTAATAATATAAAAATAATCCTAAATTAAAAGTAATAATATCTCATGAAAGTGATTATGTTTAACAATAAAAAATCATCACCTTTTTCTCAATCTTCAATAAATATTATTTTGGGGTGTTACATAGCCTAGGATATAGCCTGGGAGAGCTGGGCCTGGACAGCGTCGGACACCTGCGTATGCATCGTGTGGACCAGACGAGACTCCAAACTAGAGATCTCATCTCGAATGAAGCCCATCATCTTACTGGGAGAAGTACCTAGAGCACCAGGTGTGGTGAATGCACCAGTCGCTTGTGAGCCTAAACTCGAGGCGACAGATAACACCATGTTCGTGTCCATACTGTGCCCAAAACCATACACATGGCCTTTCTTTGGGGCACTAGATGCCGCAACCCATACCTCAGGATCTAACTGCGGCTGCTCCTCCTCACCAGCGTACTTCTCTGTCATCTGCTGGCTATACGACTCCTGTAAAAAATAAAATTGACAATTTAATATTAATCTATAATGAGAAAAACTAAAAGTGAATATACTGTAAATACTTACCGCAACCTCTCGGGCTCTGTTGCTAATGTACTGATCTGTCCCCTTTTTCTTATGTGTCTTATCAAACACCTCCTGAAATGTCGGAGGTCGTTTTAGCTCCTTTTCCTATTTCACATAAAAACATTACATAAATGAGTACCTATATAAATAAAATATATCACAAATGGACATATGAGTTACCAATCTGGACTGATGGGTCGCAAAGGAGACGGACCCACTTATATGTTTGTTGGCCTCTAGATTGGCAGCCCGATTCACTTTCATTGTTGTGGAGGTTTCTTGCCATCTCTCTATGGCCCATATGGCCCATATGTTGCACAAACCTTCCCAGTAGTCTCTCCCCATCCATGTCGGTGTGTGCTCCCTCCAAAGAGTCGGGTCTGGACTCTAAAAAACTCTCTGTGTGTTTTTCCTCACATTATACAATATATGTTTAAAATTTGATCGGGCGATGATCATCCATACTGATCGAGACCGCGCCTCGTCCGAAGGACGCGTGAATCGATGATTGCTCTGTACAAATAAGAGTTAGTTTACTGAATGTAGGAGTAAGAAAACAAATAAATTATAATAAGAAATCACATACCATGAACATCTTATACAACAACTCCTAGACATCCATCGGAAAATCGTTGAATCTATGAATAGGCCCAGGAAAGTGTGCCTGAATTGATCTTGTGATGAATTGAGACACTTGGGCAGGCTCTATTTTATCACTGTAATTATGTAACTTGTTACAATGAATTTATGAACTAAATATACCTCCTTAATAAAAGATACATATAAATTTATTACGTACCCGTTTATCCACACCTCCCGCAGAGTGCCATCATAAAACTGCCTCCCCCCTCCTGTAGACTGACAGCATCCTCTACCTCTGGCACCGTAGATGCACCTGCCAAAAAAGCTGGAGGTGCGGAAACACTCGGTCCTGGACAAAAATTTGAACGACATAAGCAATGTATAAGAATATAAAATGTTAAAGAATATAAATAATGACTATACAAATACTTACAAATTTAAATTTACATATCTGCTACTGTAGGAAAAAGAGGCGTAAACTGACCTGAGCCTGTAAGAATTTTAATGGCATAAATAATATAAGTGAATCAATGCACAAAGAAACTACAAGTTTAAATATACATACCTGCTGCCAGAGGAGGAGGCACAGAAGAAGGACCAGAAGCTGTAACAATTTAAATGGCATAAATAATATGTATAAATAATGCACAAAAAAATACAACTTTAAATATACAATGTTAAAGAATATAAATAACGACTATAGAAATACTTACAAATTTAAATATACATACTTGCTATTGTAGGAGGAGGAGGTGTAAACTGACCCGAGTCTGTAAGAATTGTAATGCCATAAATAATACAAGTGAATCAATGCACAAAGAAACTACAACTTTAAATATACATACCTGCTGCCAGAGGAGGAGGCACAGAAGAAGGACCAGAAGCTGTAACAATTTAAATGGCATAAATAATATGTATATATAATGCACAAAGAAAAATACAACTTTAAATATACAATGCTAAAGAATATAAATAACGACTATACAAATACTTACAAATTTAAATATACATACTTGCTACTGTAGGAGGAGGAGGTGTAAACTGACCCGAGCCTGTAACAATTTTAATGGCATAAATAATACAAGTGAATCAATGCACAAAGAAACTACAACTTTAAATATACATATCTGCTGCCAGAGGAGGAGGCACAGAAGAAGGACCAGAAGCTGTAACAATTTAAATGGCATAAATAATATGTATAAATAATGCACAAAGAAAAATAAAACTTTAAATATACAATGTTAAAGAATATAAATAATGACTATACAAATACTTACAAATTTAAATATACATACCTACTACTGTAAGAGGAGGAGGTGTAAACTAACCCGAGCTTGTAAAAATTTTAATGGCATAAATAACACAAGTGAATCAATGGACAAAGAAACTACAACTTTAAATATACATACCTGCTGTCAGAGGAGGAGGCACAGAAGAAGGACCAAAAGTTGTAATAATTTAAATGGCATAGATAATATGTATAAATAATGCACAATGTAAAATACAACTTTAAATATACATACCTGATGCCGCAGAGGAACCCGTCCCACTACTCATCCTCCTCCCAGAACTAGAGCCCGATCGTGCTCCACGCACCATATGTCACGCCCCGATATTTAGCAGCAGAATAAATACCGAAAGACGTGAATAATACAAATAGACGTATCACAGTTGAATAGCGCATAGTCATAATTTAAGCGGCCTCCTTTGTCCATTGGGACGCTTGTCCTGAGGGGCTTGTTCCTTTAGCATTGGGCAATCAAAAATCTTGTGGTCACGACTCCCACAGCGCAGACATCTCCCCTACGCTCTCCAGCATTGTTCGGATTGGTGACTAGCTTTATCACAATGCTTGCATCTTTTCCCATTTGCCACTACCAAATGCTTGCCTAATTCCTTTGGCTTCTTATCGGCTTGTTCAATAGAACCACCACTGGGCCTTTTCCTCCCAATGGTCGGTTGATAATTTCCGGTAGCAGAAACTTGTTCTCTCTTCATAGCCTTCCCCTTGATCCTTTCAGCGGTCTCCATGGCATCTTCCAGTAATTGAGCCTTCTTTATCATGTCCGCATAGGTTTGAATGTCCATTGGCGCCAGTTGGGTGATATACTAGGGCCTCAAGCCATTCAGAAAGTGTTTTGCCTTCAGTATTTCTGTCCCAATCAAATGAACGGCATATCGGGATAGACGAGAGAATTGGGCCTCATATTCGGCCACAGTAAGTCCTCTTTGCTTCAAAGCCGCAAATTCGGCTGCTTTCTGTTCCTGAACCCTCTCAGAGAAGTATTTGGTGTTGAAGCGTTCAATGAACTGAGCCCATGTCAGTTGCTGACCATTCAGTGTTGCTTCCACCGACTCCCACCATGCCCTGGCATCCTTTTCCAATTGGAAAGTCGCCAGCAGCACTTTGTTTTGGTCCGCACATTGCATGACCCTAAAGATCCTTTCAATTTCTTTAACCCAATGTTCAACAACATCCGGGTCTGTGCTTCCTTCAAATCTAGGTGGATCCATACTTCGGAAATTTCGATGGAGATCACCGGCTCCGCAGTTACTTCCACCCTGGGTGGCTTACATTATTGTCTGAGTCAAGTTTTGCAAGGTTTGTTGCATGTTTCTAGCCTGGGCTCGTTCAACAGCCATTGAGGTATTAAGTACCTTCAAGATAATAATAAAAGTTAGACATATAGATATAACATATGTGACTCCTGTCCCCATAGCTCTACCCCATGCTCACAGTAGGTATGACGGATTTTGACTCGTGTGATCTAGTTTCATTCTATGTTCCTATTCCTTGGACCTGAAAAGTTCAGGCTCTGATACCAACTATCACGCCCCGATATTTAGCAGCAGAATAAATACCGGAAGACGTGAACGATACAAATAGACATATCACAGTTGAATAGCGCAAAGTCATAATTTAAACGCAATAACACATTTGAGACCATAATATTGTCACCAAAAGTATACTTTATTCCATTTCAATTCACTAGTTACAACCTTACATAAGAAGAACCAACTAAAGGGGTCCCTTATTCAAATGAAAATGTTTCACTAATACATAGACTACTCAAATATCTATTCCTAATACTTCATCTCCTCAATGTCGGGTGCTCATCACTCTTGCCCTACCCCATCGGACTCCACTGGCTCCTCATCACTACCTGAAAAGGACAGGATGATAGGGTGAGCGAACTAGCTCAGTAGGATTTACATCTCAATATTGTGCGAGCACAAATATACATGATTAACATTTTAAATAGGCAGATATGCATATGAACACGATGACAATGCATGCTTTTCTAACAAGTTGAATAGTGGAATAGAACGGATGTCATATCAAATCAAATATCGAGTTGCATATACAATGGACAGGTAATTCAAGAGTAGAATCATATCAAAAGGAATTGGCCATATTCATACAGATATCATGTATTCACATGAACAGACGTATCATATCAAATATTATCATATCATATCAAATGAAGGCACATTCACACAAATCTTGCGTATTTGTTGTGCTATGCCAAGCACCAGAAGTCCATACTCCCATGGTTAATAAGTACGTTGGGGCGCTCTTCCCCAGGACCAGATCGGGCCCCTTTTGCACAGGCATTAGTCAAATGGACCGAAGTCTTAAGTTGTGCCGAACAAATATATTCATATTATGGCCACGGAATTTCAATAATAAGCTCACTATAATAAGAACATGATCATCATAGAGTCAAGGTGTGACAATAGCTCAAGAGAACAAATGGGCAGTATAACGACATATCTTATGTTTCATAATTCATTAATATCTTAACATGAGGGCAACTAATGACAGATCGTACGCGGAACATGTGCTCTCTATCTCCAAGGTACTTCATGGTACAACCAGCTCGATCTCTATGTGGGAATCCATAGAGAATAGAGACTTACGGAGGTCTTAACGAAAAGATCGCTAGTCTGCCAATTTGGAATGACCGGTAGAGAGCTCCCAATTCCCCAAGAAGGGTGTGCCTAAATGTGCAAATGTGTAAGTGATGTGTCACGGATCTTTCCTAATATGTATGCAATTGACAAATAACAATTGAAACATCGGAAAATAGATAACTAAACAAATCATGATAGAAACTTCACTAACAAGTCCACACTAATATGTGTTCATCCCCACATTCATATCATATTCTTACCATATCAAATTGACAATAAGTGAGATCACAAGATAATTAATCAAATGAACATAAGGTCAATCACAATTACACATTAGAATCATATTCATATCATTACCGTTTTTCAATGGGTTGATTGCTTTTAGGTCCATGGATACTATATAACACCATGCACATGCTGATAGACCAAGAAAACTAACAAGCAGACTGACTGGCCAAAAAGTACAGTCTCGGGTCAGTCTGTGAATCACGTCCTACACAGTGGACGTTTTTCAAAACACGGTGTACAGGTAAACAGACCAAACGTGAAGACAAGAAAATCGCGTCGGCCTTGTAGGCCACCTTCCAACGTGAATCACGTTGGGTCATCTCGACACATTCATGATTAATCATTAAATATAGATCGGGCGGGAAAACGGCCTGAATCGCGTCTAGGGGTCCCGCTGCGGTTCAGACTAGGCATAGACTCCCACGCGGCGCGAAGTCTCATGTGGTCATTGATCGGTCAATGCGAGAATCATGTCGTACATCGTGGACGCCTTTTACTGGATCATGTCGGACCAGGCTGACGCGATACCAGGCACTGGAATTGCATCGCCTGGTTCGGACGCGATTCCTAGCTTAACCCGAAAACGTAGGAAAACCAACTGATCCTCTTTCCATGCTTATATCTCTCTATCTTACTTAGACAAAACATTTAACATGAAAGATGACCATGACAACTAGTAGAAGAACTTTGATGTTGGGGGTTTGACCTAATTTCATCTCAAATCTCATGAAAAACATGAAGAACGTAGAAGACAAGTGCAACATGAAAACGTAATATCATGTAGTGGCTCTCTTGCCATGCTTATAACTCTCTAACTAATGACATTTAGACAAAATGTTTAACATGAAACATGACGAGGACCATTAGTAGCATAACATTCATGATGGGGTTTTGTCTAATTCGGTCCCGAATCATATGCATAATAAGAAGAACGTAAAAAGCCTTAACTGTGTGTGACTTAGGGAAAATGACTAATACTCAATGTATACTCCATGAAAATTAGGCAAATCAAGTGCAAATGAACCTAGACTCAAATCTCTACAAGATGGTATTGGTTTTCTTTAATCTTGGCTACAGAACACTTACCTTTAGATGGATGCAAGAGGTGCAACAACCCAGGTCGATGCAGAGCGAAGTTGAGGAAGAACCACGGTTTTCCCCAGTCGTTCTCCTCTCCTCCAGCGCCCCAAGCTTGCTGCTCACGACCCCAACTTGTTGTCAAACCTTCCCTAAACGTTTTGTGATGAGTTCTTATAGATTTAGGGTTCAATTGCATGTCCTAATGGGACTAGGAAAGGGGCCTGCGGGTTTAGCATGGAACCTTCCAAAATTTGAGATTCTCTCACCCAAAGGAGGTAGCTACACCATGGGAAGGTGTCATGCATGGTTGGCCACGATTTGTCTTTCCATGCTTGGCTAATGACACACTTTTAAACCCTAATTTACCCTTTCTAAATACCCCTTATTTACATGCACGAATTTTTGGGCATTTCTTGTTCCAATTTTTATCCTTGGGCCAAATGTGCTCCATTGGCCCAATATTGTTAATGGATCATTAATACATGATGTTGTAAGTCTCTCCAACATATTTACTTAATTTATGGTCGGGTTATTTTTCCGTGTATAACAATTTTCCGACTTAGTTTCCAAATTCGGGTAATTAGTCACGTGTGACGTACATTATGCCAATCGGATTTTACTTTGCATGAATTTCTTCGTGAAACACTTAAGGATAATATTTGGGGTTGATTTATATTTTTTATGGAATTTTATGATGTGTTTTCTCATGTACGATAGTGGTACGTAAGTTCTATCATTCCGATAATACGAAAGTTATTTATTTACTATTTTCATACTTGAATTTGTTCATGGGTCATAAGTTGTCCATTGATCCGATTTCTTTTATGGACTATCCCCACATATTGTTTGGAGTCCACCATAAATTTCTCATTTAGTTTATGATCTCATTTTATACACCTGATAATGGGTTGTCCAACTTATTTCCTAATTACGATAATAAGTCACACTAACTCTTAAATATACCCCAAATGCCTTTTATTGACCCAAATTTCTTGATGGATCATTAGAGGATATTATTTGAAGTCTATCTATGATTTTTATTTAATTTTCTGGCTCCTCTAAGTATGTGTGATAATGATTTCCCGACTTATTCCCTGATTACGATACTCAGTCGCAAAACGCCTTAAACTTGGACCATTCGATTTTCCTTTGCACGAATTTCTCCGTGGGTCATTAGGAAGTATTATTTAGAGTTGAACTATGGTTTTTATGAAATTTTCTAATGGGTTTTTGTATGTATGATAATGACACGTGCATTTTTGCTATTTTACTAATATTGAATTTATCGTTTTCAATTGATTTCTAATTTTCTAATTACCAAATTTCTGGGGTGTTACAGCATATCTTCATAGGGAACATAAAAATTCATGTTCATTAGTAAATTGCTTATATTGAAAGTGGGCAACTTTAAATATACTGAACAGGTGTGAAAAAATTCTACCCATTTTTAAATGATATCCATTTCCTCCTCAGATGATGACGATATATCTAATTCAGCCCCATCTTCATCATCATCTTCACATTCATCACTGGTATATTCCTCCTCCTTATCAGAATCTTCGCCAGACACCTGACCTACATCAATATATGTTCGTCTTCCACTACTCCCTTTTATCTCATGTGGATCAACTTCTTCGACCTCATTTTCTTTAGACAAGCAAATTGGCTCTTCAGATTCGTCTACTCCAGTATGAGCTGTCAACTCTACATCTTCAACCAAGTCTTCTTGAAAGAATTCGGCATTGACCTCTTCAAGTGTCTGATCAGTCATGTCCAATTCATAATCAGATAATAGTCTTGACCTAACTCTGCAAACTGCCCACCAATCATTTCATTCTTTGTTCGTAGATGATGGATAGCTTGTATAGTACACTTGTTGGGCTTGTGTGGCTAAAATGAACGGCTCATAAGTATTCAATTTGGACTTATGTTTAAGATCGACAATCCCATGCGTTGTGTCATTTCGAATGGAATTCAGATCAAACCAATGACACTTGAACAAAAATATATGATTGTCTTGTCATAGATATTGCAACTGTAAGATCTCCTCTACAATACCATAGTAGTCATATTCATTTTCATTGTACGTACTTCCTTTAACACATACGCCACTATTCATGGTAGACTTACTCTGCCCATAGTCTTTTGTGTGAAATCTATACCCATTCACAATAAATCTAGGATAGTTCTGTGCAATTTTCGATGGGCCATAGGCTATCTGACGAACTCTTTCATCAGTAATTAAACCTTGTTCAACCTACGTATAGAGAAGACTAGTTAAAAAGTGAACATAACTTATCTTTCGTACTCTTTCAGCATGTACACATGCGTTTTCTTAGCCATAAGGCCAATGACTTCTCTCGTTCTTTTTCAACCTCATAATCACTAAGATGTGGATTTCTTTGAATTATTTCTGAATCAAATTATCTGCAATATGAATGGAAGACCACTTTTAATAGCTAGAATAAGGGCAAAGAAGTTATATACACAATAAATTGTGAGTTCAGGACTTACTCAACATAACACTCAAGCTCAACACAATTTAAAAGAATATATATCTCTGCGGTGCATAACTCTCTGTCATCCAGGATGCGAGTTGAAGAACGTTCGAACGCACATCCAGGATGATTAAATATGGAGTCGATCTGAACACACAGATCCCCCCCCCATCATCATTACGTGGAGGTTGAGTACGACGATTTTGTATATCTGCTTCAAAGTACATTGAATAAAAGTTCTAGATTTCTTCCATAATGTATGGTCAGCAATAGAACCCTCCACTTTTGCTTTATTTCATACGTTCATTTTGAGGTCATGCATACACCTACATCAACAATGTACCAGAAAAATGACAAACATATCATACATATGGTGCAATTCTAAGAAGAAAAAGGTTAATATTCACATATACTTCTCAAATGGATACATCCATCTATATTGTATTGGCCCTCCGACTTTAGCTTCATATCGTAGATGTATGAGTAAATGCTCCATCGAATCGAAGAATGCTGACGGAAATATCTTCTACAACTTGCATACGATGGTGACCACATATACTTCTCAAATGGATACATCCATCTATATTGTACTGGCCCTCCGACTTTAGCTTCATATCATAGATGTATGAGTAAATGCTCCATCGAATCGAAGAATGCTGACGGAAATATCTTCTACAACTTGCATACGATGGTGACCACATTCTGTTCGATGGTTTGGACATCCTCAAGCCTGAGTTCTGATGCACAAAGAATCATGAAAAATCGACTCAGCTCGGACAATGCTCCCCATAGAGGCTTCGGCAACATGTCACGAAATGCAATGGGAAGCAATCTTTGTATGAACACATGGCAGTCATGACTCTTCATTCCATATATTTTTCCCTCAGTGACATTGACACAACAAGCAATATTAGACACATAATTGTCATGAAATCTCAACTGTTTTAGCCACTGACACACTTCCTTTACTTGTCCACCTCGAAGCACATAAATTGCTTTTGGTTTAATTAATTTCCCATTTACTTCAACAAGTTCTAACTCTGGATGTTTACAAAGCATGGACAAGTCCAAACGTGCATTCACGTTGTCCTTTGTTTTACCTTTTATGTCCATAACGGTGTTGAACACATTATCAAAGACATTCTTCCCAATATGGATCACGTCTAAATTATGCCGCACAAGAAGAGTTGACCAATAAGGTAGCTCCCAGAAAATGCTTCTCTTCACTCAGTTGTGCTCCTTCCCAAAACCTGAAAAGTGTCATGTACTGCTCATCAGTTGTGTGATATCTGGCAAATTTTCTACACGCTCATATGATGACCAGACAACTGCTCAAATATAACGTCATCCCGTTCCATTCTGTTCTTTAGGATTGCATCTTTTTGTCTTCTAAAATGGTGATTAGCTGCTAAAAACTGCCGATGGCAATCAAACCAGCATGACTTCTCACCATATTTAAGTACAAATGATTTGGTATTATCCATACAGTAAGGACATGCTAGCCTCCCATGTGTGCTCCAACCAGATAGCATTCCATATGCAAGAACTGTTAGGATCGGATGGGTGGATGGATCAGATCTAGAAAGGGGGTTGAATAGATCTAACACCAATTAATGCGGAAGCTTAATCAATTCAAAATTACTTCGAATCAGAGATCAATTCACCCAAACAATTTACTGATCTGAAGTGTGATTAGTGTGTGTGAGCAAATCCATTAGAAGAGTGAGCGAAATCCCTATGCATGCATCTAGCGAGATACAAAGGCAAACCACAATTCAAACCACTACACAGAGGATTTTTAGGTGGTTCGAAAATCACCTCCAGTGACTCCTACGTCCACCCCTCACACAGTGAGGCCACACTACTCAAAACCTTGAGTACAACTCACACAGGAGCACGATGACTCCAAACACCCTTGAGCACGACGACTCAAGAAACACCTGGAGCACGATGACTCCAAACTGAGCACGACGGCTCAAACCACACAGTGAGTGTGACGGCTCACAAACCAGAGCTCGACGGATCACAATACAAAAGCTAGAACAAAAACACAAAGATCCAGATCCTCTAGCAATGATCTGATCTATAAAAGTTCATTCAAGAAGATTGATGCAACAGTTCATGCACAATCTCAAGAATGACCTAGAAGAAACAAGGGGAATTGAGGAATTGAGTGTAAGATCCTTGTTCTTCAAGTATACTCCCTTGTAGATGCTGAATTGTGAAGAGGCTTGATTCCCTGAAGTCTCTGGCCGATGCTCTGCGCTTTGTGCTTTGGGATCTTCCTCGAAATCTTCACAAATGTCTGCTTCTACTTGATCTGCACCCTTGGAAGTTGATCATACTACTTCATCTTGGATCAATCTTCACTTCTTGTGCTTGGAGATGTGGGAATTGGGTTGGAGAAGCACAAGGGGAGCGAGAACAGGGAGGAGAGCTCTCTCTGCCGCCAAAAAATTTCTGGAAAGCTCTTGGAGGATCTCTTGTAGTTGGATAGCCAATTAGGAGAGTATTTATAGCCTAAAATGTCCAAAAGTACCCTTGGGGGTCGTGGGCACACGATCCAAGGCCTATCCACCAAATCCCTAGAGTGCCACGTGTCCAGATGTGACTTTTCGTCAAAAAGTTTCCGGAGTGTGTCGACCTGCCCATGGGGTGTGTCGACACACTATCACAGACTGGCAAAACAGCTTCTTTGGGAAGGGTCTCTAGTGTCGACACCACTTCATCTAGTGTCAACACACTGTAGAAAACTGCAAAACAGGCCTTCTGGGAGAGGCATCTAGTGTCGACACCATCTGGTCTAGTGTCGACACACTGTCCAGACCTGTTGACAGAGTTCTCTGGGAGCTGGGTCTAGTGTCGACACTGCTTGATCTTGTGTCGACACTACTTGATCATTTCTTCATCTTTTGGCTTAGGGCTTGGAGCATTGTGTCGACACCAGTATGGGGTGTGTCGACACTACCCTTGCAAGAATTGTGTATCCTTGAGAAATAAACACATATTTCATTAGTCTAATGTATTATCATGAAAATAAATGATAAATGTGTTTGAAAACATGCTTTTTGAATATGGTCATTACATGTGTGGTGCATTTAACATGTTTCAATTATTATGCATTAAAATCACAACTTGTCATCATCAAAATATGAGGGAAAAATAATTATATTCACACTCAACCTAACAATCCCCCCCTTTTTGATGATGGCAATATTGAGTCAACATGAAAGTTTGAATTTTTAAAGGATTGTGATTTTCAAGTATCCATTCACACAACATCCATTCACATTCATTCAATTTTCGTTCACATTCATCAAAAGCCATTTAGCACAATTTAGTAACAATTGGCATTTTTCATAATCAAGAGGCACAATGTTACTAATAACCATAGCTTTCCATTAATGGCCAAAAACCAACACAGTTTGATATCTACGGACATTTGTTCATTAACATTCATTACAAAAAGTTCTCATTCAAAATAGATGTCCTTCTCCCCCTTTGACATCATCAAAATATGAAGTCCATTAGGAGGATGGAGGAGGAGGAGGAATGGGCAGCAAGATAGTCTCAATATCTGTCAATCTTTTCTCCATAGAAGTCAAGCTGAACTTCATCTGAGCTTGGATTGTTGAGAGTCTTGTATGCAGGAGATGTTCCATTCTTTCAGAATTCTCAGACATGGTTGCTTGAAGCACACTGAAATCAGCTGAAATAGGCTGTGATGATGAAGAGGAACCAGTTGTGCCACCATGTCTGTGCAAAGTTTTAAATTCCTTCTTGAGAGTAGACATTTCTTCATCAATGTGAGCAGATAAATTCTTCATGCCCTCCAAATCATCTACCATGTGTGCAAAAGACAATCTTGTCTTGGATATCTGATTGACTGCTTCCTGGCTGTTGAATAGATTCTGTTGGGAATTTGAAAAAATACCTTCAAGAACCTTTTCTAACTTGTCTTGATGCTCCTTTAGTTCAAGGGAGGCATCAGCCAATGTTCCAATAAGCCTATTGAATCTTTGGGCTGCATAATCTGATGCTTCCTTTTGTTTGATGAACTGAGCAGACACTGAATTTTCCAACCTTTGTACCCTGAGCTCAAAAACCTATGACATTTGTTGGATTGAAGAAGTAATGGTATCAAATTTGTCATTGAGAAATGAGTACAACTCTGGTGGAACAGAAGGTCCACCAAAGGAAGTGGAGGCTTGGGCTTGGGGAGTGAATGAAAGTATTTCCACTTCAGGAAGATGTGGTGAAGAGGTTTGAAAGGGAGGTGTATGAGGTACATCTTGGGGCATTGGTGCTTCATCCTCAACCGGAGACTAGTCCTCATGTGCAGGAGAGTGGGGTATCTCAGGAGGTGGTACAACCTCAGGAACCACTGGAACCTCTGCAATAGCTGGTCCTCTTCTAACCTGATCTCCCTCAAGTCTGAATCCCATGAATTTCTGCAAATGTTTGAACCGATAGATGTTTGACTTAGGGATTGTTTGAGATTTCTCATTCTCAAGAGGGACTCCAAAGTGTTCAAAGACTGGTGTAAGATGAGCTGCATAAGGAAGAGACCTATGGAGATCTTTCCTCATAGTCTCAGACATAATTTGATACATAATCACATGGAGGTTGACCTTTAATTCCTTCTTCATGCAATAAATTATGAATCTCTGTATATCGGTGAGTCTGTCCCTTCCACCACCTTGAGGTGTGATAATTGTGGTGAGGATGTGGTGGAGAAGTCTCAACACAGGAGGAAATGTGTTTGTGTTGAATTTTGTGACATGAGTTTGTCGGGGATCATTGACATCAGATGGAAGTCCAGTCAACAAGGAGTAAGCTTCATGAAGATTAAACTCAAAATTATGATAATCAGTCCCTTCATCAGGAATTCGAAACAAGGTGGCAGCTAGCTCTGTGGGCAAATCTATCAACACGCCCTTGACCTCAGACTTGTACCCTTCATCAGTACATTCCAAATTCAATTAGAATTCTTGTACAAGTCTGGGGTAAATAGTTCTAAAGTCAGAAATGAATGGCAACCATGGCTGAAAGTTGAAGAATTGGAGAATTTCTGGAAATGCAGCAGCGAGCTCATTGTCTTGAAAATCTACAGCCCTAGGCTTTAGAATGGACTTTCCTTTACTGGCCAACTTTGAAGGGGTTTCCTCTAAGGGCTGAGAAGACCCAGATGAAGAAGAAGATGATTCTTCAAAAATTTCAGAGGAAGATGCCAAAATCTTCCTCCTAGGGTGTCTAGGACCCCTTTGGGAAGGACCTCTACTTGAAGAGGATGCCTTACCTCTCTTGGAAGGAGTGGGAGAAGCAGATGAAGATCCTGGCCGCTCAACCGGGTCATGGCGACGCTTGCTCCTTCTTTCAATAGGAGGGTGCTCTTCCACCGGAATGGGCCGAGCATTGGCCCTAGACCTTGCTCCACAGCGGGGCTGCTGCTTGGGGGCCATGGATGCAGAGATGATGGAGAGCATGGTGTCGATGTAGATGGTGGGAGGAGGAAGGAGACAGAGATGGAATGGAGGAGGGAAGACGATGGAGGTCCTGCCGTTTTCAAAGGAAAAAGGGGCCGTGGGGTTTTGAAGGGTTTCTGGGGATATCGTGGCCCGCAGGAACATCCATCCTAAACCGGCGCCCAAGACCTGAACCGCCCAGACAGGGGTATGTGTCGACACTAGAAGAGGTTAGTGTCGACCTGGGCTGGACTGTGTCGACACTAGATGGAAGTAGTGTCGACCTGGCCTGAAGAGACTTGAGTATTTGAGCATGGGAAAAATTTGTGAGTTTTGGGATATCTTTAATATGATTCAAGATGGATGGAATTAGCATTTCAAGGATTTTTAAGAGGCCAAAGAATTCAGTTTTCATAATTCTTGCAAAAATACAACAAACTTCAAGATTTACTCAACGACAAGAAGAATATATTCATTAAATGACTTGAAACAGTAAAATGATAGTTTGAGGGATATAGGACATCCAACAATCAATACAAACTACCATAATCTCCAAATCCAAAGAAATGAAAATATCTTTTTAGATTGAAATCAAGTGTGATGAAGATAAACACCTTTAAAACAAATTGATGATAGACAAAGACGGTTATTTGAAGCAATTCTCCTTGGACATTTTTTTTTGTTTAATCAAACTATCAAATGTAGTAAATCTTGTTCACTTAAGAACTAATGCTTTTCACACACCATAGTTTCTGGATACTAGAGATTTACTCATTATCTAGTTTCAAGGGGCAAATGACAACCTTTTACATGGAAATATACGTTTATCAAACGCCAATATTTCCAATTACTCAGTCACCATAAAAAAAAATAGAGCATTTTAAAAAAAAAATTTTGAACCCCTTTGAACAGAGATAGCAATAATACCTCATGACATACATGGCACTTCATTCATTGTGAAGGTTTGTAGTTTCTCAGTATTTGTGCCATTGCTCTGTTGAATATTAAGTGTAAGGAGAATTTTATAAAATTGAAACCATTTATCTCACATCAGTTGCAAAAAAAAATGTTTAAATTCAATGCACACATTATCCTTCAGTCTGTGAAAGAGATTTGAATTTCTGTAGTCTTGAAGAGTATAGTTGAGAGTTGATTGTGAAAAAATGTAGTAGATCACTCAAATGATCATTTTGAGGTTCTAGACAACTCAATGAGGACATCATGCAAGGAAGTTGATGTAATTCAAGAAGAGTTTTGAATTTTACAAAAGAAATGAGTTGTGAATTCCCTAGCTCCCCCTGAGATGATGATTCCAACAACTTTTCATCAAAATAAAGATATGCAAGGATTTTGAAACCAGAAATGATTCTCTTTGAACAACAAAAGCTCCCCCTCAACGATTGCATATTCATTTCTTGGTACTTGACGGAGACATATACTCTTGCATAGTGAAAGTGTCCAGACAAGCAGAACTTGTCCTTCTTCAAATCACCATCTGATATACTAAGAAGTTCAACACAATGTGAGTTGAAGAATTCATTGTCAAAAAGAAATAGAATTTGAATAGTGAGAGATGTGAACAATATGAATCAAGGAAGCAAAGAAGAATGATGAAACAATGACTCCCTCTCGGAATATGCCTAAACACTCAACCCAATGAAAGAGATCAAGAAGATGGATATTTTCAAAGACCAAGCTCTCTCCTCAAGGATGAAAATCTACCTTCAGGAAGAGGTTTAGTGAAGATATCAACAATTTGATTTTCAGTTTCAATAAAGTGGAGTTCAAAGGATTTCTTTGCTACCTCATCTCTCAAGAAATGATAAATCAGATATGAAAGAATATTTCTCCAGCATTTCACTTAAAGATTCTTTTGACTCACTTCCCATAAGATATGCATGATGCGAAATGATCATTTAAGTAGTTCAGATATGATCATTCTAAACAGTTTGCACAGAAAGAATATGAACATTTTGCATTTTTTTTTAATTTACTCCCCCTTAATATGTGCATGGAATGAAAAAGCTAGCAAGCAATTCACACATGATTATGCACACAATTGGCTTTAAGCATAACATGACTTCTGGTACTTGGTGGAGTATTTTACTCACGCATAATGATAGCTTCCAAACAAGCATAACTTGTTTTTCCACATGTCATCATTTGATATACCAAAAAGTCAAAGCAGTTGATATGCACACAGAATCATGGGCACAATTAAGCAAGCATGATAACACAAACATGATTCCAAAAGTTAAAACACAGTTATTGTTGGGAGTAGCAACAGAACACATTTTTCATTGTTCAGATAAAAAATCAAACATCATTTCAATTCAGGATATTCAAATTTGAAATAATAAGGAAGTTTTACCTGAATGGACTTCAATTGCTTTTCAAAGATTTTACCTGTGTTCTCCAATCATTTCTTGCCTTGCACAGCCAATATCTTGAATCCATTTACAATGTATGGCTACAAGACTCCTCAGCTTGCTGATCAAGCTGATTTTGGGACCCACACTTGCTTGGGTCCTACAATGAAATCAATGTTAGTGTGCAATAAAGATTTTTGAATCCAAAATGATTTTATTTTTGATATAGATGCATTTCTTTCATTGACAGAACTATGAGCAGAATTAGTTCCAAATTTTCTTTTTGCCTTGCTCAATGCATCTATGTTTCATGAAGTTTTCTAATTTTTGGATTTTTAATATAAGCAGAAACAGAATGATTTTGTGCAACATTTCTATGCCTATACACATGGAATTTCTGAACATTTTCAGTATGAACATGATATTTATTCTTATGTGTATGAGCATATGCATTTGACTGGAATTTCTGAGCATGCACAACAAAATCATTTCTGTACCAACAATCCCTAGAAATGTGACCAACTTTATGACAATGAAAGCATTGGACTGATTCGGCATGTTTATTGAAATGTTGATTTCTACTCCAGCAATGTTTGGCAAGATGACTAGGTTTATTACAGTTAAAGCAAATGAGAGCATTTCTTACCTGGTACTTACCTTGGCATGTATGCATTTTTTGGAATCTCCTTTTCATGTGAGGAGATTTACCATGAGGAGAAGGAGGTGCTTTTTGGTGGCTCTTGGCATGATGTGAATTTGGAATTTGCCTTGGAGCTTTTTGGACTGATGGAGGAAGTAGATGATTCTTCTTGACATCAGCATTTTTCTTTTTCTCTGTCTATTTTTGAACAAGAACTTTCACTAGTTTTTCATTAGAATTAGCAGAGTTCTTGTTTGCAGCAGCTTTAACAAATGTTAATTTTGTTTTATTTTTATTTTTCTTATCTTTCACAGAAGCAAGACTTGTGTATTTAGTATTCTTCAATTCATGTTGAAGCTTCTGTTTTTCAGTTTTTAATGCAACAACTTCTTTTTCTGAAATTTGAAGTTTATTTAGCATGACATCCAAACCATTTTTCATCTTGTTCTTTTCATTTTCAAATTGAGCAATTTGTTTTCCCAAATTGGCAATTTTATTACTCAAATTGCTACATTCATTGTCCAATGGTTTGTCATGGAACAAGCATTCAATCTTCCTCTTTAAATGATGATTTTCTTCAACAAGTTGTTTGCATCTCTCATTTATTTGATGATCATGAGCCATGTTAGAAATCTGTTTGTTTAATTGATCATTGTCAAATTTGAAGTTTTCATTGAGATCAATCAATTTTTCATTTTCATCTTTCAAATCAAGATTTTCAAATTCCAACTAATCATGATCTTCTTTTAACTTGGACAACTTGTTTTCACAAATTTTGATTTTATCTTTCAGACTTTCTTTTTCAGAATTCAGTTTCTGAACTTCACCTTTAAAATTCTCATTTTCTTGTGAAAGATCTTTATCATTGTTTTGGAGCAATTCAAGTGTATTTTTCAAATTTTCAATTTCTTTATGGCAATGTTTTAAAGTCTTTTTCAATTCTTTATTCTTAATGTTTAACTTTGCATTAAGATTTTGTATTTTCTCACAGAACTCAACCAATTCAGCATAAGACATGTCTTCATCTGCATCAGAATCAGAATTAGAATACATAAATGGATCTGGAATTGATTTACCTGATCTCGTAGACCCATTTGAACTCTTGTTTTCTGGAGAGGATGCAGAATGCTCTGAGCTCATGGAATGTGCAGTGAGAGCCACAACCTTATGAATTGTTGATTTTCTGGATTCATTGAGGCTCTTATTTGCCATAAAGTACTTGTGAATTTCTTTTGCTCCTTTTCTTTGTGCTTCCTTTGAAAAACTTGATGAAAGTGAGACTGGTGATTTCTCTGAAATTATAACAGGAAATTCATGCAGATTAAGGAGATTTGCCATTATACCAAAACTCAAAAGATTATTAGATATAATCACAGTGAATCAATGTAACAAGGAATTAGATCTAATAATTAGAGTGGTTAACCCGCGCTAATATCAAATGTAGGAATCAGAGCTATTAAGCACACAGAGACAGTGAAAGATCAAGCAAACAATTCAAGCAATTAACACAGAGATCAAACAGAAGCAATCAAATCAGATCAGTAACAGACATTAACCTGCTCTGATACCAATTGTTAGGATTGGATGGGTGGATGGATCAGATCTAGAAGGGGGGGGGGGGTTGAATAGATCTAACACCAATTAATGCGGAAGCTTAAGCAATTCAAAATTACTTCGAATCAGAGATCAATTCACCCAAACAATTTACTGATCTGAAGTGTGATTAGTGTGTGTGAGCAAATCCATTAGAAGAGTGAGCGAAATCCCTATGCATGCATCTAGCGAGATACAAAGGCAAACCACAATTCAAACCACTGCACAGAGGATTTTTAGGTGGTTCGGAAATCACCTCCAGTGACTCCTACGTCCACCCCTCACACAGTGAGGCCACACTACTCAAAACCTTGAGTACAACTCACACAGGAGCACGACGACTCCAAACACCCTTGAGCATGACGACTCAAGAAACACCTGGAGCACGATGACTCCAAACTGAGCACGACGGCTCAAACCACACAGTGAGTGCGACGGCTCACAAACCAGAGCTCAACGGCTCACAATACAAAAGCTAGAACAAAAACACAAAGATCCAGATCCTCTAGCAATGATCTGATCTATAAAAGTTCATTCAAGAAGAATGATGCAACAGTTCATGCACAATCTCAAGAATGACCTAGAAGAAACAAGGGGAATTGAGGAATTGAGTGTAAGATCCTTGTTCTTCAAGTATACTCCCTTGTAGATGCTGAATTGTGAAGAGGCTTGATTCCCTGAAGTTCTTGGCCGATGCTCTGCGCTTTGTGCTTTGGGATCTTCCTCGAAATCTTCACAAATGTCTACTTCTACTTGATCTGCACCCTTGGAAGTTGATCATACTGTTTCATCTTGGATCAATCTTCACTTCTTGTGCTTGGAGATGTGGGAATTGAGTTGGAGAAGCACAAGGGGAGCAAGAACAGGGAGGAGAGCTCTCTCTGCTACCAAAAAGATTTCTGGAAGGCTCTTGGAGTCTCTCTTGTAGTTGGATAGCCAATTAGGAGAGTATTTATAGCCTAAAATGTCCAAAAGTACCCTTGGGGGTCGTGGGCACACGATCCAAGGCCTATCCACCAAATCCCTAGAGTGCCACGTGTCCAGATGTGACTTTTCATCAAAAAGTTTCCGGAGTGTGTCGACCTGCCCATGGGGTGTGTCGACACACTATCACAGACTGGCAAAACAGCTTCTCTGTGAAGGGTCTCTAGTGTCGACACCACTTCATCTAGTGTCGACACACTGTAGAAAACTGCAAAACAGGCCTTCTGGGAGAGGCATCTAGTGTCGACACCATCTGGTCTAGTGTCGACACACTGTCCAGACCTGTTGACAGGGTTCTCTGGGAGCTGGGTCTTGTGTCGACACTGCTTGATCTTGTGTCGACACTACTTGACCATTTCTTCATCTTTTGGCTTAGGGCTTGGAGCATTGTGTCGACACCAGTATGGGGTGTGTCGACACTACCCTTACAAGAATTGTGTATCCCTGAGAAATAAACACATATTTCATTAGTCTAATGTATTATCATGAAAATAAATGATAAATGTGTTTGAAAACATGCTTTTTGAATATGGTCATTACATGTGTGGTGCATTTAACATGTTCCAATTATTGTGCATTAAAATCACAACTTGTCATCATCAAAATATGAGGGAAAAATAATTATATTCACACTCAACCCAACAAGAACATCACTTATCGTTCACATCAATGCTGCCCTCGTGGTGAAATTTTGCTTTCTAGATGCATCATAAGTGTTGACCCCCTCAGTCCATAATAATTTCAATTCATCAATCAATGGTCTGAGATAGATGTCTATATTTTTTGTAGAACTTTCAGGACCAGGAATCAATAAAGACAGAAACAAATTCTCTCGCTTCATGCACATGCTCGGAGCAAGGTTGTATGGTGTCACGAACACTGGCCAACTAGAGTAGGAAGCCACTAAACCTCCAAATGGATTGAATCCGTCAGTGCATAAACCAAGCCTCACACTATGCGACTCCCTTGAAAAGATAGGATGAGCATGGTTGAAATGAGTCCAAGCTTCTCCATCTACAGGATGACTCATAATATCCTCGTCACCACGTACTCTTTCTGCGTTCCACCTCATATGTCAAACTGTCTTTGAAGACATACATCCGCTGCAGTTTGGGTGTGAGGGGAAAATATCGCAATGACGCATAAGGTATATCCTTTTCCCTTAGAATTGGCCCCTCTTTTAGGTTTAAACCTATCATGATGGCAAATAGAACACGATATCTTATATGCATCCTCTTTGTCATACAACATACAATGATTAGGACATGCATCTATTTTCACATTTCCAAGTCCTAACTTATTGACCATCTTCTTGGCACAATAAAAATTTGGAGGCAGCTTCTCATCTAGAGGTAACATACTCTTGATGATAAGGAGGAGACGATCAAAACAACTCTCACTTATATGAAATTCAGATTTCAAGTTCAGCAACTGTGACACCACTGATAACCGAGTGTGTTTTTGACAACCATCCCACAATGGCTCATCAGCATCCTTAAGTAACTGATAAAATCTTTCGGCTCCCTTGTTCAGCACTTCTTCAGTGTATACAGGATCCTCATATACATTGAATATGGGACCAGCGGCATCTACAACTATATGCACGTATGTACTTGTGCCTTCCACATTACTAGGCTCGTGCGACCAGAGCTCCTCACCATGACATGTCCAATTCATATAACCTTCAACAAACCCTTTTCGGTATAAATGACGTTGAACCTCCCATGGTGAAATCCACTTCAAATTTTTACAAATCATACAAGGACATTGGATGCAACCTTCACTGTCTACTACTACACTTGGATTCCCCAATGCAAACTGAATGAGAGTCTCAACTTCGGCCCTAAACTCCACAAACACCATATGATCAACTATTCTACGATACATCTATGAATGGTATGAAGCCATTTTTTTCCTACGCTCAACCAATATTAACAGACAAATAACTTTAAAATTCAAACTCAGAAAAACAAAAATTCTGACCATTTTCACACATCGTTCGATGCAACCGAAATGAATATGAAGGATATATTATTTAGATTATCACTTTTTACCCATCTTTAAATATTTGATCTCACTCAGATGGCCATTTACTATGTGTTTGTACAATTTGCTGGAAATTTTGGCAGCATCTCCCCACACCTCTTTGATCTACCAAAAATATTTATTGATTAAGATATTTTCTTAAACACTTACTAATAAGTGGTTAAGAAAATATTCTAAATCAATAAAGGTATATCAAAGATGAGTGAGTAGACGCACCCGAAATTTTCAACAAACAGTACAAACACATAGTAAATAACCACCTAACTGCGATCAAACTTTCACAGACTGTCTAAAATGAGACAATTCAAGACTGAGTTAGATATACACGTTCTCATCATTCAAAATGTGAACGTGCACATCAATCTCAAAGTCTTGAACGGGAAGGTTCATTAATACGGGCTTAACACGCTCTCGTGAGGTGTGTGTAGTGTTAAATTGCTATGTATGCATAGATCAAATTTAAATGCCACATAAATATGAAAGGAAAATAAAAACAAAATCATACATATAAACAAGTGCAATACAAAACCAAATTCACACATACATGTAATTGAATTACATTAAAATAAAATGTGCAATACTAATCATTAAAGTGAAAATAAACAAAAATCCCATTAAAGCCCTGTAAAATCCTTTAACAGCCCCATAAAAACCCCCAAGGCAAAGCTTGTCCAACCCCAATTCCCCTTAAAAACACCCCCAATTCAAATATACATCCATGGACAATTGGACTTTTAATGAGACAACCAGACTTTCTCCTTTACAGCTACTATTATCATTCTCACAGTCTTTATTCCATAGGTTATGTAGTAAAGCACTAACTATATACATATCTCTTAATTAGTATATCACTTATTAATGATAAAAAAATATTATATGACCATGTAATCTGTAGATTTCTTATAAACTACACCACAACCTGATTATTTATGAGGTGTTTTTAACTTTCTTATTTCAATTACTGATGTGGCACAATTTTAATGGTGATGTTACTTTAATGTGTTACCAAATGATGTTACAAAATTGTTTCTCTTGTTTCGGTGGGCTGCACGTACGTACATTTTAATGTTCAGATCAGGTGATGAACAAATGGCACTTCACCTAGCCATGAACTGGTTATTTGATTTGGTCCCAAATGACATGTATATATCAAGATTCTGATCAAGTTAAACGCCACAATTATGTTTGGTTGGACAAACTATTTTACCAAGTTTAAGTTTGCCCAAGATCATGTTTAGGACCAATAATGATTAGCCTTGATCGATTGGGTTTGAGGCGGACCAACATGAATTTTACTAAACATTAAAAGGTCATTCAAATGTTATACATAACGTCCCAACAGAGCCCACTAGTACTATCTAGTGGTTCTTGTTGGGCTTGTCGGAACGGAAAAAAAAAACAGTAGACCTTAAGGGCCAATATTGGATATAATTTATAAAAAACTGGAATAGATTTATCATAAACATGTTTATAATAAATATATTTATTGAAAATGTATTTTCTATTAACTCATATTTAGAGGTTTTCTTAAGCATAAGTGAGTTTATGTCAAACCTTATTTGTAGAAATAATCTTCACCATAAACCAATTCAAGTAGGAACTTAGAGTTCATGATAAACTCAAGTGAGTTTATGACAATCTTATTTTTAATTATCCAAACTAGGGTTATACTATAAAACTAGTTTAAGATAAACTTAAAAGTGTTTATGAATTATGATGGGTGTCCACAGCCCTTAGTGGGCTCCATATCTTGACCATCCCCAATTCTAATTGGGCTTGATTCCTTGGATTATTGGGCAGGCTTTTCTGGCTGGATATGGGTCGGCGTAAGGAGTGGGGTGGGGGTGGCCCTTCAAGAAGGGAACGAGGTCATTCAAATCAAGATTTGTCTTGTTGTTGCATATCGCAGTAGTATGGATGTATCGTATTGTGCTGAGAGGAGGAGATCCCCTAGTATGACCGATCTGATCCGACTTATTTTGTTATTTATTTATTATTATTATTGATTATTATATCGTCCAGATTGGAGCATATCGGTGCGGTACATTTCAATCCGGCTCATGCCAACGAAAGCTCGGCATGGCCGATCCCCGCCGCATGACCAACCTTGATTCAAATGCCAAACTAGGTATTTTTTCTTTGAACCCCAAAAGTATTATGTTTAGAACTTTAGAAATTATATCTTCTTATTCAAATATTTACTTATGAACCCAGAAGTTATACATTTGTTTACTAAATGTCCCAGAATATTTCTTTCAAATCTCTTTAAACTTTTAAGCCCCCCCCCCCCCCCCAAACGATATGTTCACTATACAAATGTGTAATTGCAGGGAAATCAATACTTGGATTAATGGAGGGGTTGATATGTCTAGCTACCATTTTTAAAGACAAATATTAGCTTAACATGTCCTTCCTTCCTTAGAGAGGTTGCTATGTTTAATTTTACTTTGAACCCCTAAAGTATTATGTTTAGAACTTTAGAAATTATATCTTCTTATTCAAATATTTACTTATGAACCCAACATTTATACATTTGTTTACTAAATATTTATAATATATATTTACATGATTGAGTACAATAATTTCTAAATGAGTTGTCATATGGCATGCCTCACTCCCTCCCCTCCCTGCCCAGAGCTGGCCCCCCACCCACATCCCCCACCTGCTCCCCTCCCCCCTCCCCACCCATAGTCGGCCCCTCACCCAGAGCACCCACCCCCTCTCCTCCCCACCCATAGCCGGCCTCCCTCCCCCATCCCACAGCTGACCACCCTCATCCCCACCCCACACAGAGAGAGAAAGGGGAGCACCCCCTCCTCCATCACACGCATACACACAGTAAACACACACACACACACACACTCACACACATACAGACACAGAGCACCCCCTCCTCCATCACACGCATACACACAGTAAACACACACACACACACACACACAGAGGCCACAGACACATAGAGAGAGAGAAAGAGAACTTACTGACGGCAGCAGTGGCGATGGGGTCTGATGACGACGGCGGGGACTGGGTCGTAGCGGGGGCGACGGCGGCGACGTCCGGTGGCCGGGGCGACGGCGGCGACCGCTCTGGTTGGGGCGAACAAGAAAGAGGGAGAGAAGAGGAGGGGCGAGGAAGCAGCGGCAACGGTGGGGGGTGATGGTGGTGGGGGCAACGGCAGGCTACGTCGGTGACCTCTGGTGGCACGAGCTCGGCATTGGCGAGAGAGAGGGAGAGAGAAGAGAGGAGAGGTGAGCTCGACATCGGCGAGAGAGAGGGAGAGAGAAGAGAGGAGAGGTGAGCTCGGCCGGGGGGGGGATAAAAGGATGATAGAGACCGAAATATTTCGGTCGGTCGCTAACCAATAGCGACCGAAAAATTTTGGTCGTTGTTCGGTCTCTCAAGCCTAAAAAAAAAATCAGTCTCAGATCTGAGACCGATTTGTGACCAAAATATTGGTCACAAATTTTGGCTTATATTGTTGTGAAAAGCCAAAACATTTGTGACCGAATAACTATCAGTCACAATTCGGTCTCAAATCTGAGACTGAATTTGTGACCGAAATATTCAGTCACAAAATTTCACCCCTAAGCCCGCCAAAAGATACTATTAGTGACTGACATTTTTTCGGTCACTAAATATAAAACTTAGTGACCGATACTTCTTAGTCACTATTCGGTCTCAGATCTGAGACCGAATAGTTACTGAATAATTTGATCTCAGATTCGGTCTCTATTGCCGCAATTTCTTGTAGTGGAAGAGATTAGAAGAAAACACTTCGAGAGGAAGGCCAATCAACGCATTCAAAGCTGAGGTGAGTACTTCGGATGAAGACACTACTAGTGATAGTAGTGATGTTGATAGTGAAGAAGAAATCAACCGAAAAATCTTAGCCAAGAGCAAGGAGGAAAAGAAGAAGAGAAAAGAGGAGAAACACAAGAAACACAAAAGGAAGACCTTCACAACTACATGGGATAACTCCTCAAACAGCTCAAGCACAAAAGAAGATGAAGAGAATTTCAGTCTGCTCTTGATGAACAAAACAGTAAAAAGGCATTCAAATGGGTATGGTTAGGGATGCTCAAAAGCATCCGATTAGTGACTACCAACTCTTCACTTCATTCCTATCTGAAGAGGAAGTAGTCATCCTTAATTTTTTAATTTTTAAAAATATATATATGTATTTATTTTTAACTACAATGCTACTAATATCCTTGCAAGAATTTCTGTCTCTTTATAGGATCAATGCAGGGAATATTCTTGAAGACCTCCCAACAGAACAACAAGTGGCATCAACTAGGGGGGAGCCTCTCATTCAGGGGGAGCAAGGAAAAAAGGGAGAAGATATTTCATTCAAGTATCGTCGAACCCCTCTCCTTCAAACTCAAAGCATATTAGTAAGAAGTCCTTAAAAAAGGGGAAAATGCAAATGGTAAGATCTTTACTTTTTGGTTATTGACAAAAGGGGGGAGAGTATTTTATGTTATGAATTTTCTATTCATTAGTTATATTGAATATTTTTCGAAAATTCTCATAAGTTTTGTCATCACCGAAAAGGGGGAGATTGTTGAACCACTCTTATATTTTATCATTTATTTTGGTGATAACAAAACTCATGATTAACTTAAATATCATAAATATATTTAATATCATGTTTTCCTCATAAATACAACATACTATGGCACTATCGTTTCATGATTTGCACTGGAAAGCTAAATCGATTGTAGTTCAATGCATATCGATTACTGACTAAGTGTCACATCAATTAGAGAACAAAGGTTCTATCGATTATTATTTTAAGTCTTTGTTTGAATGTCCTTGTAAGACCCTCGAATTTTGTCCTTATTATTTTATTGTGTGCAATTTTGTGCTTGTGTATGTATATGCATTATCATGTAAGTATTATATATACATTATTGTGTAAACACTATGTATGTGTGCATATACTCAAATACATGCGTTGTTAATTGCATGATGTGAATAGTGTGTATTATACCTACGTATTGCATACATGAACTTAGGAGAAATTAGGGTTTTGCATGGTTTTGGGTTCTGGCCGAAGGGTTAGTCGACGTCAACATGAATGGACGTTCACTTATTGTTAACGTCCATATAGGTGGACGTCGATTATTAAGTCGACGGCCATATCGGTGGACGTCTATGTCCTGACAGACCAGTCTGCAGCAGCATGGTGTGCCATGCCTTTGATTGGGGATGCCAACCACCCCAACGGCTACCCCGACCTTCCCACCGACCTCTGCGTGGGTGAGAGGTTCTCCTCTCTAAAATGGCCCTTGTGACAACCCCCCAAAGAGCTCTCTTGGCTCTTTGCAAAGAGATAAGAGAAAACCCTAGTGAGCTGTGAGAAAACTTGGAGTTTGGGGGCTTTGATCCAGCGATCCAAGGCTTCATCTGGAGATCTACTTCGACAAGGAGGGAGACAACACATCCGGCTACACATCCCCGACCCTGGATTGCAGAGGGGAGCATCACAGAGGCCGGAGTGGAGACATCTTGGAGGCTTCTTGGGACTGCCCAAGGAGAGCTTCTCCAACCATTTTGATCCCTTTAGGAGTTTTTCCAAAGGCAAGTAACCCTTTCACCTTGTCCATGTATGTGTCTAGGAGGTTTCTATCATTTTTATGGATTTTCCTCGTGTCCTGGATCCCCTACATTCACCATTCTTTAGAGCTCGGACTGTGTTTTTACACAGGTCCGAACTTGACGGCAAGATCTATTGCCGTTGAGATCTTGAGTCAGCGGCCAACGATGTTGCCGCCAACTCTTGTAAACGTCCATAGTATGCCGTTGAGTTCTTCTTGACAGAATAGTGAACTGTTCTGCCCTATATCTTTAATTTCCGGATTTCTACGCATGAGGATATAATGTAAATTTTATATGTTATGTAAAATAGATAATGTGATGTGTGTGAAATTTCCTGTATTTTTCTGTAGATGGCATAATTTATTAGAATTATTGAAAAGCATGTGTAGGAAAGAGGTTATGCATGTTAAATTTTGTTCCCATGATTTCTGAGGAATTAAATGCTGTAGAATTTTATGAACCATGTTTGTAGGTATCAGTCCATGCCCTGCAAATTTGGGAATTTTCCCATATTCATGTGAATTTTTATAATTCCTACAATGAGAAATAGAAAGCATGTGTAGACCTTGTGAAAATTTTAGTAAATCGTGTGTTGGGAAATAAATTGGGAAAAATTTCTTGTGCCAATATGTATGTGTGGTTCATGACTGTGAATGATCAAATCTGAAATTCATGGCATGTTCTATGTTAACTTAGTTTATGAATGGCATGAAACTGAATGTTTTAATTTCTATAAATGCATGTGGATTCAGAAAAATGTGAAAATTTGTATGTGTGTTCCTATACCCGAAAACAGTATGTGGTTAAATTTTCAGGAAAATTTGATGACAGTAGCCTACACTATGAGATTTCCATGTGAAAATGAGTTATAAATACATGTACCATGATTAAGGTTAAATGATGTGCGTTCCAATTAAGCCGTGAGGGCTACTAAATGCTTGATTTCTGTTATTAGTGGCATCATGCTAGGGAAGAACAGAACCATGTGCATAAACAAGAAAGTGTGAATATCATATGTAAAACGTGTGTTAATCGGAATGTGTAATGTGTAAAATGTGCCGTGTGTGACACTGCTTCCATAGAGGGCTGTGGAACTGTATCATGGAAAGGTCCCCATGAGAAGGTTCAATGTGTTAAGATATCCTAAGGGCATTAGGATGAAATCCTGGAGGTGGACAAGTACCACTGGTTAGGGTGGAGACGTGTTCTCCCGGTCTACGCAGTGCCAAGAGTCATCACTGTATTGCCTAGGTGATGTGCTATGTGTTATGTGTTATATGATGTGTCCTTCTAGTGGTGGTTTGGACTATGTGTCACGGCAAATAAATTGTAAAATGTGTATATGTGAACATGTGAATGTGAAATGTGAACTATTTACGTTAGAATGTGAACATGTGTACATGTGAAATGTTTGAAAAATGAACCATGTGAAATATGGGAATGTGTAACCATGTGAAGTGAATGTGTTAGAGTATGAGACGATAATTCATGCTATGATATTTCTAATTCCATGTAAATTGCCATCATGTTATAGTCAAACTGGAAGTGTAGTTTTCATGCGATTAAATGAGTGGAAAGCATATGATAGGAAGTGTTATTTGAAACATCTTAAACCAGGTACCATGTGTTTTGATTTTGTAGAAATACCATGATAGGTTGTCTCTTATAAATGTTCAAGCATGCTGTATGTTGCCTTGCAAATTGAAATAGCAGAACCTACTATGATGTATGCATGAATGATGTGTATGAAGTTACTTGTTGAGTCTTTTAGACTCACTCCTTGCTTCGGCGTACAGGTTTAGTTGGTGACACACTTTTGGAGGAGACCGTGGAGAGCGACTCCGAGCGTGGAGAGTAGCTTGTGGAGTTGACGTTGTGTCCTTTTTGTTTCATAGTATGTAAATTGTAGCTTGTATTAGAGTTATCATTTTGTAATTATGGACAAATTATGTATTAAATGTAGAACTTTAATCTTGTGGACAATGTAGTTTGGTTTAATTTCAATTATGAAAGTTTAGTCCTTTAATTTGCTATATGGATCATGTATGAGAAATGTGGATGATGAAATGTGATGACAGTTAGTCCTTTACTTCCGCGACTCTGTGTCTATATTTGTGTACAATCATGTGATAGTGTTTGGGTAAATGTCCCACTGTGATAACCTTTACTATACTGACGTGGGTTGGTATAACCGTACCGGTATAATGAGGGTCGTCACAGTCCTACTCCGACTCCTGGACAGGCGAAGTGGCACATCGATTACTGTTTTAATATCACATTGATTGCTATACAAACTCACATCGATTACAATTCACTTAAACATCGATTATCTTAAACATGGATTACCTTAGACATTGATTCCCTTTAAACATCGATTGCCTCTTTACAGATCAATTACCTCATAACATCGACTGCTTCACTTAAACATCAATTATTGTTATAAATCAAACATCGATTACATGAACATCGATTATACTTAAACATTGATTACATGAACATCGATTACACTTAAACATCAATTATACTTAAACATTGATTACATGAACATCGATTACACTTAGACATCGATTGCATTCACATCGATTACCTTTCAACATTGATTGTCTTAAACATTGATTGCGTTCACATCGATTGTTCTTCACATCGATAACCTTACAACATCGACTGCATTAGAACATTGATTGCACTAAACATCGATTGTCTTTAAAACATCGATTACTTTTTTGGACATCGATTACCCTTAGACATCGATTGCCTATAGACATCAATTTTTCTTTGGACATTGATTACCTTTAGACATTGATTGTCTTTGGACATCGATTGCCTTAGACATCGATTGCCTTCATGCATCGATTATAGTTGTTTCATATCAATTGCCTTTGAAATATCAATAGCCTTCAAGCAAATATCGATTGCCTCTCTATTTCTATCGATTGGAGTTATAAACTTAATCTCATATTGATTGCTATTATGACTTACACCAATTGGGTTTCAAAATACCTTTGGCCCCCATTGAAAATTCAAATGACTTTCTAACTCTTATATTGTCATTTCTCTGAAAAATAAAAAGCACTTACAGTAGGCTGTCAGTAGGAAAATATGGACAAAAGGCAAAAGAGAATTCCTCCTTCCTGCAATTTTTTAAAAGCACATAACCTTCTATTTTTAGCTATCTACATGAAATATAGACAGAAGGCAAAAAGAGGTATGAGCCACTTGACAAAAGACTTCACGAGTCTGATCATCTGCATTTAAAGTCTGCAGGCCCTTTTCTAATCATAGTCAACAAATTGGGACCTGTTATCTGTGCCCCTAGAAACACGCACCAGCCAGAAGAATCTTTTGTTCAAAGGAGCCAGTAGGCACAAGAAAGAAGCTGTTAGACTCAAGAGAAAGAGAGCAGAAAAAGAAGAAGGAGAAGAACAAGAGCAACGACTATTCTTCAATAGATCCTTTTCATCTGCTCTATATAAAGATGAAGCAATGATTGAAAACAAAAGTGTGAAAACCTGAAGATCATTCAAGGAGTGTACATCTAGTGAACATCCAACTCCATACACACTCAAGTAGAAAGTAAGAGAGCTCGAGCCCATTCAACCTGAAGCATTGAAGCCGTCTTCCTTCTTCCTCATTCTCTCTCTGTGTGTCTTTGTGTATTTGAGAGAGAGAGAGCTGGGGGTTTAGCCTAAGGAGAGTCTTGTCCTGTAAACTCTTTCCTTCTTAGGCTCAGTCTCAGATCAAGCATTTCATTGTGTATCTTGAGCTTGATCTAGGGGCTTCAAGTCTTTGCTTCTGTGTTTAGAAGTGTTCCTCTTCGGTTGGAAGAGAAGGCTTGTTGTGCAAGCGTTCTCCTTGATTAGAAGGGAAGACCAGCTTGCGCCTAGTGGTGACCATCTGGGGTCTGTACCAGTGTTCCCCTTGTTTGAAGGGAAGACCTGTTGGGGTATGTACCAGTGAGTTGCTTCTGAGTTTGTGAAAGAAGCACCTGGCTGAGGTGAAACAGTGGGCTGCCTTCTTGCCCGGGAAAGAGAAGAAGACCAGCTGGGATGCTGGGTGTTGTATGCCCCTTGTTTAAGGGAAGACCAAGATTACTTGGTGGTTAGTGAAATCCCAAGAGTTTGCTTGGGGACTGGACGTAGGACTTCCATTTGGAAGGGCCGAACCAGGATAAATTTATGTGTTCCTTGTGTGATTGCTTCCGCATTCTTTACTTCCATTGCACACGCTTATTTATACTAACCAAACATTTTCAAGTGGTGATTTTTCTTTCAATTTTCAGATTTCCTATTCACCCTACCCTCCTCTAGGTTAGTCTTGTTGTCATATCAAGAGGGCCAACACTGTGTTGTTGGTGGCAGCATCGATTGACGTCAATAGTGGGTAGACGGCAATCACCCTTGCCGTCAATTTCCTGCGGTGCAAACCGTGGAATTCTCACAACCCAGCTTTGGTTGGGATATGGTAAGGGGCGAAATCTCCAGTAACATCCAGAGACGCGACTCCTACCCTCTATGGACTGAGTGAGGGAAGGCAAATCCTTTTAACAAGGGGTGTCTTGTCTCCTTATTCCCATTTTGGACTCTTCTCCAAGTCTCAAGGGGAAGAAGAAGGGAGATCCGGCATTTGATATTCGTGGAGACCAAGTTCAAGCGTTTAGGAGTTAGAAGGACGTGCCATTAAAGGTTGAAAGCATCTCCATGGTGGTGTTGGCATAGGAGAACATCTGGTTGAGGATTTAACCTTGGAGAGAGAACGATCTTGGTTGGCCAAGGCAGGCTTCATCGACTAAATATGTAGTTCTCTTGGTGTGTTTTAGAGGCAAGTAACCTCATGATCTGGTTCCCAACCCTCATTTCTACCTTTTTTTATAATTTTCCCATGATTTTAGAAAATAAAACAATGGTTGGATTTTGGGGATTGTATGGTTTCCGGTGAAGCTCTATTTTCTATCAGGTTAACGGCAACCTTGATTGCCGCCAAGGATGAACTTAACATCAAACCCCTTTTCTGTCAACTTAACTTAACGGCAACCCTATTGCCGTCAATTTCTTCTGTTTACCATTTTTTTCCTATTCTACTTCTGGATTTATATCTTTATGTTTAGACTTCGAATGGATTTTCTGTGAGATGTGTAGGGTTATGTAGTTTAACTCCTTACTATGATACAATTTGGGTTATTTTCTGTAATCACCAAGATATTAGGGTAATTTCTGAAATCTGCGAATAGGCATAGATTTAAGTAGAAATTTTGTATGTGAAGCATGTTGTGTCAGGTTTATGTTCATACTGTGATGTATCTATAATCGGATATTGACTATTTTCTATAATTTCCATGACTGAAATACTAAAATCAGTAGCTCTATTTTAATTTTATAAATAGATTTTGAATTTTAAAATTTTTTAGATTTTAACTTGTGTGTTATATTGGTACATTATTCTCTCATTAAAAATATTGATTCTGTTTGACAGTCGGTTTTAGTACGGTGAATATTCTCTATTTATATCAGTAATTAGATAAATACAAAAATTAGTTTGTTTGTCATAAATCATGAAAAAGTATGATTTTAATCCATGACCATAAGGGCACATTTTTCCAATTTTTTGTGAATTTATGATGTCTGTAACTATTTTAAGTCTGTTATTATCATGTGAAATATGTTATATTAAATAGATATTGAGAAACATTCCCAGAAACTACAGCATGTGATCAATCTGAGTTATGTCTCTGTTATGATCTGAATATGTGTATATGATTTTGGGCAGCATGCTATGTTGCATTTGAAATTTGTAAGTTCGTATATGATTCTGTATTCGGCCAATAAGACATTGTCACCTTAGAAGTGATTTGGAACAGGACCATAGTAATACCCCTATAGAAGTGTTCCATATGTTATATATGTTTCTGAAGGCACAGAAAGAAATTTTGGAGGTGGACAAGTACCACTGGTAATGGTGGGGAGAACTTCCCTCGGTTCTGCACAGTAATCTAGACTCTATCACTGTCTGCCTAGGTGATCAATATATGTTCATATGTCTATGTGACTGCTAATGAGTGGTTTGGGCTGTGTCTTGGCAATTTGTACATATGTATATGTCATTTGATATGCTTATGTTTAACCTTAGCATGATTAGAATATCATATTGTTCATATTTCCTTTCTACTAATTGTTTAATAGTCATGCTCACTTATGTGAACTCTTGAAACCATGTATATTATGTACACCATGTTGATATTTGAAATTTTGTCATCATGATCAGATCTGAAACCACTTGCAAAAGCAAAGATTAAGAAGTTAGTGTAATGCCTTTATCTCATGTCTTGTATGTAAATTTTGATTAAAAATATGTTTAGCATATGTTACAATACAAGTAGTATGATTGTTGAAATCAATATGCATTTATATGGCTTGAAAATATTGTATATGTTAGGTTGGTAGCCCATTTTTGGGTTGCTTGCTAAGTCTTCATTCTAAACTCATACTTGCTTAACATTTCAGGTGAGGCGGCAGATCCCGAGACTATAGTAGCAGGATCGGATTCGGAGCGTGAGGATTAGATTTGAGTGTGGAGTGACCTTTGTATGTGAGGAGTTATTATGTTATGAACTTTGTAATAAACCATTTAGCATTTGTGGACTTTTCTATGGATTATGGACATGGATATTAAAGTTGATGTGATTGTTCTTATTTCCCGCTACATTGGTATATACATGTGAATGACTCAACCTGCATTTGATGATTGTTGGGGTGTGTTTCCCATGTAGCACGTCACTTAGACTTGATGAGAGTTGGTGTAACTGGACCAGGTCTAAGCGGGGTGTTAGAGCTTTGGTTGTAAAGTCACCTAGGGTTAGGTCCACATCCACACACCCTAGGGCTTCTTCGGAATCCTGATTGAGTTTGAATATGACTCCTTCCACCTTGTGCAAGTATGGGGTCAAAAGGAGATTGTGAAACATCTTTAGGGGGAGGATATTCACTGCCAACCATACATCGACCAGAATGTAGTCTATTTCTCGTCCATTTACTTGACCTTTTGTGTATAATGGTTGATTGTGGCACGGTGAAGGCAAAAGCTTGTCATCATCTGTGAATGACACAGAGGCCATAAATGCTTCATATATTTCTCATTGCATTTCATCCACATGGGCTTCATAGGCCCCCAGCTCCTATAGGGCTGTAAGGAATGCCTCGCGCAGTTTTTTGCTTAATGCTAAGGCATCCCAAACACTAAGGTTGGTCAGGAACCTCTTCAATGTTTGAATAACCTTCCGGTTCACTCTTTCGTTGGCCCTCTCGAAGGGGGGGCATCATTTCTGTTAAACCCCTGCATGCCTTTGGTGGAAGGGGAATTGCGACATTGTCGCCCATCTCCTCTTCTCGTTCTTTTTCTAAATTAAGCTTTTCATCTACGAGGGGTACCAAACCTTCTACCCTCTCCTAAAATGGTGCTTGAATTGTCCTTCATTTATCACCACTACAGGCATTAGCCTATCCGCTTCAACACTAGGCTTATCCTCTTCCTCATCGGACCGTGTGAAGACATAATCATTACCTCTTGTCTAGGGTGCAAGGACAGGTCTTGGTTTTTCCCCTCTGAAATATATGACCTTCTGAGGTGGCTTACCCCATTGATAAGTTTTAAGTGGTTTTCTAGCTTCAGGGGATATAACGACCCGACCTTCTGGCCCCCTCTAGGGACCTCGAAGTTTGCACCGCCATCTAGAGATCCGAACACTCGGAAGGGTTAGAATTTAGTCCAGTGAGATAACCAATGAATTCAAATAACTATAACACAAAAGTTCGTACATTAATAAAGAAATATGTAATGTTGAGCAACTACCCCCAAAGAATGTAAGATTTTCTTTATTCAATATATCTAGTGTTTTGCCATGACAAAACTCTTTAAATAGATCTTTTACAAAAGCAAATATAATAATTACATATCACCAAAATCAATCAAAAACATTACATCAAATACATAACAGGTCTATACCTCCACGCCAAGAATTTTTTTCTAAGTCCACAGCTCCCTCTACATCCTACTGAATTCAATTGATAACTTCGACTCCCTTAGAAATGAAGTTTACCAACACAAATTTTTTTCTAAGTCAACGACTCTACAAGTAATTCGACTGATGACTTCGACTGATATAGTCGAATGCTTCATAAATCCTGAACACGTGATTCGACTGATGACTTCCACTGATTTCTCCGACTGATGAAGTCGAATACCTTACAAAATATTATTCTTGATTCAACTATTGACTCTGAATGCTACAGTCGAATGCTTCAGAATCTAATCTTCTTATATCCAACTGATGTAGTTGAATCACCTCTTACTTCTTAAATCAAATCACCTTGAGAATCTTTAACTAAAGTCGAAGTATGAATATTTCTTTAATCGAATTGCAAGGCTTAGATTCAGTTTAACTGTTAAGTCTATACTTAATTATTTTCTGAATCCTTCAAAGGCTTAATAATTGACATAAGGATATCTCTTAATCCTCTCTTACATCTTTTCAATAAACCTTCAAAATATTATCAGCATATCAATTTTTCAGTATCTTGTTATGTTATTATTTTCTCTGACAAGGTAAGAAATATTAGACTTAAAATAATCATCTGAATCATGTGCATAATATTTCTTATAGAAATAATCCTTGAGTTGTCAAAAGACTTTTTGCTCCGGATTCTGCTGGATTCATAAGACACTATGCATTTATGAAAACCTCAGGCGCATGGCATCTGAGAGCTCTTCTCTTCCTTAGAAGACATCTTTCTGAAGCTCTCCCAGTTGTGTGGGTGGAAAATATAGTTGCTTACTTTCCTGTGTCCACCCTTGTATTTTAGATAGGATTCCAATCTTATTTCTGATCCATTGAATCCGTCTGAAGTCTGTGTTTGTTCTCAATCTTGAGACAAATACACAAGTCTTTCATTTCTCTTGTGAAATTTCTGTAGAAGTATGTTTCTGCATTGCCCCTCCTGAGTAGGGAAGGCCTTGTGAAAGGCAGTTGTTGTTCCCTTGGTTAGGGAAGACTTGCTTGGGAGCAAGTGGGTTTGTAATTCCTCTTAAGGGTGAGAGAAGGCCAATTCATTGGCAGATAGTTGAAATCTCAAGTGGTTGGCTTGAGGACTGGATGTAGGACTTCCATGTGGAAGGGCCGAACCAGGATAAATCTCTTATGCATTTCTGTGTGATTGATTTCCACCAAGTTCACACTTGAATCACACACTACACACTAAGTATTAACTCTTCTATTTAGTGTTGTGCATTTCAGAAGAAAATTTTAAGAGACAAGAAGTCCTATTCACCCCCCCCCCCTCTAAGACATCTAGTTTGCCATTTTCGATCCAACAAGTGGTATCAGAGCAAGGTCTTCTCAGAAGAATCCAAGAGATTTGAGAAGAAATGGCATCCGAAGCTCACAACTATGAAGGTCAATCTATTACAAGGCCACCATTCTTTGATGGTGAAGATTACCAATACTGGAAGATGCGAATGGAGTGCTTCATCAGAGGTACTGACTTCGACTTATGGCAGGTAATAGAACAAGGTGACTTTCAAATCATTGGTGAAACTTCTTCCTTTGGTCTTTCCATTGCAGATAAAAAAATATGTCTTTAAATTACAAGGTAAAAAATTATCTTTGTTGTGCTTTATCTAAAAGAGAATTTAACAGACTTTCGTCATGTAAAACAGCTAAGGAAATGTGGGATAAACTTCAAGTAACCTATGAAGGTACAGATAGGGTTAAACAAACAAGAATAGATATACTTGTATCCCAATTTGAACAATTCAAAATGCTTCCTAATGAAAATATAACTCAAATGTATAACAGATTTTCAAACATAATTGTCGGACTAAGTTCTTTAGGAAAAGTCCTAACTAATGAAGAAAGAATTATAAAAATCCTAAGATCTCTAACTAATGTTTGAACCTCTAAAGTTACAGCCATAGAGGAAGCTCATGACTTAACACAATTGTCTATTGATAAATTAATAGGATCCCTTATGGCTCATGAAATTAACATGGAAAGGTTTTCTGAAAATTCCTCGAAAAAGAAAATTTCAAATCTTTAAAGATTGCAGATTCCTCCTCATCTGAAGACTCAAAAGAAAAATCAGATGATAGTGATGATGAGGCTATGCTTTCAAGAAAACTGCAGAAAATTCTTGCAAAGAAGAAGTTTGGCTCAAAAAGATTTTTTAAGAAAGATAAGAAGAAAGAACCAACTTGCTATGAGCGTAATCAGCCAGGACATTACAAATCTGAATGTCCAAAGCTTAAGAAGAAGGATCAAGCAGAAAAATTTGACAAGAAGAAAGGCAAGGAAAAGAAGTTCAGAAAATTCAAAAAGAAGGCAATGGCAGCAACATGGGACAATGAAGAAGGAACCAATTCAGAATCCTCCAGCTCAGAATCCGAAGAAGAAGAGAAGGCAAATCTAGCCCTCATGGCAGGACTAGAGCAGGTAAACTCAGAAACCTTCTTTACTTCATGTTCTGAATCCGATTCTGATAGCCTTGAAGATGCCTTCAGTGAACTTTATGAAAAATATAAGACAGTAGTAAAACAAATAAAAATAGTTAAACTAAATCTACTGAACCAAGAAAAAGCTAACACCTTTCTTAAAAATGAAACAGAAAGGTTAAACAAAAGTTTAAGTGAAATAAAAAGAACTAATGAATTGATGTGCGAAGACTTAAAAAATAAAAATAGAAAATTCTTGGAAATTGAATCAAACCTTAAGGAACTTAAAGATGAAGAAAATTTGCAAGAAGAAAATAATTATCTAAAAGCTACCATAGAAAAGATTTCTAATTGCAAAACTTCTTTATTTGTTAAATTAAAAGGTTCTAAAATAGGAAAGAATAAATATGGATTAGGATACACACCTCCACAAAATGAAGAAAATATTATTCATCCTCAAGTGTATCGAACCCCTAAATTTGTAGCAGAAAAGAAAGTCAAAAATCCCAAAAAGGTAAATCAGTATGTATACAAACAAAAATAGAAATCCAACAATTTTGCATATATGAAGAATACTTTTGATTTATGTTGTAGTCACTGTAATCAATTAGGACACAGTAAGCACATGCACCACTAGACATTTAAGATGGATTCCTAAAACTAACCTTCAAGGACCCAAGAAAATTTGGGTACCAAAAGTTACAACCTGATTTTGTTTGCAAGGTCGGCTGAGGGCATCCAAATGGTATTTGGATAGTGGATGCTCAAGGCATATGACAGGAGATAGGAAGTTATTCACAAGTTTTAGAGAAGAAAGTGGTCAAGTAACTTATGGTGATAATGGAAAAGGAAAAGTACTAGGATGTGGAACAATTGGTTCTAAGGAAAAGAATTTAATTGAAGATGTTATGTATGTAGAAGGTTTGAAGCATAATCTGATAAGTATCAGTCAATTATGTGATAAAGGGCATACAGTAAATTTTCAGAATGATAAGTGTATCATCCAGAAAGAAAATAAGATAGTTTTCAAAGCTCAAAGGATAAAGAACCTATACACTTTACAGTTGGCAGAATTAAGAGAAGTAAACTTGTGTCTTGTAATAACCAAAAGTGAAGAGTCTGAGTTGTGGCACAGAAGGCTAGGTCATGCAAGCACTTCAGTGATCAAGAAATTAATAAAACTTGATCTGGTTGTAGGTCTTCCTAGAATGAAAATCAAGAAATCTGGAGTTTGCTCAGCTTGTGCAAAAGGAAAACAAACCAAGACCTCATTTCAGTCCAAGACAATTGTTACAACTTCCAAGCCATTGGAGTTAATTCACATGGATCTGTTTGGACCTATGAGGACAGTCAGTCTTGGAGGAAAAATTTATGGCTATGTATTAGTTGATGACTACTCAAGATACACTTGGGTGTCTTTTCTAGAAGCCAAATCAGAAGCATTTCAAGCATTTCTGAAGTTCAGTAAGATAGTTCAGAAAAATCAGAAATTTCAGATTACAAGCATCAGATCTGATCATGGAGGAGAATTCATGAATGAAGAATTCATGAAGTACTGTGAAGAAAATGGAGTTGAGCACAACTTCTCAGCACCAAGAACACCTTAGCAGAATGGAGTAGCAGAAAGAAAGAACAGGACACTACTGGATATGACCAGAACAATGCTGAATGAGTATAATTTACCAAAATATTTCTGGGCAGAGGCAGTCAATACAGCCTGCTACATCATCAACAGGTGCATGATCAGATCCATTCTAAAGAAGACTCCTTATGAACTCTACAAGGAAAAGAAGCCCAACATCAGTCATCTTCGACCTTTTGGCTGTAAGTGCTTTATCTTAAATAATGGTAAGGATAATCTAGGGAAATTAGATGCTAAAAGTGATGAAGGTTTTCTATTAGGATATATTTCAAAACCTAGAGGTTATAAAGTATTCAATAGAAGGACATTAACCATAGAACAATCTGTGCATATATTATTTGATGAAACTAATCCTTCTATCAAAAGGATAGAAGAAGAAGAAGAATGTGTTGATGATCTTTACAGGGATTTATAAAAGACTTCTCTTGAAGAAGAAAGTAAAGATGAAGAAATGGAAGATCCCCCATTAGAAGATCTTCAACAACTAGAAGAACCACAAGAAGGGCTACCTAGAGACTTAAGGTATCACCGGGATCATCCTAGAGAAAACATCATAGGTAATCCTCAAGATAAAGTAAGAACAAGAGGTATGCAAATTCCTTGTGACTTTTCTGCATTAGTTTCTCAAATAGAGCCTAAGACAATCAATGATGCTCAGGGAGATGAATCTTGGATCCTTGCTATGTAAGAGGAACTTAATCAGTTCCAACGCAGTGAGGTTTGAACTCTTGTACCTAGACCTACTGACCATCCAGTTATTGGAACCAGATGGGTTTTCAAAAACAAGATGGATGAATCAGGGGTGATTACTAGAAACAAGGCCATACTTGTTTGTCAAGGATATTCCCAAGAGGAAGGCATAGACTTTGATGAAACCTATGCTCTAGTAGCTAGATTAGAGGCAATCAGAATCTTATTAGCCTATGCTTGTTCTCTTAATATAAATTTATTCTAAATGGATGTTAAAAGTGCATTTCTGAATGGTATTATTAAAGAAAAAGTATATGTTGAGCAACCACCTAATTTTGAAGATATTACTTATCCTAATCATGTTTTTCGTTTAAAGAAAGTATTATATGGTCTGAAACAAGCTCCAAGAGCTTGGTATGAAAGATTAAGTGCTTATCTTATATCACATGATTTTATAAGAGGTAAAGTAGATAGCACACTATTTATAAAGAAATTTTCATATGGAATCTTAATTATGCAGATCTATGTTGATGACATTATCTTTGGCTCTACTAATGAATCACTTTGTAAATTCTTTGAAATTTTGATGCAAAGTGAGTTTGAAATGAGCATGATGGGTGAACTAAATTATTTTCTTGGGTTGCAAATTAAACAAACCAAGGAGGGAACTCACATTTGTCAAACCAAGTACATTTCAGATCTACTTTCCAAGTATGGTTTTGACAAGTGTAAGCCTTTAGGCACACCCATGAGCTCAAGCATTAAGTTAGATAGTGATCTTCTTGGTAAAAAGGTAGATCAAAAGATCTATAGAGGAATGATAGGTTCACTTCTCTATCTTACTGCAAGCAGACCAGATATAATGTTCAGTGTTTGTTTATGTGCAAGATTCCAAGCTGATCCAAAAGAATCTCATGTTCATGCTGTTAAGAGAATTTTTAGATATCTTATAAATACCAGTAAAATAGGACTTTGGTATCCCAGATGTTCTGAATTCAAGTTAATTGGATATAGTGATGCTGACTATGCTGGATGCAAAATAGATAGGAAAAGCACCAGTGGTACTTATCAATTTCTTACAGGGTGCTTGATATCTTGGTCTTCCAAAAAGCAGAACTCAGTAGCTTTGTCAACCACAGAAGCTAAATACATTGCAACAGGGAGTTGCTGTACTCAACTCTTGTGGATCAAACACCAACTGGAAGACTATGGTCATCAACTTCAAGAAATTCCAATGCTATGTGACAACATAAGCGCAATACATTTGACTAAGAATCCTATCCAGCACTCAAGAACCAAGCATATTGAGGTTAGACATCATTTCATCAGGGATCATGTAAGTAATGGCAATATTTTACTTGAATTTGTTTCTACCGAAAACCAATTTGTTGATATCTTTACAAAACCTCTTCCTGAGGATAGATTCACATCAATTAAAAGAGAAATAGGTATGTGTAATCTTGATTAATTTACCAAAGTTAAATGTCATTTGAATTGTATGCTATGATTGTGTTGTATGAACTCTGTGAAAAACACCATGAAAAATTCTAAGTCCCAGTCATTCGATTAATGCATTCGAATCATGCTATAGTCATGCATTCGACTGATGCAGTCGAATACATAATTCGACTTATTAAGAAATTGTGAAAAGGCATTTCTTTTTTAAAGTATATATAACTGACACCTCATTAAGACGCATCCCTTCATATCTTAATGGTCAAATCATTCAATCGCAACAGTTCACCCTGAAATCATGGGTCAGTTACTTTTTCCTTCTTATAAAAGAAAACCCCTTCTCCTTTTTAAGAGCACCCTTTCGAAATCTACTCTCAAACTCTCGTCTTCTTCTGCTCTTTCGCGCCCTCACTGTTCTCCGGCGAAGGACTTCCGGGAGCCTCCAAGAACCTCATCTCTCCTGAAGAAAGGTAGGATCTTTAATCTCTCCTCTGTGTTTCTATCTCTTCTTTATCTGTCCCCTGAACCATCTCCTCTCTCTGTCTAGATGGACTCATCCAGGGTTCCGGAATCCACCCAAATAACACCTGACCAACTTGTAAGATTAGCCAAGATTCCCATTTGCCCAGGAAAGGTTATAGATTTCTCCCATCTTACTGGAAGTCTAGCATGGGTAGAGGACACTCTCAATGCCATGAGTTGGACCAAGTTGTGTCAGATTTCAGAACCTACTGTTGAGAATGCCGTTAGAATGTTTTACGGCACTATGGAAATTTCTTCCGAAAATTCAGTTTGTGGTTATGTGAAAGGAACCAAGATCACTATTTCTGAGGATTTGCTAGTTGAGATGTTGGAATGTCCAAACTCCGAGCACAAACTCAATGAAATTATACCTTTTGAAAAGCAGAAATTAGGCATTATTGGAAGTTTGCCTCCATTAGCAAGAGAGGTTTATCAGTTAATGAGCTGTCAGCAGAAAAGAGGCTGATTCACTCTGTGGTATCCAATATTGTGACCTCTAGAGCAGGAACCCACTCCTCTATCACCTCTAGAGATGGAAACTTGTTATTTTGGGCTATTCAAAGACACAAAGTGAACCTTGCAAGAATCATTTTGGATAGAATGATAGCAGCTAAGAGTTTGCAAGAATCTTTTCCCTATGGACCTTTGCTGACCTTGATTTTCAAGAGATTCTCAGTAGATCTAACAGGAGAAATTTCTATTGGAATTAAGGAAAAGATTGGAATTTCTACATTAAGAAGAAGTCACTATTCATTGGTCAACAAGAAGTAAAATTTTTGGACAAAAGATTCAGTGCCTGATTGTGATCATGAAATTTTTCCTGATGAGCCCTCTATTGGCTTAATATCTCAAGAAGTTCACCAAGAGTTGGAGCCTCAAGAACAAGTTAGATCTGAACTCCCAGCTCAGACCCATGAGTCAGAAGATCAAGTTCCTGTTTCCTCCTCACTTCCTGTGCCTGATGCACCTGAGGAAACCATCAATGAAGTATTGAGAGATATTAGAGGAAAAGGCATTGCATCTGATGATATCCCTGAAGCAACTTTTTTTGAAGAAAGAGAGCATCACTTCTCTTCTTCTCAGTTTGAGACCCGGCCAAGGTCTCAGGGGGAGAGCAGTAATAGTCTTAATGCTATTTTGGATCTGTTGAGCAAGCAACAAGAAACTCTATCAGTTCTTCAAATGCAAGTAGAATTTATTGATGTAAAGTTTGACAGTTTATCTGGTGAGGTGAAGCAGATGAAGGAGCTGATGCTTCAGTTAGTGTGCCAGCAAGGCACTTCTCGGCCATCAGGGCCTCCTTTCCCTCAGCAACAAGTTGATTCTGATCAAGTCCAAGATCCTCTAGCACCAGAACTTGAAGTTCCAGTTCAAGATCAACAGCCATCTTAAGACCTGTCCCAACAGGTTGAGTAGCAACCTAAGCAGCAGCAGCCCAAGGAGCCTGAGTCTCAAATTGAGCAGCAAATCTCTGAGGAACAGCCTCATGAGCAGCAGAAAGTGTTGGAGCAAGATTTACCAGTAGCTTTGGTATTTGAACCAGCAGTGGAGCAGCAACAGTCTACAGCAGAAGAGCAGTCAGTGGATGTGGCAGTAGTAAAGGATTCTCAGCCCAGGCAGGCTTCCCAGTTGGAACCTATGACCAAGAGACCCCTCGAGTCGAATCCTAATGTGCAAACCTTCAAGAGGAAAGTGAAGCGCAGACTGATCAAGAATGGTGATCCAGTCTTCCCTCCTCCTCCTCCTTCTAAGCCAGCCCATCCTACTCCCCCTGTTCAGCCTCCTTCTGAGCCGAAAATATCAGCACCAGCCAGCTCTCAACCTCCAGAACCCACTGCTCCTACTCCTTCCACTACTGAAATTCCCTCACAATCTACTTCTCAGGATCCTCCTCCAATTGCAACCATTCCTATGGATCCTTTTTATCAAGACATCAAATTATCCATCTATCCCACTAAATATCATTCCAAGCCTCTCAAGGAGACTTCTCTAAACCTCTCCACTCAACCCCCTCATTATTTCTCTTCCCTTCCTACAGCCTCCAAGGCTGATTCTCAGCAAACCCTTCTTCATTTAGCTGAAATACTTCCTAGTATCCAGCTTTCTTCCACCAGTGGACCCAATTTGGGAGACAGTCCTTCAAGTCTCCTCCCACCTTTTTGGTATGCATTTGTCAATCACTCTGAACATCACATGAACCTGTTCAGAGAATATCTGACCACTCGAGCCTTTCTTGAAGTTCATGACATGCCAGGGTTCACCTTTGAGCATTGGCTACCTACTCTTCTCAGGTCTACCTAAATCTCTACAGAAGATCTTCAATTCATATCCCAAAAAAGTCATTGCTTAACTCCCAGGGAATTCATTGATCTCTATCCTGATGAAGCTACCAGATATTAGCAAAATCAGTCCAGAAACCAATTTTTGACTGTCCAGCATCACATCTCTTTAAGGTTTCATGACATGTTTGGACTTCTTCTCCGGGACTCTCAGGCCAAATTCAATAGAATGAAAATTTTCAACTTTGAAAGATTCAAGCTTGGTTTGCCTGATGTATCTAAAGGGCAATGGGACAAACTTTTAAGAGGCCAGAGAGAGATAGTTCCTTCCATGCTTGTTGCATTACCTTCTGGTCTGCATCCTCCCCTTGTAGGAACAGTTTCCTATAGAAAAGTTTTTGCAGAGACAGACTTCAATAGATACATCCGGATTGCCACCAAATTCAAAATCAAGTATAAATTGAAGCTGTCCTTTCAGACATTTGTCCTTTTGCAACTATCCAAGCATCATCATCATCTTTTGGATTTTTAACTTTGTTTTGCTGAATCTGAAAGATTTAATCAAGATCAGTGGGCAGCCGCATATCCTTCATATCATTCAGATTGTGGAAGGCCGAAACTCTCTCTCCATGACTTTCACTACAAGAGTCTCAAGGATATGAGGAAGAACATTGGGCATAAATGGGCTCAAAGACTCCTCATCTATTATCAAGCCAATGATCTTGCTGTCTCTAGTGGACTTCATTGGAATATAACTGCTCATGAGTTTCTCCTGCTTGCTACCTCTAAGAAATTCGTTGCCCTCAAATTCAGAGTCAATAGAGACAAGTATCATACTAGAATGTCTTGGTTTAGGAGGCGCCACATCAAATCCCATCGGAAGTTAACCTCCACCAGCTCCTCCTACAACATTGATGCATCTCTCTTCGACAACTTCTTTGATGAGAATGAAAAGAAGCTCTGGGATCTCATTCAGCCCTTCCTTGCTAAAATTCCCAGATCTCTTTATTTACCTAGCTCCTTTTCTAGGTCATGAACATTTTTTTATGTAATTTCTACTTTTTGTTGTTTTGTTGTTATATCTTGTGTTCAATGAATGCACTTTCTATCTTTCTACACTATCCTGTTGTTGGGTTCTCATGTGGGAGAATGTTGGGTTACAACAAGTGTTTAAATGTTTTTGATGATGAGCAATACTAATTGATGTTATGTTTGTTTTTGATGATAAACATTTCATGAACAAGACAAAATTGATGTGTTATGAATGTGTGAAACATGATGAGAATGACAATTGGATGCAAATGAAACACATGTTTTATATGTTCATTATATCTCACTAATTATGTCTTTTAATGTAGGTGTGAATGTACACAAGACAAAGCCCAAAATCCAAGTGCAAAAGAACAAGACAAGTTGCTGAAATAGTGCACCTGTCAACAGATGATAGTGCATCTGTCAACAGATGAATAGTGCATTTGTCGACAGATGATTTTTGCCTATCGACAGATCCACTCAGAAATCTATTTACAGAAAGCCCAGTCTTCTGGTTTTTGAAAACCTGTCAGGATCTGTCGACAGCAGCAAGTCGGCTGTTGACAGACGGAGTTTTCTGAAGATCTAATGGCCGGGATATGATCTATATTTTGGTGTTTCCTTTTAGCACGACTCTCTATGTTTGGACACCACTATATATGGATTATATGAGGGTATTTTTGCAGCAAGAAGCCACCATACCAAAACCCTAAGCAAAGGTCAAGAAGAAGGCTTTCTTCCTGCTGCCCTGCTTCATCTCTCTGCCCAGAACAAAGAAGAACAACCTTCCAAGAGGAGTTGAAGCCGGTTCGTCCGTGGTTCAAGCTTCTCCATCAACTGATACTTGTCAAGACGTAGCTTGGAGTCTTCTGGACGACCAACGAGAAGAGATCTACATCGGGATTTGATTCTTCATCTCAAAACTCTTCTCTTTTCACTACTCTCATATATCTGTGTGTGTGCACTGATTTGAGATAGTACGTGGATGTTGTGCAAGTGTGGATTGTTGTTCTTATTGCTTGTTTGCATCAGACAACGTGGTGTGTGGATCAGATCAAGGCTAGAGGATCTGATCTGTTGTGAACCTGATCTAGCGTGTGTGTGTGTGGTTGAGCCGGTGTGCTCGTGTGTGTGTTGTACTCAGTTGTTGAGTAGTGTGTCCTCACTGTGTGGGGGGTGGACGTAGGAGTCACGTGGTGTGATCTCCGAACCACCTAAAAAATCCCTTGTGCACTGTGGTTTGATTTGTGGTTTGCATTGTATTGCGCTAGATGCATGCATAGGGATTTCGTCTACACACTAACTGTTAATTTATTCACACATTACATCAGATCAAAGGGGTTTTGATTGAGTAGATCTTTTAATCCGAAGTAGTTTTTAAATTGCTTAAGTTTCCGCTGCAAATCTATTCAACCCCCCCCCCTTATAGCTTTGCCATCACCGAGTATCTGATCCTAACAATTGGTATCAGAGCCAGGTTTTCTTTTCATCGATTGTGATTTGGCATATCTGTTTATGTGTGCTTAATTGCTCTGATTGGACTTATAATTGATTCTGAACTGATCTGATCACTTCGTTGGTTGGTTTATTTATCTACTACATACTCAGAAATATGTCTGAGTTCTCGAGTATCATAAGTAGACCAATGATTATTGAGTTTGATGACAAGGTTCAAAAAATGCAGGTCTCCTCAATGAAAACATGCAAGTCTGGAAGGGAAATCAATGAAAAATGCTACATGGCTCATGGAAGCTCAAGAGGCTCTTCTCGTTCAGACGACTCAAGAGGATCACATATGTCAAAGATGTCAAGAAATTCTCAAGAATCAGGTAAATCCAATTCAGACCCATTTGATGCATCAATATCCAATTCTGATTCAGAGAATGATATATCTTATGATGAATTGATAGAATGCTATGAGCAATGTGCAAACAATTTAAAATGTTAAACATCAAAACAAGAAGCTAAAAGAAATCTGGAAAAGAAAGACATGATAATTGATAATGCTCAAGCATTCTATGAAGAAAATGAAACATTGAAAATGAAGAATGAAAAATTGGAAAAGGAAGTCAAAAACTATGAAATCAAGTTTTCTAAGTTGAAAGAAGATCATGATCATGTGGAATCTGAAAATTCTGATTTGCAAAATCAAAATGATAAATTGATTGATCATAATGAAAATCTCAAATTTGATAATGATCAATTGATCAAACAAATCTCTAACATGGCTCATGATCATCAAATAAAAGAGAAATGCAACCAATTGATTGAGGAAAATAATCATCTGAAAAAGAAGATTGAATGCATGTATCATGACAGACCATTAAATGATGAATGGAACAATTCTAAGAATAAAATTGTTGATCTGGAACAACAAATTGCTCAATTTGAAAATGAAAAGAACAAAATGAAAAATGGTTTGGATGTCATGCTAAACAAGCTTCAGACTTCAGAAAAAGAAGTTGTAGCATTAAAAGCTGAAAAACAGAAGATTCAAAATGAATTGAAAAACACAAGTCTTGCTTCTGTGAAAAATAAGAAAATGTTCAAAAACAAAATAAAAATTTGAACAAAAAGGCAGCAATTAAAAGGAATGTAGTTACAACTGAAAATCTGAAAAAGGAAGTGAAAAAGAAAGCAGGATTGTACAATGTTTCAACTCCTCCAACAGCTCAAAAAGCTTCAAGGCAATCTCCAACTCCACATCATGCCAAGAGATACCAAAGGGTACCACCTCCTTCTTCTCAACCCAAGGGTGATCAAAGGTACTCTAAAGGATCTCAGAGATTCCAGCAAATGCAATCACACTATGGTAAGCTCCAGGTAAATGCTCAACCCGTTTGCTACAAATGCAATAAACTTGGTCATCTTGCTAAATTCTGCTGGAAGAAAAATCAACACTCTCATAAAAATCATGATGTTGTGCATGCTTCAAAGCTCCATAATAATCCATGTGTTCATACACACAAGGATAAACATGTTCATAAAGATCAAAATTTCATGTATCTATGAACAGGAAAACTGCACAAAACAACAGAAATCCAAAAATCAAATCACTTTGGATTTTGAAATCTTTGTTATATCCTAACCTTAATGTCGTTGCAGGACCCAAGCAAGTGTGGGTCCCAAAACAAGCTTGATCAACAAGCTGAGATGTCTTGCAGCCAAAAATTAGAAATGGATTCATGACATTGGCTGTGCAAGGCAAGAAATGATGGAGAACAAAGGTAAACTATTTTTACTATGATTGAAGACTGTTCAGGTAAAATCTCCTTATCACTTCATATTTGAACTGCTGAAATTGAAATGGATTCTTACCTTTATCTGAGCAATGCAAAATGTGTCTTAATGCTACCCCACATGACAATGCCTCTTAGCAATTGGAATCATGCCATCTTGCTTACATAACTGTGCACATGACCTCTTGGTATATCAAATGATGACATGTGGAAAAACAAGTTATGCTTGTTTGGAAACTATCATTATGCGTGAGTAAAATACTCCGCCAAGTACCAAAAGTCATGTAATGCATAAGGCTAGTTGTGTGCTTAATAACGTGTGAATTGCTTGATACATTTTCTATGCATGTGTTATGGGGGAGTAAGTTTGAAAATGCTCATGAATGCTCATGAAATTTGTGTGCAACTGCTTGTGATGAATGTGTAAATCATGATTGAATTGCTTGAATGTTATCTCATCACATGCACACATTATGGGGGAGTAAGTTTAAGGCTAGGTGAGTGAAATTCATAAGGGATACCCTTCATACTCAATGTGTATTTATCCCTCAATCTTATGGGTCAAGTCACTCTCAATTCAAAGCCTTAAAGCTGCAATTTCAAAGCTCCTGTCGACAGCCCTGAACCACACTGTCGACAGATATGACTTCACAGAAAACCAGTTTTTGAACTCTGAGTGTTTCTGTCGACAGACGAATTCCATCTGTCGACAGCCAAGCACAGGTTTTGACCTCTCAGAACCAAGTCCTTCAGGTCTGAGTGCATCTGTCAACAGGCACTCCCTTGCTGTCGACAGATACACATTTAAATGATAAATCTTCATCTTATCCAATCCTTTCTTTATGAGTTTGTTCATATTATTGATGCAAGGGGAGAAAAGGGACTTACTACTCATTGCAACCTTTCATATTCACATAGTATCAAAGACATTGAATCAATCACAATGATTTTGATATAATATTTTGTGCTTGAGTCTAGGTTGTGTCATCTAGAAAACATTGATCAAATCTAATGATTTTAACCTAACTCACTTGAATGGCTCCCTTGTGGATTATCATGTTTCTAAAATGGTTTGATAAGTAAGAAGGTTTTTGAACTTAATGTTTTACATTAACCATTGACATTAAATAACAATTGACCTTGATTGTTAAAAAAAAAATTGAGAAAAGCTACCTATTTCAAACACTCAAAAGTTCATAAAAAGTATTTGAAAGGGGACAAAGGTAGAGCAATGATGAGTATCACTTAGTAACCGGGGACATGGGCATAACAAATGTCTGTCTTCGCGTCAAAAAGTCTTTTCATTATCTCTGCACAATGGTATGATGGTCACTCACATTGAGTAACTGGGGGTACGGGCATCCCTCATGTCTACCTTCACGTCAAAAGGTGAAAGTGATCCTAATTACTACTTTTCCCACATTAACTTGACAAAAGAAATTGTTCAAATGCTAGAAATAGAGTGGAGCCTCCAAAATTTAAATCAAGGGCAATGGGTTGTCTATTGTCAATTGTTCATGTAGACATTGCCTTCATTTACCAACTGAACATCACCCACTAAGGTATATGATTTTCTTCAATGGTTTTATTCAAAGGGTTATTTTATTTTCATATGTTTTTGAATGATGTATTCTAAATGCTATAACTTGAGATTCCCGGAGTATTATCTCTTAACCATTGTAGAATTTTTATGTGTCTTAATACTAGTGTTTATGACATTTTGTAGTGGGTATCAACCTATTCTCAACCTTGCAATCTCATTTGAACACTCATTCCCCACTCATATCTTTCACAATTCAGTTATGTGGTCACACAATTCCTTGCTTCATTCTTTTACTTGTGTGCACTCATTATCTTTTTGAATGTTGTCAAAGGGGGAGAAACATCAATTGTGCAAAAATTGAAAGTTTTGTCATCATCAAAAAGGGGGAGAATGTTGGGTTCTCATGTGGGAGAATGTTGGGTTACAACAAGTGTTTAAATGTTTTTGATGATGAGCAATACTAATTGATGTTATGTTTGTTTTTGATGATAAACATTTCATGAACAAGACAAAATTGATGTGTTATGAATGTGTGAAACATGATGAGAATGACAATTGGATGCAAATGAAACACATGTTTTATATGTTCATTATATCTCACTAATTATGTCTTTTAATGTAGGTGTGAATGTACACAAGACAAAGCCCAAAATCCAAGTGCAAAAGAACAAGACAAGTTGCTGAAATAGTGCACCTGTCAACAGATGATAGTGCATCTGTCAACAGATGAATAGTGCATCTGTCGACAGATGATTTTCGCCTGTCGACAGATCCACTCAGAAATCTATTTCCAGAAAGCCCAGTCTTCTGGTTTTTGCAAACCTGTCAGCATCTGTCGACAGCAGCAAGTCGGCTGTCGACAGACGGAGTTTTCTAAAGATCTAATGGCCGGGATATGATCTATATTTTGGTGTTTCCTTTTAGCACGACTCTCTATGCTTGGACACCACTATATATGGATCATATGAGGCTATTTTCGCAGCAAGAAGCCACCATACCAAAACCCTAAGCAAAGGTCAAGAAGAAGGCTTTCTTCCTGCTGCCCTGCTTCATCTCTCTGCCCAGAACAAAGAAGAACAACCTTCCAAGCGGAGTTGAAGCTGGTTCGTCCGTGGTTCAAGCTTCTCCATCAACTGATACTTGTCAAGACGTAGCTTGGAGTCTTTTGGACGACCAACGAGAAGAGATCTACATCGGGATTTGATTCTTCATCTCAAAACTCTTCTCTTTTCACTACTCTCATATATCTGTGTGTGTGCACTGATTTGAGATCAGTACGTGGATGTTGTGCAAGTGTGGATTGTTGTTCTGATTGCTTGTTTGCATCAGACAACGTGGTGTGTGGATCAGATCAAGGCTAGAGGATCTGATCTGTTGTGAACCTGATCTAGCGTGTGTGTGTGTGGTTGAGCCGGTGTGCTCGTGTGTGTGTTGTACTCAGTTGTTGAGTAGTGTGTCCTCACTGTGTGGGGGTGGACGTAGGAGTCATGTGGTGTGATCTCCGAACCACCTAAAAAATCCCTTGTGCACTGTGGTTTGATTTGTGGTTTGCATTGTATTGCGCTAGATGCATGCATAGGGATTTCGTCTACACACTAACTGTTAATTTATTCACACATTACATCAGATCAAAGGGGTTTTGATTGAGTAGATCTTTTAATCCGAAGTAGTTTTTAAATTGCTTAAGTTTCCGCTGCAAATCTATTCAACCCCCCCTTATAGCTTTGCCATCACCGAGTATCCGATCCTAACACCTGTGATGATTTCCTTTCTGTTAATGCCACAAAGGGGGAGAGATAGACGCATATTAACCAAAATCAATTTCTTTTTCACTGTCTATTTAAAGATTTTTGTCATTAACAAAAAGGGGGAGAATTGTTGAGCAACTACCCCCAAAGAATGTAAGATTTTCTTTATTCAATATATCTAGTGTTTTGCCGTGACAAAACTCTTTAAATAGACCTTTTACAAAAGCAAATATAATAATTACATATAACCAAAATCAATCAAAAACATTACATCAAATACATTATAGGTCTATACCTCCATGCCAAGAATTTTTTTCTAAGTCCACAGCTCCCTCTACATCCTACTGAATTCGATTGATAACTTCGACTCCCTTAGAAACGAAGTTTACCAACACAGATTTTTTTCTAAGTCCACGACTCTACAAGTAATTCAACTGATGACTTCGACTGATATAGTCGAATGCTTCATAAATCCTGAACACGTGATTCGACTGATGACTTCGACTGATTTCTCCGACTGATGAAGTCGAATACCTTACAGAATATTATTCTTGATTCGACTATTGACTCTGACTGCTACAGTTGAATGCTTCAAAATCTAATCTTCTTATATCCAACTGTTGTAGTCGAATCACCTCTTACTTCTTAAATCAAATCACCTTGAGAATCTTTAACTAAAGTCGAAGTATGAATATTTCTTTAATCGAATTGCAAGGCTTAGATTCAGTTTAACTGTTAAGTATGTACTTAATTATTTTCTGAATCCTTCAAAGGCTTAATTCTTGACATAAGGATATCTCTTAATCCTCTCTTACATCTTTTCAATAAACCTTCAAAATATTATCAGCATATCAATTTTTCAGTATCTTGTTATGTTATTATTTTCTCTGACAAGGTAAGAAATATTAGACTTAAAAATAATCATCTGAATCCTGTGCATAATATTTCTTATAGAAATAATCCTTGAGTTGTCAAAAGACTTTTTGCTCCGGATTCTGCTGGATTCATAAGACACTATGCATTTATGAAAACCTCAGGCGCATGGCATCTGACAGTTTCACCTACCACTGACAGACCCATGCCTTACCTCTTCAGCATATTTGTTTGTCTAGTAAAAGCTTGAGCATACGAGGTTCCATACCATTCTTTTGTACTTAACTGACTCACCTACCTCAAAGGTATGGAGATGTGTTTCCCTTTTGTCTTGTCTTTGTAACAGGCATTAATTGGAGCACATTTTTTAGCATGTCTCCTCCACAGTCTATGTTATAAAGGCTTATCTTCTAACTGTAAACAACGGCCTCTCCTCTGAAAACTTTGGGAAGATGCAAAACTAGAAGACTGTTGGACAATGAGTTCATCAAGATCCAAAAGAAACTGAAGCTCTCTGTAAACGGTCTGATTGCAAATGGCCACAAGCTCCAACGGCTATCTTCTAAACGGCTATATTTTGAAGTGTATAAAAAGAAGTTGAAGCTTGAAGGAATATATACAACACAACAAAAAGAAAGCATACAAGCTGCATTCAAATTCCTTCAACCCTTACAAGCCTTTTTCAGCAAAAGTCTGAGAGCTCTTCTCTTCCTTAGAAGACATCTTTCTAAAGCTCTCCCAGTTGTGTGGGTGGAAAATATAGCTGCTTACTTTCCTGTGTCCACCCTTGTATTTCAGATAGGATTCCAATCTTATTTCTGATCTATTGAATCCGTCTGAAGTCTATGTTTGTTCTCAATCTTGAGACAAATACACAAGTCTTTCATTTCTCTTGTGAAATTTCTGCAGAAGTCTGTTTTTGCATTGCCCCTCCTGAGTAGGGAAGGCCTTGTGAAAGGCAGTTGTTGTTCCCCTGGTTAGGGAAAACTTGCTTGGGAGCAAGTGGGTTTGTAATTCCTCTTAAGGGTGAGAGAAGGCCAATTCATTGGCAGATAGTTGAAATCTCAAGTGGTTGACTTGAGGACTGGATGTAGGACTTCCATGTGGAAGGGCCGAACCAGGATAAATCTCTTGTGCATTTCTGTGTGATTGATTTCCGCCAAGTTCACACTTGAATCACACACTACACACTAAGTATTAACTCTTCTATTTAGTGTTGTGCATTTCAGAAGAAAATTTTAAGAGACAAGAAGTCCTATTCACCCCCCCCCCCCCCTCTAGGACATCTAGTTTTCCATTTTCGATCCAACATGTAAAACATGTCCCAAATAAAAGTACAGGTACAGAAAGAAAAGTGCAGTCCTTAAGGGGCATACCCTGAGGACTTGCAAAAAGGTAGCTCTCAACTCACACTAGTACAAGAACTCTCACACTCACACTACTGGCAATGCACGGTGCAACAAACTGCCACCTCAACCGTTCGGCACCAAACTCCTGCGACAGTGAGTCCTACCTAAAGAAAGCAAGGGGCGTGAGCCTCGCGAGCAAGGCCCAGTAGGGATAACTAGTCCCTTACCAGCCAGAGCAGAAGGAACTCCAAAGAAAGTGGAAGCAACTATATTAGAAAGCAGTAAAGTGAGGAACACTTATAGCAGGGTACTACAAAGCAGTGGAACAGAACAATGCAATGCCATGACCACCAGCCAAGGTCGTGGCACACACACGACTCCCGCAGGAACCAACGGAGTCAAGCAAAATATAGAGACAAGACTCGGCACGCGTGTCGAGACAGGGGTCTCACGGAGACCACGAAGCAATCATATGAGAAGGGCATCTCACCACAAGCACGACCACCTCATACCTCCACAAGGTTGAGGGCCCACAAGCAAAACCACCCCAGACCCCGTACATACCGTGAGGTCGGGAACCACACACGTCGGTGCCACCACGGACTGGCACCAAGGTATGGGACTACAGAACAACGGTCGGGGCCAGCACAAGGCACACCAAAAGAACACGCAATGCGGAAACCACCAGAAACGCAGGCCAACAAGGCCAGACCAACAATGCCCACGGAAGCTAGACACAGCTAAGGTAACACCACCGTGCAAGTTAGAGTAACGAGTTGCACTTGGAAATACCATGAGGAAATGCCGTCACAACAACAGGAACCAAGCCACCACCACTGGCAACTAAGAGGAGGACAGTAAGCCACAACAAGAGCACAGAACCACACAAGAACAACTGCAAGCCCTGTCGAGCTGCAGCCCCACACCTGACCCCTCTACGCAGCTCCTAAACCAACACAAAGCGAGGCAGTAAAGAACTGGACTAACTTGACCACATCGAAAGAACAACCTGAAACCACCTTGGTGACCCATCCCAGTCAAGAGAGCTCTGCAAACGACTCTACATCACTGTCCCTACCATTTTCCCCTCAGCTATCAGAGTCTAACACTCGAGCAAGCCCGCCGCTAGGAGAACTCCCTCAACCGATGCGGGGACTAAAGGTCCCAGGTAACGGTAACAACCTCTGAATGGAACAAGCCCTCAAGTGCCAAGCACCGGGCGACAGAGAACAGACGAGGCAACCAACCACAAACAAGCGGTACGGCTGGCTCGTAACAAGGACAAGCCCAGCAGGAAAAGGGCACGCTCGGCACACCTCTAGAAACCCCTCAAAATGGTCGTCAACAAACATAGGCACACACACCACAACCAGAAACTCGGCAGGAAGAACGCGACCACATACGCATCGCCTTCAGAAGAAGAAGGCGACAACTAACATGTTGCAACCAGGTCACGACCACTCAGGTGTCACCTTCTGATCAGAACACGATGTATCGATCCATCGCGTTCAGCATCAGAAGGCCAAACCCCAGATAACCTGCACCTAGTCACAACCAGAGCTGGAAGGCAATAAGAACACTATCGCGACCCGAAATAGAATGTGATACAGCACCAGTTGCAACCAAGAATGCGACCAATAGGGTGTCGCCTTCAGATGATGAATGCGACGTATCGACCCATCGCATTCCTCATCTAAAGGTAGAGCCCTTGGGGAAAGACCACCCCAAGGCTCACACCCACAACTCGACAAGGGCAACAACTATGGAAGACCAATCATGTGCCTAAGTTGGGGAAGACACATCCCCTAACCAACTTAGGTATAGACTACCCTCGCAAAGCCTGAAACGAGGAATAGAAAAGGCAACGAGAACGTGACGGCTATCCTGTCGCAACTAGAAACACGACATGAAGCTCATTGCCTTCTGACTGATATTGCAACTATCATCTTATCTTGATCTCAGTCAGAAGACCGAGACTAGGGATGGGGCCATCCCATGGTCTCCCAAACTATAGATAGACTACAAGAGAGGGGAGGGAGAATTGCACACACCATGTACGACAGGAAAAGGCTAGAGGGGCACCAACACCACCTCTCCTCGCCCTCAAACCACAAGAAACTAAGCTACATAAAGAGGGAGCACCACCGGCAAGCATTCACCCATGCAAAACCACCGAGAAGACTCGAGCACAGGGAGAATAGCTCAAAACAAAGCTCTATCTCCTCAAGATAGGAAGGGAGTAAGAGTTCCCTACTTGAAATTGAAGAGCCATACCCGTTGGGCCCTTCACGTCGGAATGGTTGTCTCCTCCTCACTCCACGCCACTCCAACGCTCCATCAAGAGCACATTGGCACCTCCACCACGCTCAAAACGCTTGAGAAGGGGAAGAGAGAGCTCCCCTACCACAGAGAGGAGGAGGGAAGGCAGAAAGAAGGAGAAAGAGGAAGAAAGAGGTGCCTGCAAGCCTTAAGGCCTCGGAACTGAGGTCGCAACAAGGAGCACATCGCGTTCTTAACAAAAGGCGATAGGCACATTGTCACCTTCTCAAAAGTTCCAATGGTCTCTTATCAGGCAGATAGCCACCAGACCATGTGTCACGCCTGCATGTGCATCAGGTAAACGCGACACCTGGCATGTCGCCTTCACACACATGTGTGCGTACACATGGCATACCAGCCACAGAAGAGAAGATTGGAACACAAAGGTAGTCGCCTTCTTAAACCAAAAGGTGACGCAGGTCAGGTCGTGTTCAAGAATGTGACACCTCGACCAGTCGCGACCCCAACGGCAACACCAAGGCAACCAGAAGCCCGAGATGTTACAGGGGGTACACAACTGATCCCTGATTTGGGTTGTTCCCCTGCTTGAGAGGTAAACACATAGGTCATATTGTAAGAGAATGTTTGCATTTTGTTGATTAAATCTTCAACGGTGCAGTTAGTTTCCTAGAACATCTTAGTTTCAATGATAGAGGAAAGAACATCCTCATCCTTTTGCAAATGCTCTTGTAGCTCCATGAGCCACTTCTTTAAGTGTATTTACACTCCAATTCCTCCCATGGCATATATTTTTCCAAGGGAGTTGCCTTGGTTAGTAGTGTTTGTTGATATTCTTCAAGTTCGTCAATCAACCCTTGGAGCCTTTTGAGAGGGCCATTGACTTTATTTGTTGTGGAAGTCTCACAGACTATAGCTTCCCTTTTCATTTTCCTATTCTCATTCTTATTTTGATTTTTGATTTTCCTTCTCAAGACTGCCAATTCTTGGAGGGTTGTTTCTTTTGCTATTTCCTTAGGTGGGGCGACGCCATTGGGGTATGACTTTTTGGGTCGTTCTTTCTTTTGGAGTTTCTTAGGGGCTGACCTCTTGTTTGTATTCACCAGGGTCCATCCGACTTCCTCTTGCTTGTTGTGGACTGTTGCATTAATGGCCTTCTCCAAAATATCATTTGTGAGCTGTTGATATGTAGAAAGTCCAAGGAACTTGGTCGGCTTCCCTACTTGTGCCACTTCTGCTTGAGTTGTAGCGTGGATTACATTTACGGTGAATGTAAGTTTTAGTTGTTGATGTGGTTGAGGCGGATTCACCAAATGCTCACCCATGTCAATAATCCCTACTTGAATCAGTTTTTCTGCCTGATTCTTAAATAGGTAACAAATTTCTAGAGTGTGGCCCAACACACGATGGTATGGGTAATAATTGGGTTTGTCCACCATTCCCGCTTCTTCTGGCCATTTGGGCTCTGGGAGAGTGATGAGATTCTCCTGGAGGCATATGTCTAGTAACTCTTTTGTGCGTTCCCTGGTAAGTGAATAAGGAGCACTGAGCCTTTCGTCTAGGGAGGGGGCTGATCTCCTTTCTTCTTTCTTTGAATTTGAAGAGGCGGGGGTATCTCCCTTGCCCCCTGCTTTTCCCAGGGCTGCCGAAAAGTTCACTATGTTGACTTCTCATGATCTTGTACTCTTGTCTTTGGGAGGCTTACCCCTTCCATACAAAGTAGCCGGATTTTCAGCAAAGAAGATTTCTATCTATGACATTGTATTATTGAGATGATCAAAGGTTCGGATGTTGGACCCTATCAGCCTCTCTTTGATTTCGGACTTCAAACTTCTTTGGCATAGCTTTACTGCATCTTCATGTGTTGGCGAATAATCACATTTCATGCTCATATCTCACCACCTTTTGATGAAATCCATGGCAGGTTCACTTTTATTTTGATTTAGGGAGATGAGCTTCGCCAGAGTAACCTTTCTTTCTGTCATACGGAAGCGTTCCAAAAATTTCCTCTGCATGTCTTTCCAACCAGTTATGGAGTTGGGTTTCAATTTAGCATACCATTGAAAAGCCGATCCCGTGAGGGAAGTTGAGAAATATCTGAGCAAGTAGGACTCTTCTGTTACTAGCTCCCCCATCATACTCATATAGTGGGCCAAATGTTCATGTGGTGACCCATCCCCATTGATATTGGTAAATTTGGGAACCTTTGGGCAATCCGTCGGGAGTTTCTTGAAGAGATGGTGTGTAGGGTAAGGTATCATGTATAGATCAAAAGTGGCAGGCCCCTCACCATGCTCAGCCATCTTTGCCTCAATTATTCATTCAATCATGGCCCTTTGAGAGACCATTATTTCTTCAAATGAAGTATTCACTTGTGGTGCATCATGTCTTTGTTCTGTTACATGCACCTCTTGAGTTTCCTTATGGCTTGAATTTGGATTTTCCATCGGCTGTCTGGCCATAGGTTTTATGCGAGGACTATTTGGCGGCATATTTCCCGGGGGTAGTACCGTTGTGGGAAATGTAGTATGTTGAGGCTGTAGCAACTATGGTGCTGGCTGTAGTGGTTGTGACGCCACTGCCCCCAATTGTTGCATGAGGTTTTCTAGCATAGCCTTCAACCTTTGATTTTCTTGCATCACTGCTTCTAGACTAAAAGAGGGTGAGGGTACCCCTATATTTTAGGTCTTCAACAAGCAGACCCTAATCCAGGGGGACCGGGTGATTTGAGGTAGTGATAATGTTGGCATCCGCCATGCCTCCTTCATTCTGAGGTGGTAAGTCCACCTCCACATTTACCCTATTGAGCCAGGCTCGAGCTTGCTCCCTTCTACGATTGGCTATCGTAGGATGCTGCTCTATATTTGAGGTTTCTGGCTAGTCAGTTGTTGTAGGCAGATTTTGGGTGTTAATGTTAGAGGCATAACATGTGTATATCTGCATGACTTCTTCAATGATCTGCACTGTTCTCCTCTCTTTTTTCCTAGGGCGTACGGTGGCACCTAGGCGTTGGAAAACTAATCTCTTAGGGATATCATCATCCCTCTTGTGTTCTTTAGATTCAAGAGAGAATTTTTGCCCTACCTCCGGGCTGACTTGTCTTTTGTTTTAATATACCCCTTTCCTTTTATGCCCCCCTTTGTAGGGCAGCAGATGAGGAAGGGACACATTCATTGGTTCTGGATTCTTGGGAAGGTTCCCTTTGTCTTTCTGGCACCTGGCCTCTTTGGGGGACTTGTCGTTCCGTTGGAGCTTGTCTCCTGAATGCATGTGCATTTTCTCTTCCCACCAAAGATTTAATGACCCTGATCCTCTAGAATTCTTAAGCTTCTTCCTTGGTGACCCACACCCTCTTAACACGAGGTGGTGTATATTTCTCACACCTTTCATGGCTGACCTTCAGTTTCTTGAAAACGGCTTTATCAAGTTCGTCGTATTTAATTTTAGCTTTTGTCCATTACTTCTTCACATTTTTTACTTTAAAGCTTGCTTGTTCTACCATACTTTAGGGAGTATGCCAAATTGGCTCTTCACTAGTATAGATGTCACATGTCGCTCTGGTGGTATCATGGTCTCACTTCCATCCAAACGGATGCGAAAATTGCCCACTAGCACAATTTTACCGGAGCTTGATATGCCACGTGTGGCTGCCTTTTGCTTTGGCCTATACCTTCTTTTCTTTTCTTTGCCGGTAGGGCCAGCAACATTGATGACATAAACATTGAAAGCCTGAGAAAATTTGGCTCCATCAGCTTGAGCCTCTTCGCATCTTTTGATTGCTTGGTTCATCCTGCAGGTATTAGCCTCCGCAGCTGGTACCACGCCGAGGAAATATGGGGATCCCACTACTGGAGGGAAATCCCCAAGTAGTCAAATCCATGCTTCATGTGGTTTTGGACTACGAGTGGGCCAAAGAACACACCAGGAGTATGGGTTGCATTCGCCATTGCAGAATTTCGACCTACACAAAACAATTATAATGTGAGTACATCTTATTGTTAGGGTGTTGTCTGATGGAGAGATGAAGGGAAGGGAGTTCCCAACTGAGTCGCCATCTCTATGAGAACCATTTTTTATCTTTTTAATTTATTTTGTTTGTTAAATAAATATATATGGATTATGGGTCTTTTATTTGTCTTTATTTATTTACATTGACATATTTTTTATAAGTTCGTTTGCCCTCTCCCCACTGGCCGAGACCAATGTTAATTACATCAGTGCAAAAACTGAATACCCTTGATTAACCATCAAACAACCCATTTAACACAAAAGAAATTAACTCACAATTAAAGAGAATGAATTGCACATGAAGAAAATAAGGTTGCAAGCACACAATATATATTTTTTTGGAATTTTTCTTATATTCATTTTATTTTTATTTATTTTAATCTATTTTTTATTTTTGGTTTTAATTTAAATTATTTTATTTTATTTTATTTTATTATTTTCATCATTTATTTATCAAAATTATAATTATATATTAAATGAACATTTTTATTTATTTACTTATTTTTAAGAGTTTATTAACTTAAGATGGATTGAAAATGATGTGATTCATGATTTGTGTGTTACTTTGAAATTATTATTAATTAAATCAAAATGATTATGAATATTTTATCAAACTTTATCAAAAAACTAATTGATTTGGTTAAGAATTTAATTAATGAAGAGCATAGAGTAAATGTTACATAACATATAATTGCACATATCCAATATGATTAAAGTAGTGAGATTAGCCTAATAGGCCCATTAATATGTCAAGCAAAAGAGCATATGTGGAGGTACATCAAATGTCGGCTCATTAATCCCACTAGACCCATTAAGCCTTAAGCAACATGAACATGGTCATTTAATAAGTCATGGCATAAAATGCACAAGTTTAGCCCAATAAGTAAATATGTCCCAATAAACAAGTTCGGCCCAATAAGTAAGTCCAATGAACCTTTTAAGACTTGAGAAAATAATATTGTGCTTTGCATAATTTTTTTAGGGTTGTCTGATAGATTCTCTCTCTTAGACCGTCTTATAGTCTTCAGAAGCCTTGTTTCTTTTTCCAGTTCCAAAAAACCTCCCTATGGCCTTGGGCGCCCCTATCCTTTTATAGGGAAAGGGGGAGAGACCCCATTCCGACAAGTTTGCACCGTTTCAGCAAGTTTGCGTACCCATACCGGCATGTTTGAGAGAGTTGTTCCGGCAAGTTTCACTTGGCATTTTGTATTTTTCCCTTTGGCTTTTTCTACTTTTTCTTTTTCTTCCTTTTTTTCTTTAGTGTGATTTTTGGAAAGAGAAAGAGAGGAAGGAGGGAGAAGGAGACCGTGGTCTCCTGTCTCTCTCTCCTTCTCTTCGCGATCTAGGCAGCAGCGGCAGGTGAGGAATGCGGTGGCCTCTTCTCCTCCTCCTCCCCTTCTTCTTCTTCCCGCGATGGCAGAGCAAAGTAGAGGCGACGATGGCAGGCCCAGGCAGAAGGCGACAGTGGCAGGCCCAAGCAGGGGTGGCAGCAGCGCAGGCAGAAGGTGGCGGCGGAAGGCCAAGTAGGGGCGACGGTAGGCCCAAGCAGGGGCGGCGGAGGCTGCAGCCCAAGGCGGCAGCGGCAGGCCTTCCTCCTTCTCTTCCACCAGTGACAGTGGCAGGAGATGTAAGGTTCTCCCCTCTTTTTTCTTTTCTTATCCTCAAAAGGAAAACCGGATCAAATCTATTGCAACACATGTTAACTAACAAAATAGCTGAAATTAAAGGCTTCACAAAAGCATGACACATACCTGCAAATCTTCCTACCAACAGAAGGAACTATCTATAGGTAGCTAACATACAAAATCTTCTCCGGGGATTAACAATGGTAACAAGCAAAAAAGAAGAAAGGAAAGCAAGAAGTATATACATCTGTTGTACTGTGAAAAAAGAGAGGACAGGTGCATGCACTGAAGAGACTGAAACAACAAAGACATTCATGCATTGTTTTCAATAAAATAAATAATATAGATAAATATGTTGACAACACTATACTTAGATATGATAGATGCCCATGTTTATGGGGAGCTACGTACAGGGCAATGGTCTTCTGCCCACTACGCCGAAGAACCCAATAAAAAAAAAAAATCACGTTGACGTGATGGGTACCAATTTGGGGGGGGTGCCCCCCGCTGTGTGGGCTAAGTTGTTCTCTATGGAAAACCATACGAGCTCAAGCAAATAAAGGCAAAGCATGTGTTATTAAAAAATTCTCAAGGATTAAGGGCTATTATATTCTCCTCTTTCTAGGTTTCCATGCCTTTGAAGAATGCCCTGATAGAGGTACCTAGCATCAACAGCCATGCAAGTTTTAGCTTATTATGAGAATGATTAGGGTAAGTGAGAGGCGACGGGGGACGAGGGAGTGGGTGATGAGGGTAAGGGGGTAGGGGAGGGGATGCGGAGGGTGGCCGCGGGGGGTTGGGGGTGCAGGACGGGGGGGGCGCATTGTGGTGGACGAGAAGTAGGGCGCAAAATTTTTTTTTTAGTTTAGCCATTTTTCTTGTCATGGATTCCATATAAATATATATACACGTAACATTTTTCTTTTGACTGCACATAAGATATATATATATTGTTATATTTATCATTATTATATATTTCATTATATTATACATATTTAACTTGATTTAACTATACATATTTACATTTGTATAAATATTATATATTTGATGCACTTGATCATTATATGTTTGTATGTATATAAATATATGAATACATACTTAACTACATTACATGCAATATTTTTGATCTATTTATATTGATATAGTATACTCATTAGCATATGACTTGTCTAAATAAAAAATAGATTAGCCTATTATCACATGTTTAGCATATTAATGTTAACATTTGTCAATGGATTTAAATGTGTATTTAATGGTAATATTTATGCAACTTATCTAAATAAAAAATCCATAGATTTAAATTTTAATTACTCATGTTTAATATAATATGTTAACATTTGTCAACATATCTAAATATGTGATTTAAGCCGCTAACTATCCTGAAATTCTGTCAACAGCTCCAAGAAGTTGCTGACAAATGTTGCATATGTCAACGATTGTAATGAACTGCTGACATATCCTAAACATATGTCAACGGCTCAAGGGGTCTCAACTGTAGACAAATATTAAGATCGTTCAACAGGTACATTCAGTAGCTACATATGTAAACATTTCTCAGCGGCTCTTCTTAGCCGCTGACATAAGTTACATATGGCAGCAAATATGTTCAGCCGCTGACAAATTTTATTTTTCTTGTGGTGTCATTATTGTATGATTTACTTGTTTTAACATAGGGAGAAAAAAATGATAGATTTGAAAGTTAAATATGATGATTTGCTTGTTGGAACACAAGGGGAAAAAGGAAAAGAATGATTTCATAAGTGATGAACTTTTTTACTAAGTTTTGGATATAGGGATAGTAAGAGGAAAACTTGGAAAGGAGAGTGATTGATACTAGTGCAAGGAGATAACTAGATTTGACATGAGGACAAAAGAGGTAGAATCTCGGCCTTCTACCCCAATTTGTAAGGCCTCACTATTAAAGCTCAATCCAATAGGCGAAAGTTCAGTTACTAGATAGGAGCCCACCTTGGAGAGCCTAGATAGCAAGAAGGGCTCACAAAGTGCCACGAGTACCTAATTAACTTGCTGACCTAAAGAGGGCCTTTATCTTGGTGTCGATGATAAGAGGATAGCTCGAGACAACAATGTAGCTCTTGAGATAACATCTCGACATACGTTAAGGTAGGAAGCTACCTCGGCCTACACTACACCTATTCTACTGATGGACCTTAGCCCCGCAAGTAGATTTTCACCCGGCAAGCCTTTATCCCAATAGCTAATAAGTCCAAAAGATACTTAACTCGATAAATAGATCTTAGCTCGGAATGTCCTTAGCCTGGCAGAGTCTTAGCTTGATGGAAGTGAAGCGGTGGACACTCCTACCTAATTTGTCACATCCCAAAAGTAAAATTTCAGAACTTGATAGTTGCATCATTCATGTCCATTAGAGCAAGAACAAATAAAACATCTAAATATGGAGAGTAAATTCCAATAATTCCAAAATGGATAAAATGTAATTTTATTGATAATTCAAATTATAATCTTGACTACTCAACTGACTCATTTCTCTAACATAACATTAATTCTAATGTATCATACTAACTAAGCTCGACTCAAAGAAAAGGAAATTTGTCCTCTAAGATCTGTTGGTGCAGTCGATCACTTTAGTTTGCTTCTCCTCATCTAAGCTAATTGAAAATATTTAAGCAATAATAGGTGAGCGAGAAGATGATTAGAAATTGTATCTTTTGAATCATGCATAGTTCACGTAGTTAACATATTAACATGGGAGTAAGTACTATCATGATGCATGTTAAACATAAGCCAATTCGATCAATAATCCGATGTATCCATAGACTTAACTAGTAAGATAGAATTCTAATCAAGAAGAGTAATGAAAAAGGTTCTTAAGATGGTCATATTGGGCTCAAGAGGTGGCTCCCTCTATGTGGTACTTTTTCCTTTCGACTTGAAGAGGTGGATTTCGTAGAGTAGCACTTTGCCCCGCATGGCACAAAGAAGTAATAACAAGAGATATTCTAGTAGCAAGGGAAAACATTCATATATCAATGTGAGCATAATAATAGATTGGCCATAAACAAATGAATTCCTAACAAAACACCCACTCCAAGCCAAGTAGGATAATCATATTATTCATATCTTTCATATTAGAAGTAAACGAATTATTTAGACCAAATATTGCATATCATATCAGTGTAATGCCACACTATAAGTCAATTACTCTCGCAATTATGAGTACTTCGAGCACTCCTTCAGGACCAGATAGGGCCCTTATTTACATAGACATTGCGGTGGACCGAAGTCTCACATAAATTACCAAATAACACCGTATAATAAATAATGACCAAATAGAAATCAAATTACTTATGCTCATGTAATCCAAGATATAAAACTATATTACAATTCATGATTGATTTTTGTAGCGACCCTTCTCGCTCGAACCCGTTAACCCACTAATGAGTCCAACCCAACTATGCCTCTTGCAAACAAGTCGGGTTTCTGGCCCTGAGTGTGTCAACTTGGAAGTTTTTGGCTTTGAGTTGGAATGACCTAGTGCCTTCGTTGTAGTTTCGTCGGGGTTGGTGGCCGCGTTCTTGTCGCAGTCTACCTAGAGGGCGCGTTCTCGTTTTCTATCACGGTTGGTCGTTTGAGAGCGACACTAGGTATTCGCTAGGGGTACGTGTCTTTCGGAGATACGGGACACTTGATTAGTGTCGCAGTACCCCTATAGGGAGCAATGGCATTGCGGCCTATGGGGATGACGCATTCTCTTTGCCGTGGTTTTTAAGTGTTGGGGCACCGGCAATGCAAGGGTTTTGCCCTTTGCTCCTCCAAGCGAGCTCCCAGCAGCAGCTTCTTACGGGTTTGAGCTACGTCAATGTTTGTAGTGTGTTGTGGCACCAGATTTGCGTAGGAGGAGGCGGCCAGATGACGTGAAGACCCCAATGGGTGGTGTTCTTCGCCGTTTGGTAGGGTTTCTCTTGCTCTTTTAGTTTCTTGCTAGTTATTTGATGTTCTTCAGCTAGAATAGATGTGGTTGTGTGTGTGGATGGGTGTTTACTCCAATTTAGTTGTGTTTCTTGAGTTTATAATGCTAGAGATCATGTGTAAGTGTTGTTTAGATTTAATTGAGATGTTTTAATGGGTTTTCTATGTGGGGTGGAGCATGTTTGGGGTCGTTTTCATGTGAGGAATGGTTACAATTGAATGAATGTATGGTTTGAATGGCTTGCATGTGTTTTCTAGGTTGAAGTCGCACACTCGAGTGTTCTATCTGAGATCGCGGTCGGGTTGTGGGGTGCGATGATGTCGCAGTCCTTCGATAAGGCGTGACAAGCACCGGCATTGCGATCGGGTGGTCCGACGTGATGATGTCGTAGTCCCTCAATAGGATGCGACAAGCGTTTGGCATGGTGGTCCATTGGTTTACCATATTTTGGTGGCAGCCTTTGTGTAGGGCATTCACTGCTGTAGTGCAGCAGTGGCTCCGGTTTGAGTGTTGATTGGTGTTGAATAATGTGGGTCCTGTGTGGGCCATGCTTTAATGTTATTTGTTAGTTTAATATAGTTTACTAATGTGAATGTGGTGTGGATATGAATTGAATAAGATTTGAGTAGCTCTTTATGTATGTTAAGTATTATGCATTCTCTTGCAGTGTGATCTTCTTAGACTTAGGGTAGACCCTCTGGGTCACCTATACCTCAGGTGAGGATCTAGCAAGGTGTGTATATGGGTTTAATGCATGGTTTAATGATGGTTGGAAATGGACTACAGGGTTATGTGGTACTCGAGTTTGATCAGTTGTGGACTATGTGGTTTACCGTGTTCAATGGTCCGACGCTTATTCCAGAATGACTCTTCAGTTGGGTACCCCATGTTCCTTGTGAGCCAGGCACGTTATGCTCGGGGTTTGTCCTGGTACTGTGTGTAGCACAGAGGTCTGTGTCATCTTTCTGGACACTCTCACTCGTTTGTTGAGTAGCCCATCAGGCTGAGGGAAAGACGGCAGTGGGGCAGCGACTTGTGGTGGGTTGTTGTTCTTTTCAGTAGCTTGTAGCGCGCTCGTGGTTGGGGGATGGACACCAGTAGACGTATTGGTCCCCAGCTAGTCTCATGATTCCAGTGCCTCTCTTTAGTGAGCTTCAGTCGGAGTCCCTAGAGATGCCAGGCATGGGTCTACAGTCTGTGTGGATTGCAATGTGGTGTTGGTTGGTCTCCATAGTTTCCTTGTACTTGTAGAGTTAGAGCTACGGTTGGACGTTTGTTTGTGGTCACAAAACTGGGAGTGCTTTCTTGTGGTTCTTGTCTGGAGTAGGTTCTGGGTTGGCCTACCTAGTACCTTGGTTCGAGTGGTAGCATCGTTCTTTCTAACTCGGTTTCCTAGCAGTCAGGTGATGTGATGTTGTGGTACCAATTGTGGTGTTTACACCGATATGTTGCATAATAAGGTTTATCTGGTTTATGTTAATAGTATTCATTTCTTAGTTTCCAGTTGGTTTAGCCTAATGAGCTTGTGGTTAGGGCTGTGTTGAGAGTTAACCGGTGGTTCAATATGTTCTGGTTTTGGTTTGCTTTGATGTTGCATGTGATTGAAGAGTTGGGTTGCATACCCTATGCTTATTGGCCTTTCTTTCTCCCGCTTCTCGGAGACTGGTTCTATGGCTTATTGAGCTGTTGTTTTAGTTGTTGTAGAGGGCTGGTCTACTTTTACTAGTCCTACTACTTCTCTTACTTTTGTTATTTGTGTGTGTGCTTCGTTGGTGTTGCTGGAAACATGTTTTTACTTTCATGACTCGTGCTACTATTGTTGCCAGTGAGACCCTGTATGGTTGAGGTCTTAGTTCCTCCGTGTGTATCTGCTTGTTATTTTAGAGAGACTTCCCAACTGAGCCAGTGACTATTGAACCTCACACCCCTACAGACCTTTTTCAAGTGTTGTGCGGCTGTCGTGGGTTGCAGAGGCATGTGGCGGGCTTGTACCTCCAGTAGTTGAGTCGTTGTGTAAATGTGTGAGTTGTTGCTCCCTTAGGGTATGCCCCAGGTAGTTGTACTTTTCTTTTAGACATATAATTATGAAATGGGATAATGTAATTTGTTTATAAATGAGTATAAGAGCAGTTACTTTCCTGGTTTTGTACTTGTGAGATTGTCTTTTATATTCTTACTAGTCTGTGTATGAGCTATCCTTTGTGAGACTTCGATTTGTTCGTGAGAGGCGGGTCTGGATATAGAGTCATATTGGGTATCAATATTGTAGGATCGCTATAGATACCATTACATTGTCCGTAAGAATATAAAGAGAACATTAAACATACCCGAGCTTGCATATATTTACACAGTCTCACACATATTTACATGAACTATACATAGTTGTTGTTCCATTATAAGTCAAGAGAAAGGAAAGTACAGCATCCTGGGCATACCCCGAGGTGAGAAACAAAAAGAGAATTACACTACTGGTGGATCTATTCCTCCTCCACTACGAAGGGGCTCGGAACTAGAAGACAGATGTGAATCCTTCTGCTCACCCTCACTTGAAAGGGGGAAAGCAGGGGTGTGAGCCTCACAAGTCACTGGCTCAGTAGGGCAATTTCCCCGAAACTGTAAACAACAAGAACAACTAGAGAAGCAAGAGTAACTAATAGCAAGTGAGCTACTTATAGAAATAAATGAACAATTATATATGTACCAAAAATAACTATACCACAAGGTACTGTAAATAAAATGGCAACATACGTACAAGTGTATGAGCTAGTGAGGAACAATGCCACACTCTGATCACAAAGACTGGTTCGCGACACCAGCCACTGACCCAAACCAGTAACACCAGACTACCCCTCAGTCTCGCAGTTGCAGATGAAAGGTCTAACTATGGATCCACATCTACAAGTGAAAAAATTGTGGAGACCAACCAACACCACCTGTAGACACCAGCTACAGACCCACGCCTTACACCACTAGGGATTCCAGAGTCCCTAGAGAGAGGTAGTGGAAACACTGGACTAGCTGGGGACCAGTACGTCTACTGGTGTCTGTCCCCCAACCACGAGCGTGCTACAAGTGATCACACTCCAACACCACAAGTCGTTGCCCTAATCATCTTTCCCTCAGTTGGATGTACTACAACTCAACAGAAGAGAAGTGAGGGTGTCTTGGAAGACGACATAGACCTTGACAGTACACATCATATCGGGGAAACCCCGAGCACACACAGGCCTAGCTTACAAAGAACCTGGGGTACCCAACTGAGAGGTATCTAGGAAAGCGTCAGACCACCTTACTCAATACCACACACACAATTCATAAATCATGGTAACCACGACTTAAACATTACGACAATAGATCCATTAGACATCCACCATCTACAGAAACTAGCCACACAATGCTTACTGGAAGACTGACGTGTCAAGAGGATAGGTTGTGACACTATCGTGTCCACCCGATGCTCCACGACAAGAAGCCTTAACACATCGGCCAAGTAGGACGTCTTACCATCGCATCTACCCGACTAGACGTGTTACCAAGCCGGAAGCCCTGCTCTGCCAAGACACAACTAAAGCACCAAAACTCATTCTACAAAGCTTAAACATCACCTCCAACGTCAATACGTCATGCAATAACCGCTAATCGTGCTAACCAATCTAAACTTACCTCTTCCTTACTATCACATGCTTCATATTGAGCAATTAATCTACAGAACATACTATAATAAATTTAAGGAGATAACCACATGCTCAAGCACTCCAAACCATCCAAACATGCTCAAGAACACTCTACTCATCTCCAAACTGAAGAACATCTCAAAGACTACGAGAAACTCGAGCAAATGGGATGCCACCCTACCAGAACACGAAGAGCACACCCGTTAGGGTCTTCTTGTGATCTTGCCACCTCCTACTCGCCCAGAGCACTTCAGAAACCACCTTCAATCGGTTAAGAGCTCTCCTCTAAACAAAATCACCACAGAGCCTCTCCTGAAAACAAGAATAGGGTAAAACCCTGCTGGGTCGGAGGGAGAAACAAAACCCCTGCAGCTGACTAGAACACGTCACACCACTAGGACGCCTCACTAATGTGTCTAGTCCAGACAACGCGACAGCTGCCACCTGCCAACACTTATGCATCGACCTTGCCCAATGAGTTATTAAAGCCTCGCACTCCCAGGTCGCGATAGCAAACAGAAGCCCGGAACCTCAAACAAATTCAAACTAAAACATGTTAAACACAATAACACACATACCATGATATTCCACACTCCGACCACACTCCGAAACCTGATAAATTGGATCCGGAACGTCGGGTCACTACATTACTACCACCTAAAAAGGAATTTCATCCTCGAAATTCAGAAAGAAGCCAAACATATAGAACTACCACTTAAAAAGTTTTAAAAGCTTACTGAAACAAGTATGGATATGTTTGTTTCATTTCATCTGCTTTTCGATGTATCCTCACCTCCTTGTCTGTTCTGCCATCTAACCTTTACCAGCTCAATTTCCTTGTTTCTCAATTTCTGGGTTCTTCTTCCTGTGATTTGTAATGGATGCTCTGTCATGGAAATGTCAAGTTGTAAGTCATCTCAAGTACAACTAACCACATGAGATGGATCACAAATATACCTCCTCAACATAGAAACACGTGTTGAGCAAAATGTTCTTAAAACTGTTGAACAACTATCTTAAGAATTGTTGAACAAAAATACTCAGAAAACATTGTTGTGCAATTATCTTTTACAAATACTTGATCATTGTGTTTTTGCTATGAAAAAATCTTTTAAACAAATTTATTGAATTATACCACACTTTATTTTGTATGAAAATTAATGTGTTTTAGTAAAGGCATACATGTACTATACCATACAATCTCTAGTGATATGTATGTGTGTCAACTCACAGGACCTAAGTGTCAACACTGTCACATATGATAAGAAATTTTTTCTAAGTCCACAACGTATACTGAATACTACTGACTCCAACTCCTGGAAAGTCAAAGTAGGCTATCGATGTTGTGAACTACTAGTTTCACTGCGACTCTTCAAAAGTCGAAGTGATATGGTTCACTCCGACTCCTCGAAAGTCAAAGTGATCTGGACTCTCCGGCTCCTTGAAGACAAGTAGTCTAGCTTCACTCCGACTCCTCTAAGTCGAAGTAATATGGGCTCACTCTGACTCTTCGAAAGTCGAAGGGATCTAGTTTCACTCTGACTCTTGTAAAGTCGAAATATTACAGCCTTACTTCAACTCATGAAAAGTCGAAGTATGACCGATTTCTGAACAAACTTGATTGACTCGACTTTCAAGAAGTTGAAATTTTCTTTTTCCAATCAATCTCACTCTGACTCTCCTAACAGTCGAAGTTTAGTATTATTCTTGTCTTGATTATTCTTCACTCCGACTATTTAGAAGTCGAAGTATAACATCAACTTCTGTGTAATCACACATTTGTTATTCTGTTACAGAACCTATTGCTCTTATTTATCTTAATCATTTCAACATATTATATTTATTCCATAGGATCTGTTAAAGAACAAAAGTCTCATGTATGACTCACAATATAAATTTCATCTCTCCTATTGAATTCAAATATTCTAATAGGCGGGAAAATGCGTATTTAAAATACTTATGTTTGAAATCTTGTTGAAATTCTAAAGATTCATTTAATGAGTTCTCTTACTCTTTGTTAAGAATATAGTTCTATCTCTATTGGATAGATACTAAACAGTAAATGCAATGGTAGGTATAAGCAGCATGGGTTATCTGTCAGAACTCACGTACCACATCTCCTTTTCTGTCAGAACTTCCTTACTTTTAGGAAAAGTCTTGTATTCCCCATACTACTGTTTGTTTGTCCTTAAATGCTCTAAACATATGTCCTTCTGAAGTTCTTTAAACTTTACATATATTTTTATCTCACCTACCTCCCAAAGGACAGAGGTATTTGTGTTTTTCTTGACCTTGCAGATATTTGGCTACCTACTGAAGCACACGTATGTTCAGTCAAGTATAGAGATTGCAGTCATTTAATGAAGCTGTCTCATAGAGCCATGAAGCTATCTGCATAACCTGAAGCGTTGAGACTCTAAGAGCTAAAGAAACAATGGTCATCTCCGAAAGCTCAAGGTCTGAACACCCAGAATGAACGACTATCTTTCAAACGGCTATTTTCAAACAGTCAATTTCAAATGGGAAGCTCAAATCTCTGATGCATATATAGGAGCTGAAGTTTGAAACAGAATACACACAACAACTCCAATCAAAGAAAACCAAAGAAAGAACCACAACAAACATACACAACCACACCTTCTACAAAAAAGAGAAAGAGAGAAGCTCACAAGATCTGAAGAGAGCCTACTACTTCAAGCTTCGACTTCCAAGCTCTCTACATTCTGAAGTCTTTTCTCTTGGGTGGATATTTGTAATCTAGATCTTCTCAGTCCACCACTTTTTGAGTCAGAAAGAGTTAGAGCAATTCTTTTTCATTTTGTCTCTCTTCTAATTTTCTGTGTCTGCTCATTTCTTGAGCATGCATACTGTAATCTTTTCAATATTGTAACCAGTAGGGATTTTGTTCCCTGTAGTGCCCCTCTTGTGAAGGGAAGACCTGCTATTGTAGGTGTTTCTATTACCCCTTGGTAAAGGGAAGACTTGCTTGGGAGCAAGTGGGTTGTAATACCTCTCAGGTTGAGAGAAGGCCAAGTGTTCTTGGCAGTTAGTGAAATCCCAAGTGGTTCTTGGGGATTGGACGTAGGACTTTCATGTAGAAAGGGCCGAACTAGAATAAAATTTCTGTGCACTTTGTGTGATTGTTTCCGCAAGTATTTCACTTGTTTCACACACTACACTAAGTACTAACATCACTATTTAGTGTTATTTGTTTTCAGATAAATCTTTAAAGGTACAAAGAAGTCCTATCACCCCCCCCCCTCTGGGACATCTAAAGCTCCATCTAGATCCAACAAGTGGTATCAAAGTGAGGTCTTTTCAGAAGAATCAAATGATTTGAGAAGAGATGGCAGCTGAAGCGCATTGCCTCTCAGAGGAAGAAGATGACGAGCAACTCATCGCAACCTAAATGTGATCACCAGTTTGTCACCTTAAATGATGAACGCGATGTATTGACCTGCTGCATTCCTCATCTGAAGGGAAACCCTCAGGTAGATATTGCCCCAAGGTCTACACCAAATGTTCACATAAACTGGAAACTATGGAGGAACACTAGCCAAGAACTAAGAGGGGAAAACACAACCCGACCCATACGAGCATGAACCACCCTTGCTCCAACCAGAAGCAGGGGAACCAACCAAGCAAGGAAACTTGTTAGATAGGGTAGTCACGACAAGAATGAGTTCAACAGGGAAGCCGCGATAAGAAGGGTCAGACTGAGCGACCGCGATAAGAACACGTTGAGGCGGGTTGACGCTTCTTCTGGTAACATGTCTCCAAGCTCTAATGCATTACTATATAGAATGTCAACTTTGGGATTGGGGAATCCCAAGGGTGCCCCAAGCTACAAACCATGCCACAAAGGGAGAGGAGTATGAGGAAGTTAAAGAAAACACCTATCAACCCAAAGAAGCACCAATCCACTTGGATCGAGAAGGGAACAAGCATCCATACCTTCAAACAAAAAAACCAACTTGTTATGGGCCTTCTTGTGTGATTGTCCACCTCCTTCTCGCTCCACACAAGCTCCACGACACAAATACGACCCTCAACCTAGCCTCAAAAGACACAAATGGAAGAGAGGGGGAGAGAGATCTCCGCGAAGGAGAGGAAAGGGGAAGAAGGAGAAGATGGAGTGCTGACCAAGGCCCTTTGGCACCCAGAACATGTCAGAGCGACATGCCATGTTAACCACATTAACACGTTATGTCACCCTGTCGTGACACTAAAACGTCAACGAAGATGGTCATGATAACTAGACATGTCGTACTAACATGCCTGCACGCTGACAAGTGTCAAATGACCCATAGAGAAGACTAACGCATCCCACTGATCGAACGCAACATGGAATATGATGGTGACTGATGCATCACAGGATCAAGATGCCTTACAAGCATTAACGCATCAGCCCCTACTGAGGCTTCACTAACGCGTCGCCCAGATCGGACGCATTAGGAGCCAGTTACCCAGAATGCGAAACAGGAACCTAGGGTATTACATTAATATTTAGGCTCCAAAATATAGACATTAGGCTCCAAAATATTGCCCTTAGAGTTCAAAAATATTGACTAGATTTTAATAATAATTTAAGCTTCAAAATAGAGACTTTGGGCTCCAAAATATAAATTACGGCTATAAAATACAAATTTGAGCTCCAAAATAGTGATTTTAGATTCCATTGTTGTCGGTCGCCACCGCTTATTGCTCCTTGTCTACTGAGGTGGCATCCCATGTGGTACTATATGGATGCTACATGGACTGACATCCTATTCATATTGCACTTACTGCACTTACGCAAGTGCAGTAAGTCTTTCTCAATTTTTTTAGTTGGCCCAACTTCCCAAGTCATTGTGCCAAACTTCACACCATGACTCTCACCTCTTTTTCTCTTTCTTTTGCCACTTATATGATCTCTTAGATGGGACTCTTCAAGAGAGCGTAGATGGGAGCCTCCTACACATAAATCACTCTCCCCCTCTCTCTTAAATTTTTTTCGATCTGACCATATAAAGGGAAATTTATTAAAATAATTAGAAAATAATAAAATATTAAAGAAATAATCACAATTATAAGAATAGTCACAAATTACCGACTTAGCCCGCAACTCCAATTTTGTTACAACAATATTGACATTGACAAAGTCGACATTAATTTGTCTTAGGCACAGACATTTGGTGATGATTTAGTTTTATCATCACCAAATCAATGTCGGCATTAGCAATGCTGACATTACTGTAGTCTGTCACAAAAATCGGGGCTACAGGCCAAGCCAATCATTTGTGAGTATTTTTATAATTATTTTAAATATATAATTATTTATTTAATATTATATTATTTTTATTATTTTACTAAATTTCCTGTATAAACTATCAGGTGAAACACATAACATAAAGAGTGAAGAGAGAGAGAGAGAGGAGTCTTTTTTTTTTCTTTGTTTCTTATTTTTGACATGGGCGAAGAGAGAAAATGGACAATTAATAGAGGTCCTTGCTAGACATGGGAACTTATTTTCTAATGGTTATCAGAAAAAGTAGCATGAGATAGTCCTTGCTTTTGGGGAGACGTATTTTGTAGTCCCTACTTTTTTAACAGAGTATTTAATAATGCCTTTAAAATATCTTTTGCCCTCTCTCTCTCAGTCACTTTTTTAATTCCTATTTTGACTTATCTCTCCTAAGATACCTTTTCTCTCTTTCTTCTTTAAACTTAACTAAACTAACTTGTAAAGGAACATAGTATATGTTTTAAAGTGAATGTATACATGATTTAAAGTAAGTGTATATATGATTTAAAGAATAGGATTATATCACTTAAATTAGTTTCTATTTATTTGAAATAATATATGGTTTGAAAAAAATATTCACATGACTTTTATAAAATAAAAGTTTAGATGTCTTAAAGTAACTATTACTTAACATTACTTTAAAGCCAATTAATATTTACTTTAAACCATTACTTTATTTTAACATTACTTTAAAATAAATTAGCATTTACTTTAAATTTAATTAATATTTAAGCCCACGACCACCACCCTCCGCTGTCGGCCAATCGCTCACTGCCCTTGGCCACTAACCCTCGCCACCGCCCCGACCGCTCACCGCCATTGATCAACTGCTTGCCGCCATTAGTCATTGTCGGCTGCCAACTGTTGCTAACCAATAATCGGCCATTGACTACTAGCCGTCGTCGGTTGTCGTCGACCACCAGCCACCGTTGGCCGACAATTGATCGCCAATCATCATTGATTGTCGAACATTTACTTTAATGCTAAATGGACATTTACTTTAACTCAATAGAACAATCACTTTATAACCTTCAAATTTTACTTTAACTTAGTAGAAAAATTACTTTAACATTAAGCATATCTTCTTTAACATTAAGTGAATAATGAACTTGAATTTTAAGTCAATGGAACATTTACTTTAACTTAATAGAATTGTCACTTTATATCCTTCAATCATTTACTTTAAGTAACTAGAACAGTTACTTTAATTAAAGATCTCTTCTTTAAAATTAAGGAGCAGTCAACGTGAACTTTTAAGTTAATGGAAGAATATTTAAATTCACTTAGTAAATAGTCACATTATATCCTTCGATCATTCACTTTAACTCACTAGAATATTTACTTTAACATTAAGCATCTCTTTTAAGTTAAGTGAATAGTGAATATGAACTTTAAGTCAATTGAACATTTACTTTAACTCAGTAGAATAGTTACTTTATATCCTTCGATCATTTATCTTAAACTCATCGTCGGCCAACCGGCCACCATCGGCCACTAGCCACTTGCGATTGCCACTGATCGCCATTGTCGTTGGACAAAAGTCGATCACTGACCGTCACCGCAAGCTGTTGATGTCGGCGGTCTACCCGTCGTCGCCAACTTAAAGTAATGATAAAGCAATGACTTAAAATAAATGTTAATTGATTTTAAAGTTTACTTTTAAAATAAATGAATTTTTACTTTAAATCATGTATTCTTTTACTTTAATACCATATATAATCAAACATCCAAATGTTCTCTTATGCTTTAAGCTATATATTGTTTTACTTTAAATTAATATTTGATTTACTTAAAACCATATACTCTTTTACTTTAAAACTTGTACTCTTTATTTTAATACCATATTTGTTTCCTTTAAAACAATACATAAAGGATATGGGAGAAAGAAGAAAACAAAACTGAATGCTAAATGGAGAGGGTAAAATAGGAAATAAAAAATTTTCTGATAGAAAGTATTAATGAGGGACTAGAAAATAACTCTCACAAAAAAGTAAAACTTTTGAAGGTATCTATGAGAACGGGGCCCGAAGGGGTGGGGGTTGACTGGGCAATGGAAGGTCGGTCACCCTTGCCATTTCTAGACGGCATGGAGCCATTCACGGCGGGGGCTAGAAAAGGCTGCCCCTACCTTTTTTTCGGCAAGGGAGGGTAGGGAGCCCTCTCCCTCTCTACCTTTTCTTCCCTCCGCATCCACCTCTCTCCTCCCCCACCTTTTTCCTTTTCCTTGTGTTGCCTCCCTCTTCTCCTCCTCCCTCCCTTCCCCTGTCTTCTTCCCCTTTGCCCTACAAGCTTGGCCGTTGTTGTCTCCCTCTCCTTCTACGGCATGAGCAAATCTCTAGTAGGGTGTGAGCTCAGGTGCGTGGTCACGGCATCTCTAGCTCGAGGGACCAACGAGCAGCCGAGCGTCATCGCCGTCTCTCTCTCTCCCTCTCTTCTTCCTGGTGCAACTAGGGTCTCCAGTGGGCATGCGAGGCCGATGGCTGTGAGGTCGACATGGTGCGAGGTTGACGAGGCGCGGGTGCAGCACAAACATAGGGGTCTTCTCCGGTGTGAGGAGACTAGTGGGAGCCACCGGGGATCACTCTGTCATCATGAGGTAGGAAGACTCTCCTCTCTTTGGGTTGGACGGACTTTAGGGAGGGGTTTTTCATATTTCTTTTTGTTCCCTTTTGATATCGGTCGTGAGGTAATGCTTGAAGATTTCTTAAGTTTGGGGTTTATTTGCAAGATATTCTCTGTACTAGTTATTTGAAGAGCAGATATTGGGTTTAAGATTTTAGATAATCTTCTTGTATGTCCATCTTATTAAATATACCCTTGCTATTGTGCTATTTAGAATATTCTAGCTTCACCTATATAATAAAGTTTTGAATGAAAATACAATAAAATAAGGGCTTTTGACCGATGCAACCACGTAGGAATAAAGGTAGACTTTCTTATTTGTTCTCAATGGGTACATGCATCGCCCTTATACTTAGAAATTTTTTATATATAGAAGTGATTGTGTGGTAATAGAACTCCTTATTTGTTATTCATATAATATACCTTGAATAAGAAATATTGCACACGAACTTGATGTTGGAAATTGAGAAATATGCAGTTATATTTATGCTTGGTTTCGTTGTTTAAATATTAAACCCATACTGCCCTGCACTACCGACATTTATTGGGTAGACGACCTAGCGCCTGGTTGATGTTAGTCAACCGAGCCAGGCTGGTTGGTCAACTGGGTCAGGTTGGCCGGTTGACCGGGCCTGTCTATATATATAATTAATTCACTACAAGAAATTACAGTAATAGAGACCGAATTATTCAGTCACTATTCGGTCTCAGATCTGAGACCAAATAGTGACTAAAAGATATTGATCACTAACTTTTAGATTTAGCGACTGAAAAAATTTTGGTCACTATTCCGTCTCAGATCTGAGACCGAGTAGTGACTAAAGAAACTTCGGTCACTAACACTATCTCCTGGCGGCTTGGGAGTGAAATTTTGTGACTGAATATTTCGGTCACAAATTCAGTCTCAGATCTAAGACCGAATTGTGATCGAAAGTCATTCGGTCACAATATTTTATGCAGGTTTAGTGACCGAATAGCGATCGAAACATTTTAGTTGCTATTCAGTCGCTAAAGCCCTTTTATCTCCACTATCGTTGGTGCCTCTCCTGTCTTCTCTCTCCCTCTCTCTCGCCGACGCCGAGCTCGCGCCACCAAAGGTCCCCACCGTCGCCGCTGCTCCCTCGCCTCTCCTCTTTTCTCCCTCTCTCTTGGTCGCCCCAACCAGAGGTCGTCGTCGTCACCCCCGCCACCGGACAGCGCCACCGTCCCCCGCTGCGCTCAATCCCCGCCATTGCCCCCGCTGCGCCCAGTCCCCGCCGTCGCCCCCACTGCGCCCAGGATCCCCTCCGTCGCCCCGCTGCGCATAGTCCCCGTCGTCGCCCCCACTGTGCCCAGTCCCCGCCGTTGCCCCCGCTGCGCCCAGGATCCCCTCCGTCGCCCCGCTGCACTCAGTCCCCGCCGTCGCCCCCGCTGCGGCCCATGAGATGGCGGAGGGGGTGCTCCCCCTTCTCTATCTCTGGTCTGTATGGTGTGTGGTGTTGTCTCATTTTCTCCTCTCTATTGGTCGCCCCAACCAGAGGTCGTCGTCGTCACCCCGCCACCGGACAGCGCCACCGTCGCCCACGCTGCGCTCAATCCCGCCATGCCCCCGCTGCGCCCAGGCCCCGCGCGTCGCCCCCACTGCGCCCAGGATCCCCTCCGTCGCCCCCCGCTCGCATAGTCCCCGTCGTCGACACCACTGTGCCCAGCGCCACCGTCGCCCCCGCTGCGCTCAATCCCCGCCATTGCCCCGCTTGCGCCCAGGTCCCGCCGTCGCCCCCACTGCGCCCAGGATCCCCTCGTCGCCCCCGCTGCGCATAGTCCCCGTCGTCGCCCCCACTGTGCCCAGTCCCCGCCGTCGCCCCGCTTGCGCCAGGATCCC